>CM068320.1:9945000-10060000 GCA_034766995.1 Acanthacorydalis orientalis | reverse complement strand
TTTTAAAAATAAAATATAATAAACGTATTGTTAAATATATCATTCACATATAACTATTTAAACATTTCTTATTTACATTTCCCATACACTATGCAACTTTTCACAAAACAACTACTTCAATTTGTATTTTAATTTGTCTTCTTAATTTTTATTTTTATTAAAGGTATGTATATATTTGTGTATGTATGTATATATATATATGTATATATATATACATGCCATTTTAATATATGTATGTTCTTCAAATAGCTTTGATGAATACATGATTTAAAAATTTTATCAATATTAAATTGATCTTTTGCCATAAATAATATCTAATAAAAATATACTTACATGTATGTCAATGGACATACTCACATAAGATCAACAATTAAGGAAATAAAAATATAAAAAAAATAGGAAATAAGGAAAATGACCACAATTACATTTTTGCCAGAAAATTCTAAAATTTTTGATAAAAATCATAAAGTTAAAATTTTGTTTTATATTAGACATTAATTTTAAATAAAATCTATCACCTACTTAATAAGTAACTAATGCAAAATTACAACAAATTGTATTTTTTTTTATGTCTGAGATTAAATCATTGTAAAGTTATTTATTAGAAAATAATTTTAAGCATATACATTTTAATTTTTTATATAAAATCATTATTCTTTTATCAAAATTGCCAATGAACAAAAAAAAACATTATAGAATAAAAAATCTTTATTAGAATTTCCACCTGAAAATAAAGGCCTGCTGAATTTTCAGAATGCTGCCATTCATATTTGAACATAAGAAAGGTGTTAATGTTTTACATAATATACTATGTCTAAACAAATAGTTAGTCGCTTAATATTAACAGTACGTTATATTGATCACTGTAAAAAATACTTCGTGTTAATTTAATATTGTTAATCTAAATACTCTGTTACAGAAGAATAAATTATCCCAATACATGTTATACTCCAAAACACTTAACTAATTAATTCAATAAATATATATTGGTTATAATTATATAGTTAATTTATTATATATATATATATATATATATATATATATATATATATATATATATATATATATATATAATTTCCAGCTATATTCACATAAATATTAGAAATAAAATCTTTTATTATATTGTACATATACATATTGTGTATATATGCATGCATGTTTGTGTATGTCACACAGCACACATGTCTGTATACATAATGTATTACAATTGTGTTAACTCATAAACTATTTAATTAGCAGTAATATCATACCAAATCAAGATAATTTTTCTTCTGTATGTATTCAAATTGATACATTATTTTAAAAGCACCATTAACAGAAAGTAAAATAATTAAAATATCTATTACGGCTGCACAACTGGAATATATTTCGATGTCCCTTTAATCCTAGACTTCGCCATAGACTAATGTATATTCTAAAAATCTACCTGACTCAATTACAAATTCTATTATATAATTTTTAATTGGTAGTAAATTTATTTGAAATATTCTTAAAATATATTTCATCTATAATGATGTAATCAAAAAATCGGATCTATAGATTAAAGGATTCTTGCATTAAAATTCCATCCAGGAAAACTTAAATCTTATTTTTGTCTGTGGAAGACGATGAAATTGTTCTTTGTTTCTTACAATCTATAAGAATTTCATCTCCAGATTGTACATTATAACGATATAATTGTTTTGATGGATACTTCATTTCTTCAGCTCCCTGAAAAAAAAGTACATATTCAATTACAATTAGTGATTTTTTTCTTTAAAATACTTTAAAAATACAAATATTATTTTAATACAATTGTAAATGTTTTTTTTTAAAAAAAAATATAACTAAGATTAATAAAAGTATTAATTTCTTTACTACTGTTATAAACTCACAATAATAATAATATTCACATATAAAAAAATAAATAATTTAATTTTTGATTCCAAGTTCATGTGTGTAATTACCATTATAATTATTACATACCTGAATTCCTTTCATGTCTTTGTCAACATAATATAATTTCAATCTTGATGCTGGTAGTGCAGTCATAGTTTCAAGACGAGTTTTGAGATCAGCAACTGTTCGATACACATTAACACTTTTTACTTCAGTAATATCTTTATAAATAAATGTAATACGAACGTGTTTCTCAGGTCTTAGATCTACATTGACTAAAGGATCTAAATGACCATGTATATTGACTAGTTCAGCATAACTAAAAAAAATTATTATGAACAAATGCGTTAATTTTTTATTGTAAAATTTTACCGCTCAGGTCTTAAGTGTTCTGGTTTATCCATATAATGACGAATAAAAGCACGTTCAGCATCTTCTCTTTCTTCAGCTCCTATTACACCACCACCATTCAAAATGGATACATTTGGAAGCCGTGCAACTAAAAGTTGCCGTCGTTCATGCTGAGTACTTTCACTGTTTTCCCATAATGGACATCCCTGAATATTTTATTAAACAATATCTTTTAAATTCAAACTATTTTTGGATAATATAATTAGAATATAGATTAACGTTCATGTAAATAATATAAAACAATATTTCAAGAGAACTATTACTATTTCAGTGCATTTAAATGAATATTGTTACTTAATTTTATCAAAAAAATTTCAAAACAAATATGTACATATTAATAACCAGTAACACATTAAATGTAAAATAATCCATTCGTGTTTTGTTATTGACATTTACCTGAATTCTTAAACATTGCAGCTTTGGGAACTTAGCCAACTTTTCAATATCTTCCCATGTCGATAACCTCGTGCAGTTTAGATTTAGAAATTCCAAATTATGGAAATCATTATGTGGTGACTCTGAACGTTCACTTGGCTCACACTCACTTTCTGTTGCTGTGTGATTTTTACACTCTTCATCTTCTGTTTCATTTTCACTTATTGTATTTACATCTAATGATTCAATTGGACATTCAGCAACAACTAAAGACTCCAAATTTGGAAATGCAATACCAAGTTTACGTATTTCACTCCATGTTGACACATGATTACCACTAAAGTGTAATTTTTTAACACCAACATGTTGGATTTTGTTAAAAAAAGACGGTGAAGTTTCATTAACGTTTCTGCCACCTACATTATAAATAAAATCTATAAATCTCAACGAATAAAAATAAAATTATTTAGATATTGTATATTAAAACATTATTAAATAAATTAATAACAAAATAATAATAGTGAATTACTTTTATCACAGTCACATTGCTTTCCAGTACCATCACAGTTATTTTGATCATTACTTTTTTCTCCATTTAACTGACAGTTACTGTCATCGGATATTGCTTTACAATATGTACATGCTTTTTCTTCATTTTGACATCCATGTTGACAATTTTCATTTTCATCATCATTTCCGAAATTATGTGAATAAGAAGAACAAGGTACATCATCTTTAGAAACTTTAGAAGACACAAACTCTTTCATATCTTTTTTATTACAACTTCGGCACCCATTTGTGTTTATTTTATTATCAATATTATGTAAAAAGTCAAGTATCTCAACATTACTGTATTCATTGAAACTAAGGTGCAATTCTTGTAATTCTGGCAACAAACTTAACAACTGCCGCACACTCTTCCAATCAATATTTGTTGAATTTAGTACCAAGTTACGTAAATTGGTCCATGAAGAAACATTTATACGATTGTGATCTAGTGGAGCTGATAACGAATTGAAACTTAAATTTGCAAATTTCAATCGTGGCATATGTGAAAAAATGGAAAATACCTGTTGAAAAAAAATCATCACTTTATATATATATATATACACACACACACACACACACACACATACATACATATATATATATATATATGATGGATACATAAGCAGAGAGAAATTTATGTATACGTAATTATTAAATTTAATATTATATAAACAAAAGATCACAGAAACAAAAGTAGATTCAGTTAATTAATGTTACAAAATATTCAAAAAATGTATTGAGCTAGATATATCTCTAATTATTTATATTGCAATTAGATTCATATAATATTAAAATATACTCACTTCTGACCATCTTTCAAGTTTATTCATAGCAAGATCAAGTTCTTCCACACCAGAACATTGATTGGCAAGTTGACAGCCATCCCCAGCAGTAGAAATATCAAAATCATTAAGAACTAACAATGAAGGAATACAGAGGCGTGGATGCCTCTTAGGCACAAAAATCGCTATATCGGCTTCTGTACTAGAATTATCGTCTTCGTCCAGTACCCCATATTTTCGTTCAATTGCTTCTAGTAACGATAACATTTTCTAAAATAAATCAAAAACATTACTGTGATTAAACAGGTTGTATTTAAAAATGTATTGTAATTAACATAAATGAAATAAATTTTATTTTAGATTTTGAAGATTTTATATTTTGATAAAATATAAACAAGACACAAATTTTAAAATTTTTATTTCAAATACCATTTACATCTTTTGCAAACTAATTGTAAGATCAAAAATGAAAGTTATAAAACTTGGTAATTAGGAAACTAGATCTTAATCAATGTCATAATTAAAAGCAATACAATGTTTGAATATTATAAAGTATAAACCAATAAATTCACTTAAAATTTAATAAAATCTAAACAAAACGATTATATTTTTTATAAAATGGGCAATTTGCTTTAATAATTGGTATTTTTTCCTTACCAACATACTGTAATAAAGATTATATTTTTTTTAATGCATACTTTTATTTTAGTTTAATAGTCAATGATTTTATAACATTTTCCAGCATTTAAAAAATAAACAATGTGGGTGAATATATCATTTATGTATTATTATTGTATAGCAATCTTACATTACTTTATCAATTCAAATATTGATAAGGATTCAGAAAGGTGTACTTTTATATTTTTAATCATCTGCTAAATAAAAATGTTAGTAGTATATTTACGCTTTTATATATATATATATATATATATATATATATATATATATATATATATATATATATATATATATATATATATACATATATACACATACATATATATATATATATATACACATATATATATATATATATATACATATATATATATATATATATATACATATATATATATATATATATATACACATATATATATATATATATATATATATATATATATATACATATATATACATATATACACATATATATATATATATATATATATGATGTAAAACTGCATATAAAGTTAGCAAATCGTGTTTTGAAGGGTATCTATATATCATATTTAACCGTGTACCACACAATGAAAACCATGTAAACACCAAACAGAAAGAAAATATATGAAACACGCATTCGGTATTGCTTCATGTGAACCAAGTGTTTGGTAAACAATGAAAGTTGCATTCCAGTTGGCGCATTTATGTCTCGTTGACTGTTACAGACTAGTACAATGGCGTACTACATGAAAAACAACTGGGAGAAATTAATATGCAGGTGACTAAATTCATCCCACAAATAATACATAAAGCAATACGGTATACGTATTATATAATTATATATATATATATATATATATATTTATTCGTTCACATGAATGTACGCTTTTTAACTTTCTTTGAAACAAAATCGTATTTTTTAAAATAATTGACTTTTGTGAAAAGTATCCGTTATTTATAACACTTCTGAACTATATATATATATATATATATATATATATATATATATATATATATATATATATATATATATATATATATATGAGCATCAAATAAATATTCGCACCAAGAAACATCATATGTTTTTGATTATTAATTAACGTAATCATTTATTTCACTTGAAATCACATAAACAAAATTCGAGAAAAAATATTGCAACAAGAATAAAATAATCAAATAAAACTTAATCCGCATAAATCCAGCATGAATCAAAATAACTACTATCCTTTTATCCAAATAATTAACAAGCATATTTACATAACAGTAAAGGATTGAATTAATTTCCCTACAAAAGTATTTTCCACTTAACACATTGCCAACCGAACGGGTAATTTACCCCATTCCCAATATGTTAGTTTTTACTTTTATCAACTCGAGAACTATGTTTTAAAATAATTTATTTTACTAATTCTTTAGATATAAAAGATAAAGCAGTTTGAATTTTACGAGGGTCATTTGATAAATTTGGTAAATATCTGTGATATGATACCACCATTCATTTGGTAACGTCACGGCTATCAAGTATCACTTTTCAAACTAGCATAACCGAAATTTCAGACAGAAGAGACGCGTTGTTCACGTTCTACAGATGTTTGAAGAGAGCATTGTAGCAGTTGCTGCAAAAATGAAAAAAAAACGAGCAGGCCTTTTTTCGTCGATTCGTCACCGTGGATGAAACATGAATCCACCACTACATACCTCAATCGAAGCAGCAGTCAAAGCAGTGAACGACTGATAAAAGTGCGCCGAAGAAGGCGAAGACCCTTTTGTCAACTGGGAAGGTTGTTGCCACTGTTTTTTGGGATTCCCAAGGAATCATCTTCATCGACTACTTAATGAAGGGAAAAACAATAACAGGAGCCTATTATGCAACATTAGTGGACCGTTTAAAAGAAGAGCTGAAACAAAAACGGCCCAGATTTGAGCACAAATTTCAGCGACGAAAAAGGCGAAAATACCGTTTTGTTAGCTGGGAAGATAATTACCACTGTTTTTTGGGATTCCCAAGGAAACATCCTGATCGACTACTGAACGAAGGGAAAATGATAACAGGAGCCTATTATGTAACATTATTGGAGCATTCGAAAAAACAGCTGAAACAAAAACAGCCAAGATAAGCGCACGAAAAAGTGCTCTTTCATCAGAACAACGCGCTCTCCCACAAATCGACCGTTGGAATGGCAAAATTGCACGAATTAGGCTTCGAATTGATTCCTCATTCACCCTATTCTCCGGACTTGACCCCGTGCGACTTCTTCCTCTTCCCAAACTTGAAAATGTGTCTCGGTGGGAAGAAATTATCATCTAAAGGATGTTATCACCGCCATCAATGCGTATTTTGTAGAATTTGAGAAAAGTTACTTTTCCGATGAGATGAAAAAATTGGAAATTTCCTGACCAAGTGTATATCCCTCAATGGAGATTATGTTGGGAAATAGAATCGATTTTTTTTCCAAAAAACAGTGTTTAACTTGTTTTTTAATAAATAAATGAGCCTCGTATATATGCACATTATATATATATATATATATATATATATATATATATATATATATTTATATATTTATATATATATATATATATATATATTTATATATATATATATATATTTATATTTATATATAGATAGATATCAAGTGTATCTTTTATATTTTAAATATAATAATAACATAGTTCAAACTTTTCCATTTTATATTCTGATTTTTTTCTATAACAGAAATAAATATATACTACACTTAGAATAATTTCAAAATAACGTATTATCAATGTGAGCCCTTTTATAATAGGCTTTATTTGAATTTCTAATCTTGTTGTATGCAAATGTTCTTAAAAATGAATTTCTTTTTCAATTATACCTTAAAAAAACTTTAGTTAACATTTAAACTTTTTAAATTATTAAATAATTAAAAGTATATAACATTTTTACAATTAATATACAACTGACGTATATATTTAAAAAATGTTTGTTATTCTAATATTTATGGACAGTATTTATTGTAAATACTTCCCTGGCATATTTAACGATTTTTAATCAAATATATACACCTAATAAACATTCATGTTTGATTTTATTTTTAGATTTAGTAGAAAGAGTATTGTCACACTTATTTGATAATCTGAACTTTTGTAAACTCTAAATAAATTGCACATAGAATAAAAAGTATTGTTGACAGAGAATTTGTAATTGACCATGTCTTCATTTTCTTAAAAATTACAGAATATTTAAATGGTGTAGATTTTTTCAATGTAGTGATTAGAAAGAAACGTTTCTTCAGGGTCGCTTCATTAAAAAACTACAATATTTAGATAACTTGTATTTTTAAATAAATGACAAATTGTTAATAACAAATACCTTGTTAACAATACTGCTGTTTAGCCTATATTGATTTATAATCAATTACCAATATCTAAAAGTAATGCAAAAATAAAAGTAGATTTAATTATTCATATTGAAATGTTTGGCCATTGTAGAAATTAAATATTTTAATTACTTGCACCTTTTTATTTCTCTATATTTCAAAGTAACTAGTTCTCTGCAACTTGTAACGATACACTAATAATGCTCACCAATATAAAATGTTTTACATACTGGCGAATATTATTGAATCTTACATTATTCGAAAATAGTTAAACAATTTCTTCTATATTATATAAATATAATATACTGGGAACTTAATATATTTTGAAGACAAAGGCAAAATTCTCAAACACAACATAACTATTATGAAAAAAATAATACATTAAACATTAAAATAATTTATTTTTAGTGGTTTATATGACATTCCTACTAAATCAGAAAAAAAAAGAGAATAATAACAATTATCATTATTATTATGCTCAAAACATTACAATGTTCTAAACACATATGCATAACTCATAATTACAACCACATTATTTAACACGCTGCATTCATATTTCTATTTTAATAATCATAATAAGAAATTAACAATATAATAATACTTTTCTACTAATTAATTACCTCAAATATTTCATAACTTTCATTCTCTTCTCACCACCAAGATTACCTATATCTTGTTCTATTGTATTCGATTTCTACAAACTTGTAAATTACACACATTGTACTTAATCAAAAGGTTGTACGTGTCTACATACTTACAAACATATATATATATATATATATATATATATATATATATATATATATATATATATATATACATATACATATATATATATATATATACATATATATCAATTAAATCATCATCAACATTAATCTTTTAGATCGAACGATTTCTATCTTCTTTTCCATAATTTAAAATAAATATTCTGATATCCTTATCTCACCTATTCAGTAAACGCTTTATATATTGGTACAATCATTTTATTATTAAGTGCATCATAGAAGAAATGACAAATATTTTAAAACCAAAAATAATAACGCGTGATTATTGAACAATAAACCATAAATATTTATCTCATCGTTATCTTCATCATATGGTAACCCACTACTATACTTATATGTATTTACATATTTAACCAATGTTTATCGATCTTATATATATATATATATATACACACATATATATATATATATATATATATATATATATATATAAACACATAATTTACTACCCATCAATTTTTAGAGCCAGCTGCTTCCGGTAATTATTTCAAAAAAGACAATACGATAACCAATGTCTGCTACAAAAAAGGGGTACAACTGTATAGTTTGATAAGGTGCATAAAGAAATATTTAACCCTACGATTTTATTTAAAATTTATTGAAATACTTAACTGAACTTTCGGTTGTCATTTATTCATTACTCTATTATTTATTTTGTATTTAATGGTACCATTATTGCATTTTTCATAGACATTTAAATTTTAAAAGTTTTCAATTTTAATTTCGTTTTTTTTTTTATTTTCATCATCAGAGTTATTAAAAATAAAAAAGAAATATTTTTCTTATAAGAAACAATATACTATAATTAAAATAAAGTATAGAAAAAATAGTTATATTTAATGTATCTGTTTGCATTTATTTAATATCTCTGTTGTTGAAACAATAACAATCTAGAAATATCTTTTAAAACTCCTTTGTTCAATCTTCGAACCAGCTAGTATAGTTAATTGACAGAACATTTCCCCCTACCGATTTATTTCTGAAAATATCTTTAGTTTGAAATACATTAAGTGGAAAATTTCCAAAAATTTATACATGCTTTCCTTTAATTTTAATATTTTGTTTTTTTATATTCATAAAGTACTAATTCAAATAAATCAATAAAGTATGCATGGTTAATATACTTTATCTTTTTAAATCTTCTTAAATCTTTTTTAAGATTTTCCAAAGTTATCCTTACATTTTTTGCATATTTTCAATTCAAACATCCAATGAGTATGGTAACACTTAAAGTATTAACGCTATGCGATCCGCCCAGTTAACTACATGTTTAATGCCTTCTAACTGAAAGAAGCTGAAGCGATAATACGCATTATAGCTTCACTTTTTTGGGTGCGAATAAATACTGATATAAACATACCTGCTAAAGTTAAAGTATTTTATTTATTTAAATCATAATTTTCTCATTTTTTCGTATCAGGAAAGACAATAAATTTCATAGTTTGCATTTGGTTTTGCTTTCCCAGACAGTTCAAGATAATAGTTTATTTATAACCAAAAAAAGTTAAACATGAGTATATTAAATCTTTCAGTGTATATATATATATATATATAACTTTTTAAGATTGCCATATAATAAAATAGACAATAGACTTTATTGTGAATATTATTGAAATGTATATTAATCAATACTTCTGCGCTTTTGTATAGCTCACACCGTCCATATTCCCCATTTTCTAATTTCTGACTGACCTTGTTAATCATATTTACTATTATTTTACCGTTATCAACCCGCGATTATTAAGTATGTTTTTTCTAAAATACCAACATCGAATCATAGATTTCTTGATTTACTGGATATTATTTGAATAATGAAATCTGTCAGAATAACATCAACTCGCACCGCAAGAAGCCTGTATAGAAATTTAAGTACTGATAGTTTAATAAATAATTAATATTTTCGTGGTTTTATGATATTCCTTCAAAACATTATATAAAAAAAAACACTAATATATTAATAAAAACAATATGATCCAACTACGATTAAAATAAACGTTTCAGTAAAAGTTTCCAGGTTAAAAATCTGAATTAAATATTATTTTACTGTGCCAAACATTTTAATCTTTCAGATAATTTAAACTGAATAACATATAGGCCTACCTATCTAAATGTGTGAATTCAAATACCGCCATTCGAAATATCAATTTTCAATGCTTAACGAATTTCCTTCTTAACAGGACTTTAAATTAATTAATGAAGATTTAAAATTTAAATATTAAAGAAGACAATTCATGAATAAATTCAAACTTCTATCACTTCAATGCTTTATCTACGTCTCTATTTATTTTTGTTTATTATCCGTGTTTATCGACCTATTTTTTTTTCTTTATTAAACATTTAAACATTACGAATATTTCTTTATCAAAGGGATATTTACATTTGCAGTTGTTTTTACGTGTACATTTCTTAATAATAATTTTAGACTATTTCAGACACATACATGTTTTGAATACAGCTTTTCTTAAATATGTCCATTCTGAAAATGAATTCTACGTATTCTCGCACACAAAACTTGATTTTAATAAGTTTATATATGTGATCAGACTTTTTTCGTACTTTTTGTATGAACTTTATTCCAATTTAAATAATTTCTTATAAAAAATACATTACTTGTTCTTTTCATGTGAATACACTATAATAAATATGTCTATGTAGTTACGGTAAATAATATAGTCTATTGAACTATATCTTTACAATTTTTAAATCACTATATTTATGTCAAGAGACGAAGTTACTTTTTAATTTGTAAAATCTGAATAAATTAATATCGCATGGGGGAAAAACTGGCACGATCAATTAGTGCACAAAGCAAAATAGTGACATTAAAATATCTCATATTATGAAAAGAGGCCGCACATGTATTTTACGTCACGGCCTGAGTAAATCGTGAGCGTTTACTAACCGTCTAGCCTATATAGCGTGGGTGACGTTAAAACGGAATGACTTCATTATGCTTATATTTCAATGAGTGGACTAGCCGATACTGCGCAATACATCCAACATAAGTGTGTTCTTTTCAATCATAATATGAAAATATGCACATCTTCTCCTCTTGAACACACATAACTTGACGGTCTACGACGTTAACAATCAGGAATTTATTATTAACGCGCAATTTTAGTTACAATACAAAAACTTGCAAGTACAAGAAGACAAAACCGCCTTGGTATTTCCATATTTGAATTGTTGATATTCGAGTTTGAATTTATAGAAACTGTTTTTTTTGTGATTACTTACTATTATTTTATACCTGTATTCAATGAAAATTTATATTTGTTTCAATACTCATTGTTTTAACTGCTTAACAATAAAGTAACGGCATCTTTTATGTTAAACAAAATGAATCTCTGCTTTATACTTAATAAAAATAATTCATAATTCAAGAAACATTTATTTATATTCAATATTTTTGCATTAAACATCAAATTTAATAATGGAAAATAATAAACAATTGTACAAAAGAATTTCATAATTTTAATTAAGAAAATCCTAAAAAGTTGAATTTATAGCAATGTTTTAGTTCCGATAATTAATGTTTCTACAAATAACAATCTACCAAATAGTCATTTTATATAACAAATATGTAATATATAAATTAAAACGCACAATATATATATATATATATATATATATATATATATATATATATATATAAATATATATATATTATCACAATATAACATGTTATACTTTTAAATTTATTTTATTCTTGACTTGTTATGCATAAATCAATGTTTAAATAGAAACGATTTTTGAACAAATATCTGTATAAAAAATTCTACAATAAAAACTATGCTGAATGTAAAATTAACTAAAGCAACATATTTAAATGGTTATCACATAACAAAAATCTGTTTCAATTTTATGTTTTCTAAATATAAAATATTTTTTTATATTTTTTACATATAATTATTTTTTCACTAATTGTACATTATGCATTTCCTATTACAATTAATTGTTAATATTTAGCAAATAAATAAGTTAAGTATTTACCAATAATTTGTTTCAACTTATTTTTTAATTAAAATTGGTGTTAAAAATTTGGAATATTAAACAAGGTTGTGTTATTTTTTTGTTCCGTTATAAATATTAATTCATTCGATAATTACTAATAATGACTTTATGAATAATGAATGTGTAATTGGTGATTGTATTTATATTTTTACTAATAAAATATTTTACTATTCTATAATTAGTGATGCAATATGAAAAATTGAAACGAAATAAAATATGACTAATTAATAATAATTTCTACAAATAAAAAAGTTCTATGTTTAACTTCATAAAAATTATATTACCTTCGCTAGTGAAAACAATAATAATACTGATATTTGAACAATGTACTCATAATATAAATATGTTACACGATACTTTCGTCGATGAGATCATTTAACCACCACAGATACATGAAAAAGAAATAATCCAAAATATTATTCTGATTCTTCAATAATAATGATATATAACATTAATTGAATTTTAAATGATTTGTATTTTTTACATGTAGTGGCTCGCGGTGAAACTGGAATACTTCCAACAAAAATGTTTAATCTTAAAATAATTGATGTAATAAAACTGGAATGAAAAAAAGAGTACTATTTTTAGTTAGATTATTTAATGTATTTTCTAATTATAAAAATAAAAATGTAATTAGTTGATAACAATCAAAGAAACAATCTTAAACAAAATGGAAATCAAAAATCAATGTCATAATAAAACTATTGGGACACTTTCGTGAATATCAGTTTGTCGCAATTAACTTCATAGTGCTATTGAATAATAATTGGGAAATCTCCGTATTCTATTTTCTATCATTTTCATTCTTTTCTGACATTTTTTATTGAACGAGTATTGAAGTAAGACGAATTATTTGGAAACGGGAAGATAAGCTGGTCAAACGTCGATTGATATGTGAAAAATTATAATTAAACATTTTTAAGATGGTAAATCTATTCAAGAAATGTAAAAAGATATAAAACTACACAATTGGAAAATAAAAAAGGGATAATTTAAGAATACTGTTCAGTGAAGCAAATGAGCGCTATATGATCCAAAAAAATAGACAGCTTCTGTGTGCACCAAAGGTAAATAAAATGGTCGAAAAATATTTTGAAATTAATGCATATTGAAACTATCCAAATAATCATCCGAAAACATGAGTTGCATGGTCGAGTCGCAAGAAAAAATCATTCATTAACAAACAAAATCAAATTAAACTATTCGATGTTGTGAATTTGGATCAAAATAATAATTTTAACTTTTTTAAAAGCTTACTATTATATTTACTGACGAGACTAAATATAATATTTTTGTATCTAACAATAAGTCTTATGTATGGAGAAACTCGAATGAACAACTCTGTGAAAAATATTCGCTCAACAGTGGAAACATGGTGGTAGATCAGTTATGGTTTGGGTTTAAATTTCGGTTAATGATTTGCGGATTCTACATTTTATATGCGGAAATATGGTCTAAAATATGTATTTAGATAAATTTGATCTCGGACATGATTATTACTTTTATTAAGATAATGACCTAAAGTACAAGTCTGATAAAGTGCGGATGTGGTTCCTTTACAATTATCCCCATGTAATGGAAACTTCATCACAAAGTCGTGAACTATATCTAATCGAAAAGTTGTGGAGTTATTTTAGAGGAACAATCCGCAATCACCCAATTTCTAACAAAGATGACTTAAAAAGCGTTAATAGAATAACAGAATAATATTAATATAACGTACTAGAAAAAGCTAGTGGAATGCATTCCTTCGAGATATAACATCGTCAAGAAAAATAAGAGACCACATATTGAATGAAAGAACAGATTTATGTATTAATCATTTTAATAAAACAAATGTCCCAGTTTCATTGTGATATTGATTTTCGCCTTTCATTTTGTTTAAAATTATTTATTTTATTATTATGAACTAATTACATGTTTATTTCTTATAATCAGAAAATACATTAAATAAGTTAACTTAAAACATCATTCTTTTTCATCTCAAATCAATTCCATTAATTATTTTGTGATTAAAAAAAACGTTTTGAAGTGTTCCAGTTTCACTGAGCCAGTATCGTTTTTATCTACCAAATTTAAACACTCTTATTAGTTATTTTATATCATATTAATTTTCGATTTGGAATATTTTACAGATGAATTAATTCGAAATAAATGAAAGTGCTAAGTTTACACAATAAACAATAGCATCCAATCTCTATACAAAAAAAAGTATAGAGCATAAATATATTGTATACATTTAACTTCATGTACAAAACATTTCGCAACACTGCACACATTTACTACATGTATATATTTTGCAATTATAACTTATAAAAAAATCGATTTATATAATTTAAAACTACATATAATTGGATACAATGTAACTAAATAATATACTTTATTAACGACTAGCATTATAAACGTAAACGGGTTAAACTTAACAATTTTCACTAAAAAGAATCATAAACAACACCTATAAAACAATCGTATAATGACTTAATATCAAACAAGTACTTGACTTAACTCCTAATATTAATCCCTATAAATATATATATATATATATATATATATATATATATATATATATATATATATTTATATATATATATATATATATATATATAAATAATGTAAATAGTTCATGAGTTTATGTATACTGCCCAGATCAAAGTTTCGGGAATTTCTATTTTAAAAGAACGATGCAGACCTAACGTTAATTTTTTTTAATGATAATGTTGTTGTTAATCCTTCCACTGTAATCTACACCAAAAATTGTTACGATCCTCAAATCATCTGTGATCAGCTGATGTTTTTGCATTGTGTTTCGTGAGTTCGGCGAATTGTACTGTGTGTAAATTGATCGAGCTATTCGGACGATTGCTCCTTTGTTTCGACTTCAGATCCGTAAACCCATGTCTCGTCTCTAGTTATGATGCGTTTCATGGAAGTGGGATTCTTAACGTCGATCCTTAGATGCTTCAGATATCATTTCGGTGGCAACATCTTTGCGACGCTGTTTCAGCTTGAAATTTAGAGTTCTTGCCACAAATCTCGCTGCGACACGTTTCAAGTGCAAAATATCAGTCAAGATAATTTGGTAAGATCCATATGACATGCCATCAGCATTCTCTCGCACAGTAGCCGATCATTCTGGATCAAATCGTTCACTTTTGAACATATTCTTCATCGGTTGATGCCGACGGCCGGCAAGAACCGAAGGTCATCTTCTACCGACTCCCGGTCCTCCTTAAACCAACTGTACCACTAGTATACCCGCGTATTCGATAAAAACTCATCTCCAAATGCTTTTTCAACATTTTAATGTGTCGGCGCAAGAAATTTCG
The DNA here is from genome assembly GCA_034766995.1 of Acanthacorydalis orientalis. Taxonomy (NCBI): domain Eukaryota; kingdom Metazoa; phylum Arthropoda; class Insecta; order Megaloptera; family Corydalidae; genus Acanthacorydalis; species Acanthacorydalis orientalis. Next base: position 10,043,855 of record CM068320.1, on the reverse strand, counting down.
CTTTTGACACATTTGGTACGGACTTGCTAATCAATAAATTTAGACATAGTAAAATTTGCTGAACACCCAAACACTACTTTACGAAAATATCAGCTATTCACAAATGGTTTGAGAAATTGTAATAATTTCTGGTATAGATGACAATTGAAGTATTAACTACATTATCATTTACAAAAATTTAATGTTGAATTTGTGCAGTTCTTTTAAAATAGAAAATTCCGAAAATTTTTGACCAGGGCAGTATGTTTATAAATACATTAATTTACTTTGTTTCTAAAAGGATATACTTTAGCTCTTTTTATAGAAACAATATATTACAATCAGAATAAAAAAATGTAGCCTCAATAAATATTATTAAGTGTAAAAATTAATTCGGTGCCTTTGAATCAATTATAACTCTGTTTTAAATTAAAATATTTTCTCGTCGTTTTTGACCAAGCAGTTAATATAACCTTACAAAATAGTAGTGAACACAACGGCTTCCGAAAGGCAGCATATTAGACATTGCATACTTTTTGCACTCCAGTTGAAAAAAATGCTGCCGAAGCCGCGAAAATGATTTGTTCAGCTTTGGGAGAATGTGTTGTGACGCATAAAACATGAAAAAATGCCAAAACAGTGGAAGAGATCCGAAAATGCATTATGATTTCATGAACTCAAATCCGCCATCTTTTTTTCGACAAGGGATTCGTCAGTTACCGACCGATGAAGCAAAGTTATACGAAATTTAAGGATTGAAATACAATCCATTTTTCCGCAAACATTCATTTTCTATAAAAAAGGCACCGAATTATTTTATATACCTAATATATAAATTATAATTAATAAAAATGAAAAATAAAACATATTACTAATTGACTATGAATTGTGTATATAAATATATTGTAGCACTGTTTATTTATTGTCAAAAATTATCTTCTCATATAAAGTAATGGTGTAAATTAGAAAAAGCCATTGAAAACAATTGAATTTTTAGTATAGTTTCTAGTTTTTGAAATAAACTAATGTATTATTTTTGTCATAATTATTATAATTATAAAAATAATAGTTTTGATTAAATTGTATATTTTTACGGAAATCTCCGTTAACTGCCAAATTTGAGATCTTTAAAAAATATATATTTGGGAATTATTTTCAGTATTGTTAAACCTTGTATATATTTGTATCTGCTATTTTCTCAGATATAACTTATAAAATAGAAAATCTAAATAAAGAAAAATATATACAGCACATTAATAATGTATTTTAAAATAACGAAACCATACATTCAAGGGTAAAGTGTATCGATAATGATACCAGACAAAATTTAAAAAAAATGTATAACGAAAGGTTGACTTGCGCATGTAGGATGAATGCTGGGTATTGAACTTGTGACTCATAAATTTAATGCATTGATATTATAAAAGCACGAAAAGTGGTAATTATTTTGAAACTGTTATGTAGATATGGCATTAGCAAAATTTAAATCAGAGGTACTAAAACATACTTCTTAAATTATTTTACTCATGGAATTCTTTCACCTGAAATGTATACAACGTTATCATAAAAAAAGGAAAAGTAACATGCAAAGACATTACTCTAAAATAAATAAAATTAAGATAAATTGGACCCAAAAAGCTTAGCTTGTAAATACTTCAACATTAATTAACATAACATTTTTAATTAATATAAAAACAAATAAATAGCTATTTTGTAAAATAAAATGTACTGTATAATTTATATATATATATATATATATATATATATATATATATATATAAATCCTCCTAAGATTCTATCGTGTTTGTGTGTATATATATATATATATATATATATATATATATATACATATACATATACATATATATATATATATATATATATATATATATATATATATATATATATATATATATATATATATATACACATATAATAAACACAAAACCTCAATCTATTTGTTTTCATATAATTTCGAAATTAAGCTACATTTTATTTACAGTAATATATAATTTGTAAATATAAAATAATAAGATGTAAATTAAGTAATTGCGCTTTAAATATATCAAATTTGTACTCTTCATATAGGTTCATTTTATTATTTTACTACTACTTTCTTTGGTTGATAAAGTATAATAAATTACATTTACAATGTTTCCATTACTAGTAAGCACTTTGACTACAAAATCAGTTTTTCATTTTTAATTGGCATTTTTTATAATATTATATAGATCTCGTGAAAATAGTGACTGTATTATAAAACCGTCAAATCTAAAAATATTAACATGCGTTCTGGTTACAAAGAAGCCAGTACTGTTATAAATCCCAAATAAAGAAAATTTAGATCCTAAATATGTTTAAATTTATTAAATCTTATATAAAAATTTAAAAATATTTTTATTAGTTATTTTTTTATTTTGTTATTGACTGAATTTATTTTCGAATCGTGGGTTGCTTACCGCTATTTTAGAAAGTTAATAATAAAATAGGAAATGTGTGTGTGTGTGTGTATATGTAATATATATATATATATATATATATATATATATATATATATATATATAATATAATATCTAAATGTCACTTCAAATAATTTTCGCACACAAATTCAAAAACGATTTTACGCATTATAAAAAAAAATTAATTAACTTTCGAAATTTCTTTAAAACAAAAAGATGAAAAATGTTGTAATGTCATAAATTTGCATTGTAAACAAAAAATACTCTCTTACTCTATCCCCTTTCTTTGGCCCTGACCTATTTAAACGTCATCCAGTTATTTTTACACTTGTATGCCAAAACACCACACTCCTATTTTGCGTGAACATACGTTAATAAAATATAAATAGATCTCTTCCGATGTTTACGTAAACCACTCGCTTACATTACTGACCTATTTTCAAAATGAACGTATAATGACTGAAAATAATTATTTCAATCTCAACATTATATTGATGGAACTAGAGTTTACCTTTAATAATAAATATTTCTAATCTGATAACTTGATAATACATTGAACACATTAACTAAATACAAACTTTTAAGCACAAATTAACTGAGATAGGGAAAAACAAATACACACATTTATTGCGCATAGATTAAATGAAACAAAGAACACAACTAACAAATGTGACTTCTAACTGAATTTATCTATAAATACGACTCAATTTTCGTTCAAATATGTTTATCTATAATAATGTTATTGCACTTATTGTTTTAAAATATTTACAAAAATAGGTTACTCTATCGAATATTTCAGTACCTTATTTTATTTTCTAATATGAATTATTCTAATTCAATTTGAAATTTTTAAAAGATCAACTATATGTTTTTTTTAAATGTATCATAAAATCTTTATATATCTAATGCTTCACTGATACTTTTATCTAATACTATTGAATAAAAAACATTTCAATTAAAATAAATAATATGTAAATAATGTAAATAATATAGTAATATTAAATTTCAATTGAAATATCTTTTAATTCTTATCGGGGAAATTTTATAAATATAATAACTTTTTTTTAAAAAAAAAACAACTTATCAGTTCAAACTCTAATAAATCAATCATTAGATGTCTATCATCCAAACGTTCATTTAAGGTAACAATTATAGTACTATTGTAAAAATATTAAAATATTTATTAAGTGTAGTACTATTTATACAATTGATACATTTTTTTACGCGTTCCGTATAGAAAGTATATATGGTTTGTAAAGGACTCCATTGTTTTCTTATTTAATTCAGCGTGTTATTTTCCATACTAATATTTACTTTTACCTATGTGACGAATATACAATTAAATGACCTCGACATTACCTTGAAGTTAAATACGGATGTTACTTACTTAAACTTACTTGCCATGTGCTTAGTAAATCAAAATGTATACAATAAACACGTTTTACTTGATCCTAAGTACATACCATTTTTTTACAATGAAAACACATTTTACCATCTATAAACAATGCATTTTAAATGTAATTTTTTTAATTTAAACTAAAAACTAGCATCTAAACGTAAAATTTTCCAACATTTCATGTAAAATAATAATCCTACTTTATTTTAAGAAACGAAAGTATACAATATATTTAAATCTTACATAAGTTTTGGCAATAGTCAAGATAGCTGTTTCTGTCAGATTGGACTTTCGAATATTGTACATATCTCTCGGTTTTATATCAGATGGCGTAATTCTTAAGTACATGTTTTTTGTTGTTTCATTTTTTGCGTTATACAATTATTTATAAGTTAAATATAATATAAAAAATAACATTTAATAACTATACATTATTATCATTAGTCCATTTTTAGTACGTTTAAATATCTTGTTATTTTTATAAAATCCATTAATATATTTAATAACAGTTTATAATACATAATGTATATAAAGCTTTTTGAACAAGACTTGTGGGACAACACTATAATACAAACATGGTACTAACGGAACGCAGAATGAAATTATATCAATAAAATGTAGAAATCAGCAGTCATTAAAAATTCAAAAAATACAATAAAATTATTAGATTTATATATAATGAAAACTTTAGGTATTTAAACTCTTAACCGTTAAATAAATCTCGTTAAATATATATCTGAAAAAATATTTTTATGTGAACAAAATAAAATTGAATGGTTAAAATAATTAAACATTTTAAAGTAGTTTACCTTATATGAGAAAACAACGAAATATTTTTATTTAATAATCTAAACCAGCCTTTATTTTTATAATAATTCCTAACATACATCATCAAATATCAACACATTTAAATATTAATGTTCTATTATTATTTAAATAATTATGTTCTAAAATCTCATTCAGATAATCATCATGGAGCTAAAATCATTAAATTTCATCATATTACCGATAATTTTAAATTTGTTAGTGTTTTATAATAAACTATGGATAAAAACAGTTCCAAAAGCATTATACAAAGTACATTTTGTTCTAAATTACTACTAAATATATGTATTCACTTTAATAATTTCAATTATATATGTATGTGCATATATATATATATATATATATATATATATATATATATATATATATATGTGTGTGTGTGTGTGTGTATGTATGTATGCATATAAATTTTCAACCTCTGAAATTATCAGCCAATAACAAATATTCGTCATATAAAGATTTTATTACATTTTCTTTTGGGTATAAGGTATATAAAGTATTCAAGTAAAAGATATCAAGTTTACTTACTTTAAAGGCGTATTAATTTCTATCATTATAATTAATATAGTTAAAACGTACCAAAAAAAAAACTATGCCAAAAAGTGAAATGATTGAAATAATAATCAAATTATATACTTCACTAAGCATATCACCTGTCATCAAGTTTTACTTCCTTGTTACAAATATGATTAACTGAATAAATTCAACAAAATTGTATTCTATCATGAAAGTAAAATTATAAACACGGTATTATAGAGTGAAATCTTCCTTTAGATAAATACATATTCATATATATATATATATATATATATATATATATATATATATATATATATATACATATACATAATTCAATATTCAGTTAGTTTACTCAATAAAATTAGAATTAAAATTATATAGCAATTTTAAAAATTTTATGCGTCTTATACAAATTGCTTTGATATATTAACTTACAGTTTTCTTTATAAATTTTAATACGTTACAGTTTAAATTATTTATTTGTTTTTGCATAAAAGTAATCATATAATCGGTCAAATTGATATATGAATCGTGTTTTAATTACATAACTAATGAGTTCAATTATCATACTTCTATTGAAAACATTTAAATTTAAATTATTGCACTTAATAGTTTACTTTTAAAATTTCATTATAATTAAAATAATTTACAACAAAGTTTCATAATACTAAATTTAATTTGTTAATAAAAGTACGTAGAAAACTAATTCATTAACATATAATACACATACATACATATTATATATATATATATATATATATATATATATATATATATATATATATATATATATATATATTATACATATACACATATGCATGTGTATGTATAATTTCAGCTACGTTGTTTCACAGAACCTCATATATAAAATGAACAATATCAAGGCATTTGACTAAAACTAGTTTATTTAAACTTTTTACCTTAAACTCTCAAAATGTAATTGATTGAAAAACAGTTCAGTTTAATTTTGTTTCAGATATACTCATTATTAAACAAAGACATATATATATATATATATATATATATATATATATATATACAAATATTTACATTATTTATAATATAAGAGCTTTTTTATACACGAGAGCTTTTTTCATACATAAGAGCTCTATGATAATATTTTCAATTAATATTGTATTAAATGTTAACTGTTTACATTTGTCTTTGAACTTAAATGATTAACTAAAAACAATAAAAATAATAAGTATATTATATGAAATCAAAAACACTTGCATTCGTACATGCGGTTAAACACATTAGTTATACATTTAATAATAATAGTTAAAAATCTCGATTTTGTAACACTCTGACTAATAATTTGATCAATAATTAATAATTCCCATATTGCATATATATATATATATATATATATATATATATATATATATATATAGTGTGGGTGTGTGTGCATGTACACTCAAAAACATAACATACATACACATATATATATATATATATATATATATATATATATATATATATATATATATATATATATATATGTTAATATTAATAAACTGTACATAAAAATATATATCCACATATTTTTTTGGGACAATATCTAAATAAATATTTTAAATTAGACCATAAATGACTTATCCTAACATGACACGAGCTTATACAAAATAAAAAAAAAACGAAAACTAAAATAATGTGGTAAGCCTTTGTTAAAAAAAATGTTTACATATGTTTGTATATTTATTTATATGTATATAAGATACCCAACGTATATATATATATATATATATATATATATATATATATATATATATATATATATATATATATATATACATAATATTAAATAAATATCAAGATCTTCAGTTCGAACAAAAGGACTAATCCAAACGTAAAATAGGTAAAAGGTAATATTACTTAAATTTTTCATTCAGAACCCAATAGAAAATGCGATCAATGCGAGTTGTTTCAAAACACACGCGATAAGCAACGATGTTCACCGAGCAAGCGCGAATCAATGTTATTACGTAGTATTGCAACTTGCCAAACAAAGCCAAAGCATATCAAATGGAATATTAAGGATTGCATCAAATTAAAGGAATATTATTAATATAACCACATACCTTCTTCGTACTGTTATCCTTTATATCACGTATTACACACTTTCACCATTCACATGAAGTTTTTTTTAACAACAGGAGTAAGAAAACTAAGGGATTTCTTGCTAAACCATGTTTCAGTTTTATTGTGGTTGGGGCAACAGCTACTAGACGACTGAAACAGCTGATCTATCAGCTGTTAGATAGTGAATATCTCTGTTCCACTCCTGTATTTAAAAAAAATTACAACACGTATGGTGTACCCCGCACAAGAAATTAATCTATTTACATTCATAAACAAATTTATTTTAAATACAATATGTAAAATTATGGAAATCTTTTAAAGTAACTAAAATTTAGATATATAAAAAATAATTTAAATACAAAGTAATATCATTTATAATAATACTACATAATGCCAAAATTAATTCAATTTTTAGAAGACAAAAATTAAGAACAGAATTTATACTCAAAAAATTTAAATCGTTTTGACAACTAATGAAAATAAACCTAAACAAATGAAAATCATTTCACTCGTGTATCTTGTTTTTTTCTTTGATATCTTATTAAGATTGTTATTTAAATTATGTTTGTAATAAAATAACAATATAAACCCAATATTGAATACCAATGCAGTTATGTTGAACATGAAATAAATTCATTTGTCTGAATATATATATATATATATATATATATATATATATATATATATATATATATATATATATATATATATATATATATATGTAATAAATTCAGTTCAATTTAATGAGTGTATAATATTTACATTACATATTAATTTGAATAGTTATAATCGACTTAAAATTAACGCTTTATTTGCAATAAAATAAATTGAAATTTATTTACCCTTATCTCATTTTTAGTACAATTTAAATTATTATATAAAAGTGTAATAATAATAATATTGTAAAAATAATAAATACTCATTAGTCAATCAGCAATATTTTATATCATGAATTCATGCAACCAATTTGTTGAATTTTTTGTGGTTATAATATTAAACCTCAATACCATAGTTAAAGATTAATATTAAACTTAATAAAGAAAAATCAAACGTAATTCATTTCATAAGAATTTTTTTCTATCTTGTTACATTTTGTAAAGTTAAAAGCAATCCCACTTATTATTACAAACAAAAAAACATTTTTTTATAGATATTAACAGATGAGTTTGAGAACGTAACATTTCAGAATATGTTCTTACATTAATTTAGAAAATATAATTTTATTATGTATCATTAAATATATATATATATATATATATATATATATATATATATATATATATATATATATATATATATATATACTTTATATATGTATCACAAAAAATGATAATTTGTGGTATAGTGTTTGATAAATGATTATTATTATAACAAAGAATACAATATTTATTATTTATTCCTCTAATTATTATTTGAGTTAAAACTTCGTTATTCAGTTTTCACTATGGAGATATTCTACTTGATATATAAAAAAGTAACTTTTTACTTGTTATTTTTATTTATAATTTCAATGGTTTTCTAATTATTATTTGTATAAATTATCTCAGAATATTTTCTTTCTATTTTTCATGTGGAATATATGAAGAATGATATACTTATTTTATTAATTTATATTATACATTTCTAATAATATCGCTACCTCTATAGCTTATGAACAATTTAAACTCAATTGCTTTTTTATTGCATTGCTAATTTATAAAATATTTCTTTAAATTATTTACAAATTTTAGATTTAATAATATCGATGTAAAAATCTTGTATATTCATTATATTTTAAGAAAAAAATATTGATTCCACACCTCTTTATACTCCTTACCCGTTATTTTATTCAAAAATTGAAGATATTGAAAACTATACCCATTAACATAATGTCTATTTTCTTCTTTTTTTATCTCTGAACTATTTACCTACAGTAGTTCTTAATATATATATATATATATATTTTTCAAAAATATGCTATTTTTGTTTAAAAAAATCAGCTAATGCAGTTAACAGTGGAAGTAAACAATTAAATTCCTAAATTTTAAATATAAGATAAACTAAGCAAATGGCCTAAAAGAACCATATGTAAATAATACGAAGTCTAAAATGTATTTTAGATATATGACGTGTACGTCATATTCAAAAATTTTTAATTTTTAAGAGATTCTAATGACAAATTCTAATATGTATTATTGTATTTTAAAATAGTTTTTTTACTATTTGACAATAGCAGACTTTTTATTACTAGTACGACTTTCAGTTAACCATATATTGTACCTGAAAAGTCACGATGGTATTTTTATTTCATAAGAACAACTATCTATATGTGATTTCTTATTTATCCCACTCAGTAAACAATATATAAGATTTAGTGCTTACCCAATTATACATTTAAGTTTCTATAATTTCTGCCATTTACTCTTATAAACTGCTTAATACACTTTATTTCTTATCTTTATGTTCGACTCACAAAGAAGCCACAACAATAATTATGTACAGTTTTTCTGCTTATGTTATGAATAAACAAGTTTTAAAATCTTTTAGCTTTATTTTAATTGTAGTACTGTTATTAAAAATAATTATTTTTTAAAAAAAGTTCATCATACAATGAAAATTATTAGACAAAATTTTAAAATCTTGTTTACTTAGATTATTTGATTCAGATTTATATCCGGAATATCTTCAACTTTTAAAACTTATATTCCTGCTAAGAGATCTCAAGATACAAAATTTATTTTAATGCACTTTCATAAAAAATTAGCTTATATAAGGAATATATTAAGGATGTTTTTTTCTTTAACTCATACACTGCGTGGTGACCACTAAACGTTTTATTTGTATTTATTTTTCAGTTTCAAAAAGTATGGCAGCAATTTAAAAAATAGTTAACATGTTTATATTGTATTAAAATCCACATTACAAAATATAGAGTAAGTGTTAAGTTTATCTGACATATTGATACACAAAACTGTAAACAAAAAAACTGTAAACAAAGTCTGACTAAGAGTTTCTATTACCGTATATGTCTACCTCTTAAGGGTCTTAGTTGACAGTTTTTGAACCATAATTCATATTGTATAAAATCATCTGCTTATAATGTGGGTTGATGTAAAACATTTTAATTGAACCATTTTCCTTACTTTCAGTGAAGTCCTTTTTTATTATATAAAATAACGAAATTCGAGAGCACCAAATAAGAAGATTTATTTTTTATCAGTAATGCAAGTTTGTAACCTATACCTCAATTAATTAATACATTACTTTATTATTATATGAACCATTTATAACAAGTACAAACATTCATTACAAATTAAATAAGATTGAAAGGATATCTATAAACAATTACATTTTATAAATATTGGATACAATTTATGAATGAAATTTCATTATTTTTTACTCATATTGGTCTTAAAAAATTTGTAATATTTATTTTCTATCAATGTCAACAACTGTTATATGTAGACAGTGTTAAAAATAATAATTGTCCTTTAAAAATAATATGATGCTGCACAGCGTATTTAAACGTTAACGCCACCATACATCACAATTATAGGTAAATTACTATTTATTTGAATATATTTAATATTAATAACAGAAAAAATACATTGGGTCTTCAAATTGATAATCGTGAAGACTAAATAATTTTAATGTAAATGCAGATTTGTGTATATTCGTTCCTTGACTTTTAATATATTGTAAAAAATTGAAATCAAAACAATTTATATTATTATGAAATAAAAGAATCAAAATATAAGCATGTAATTAATGTTTATTGACTACATTCACATATTAAATTTATCTTTGATAGATTTTTTATTTCCTTATATATATATATATATATATATATATATATATATATATATATATATATATATAGAGAGAGAGAGAGAGAGAGAGAGAGATGAATATATACGAATTAGTATAAAAGTCATATAATTTACTACAAAGGTATCATAAATGTTTAAATGAATTAAAATTTTGGTCAGAATTTTGTAACTGTATTATAGACATTTATTTAAAGCAGTATTATCACAAAAAAGTATGTTTATAACAATATATATATATATATATATATATATATATATATATATATATATAACAATATTAAAATAATTTAATCACTTATACAATTTTTGATCACATTTAAATCTAATTTATTTTGTACTTAAAGAAATGACAATATGCTATGAAACCTTATTTATAATATTTCCTATAGAATGAAAAAATAATAAAATTGAAGTTTACTTACATATAAAATGTGTTTTTTCAACAAAACTATAATTAGATGGAACTCTGTGACAATATGAGGCACTGTATCAAGGTATTATACAAAATGATCTGTACAAAATTAGATTTTGCATTATCTAGAATAACTTTTTGATTACTAATAATATTTTATGTATGTTTGTTGTTTTAAAATAATCTTGTATTTAATAAGTTTTATAAAAGAAATGATACTTATCTCTTCTTTAAAAAATTTATCTAAATTTATAATACAAAAAAGATATTTTACTATTAACAAAAAAATTCTTATTTCATTTTTATGTTATCATCAAATGTTATTAATATTTATTTATAAATTAAATGAGAAAAACTATTTTTAATGCGTCTTAGATCATCTTTGCTTTTACTTATTTAATCTTGTTTTCATGAGTTTTCTTTAAAATTATTTTCATATTAAAGCATGACTATGTGCATTTATTTTTGTTGAAGTTATTTAGGTGCTCACATTAAGATGTTACTTTTCAAAAGATGCTATCTTAGTTCAGAAAAGGTTGAAAACGTTGTCTTAACGTTATATATTTAAAAATTTGCCCTAAGAAACTATTTTTCTTACGATCGCTTTTTTCGTTTGAACTTTGTTTATGCATGGTTATATTGAAGATTCATAACGGTTTAGTTTTAATATTCAATATTATTTGATCTGTAATTGCTTAACGAGACAGATTTGAATGACAGTTGTTATCGAATTTTTTCTCTGGTCTAAATGTATTATTCCATGACATTTTTTATATGGAAAATAAGAATATTAATAAACAATATTATTTATTTGCAAAAATATAAAATTAAATTTATATAGAAAAACACATATTGAAAAATATATTGTAAACAGGTTATTATTTTTACATTTTTAAAACATAATGCATTAGTACATTGTTTTAACTACTCGCAGTGAAGTAATGAAATAATTGGTGCACCTTTTTGTATAGTAAAGTGTATATATGTATATATGTATATATATATATATATATATATATATATATATATATATATATATAAATATATATATATATATATATATATATATGTATATATATATATATGTATATATATATATATATATATATATATATATATATATATATATATATATATATATGTATGCACTGGTGCATTTATTTAAATCTGCCGCGTTTAATTCAACATAAATATAGCAATAAAAGAATAAATTAGAAAGAAGTTTACAAAATGAAAGCGAAATATATACGTATTATTTAACTGTGTTATTATGTCTTTTTTTAATAAAGATGTTACCACATAATGTATCCAAACATGGTCGATCGCATTCAACGCTAACTTCATAGCTGTTTGAAATGTAACAGTTTTGTAATTTATGATGACAAATATTCCATTTTAAGTTTAAGTCAATGAGTATGTGTGATTTTATAGTAAATAATTAATTTTTTTAAAAAATGTTAACAAATAATATCGGTACCTGATGAAATGTGTGTCAGAAAAATCAACATAACCTAATATAAAAACAGAGTACATTGATCTTTTGAAACATGTATTAAGATTAAATAGCAGTATGCAGTGTCGAATGGCGTTGTTTGCGAAATGAATTCCATACATCGAAAATAAAAAGTACTTTCGAAAAAAGAGTTGGAAGGCAAGTACTTAAAAATGCACCTGGGCAATTACCTAATGGGTTCTGTGTTTGATTCCCAACTTTGGTTATATTTTTACTTCTCATTCAATATCATAACCTGTATTTGTTGTAATAAAGATGACATTTCATATTATGAATTTAATTTTTATTTTAGATAATTTTTTATTAAAATGGATGACAACACTTCTTCATCATCCGAAGATGAAGTTTCTAGTAGTGAATGTGATTCCGATTCATCTTCATATGTACGACCTGAAAACTTCGAAGATGTAAAAATATGTGGAATTAAGTTGCAGTTGCCACAAGGAATGTGTGAAAATAAAAATATTTTTAAGGAATTATTTTCAGTGAGGACTTGGAATAATCTTCCAGAATCGCAAAAACAACATTTAAAAAATTTTTTACCATGTTTTCCGGATAATGATAATACTGAAAAAAATGTTACACTGCAAAAATTATTTACTGGTGAAAAAATTGGATTTCAGAATCCTTTGGATGAATTTTTCAAACATTTAAAATCAGGTTTGTAAAATTTTTTAACAATATTTAACATATCAAAAAATTTAACATATTTAATTCATTGTGTAGATTATATAATACATATTTGTATGTTTATATATATATATATATATATATATATATATATGTATATATATATATGTATATATATATATATATATATATATATACATATATACATATAATTTATTATATTTCTTCAGTAACTGGAAGCACCCTAAAACCCCAAATAACTAACTTCAGTAACTTATTAAATATCTGTGAATTTTGTTAATTAGTTATATTTTGATAAATTTAAAATGTAAAATTATGTATAAAATAATTCTGTTCATATTTTTATTAGCTTTAATTTTTATTTCAGTTTTTAAAGGTCTTTATTTCCAAGCATTACTTTAAGTATAAATATTTATTTAATTAAAAATAGTTAAATATATTAAGCTTTTAAATATTAACAGTTATAATTTATAAAAACAGCAAATTAAGATAAGTAGATATTAACAAATTAATGTTATTAAGTATTCAATTTTACATATAGTATAAATATACAAACTTATTTATTCCTCTAATTATTATGTGAGTTAAAACTTTGTTATTCAAATTTTACTATGGAGATATTCTACTTGATATATAAAAATGTAACTTTTTACTTATTATTTTTATTTATAATTTCATTGGTTTTCTAATTGTTGTTTGTATAAATTATCTCTGAATGTTTTCTTTCTATTTTTCATGTGGAATATATGAAGAATGATATACTTATTTTATTAATTTATATTATATATTTATAATATTGCTACATCTTTAGCTTATGAACAATTTAAACCTAATTGCTTTTTTATTACATTGCTAGTTTATAAAATATTTCATTAAACTGTTTACAAATTTTAGATTTAATAATATTCATATAAAAATCTTGTATATTCATTATATTTTAAGAAAAAAATACTGATTCTACACCTCTTTATACTGCTTACCCATTATTTTATTCAAAAATGTGTGATTTCATATTGTTATCTGTCAGTGCAAGCAACTATAATTTATAATAAAACAACACTAATTGGTTCATTATTAATTAAAAAGTTAAAGATTTGAAATTACAATGTATATATGTACAGGTATTTTTTTAGTTAATATTTTAAAGCTAGTAAAAATTATTTACTTAAATAACATTAACTTTTATTCTAATTCAAAATAGAGAATTTCTAAAAAAAAAATAATATGGATAGCTAAAAGGTTTGTAACATGAATAACATTATTTATTCAGATTGTTAAAAAAATCATAACGGCATATCATATGATAATAAAAAAACATATTCAGTTTGGTAGATCAATAAGCAGCAAAATATTATAATTATTTCTATAAAAATTTATTTTTATGAAGTTAAATAAAAGTATGAAATGTTAAAGTTATATATAAAATAATTGAATCGTTGTGTGTGTGTATATATATATATATATGTGTGTGTGTATATATTAATATATACACATATGTAAATGCATACATTTATATACATACATTTACATACAATACATACCTACATGTTCATACATACGTACACATGTATACACTTTCATACACAGTCACATTTACACACACATTCGCTTACATACACATACAATTTAAATTAATTTACTGTAAATTTAATTAAATAAAAGATATTATTGATTATAACCATTTTATCAATATCATTCATTTTAAATTATACTTATTCTAATAATTATTATATTTAACAGGCAATTATCGTCCAGAAATATCACGTTTACGTCACCGAATAAGAAGAGCACAGCGCCGTGAGTCAAAATGCCAACAGAGGCGTCGTTTAAATGGATTAGTTAGAGATGTATTAGCATCTCGACAATGGCTTTTAAATACAGCTGGTTCAATGCCTCCAGGCATATTGCAATCTACTCGATGTACACCTCCTATACAAACTACCAGTAGAGATCCTGTATTTGATATAGCTCAGAGAGCTAAAAAAAGATATTTTCATGTAAGTTCTATTATAATATTACAAATATTGTATTTTTATTTGTGATTATTTCTAATTTTATTGTATGGATTTATATTATATAGGAATTGGCTGCTGTTAGAAGTGAAGTAGGTGAAGGTGATATCTGGTCAGAAGATGAAAACTATCCTGAAGGTATATTATAATAAAATATATAAATATAATTCTCAGTTTTATATCGTTAATGCTGATATTTTTGTAAATAAGGGGTTTTCTATAATTATAATGTTAGTTTTTATATAATTTTTCTTCTGTTGCTTTAGTTTTGATTCTGAACGTTTTTAAATTATATATCAACTACTTTTTTTTCAATTATTAATTATTAAAGTGAATGTTTGCTCACCAATAATTGAAACTATTCTATAAAATGTTAAATTAATAAAAATAATTTGTGAATCACAAATTATAAATAAAGAATATATTCTGTTTCTTAATATAAGATAAAAAATAAAAGTATATTATATTATCAGGTCCAGACGTAACACATAATTCATCAAAAAATAAACATAAACGGATGTCTGCTACAAGTCCAAGTAGTGGAGCAGCACCCTTAAGTCCAGGTGCTGAAAAAAATGTTATATCCTCCCTCTCAACAAGAGATGGTCTGAAACCACGAGTTAGTCTTTCAGAATTTCATCTCAATGAAGAAACGTATAGAACAATGTTAGCAAGACATAAAAGAAAAAGAAATGAACATGAGGTAATTTATTTTTATACTCTTTTTTGAATATAGATATTTTTGGTTGGCATATTAAATAAAAATAAGAATTTGTCATTACCAGTTAAGAATAAAAATATTACGCTCTTAATATATACAGGGCCCTATTCATTCATATATAACACATCTTGTCTTTATTGATATCTATAAAATAGTCATTCGAATGAATATACTGAAGGAAATTTACTATAAATAAAGTACTTTTATCATCCTATTATTTATTTTTACATGATTATACCTCTTGTGATGACAAAATGGATGTAACACAATTTATTTCAGTGATAAAAGTTATTTACCTTTGAATAGGAATAAATAATTTACATTTAAACTTATATAAATTAGTATCATCTTGACTTTTCAGTATTAGTTTTTTTAAAATAAATAGAAAATAATATATAAAGTTTCTAATTATATGTGAATATAGGTGTACACATGCATGTGTATATGATACATAAATCATAATTTTTTGAAAAATGTGTTTAATTTGGTTATAAAAGTAACATATTTTTACTTTATAGTAAATGTACATGGTGTTTGAAATAATGTTTTTAATATATTGTAAAATTTTAATTTAGGATCGCATTGAATTAAATACATCTGGTATAAATTTGGCTGATGTAGCATCTCGAACATTATTAACAGCAAGTAACAAGAAAACTATTCTTAATCTACATAGATCTGCAAACACATTACTAATAGATCAAAAACCAGTTATAAAACGAACAGTTAAAAAAGAAAGAGAAATTGCACCAAAACGTCTATCGAACTGTGATGTACGTTTGAATAATAATCCATATAGTGTTTTACGAAATATGAGTGGCCACAGTTCCAATTCAGAAATGGATGCATCAGATTCAGAATCAACTGTTGAACCAACTATAGATGAACCATCGTCAGCTATTAGACCTCTAACAAAGTCACCTATAAAAATGCAGAGAATACCACAAAGAATATCAAATTCAACAATGGGTAATTCTCCTGTTGATATTAATTCAATGAGGACAGGAGTATTGGATGGAGAAACCATTGAAACAGTTGTGTTTGGTAATATAAAAATGTCCTTTTTTATTTTGATTTTTAAATAATTACTGTGTTATTTTTATACATTTTTCTTAATATTTATCAACTGAAAAAAAATATGTAAAAATTAAGTTAGTATTAATATGCATTTGAAATAAGGGCGAATTTATATTGCATTTTAATAAAAGAATTAAGAAGTAATGTATTACAATATAGATATTGTGTTTAAAAAACAGACTAAAAATTAATAATTATAATAGTCAAACTGAAGTGCATATTTATTAATTTTTTCCAATTTGTAGAATCAGAAAATGTTGATCAAACCCGAAGTCCAAAATTAGATGAACCAAGACAAAGACCAACTACATTTGAGGTTGCAAATGTATCCAGATATGGAGGTAAAGCAACTCCAGCAACACTCTCTGATTTAGAAGGAATTGATATGTTAGATATTCCGGTTGATTTTGATGATTCGGATGTTGGTGGAACATTAGATGATGTATCTCGAGGTACTCCTGAACTTATGCAAGAAACGCATGCTAGTTTTTTATCACTTGTGCGGGACATTATTTGCTCTACAACAGAACACAGAATGAGTTTTGGTGCTCTTGAAAGTAGACTTAGAACGTGGCAAGCAAATCCAATTAGTCCTCTTAATGACTGGTAAATAATTGTTTATCTATTTTTTTTTATTTATTCAACAATATTTACTGATTTTTTTGAAGTAATTACTTGTTAATAAGATTATTTATACCAAAAATATTTTTGCATAGGTATAGTTTAGTTGACGATTGGGTAGATGCTTTACCTTGTGCTGTTGGATTTCTCCGTGGAGATTTTGCAGAACAACCAGAAGACTTTGTACCCTATGTAGAACTAAAAACTGCAGCAAAGGAATATCAGTGGATTGGCGCTGGTCGCGATTCAGATGGTTTACTTGCACCCTTATTTCGATACTGGCTTGATCATCGCGGTGAAATGGCAGCATTAAAGGATGGATCTCGCGATATCGATACTGAAACATCAGATCCATCAAAGTCTCCACCACCACCAAGGTGGCCTACTGGTTGGGTTGTTCGTAAAGCTGAACCGGATGAAATAGAAAGGTTCCGAGAACAAGAAAGGCGAAGGTATATTTTTAAGTTGTATTATTATATATAAATCACAATTTATTATATACTGTATTATTCACACAAATGAATTCTTTTCATTTCATAGACCACAAAAAATATTTCTGGCAAAAATGTTTAACAAATTATTACCTATCATTCTTAATTATTACTTATGTGCATTTCAATTCTGATGCAATCATTTTCAAATCAACAAGACATAAAAAATCTAATTTCTCTATACAATGGTACCTTGTATTGTTACTCTAGAAAGTTTTAGGATAAGAAATAGAAAATAATAGAAAAAACATAGTATTACTTCTGTAGTTAGTATTATTCCAATATAGTTTAATTCACACTCTTATTAAGTTTTCTTAGTTGGTATTAATTTATTATTTTTGTAAATTTAATTAATATATACAGAGAGAAAGTAAGAGAGGTGGGGGATGTTCCTAAAATGAGTGTATTACAAGTATATAGTGTGATTCTATAAAAGTAAATGTAAAGTAAGAAACTTTTGGAGAAATAATCTATAAAAATTGCTCGGAAAAAAATGCTTACATTTGCACAGATGGGCTTGTAAAATTCTAAGTCAATTAGGGCTTATGAATAATTTATACAATAACACAAATATTTAAAATCTGAAGTTATTCACAAAAGATGTACGCAACGTAGTATTAGACTATCAAATGATTAAATAGGTCAAAACGAGAGAATGGTGTATTTTTCGAAAACATGTTAAAATACTATTTCATATTATTTTGGCACATAGAATTGCACTATATACTTTTGTGCACTCCTTTTAAGAACAGTTTGTATGTGTGTATATATGTATATGTATGTATGTGTGTGTGTAACAGATTTGTGAATTAAGTATAAATTACTAAATTTAAAATGCACATTCCTATTAATTTTTATATTATTATAATAAAAAAAATGGTATTCTTTAATAGTTTTTATTTATATTTAGGTATGAAAATCCTCATAAGGCATTTACATATAAAATGAATGGTTATGAAAGTGTTGTTGGTCCTGTCAAAGGAATTTATAATCAAACAGCTGGAATGGCAAAAGCACGTGGTCACACAATGCTCAATTCAAATCGACCAAATTTTGTAACAATACTTACACTTGTCCGTGATGCAACTGCACGATTACCAAATGGTGAAGGAACCCGTGCTGATATTTGTGAGTTACTTAAATCATCTCAATACATATCACAAGGTGCATCTGATAGTGTTCTACAATCGGTTGTAAGTGGTGCATTGGACCGTATGCATACTGAATATGATCCTTGTGTTAAATATGACACAAAAAGAAAGATTTGGATATATCTACATAGGAATAGAACGGAAGCAGAATTTGAAAAAATCCATCAACGACAGCAAGGTATGAGTCGACATCAAAAGAAAAACAATTCAAGAAAAAACAAAGTGAAGGCGAAACCAGCTACTGAAAAAGCAGTAGTTGCACCTTTATCAAAACAAAAACGACCAGAGGATGTAAATAATGATACAGTTGTCACTTCCGCAACAGTTACTACATCTGATATAACTACCAATAAGAGATTTAGAGCACCTGCCAGTCGAACAACAACAGTTACAACCGTAGCTATTGCTAGTCCTCCAATAACAACTGCATCCATTGAGTCAAATCGTACTCCAGCTGGTACTTCATTACTAATCAATCAAAAGGTATTATTTAATAACTACTAATATAAATTATATATATATATATATATATATATATATATAATCACATATATATATATATATATATATATACATATATATATACATATACACACACATACACATATATATGTTCATATATGTGTGCGTAGGCAAGAATTTTTAAATCGTATAATATAAATGATATAAATTTATTTTTTTTAGAATAAACAGTCGGCTGCAATTAAACCTTCAGCTGAAAAAGCACATGTTATAACGTCAAATGTAAAAATACTAACTTGTTCATCAACTGGTCAAACAATTGAAAGAATGACTGATTCTATTATTGGAAAATCATCTCCTACAATGACTGCAACTGTTCAAACTCTTCAAAGTGTTGTTGCTCCTCGTACAAATGGTTCGGCATCAAATTCACCGATTACAAAAGCTGTAGCGGCTGGTAAGGGAGTGGTGAAAATCGTAAACTCTTCACAAAATGCAAAATCACTAGTAGATGCAACAACTTTACTTGCTAATCGTCATGGAGGTAGCACAATTTTTGTTAAGCAACAACCACCAACTACTGGGAGACCATCTGTTAGCACACCAGTAGTAGGAGTAAAGCCAGTACAGCGTGATGCAACTGGTTTATTAACACAACTTACACAGCAATCAAAGCAAACAGCAGTTGTTATGTCACAATCAAATACTATTGTACATTCCCTTGTTCAACCTAGACAACCAGTTGTTACAAGACAGATAGTACAAGCAGTTACAGGACAAAAACCACAACAAAGTGTATTAGCACATCAGCAGGTAAATATAATAGAATTTAGTAAATGAAGGAAAAATAAATATACTCTTAAAACTAGTATAGTCATTTAAATAGTCAAAAAAAATAATCAATATATAAAGGTTATTTGACTATGAGTTGTTTTATATATATATATATATATATATATATATATATATATATATATATATATATATATATATGTATGTATGTATATATATATATATATATGTATGTATTATATATATATATATATATATGTATGTATATATATATATATATATATATGTATATATATGTATATGTATATATATATATATATATATGTATATATATATATGTGTATATATATATATATATATGTATATATATATATGTGTATATATATATATATATGTATATATATATATGTGTATATATATATATATATATGTATGTATATATATATATATATATGTATATATATATATATATGCATGTATGTATGTCTGTATGTATGTATATATGTGCATATTATATATACATATTGGAGCCATCCTGTAAGTAATGCGGCAGCGCCATCTGATTATCATCTGTTCCGCAGTCTCCAAAATCACATCAGTGGGAAATAATTTAATACAGAGTGTTGTCCGAAGGGAGTTCAACTTTCTTTAATGCAAAACCTGAAAAGTTATCATCACAATATTGAAAATTTAAGATTAAGAGAGGAAGAAGTTGTAAATAATAACAGAAAATATGTTTTGGATCAAAATTAAAACATTAATTTTTTCCTTGTTTTAAAACATTTTAAAAAATCATATTACTTATGAAATGACCCAATATATATATATATAAAATATTTATTTAAAATTTAAATGTATTTGAGAAAGTGTATTTAAATAAAAACATTAACCTTTATTATATTTCTATTTAAAGTTGTAAAGTAGTAATAAATACATTTTTTTGTTAACAGACTGGAACAATACCACAACAAATCATACAGACTATTGCTACTCAACAACTTCAGGCTCAAAAAATACTTCCTGGAGTAACTATAGCACATCAAAAACAGACAGGAACAAAGACAGCAACTATAACAGCTTTGACACCAGCACAGCAACAACTTTTGCAAAATTTTAAAACACAACAAGCAAGAGCATCTCCGACACAGCAAGCTGCTACAACTGCACAGCAACAAGCATTACTTAAACAACAAGTTGCTCTTCAGCAGTTTCAAAAACAGTTACAACAACAGACTGTTGCAGTGGCTACAACTGGAAAAAATACTTCTACGTCACTTCTTGATAATCAGCAAACAACTCAACAGAGATTGCAAGGTAATTTATTTTAATAAATTTGGCATTTTAATTGTATTTTTAATTTAAGAATTGTTTGGAAAATAAAATATTAATTTTTTTAGTTAATATTTTCAAGATGTAATTATATCTTATATATTTTTTACAGTAACAACAACAAAACCATTGGGAACAACAACAGCTACAGTACAAACACCATTAGTTGCTAAAGTTTTAACTAATGCTGCTGGCCAAGTTATTTCTGTAGAAAGCCTGTTAGCACACCAAAAACAACATGGAAGTTTGCCACAAGGTAAGAAAATACTTCAAATTTTAAACTTTTTTTATACATATGCATTTTCTTTCAGTTCTGTATGATATTCATTTCAGTCAAGATTTCTGTAATATATTTACTATTAAATATCTTTATAGGTACAACACTCAGGGTAGCAGGGGGAAAACTCAGTCAGGCAACAAATCTTATTCAACTTTCTGGAGGTGTTTCAAATCAAGTTGCACAATTTGCAGTAGTTTCACAAGGTAATATTGTTTCAATGGCAGCTGGTACACAACCACAGAGGGTAATTGCAACAGTTGCTCAGACAGCCAATGCACAGATACTTGTGGCTGCACCTCCTAAATCAGCACCTGTTACAAAAAACAATATTGGCCAACAGTCACCGCAACGTGCAACTATTCAGGCTGGTGGAAAGTTTCAAGTACAAGCATCACCAAACAAAGTTGCACATCAACTTATAAATGCTAAAATTATTACAACACAAAATTTAGCAAATGCTAAAGTTGTTACTGCAACTCAATCTTCAAAACAGGGAACACAAAAGGTAACGGTATTTATATTAAACTATTGTTTAAAATTAAATATAAGTTTATATTTGCATTTTGCTTATAGATTTCAATAAAAAAAATAATTTCCATAATGTATTTGTATAATTCAATTATATTAAATTTTATAAATATGAAAAAAAATTGTAGGTAACAAATGCAATTTCAACACCAAAAGTTATACCAGTATCAACAACAACAAATAAAGGTGCAACTGTAGCTCCTGCAATTAGAATGGTTAATTCAGCTACTGGTATCAATTTTGCTCATCTGGCTGGAAAACCAATTTTACTTGCAAGTAAAGGAAACACAATTCAAGCACAAAATATTATACTGAGAGGACAAAACACAACTGGAGCTCAACCTGGGTCGAGTCTTGTGATTGCATCAACAAATCAACCACGTCAACAAAATGATGGCCAGCAACAAATTGTTATTGGTACACCTCTCAAACTTCAAAGTGTAGGACCTGGAGTTGTTGATGCATCACGTCAACAAAAACCACAAACTGGTCAGCTTGTTGCACAACAAATCCTTTTACCACAGGGCTTCCAGGCTGGTGCAATTAATATCAAAACATTACAAGGACTTAAAGTTATTCCGCTTGCAGCTGCTCAACAACAAACAAAAGGTAAAGTATATTTTTTTATATGCTAATAAGTTTAAAAGTAGACATATATTTATTATAATTATTAATTTAAAAAAAAATGCTTTCAACAGGTGTAGCAACAACTAGACAAGTTTTTACTAGATTAGTCAATTCTGTTACTGTTAGTTCAGCAGATACTGTCACAGTATCATCTCCAGTCAACAGGCAACCTGGAAACAATACTTGTGATCCTACAACTGAACGATAAATTATATTTTCTAACATACATATGTACATGTGTGTGTGTGTGTGTGTGTACCTGTATAAAAATCATGTATATATTTGGTGAAAGAATGTTTTATATAATCATATATGTAAGCATATGTATAATTGTGCGTGTATGTGTGTATATATATATGTATGTTTACACATACATACACACACACATATATATATATATATATATATATATAACAGATTTACAAATTTCTCAATATATTACAAAATCTAATGTATAGTATTTGTTACAATTTTTTTAGTTAATATTATCTTTTGATTTTATACTTTTAAAATGAATATTTATTATCTATTTTGAACAGTAGTACATTAATTATATGTTATGTTCAATTTACCATTATTTATAAAAACCATAAACTATTTGAATATGTGAATTTAATCGTATTATATATGTAATAACAAATAACTATACATTTTGTTATAAAATTGTGTATAATTGAAGATTTTAAATATTTTTCTTCACACAACACTTATAACAGTGTGATTTATGTGAAAATAAATTGTCAAGTGTACATATGTATGTATATAGTTTTATAAGTATGTATATATGTAATTATATTAATTCCTTTGTAGATATAATATTTTAAGCCCATTATTCGCTAAATTAGTTCTTAAAAAATTGTACATTTTATGATTTATTTATAATTTGAATCAAGTCGAAAGCGAATGATTCGGGGTAAAAGTTTAATATGTAAATTTTATCATTGTATATAATATTCGTAGTTAAAAATAAGCAATATTATTTTATATTAGAAATGTTATTAATACATAATCAATGTGTGTATACAAAAATAGAATTTAAAATATAAGATGAATTTTTAAAAAAAAATTTTTACTTGTGAAATAACAATTGAAGTTTTTCTATTTTAAAATTTTCACTTTAAGTATATGAACAATAATGCATATTTAAAAAAAGGGTAGATCATTGATAGGTAGGTATCCATTTTTTTTAGAATCAAATGTAAATATCAATTAAATACATTCTAATTAAAGCATAAAATATCATCTTATCTAAAAAGAGTTGCATATGACGTGTTTGATAATTTTTTTCATTTTTTTTATGTTTGCTGATGTATAAAGAGAAATTGCACATTTATTTATTATTTAAGTTTTAAATTTTTATTCTGATAACTTCAATTAAATAATCGATTATTCTGTAACAAATTGACGAAAATTGACATCTGTATAAAACAGTTTTTTTAAATTAATTTTCTTTAGTTAATAAATACAATTTCACTTAATCAAATTAAATTTTTTGATTGACTGATGAAAAATATTCATAAAATTTAAAACTGTTTAAATATATTTTAGAAATACTGTTTATCCTTTCTTGTTAATCATTAAGTTACTAAATTATAAAATAAGCAAGAAAAAAGGTATTTTTATGTTGTATTTAAATGTACTAAGTATCTATATAATTTGTGTTTTATATTATTGTTATACTCGACAGATAAATCTAGCATGTATTTTGTTTGCCTAATGTAAAATTATTGTTAGGTTTAAAACTTTATTTTTTAGTTGATTTTTTTATTAAGAGTAATTGCCATGTATAGAAATTTCCTTTTATTTAAGATAATTCCCAACTAAAACATAATGTAAGTAAAATGAATATATATATATATATACATATAGATATAGATAGATAATTTCAACTTGTGGTTTATTAGTAAATATCAACAATTTTGTGAGTAAAAATTATAATTTATTTTTATAGAACAGATATTTATTTAAAGTTTATAGCAAATGCCTGGATAAAATTATATCATTGAAATTATTTGAAAACTTTGTTTTTAGTTTGTTCTTTATTAACAACTTAAAACATATCAGTATAATTTCTTATATCGCTAGTAGTTTTTTTTTTAGTAATTTTTGTCCAAAATATAATTTATGAATTGTATACAAACAGAAAAAAAAACAAATATTAAAGTGAAATTGAATTTATTCACCAAAATTGTAATATTATGCAGGACAGGTGGTGTAATTCCTTTATTTTTATACCAACATTTTTTATTACATAATATTTTTAAATATTTACATGGTATAAAAATATGAATATCTTAGCTGACATCAATTAGTTATCTTTGCACCCACTATCCACAAAAATTTGAATAATTCGTTTTTATGAAATAAAAGAACCAAATTAACCTTATTTAATAGGTCTTAAAATACATTAACATTATTCAACTTTTTAAATAATATACATAATTATTATTAAAATGGATGCTTTTTTAATTACGTTGATTCTTTCATCTTAAATTACAAATTCATTTAACTATTAACAAATATGTACTTTAATACCTTTTATTTATAATTTGTTATTGAGAAAAAAAATCAAAATTGCTTAATAAGAATGACTAATTTCAGAACATATTCAGTCGTATATAATATTTTGTACAGTGATGTTTTTCAAAAAGAATTAACATCTTTTTGAATACTTTTAAATATTTCTAATAACGATTCCGTTGTAACATGTTTCGTAAAAGAATCGCCAAATCGATCATATGTTACGTTAATTTTCTTTTTGTATTCTTTTGTCAAACAATAGGCATCTAATGGTTCCCAGTCTGACAAATTTTTATCTGATTTGATTAGTTCTTTGAGTAACCATTCTGCTTTGATGATATTTTGTTCTCCGTTTTTCATTAATGTATCAACGAAATAATCAATTTCGCCCGCTATTATACACCAAGTGTTCGCTCCTATTTTTCGTTTTACTGCACCACCATTTTCAAGTATTTTCTGTTCTAAATCTTTTTTTGAACAAGTGTCAGTTCCTGTCATAACGACAAATTCTTTTCCGGAAAGTTTATTTGAAACACTAATTATATCTTTACGTTCAGAACACATAGACACATTCTTGACGTTTGTAGTTTTGCATTTAATTTTAGAAGGCTTCTTACTAACGGGAAGTAAATCATCAATAGTTATAATTCGTTTACATAGCTTTACAATTCGTTCGGAAGCATCGCCAACAAGAGCATTAAATTCATTAAGTGTCATACAGTCGTGAGGTGGTTTATCGTATCTAACTTTTACAATCCTTGGAAATCTTAACGTATGTGTTGTAACGTAATTCGATGATTTATGAAGCTCAGAAGCTTTCATTTCAAGTATAACAGAATCATTTGGATGTCTCCACACTTGTGGTTTTTCTTTACCCCATACAATATAGTCTTCTGGAGATTCATTTGTAATTCGTTTTATCCATGGCCCTTTACGCTTTAAAAATAATGTTAATTTTTTAGATTCTTTATTAGTTAAACCTAGACCCGACGTTGAAACAGAAATATACTTTTTAGTTGTTCCTCTGTCATCGACAACAGCTAATAAATAACTTTGAATTTCTCCGCCAAATTTTCCTGTCCCGTAATACCCACCGATTATAACAAGATCGAGTTCAGTTAAAACGTTATCAAAATAATCAGCTTTCATTTTAATCCAATATTCTGTTCTCCCATTTGGAGTATATTCTGACATAGAATCTTTAAGAATAAGCCCTTCCCAATCATTTTCTATAGATTTGTTAAAATAATGTACAACTTCAGAATCCTTTTTAATTACACCATACTGACTTTTCAGTACAACTCCTTCACAATCGTTTACTATATTAGATAGAATACTTTTTCTTTCATGTAACGGTTTATTTGTAATATTTTCATCATTATAAAAAAGTATATCGAAAATTTTAAAGCAAGGATCAAAATCACTTCTATTCGAAATTTTTTTTATATCGTAATTATAACCTTTCGTGCCGTATTTACCAGTTTGTTTATTGTAGCCTACCATTTCCCCATCAAAAATTACATTACGAACATTATTTGTCAAGTTATTTGCAATTTTTAACGAAAGGGCTTCAAAGGTTCGATTATATTCATTACCTGTCCGAGAGAACCATTTATAATCATTATTAGACCAATGGAACTGAAAACGCTCTCCATCAAACTTCTCTTCAATATATCTTCCAATTAAATTAATACTCTTTATGAGATTGCAATTAAATCGTAATGATAACATAGGACGAACAAAAGTAAATAACGTTGTTGTATTTAAAATAGATAAATCACTGAATGTTTGAACTTTTTTAAATATATCCTTTAAATTTGCATTTTCTTCATATAATTCACCAGCTGATGGATGATATACTGACAAAATATCTTTCATAGAGAGTCCAATTTTAATTTCCTTTAATATTATTCTAATGAGCCATTTTATTTCCAAAAGTGACAACTTTGATAAGAGTTCACAGAATATAGTTGTTGAATTTGATTCAGTAGAAATTCTCAATAAATATGCATCTACTTCTATTGTACTTAAATATGCCATTGGCTCTTTTACGTAAATACAAATTGCTTCTTCAACAGTATCAGCATAATCACCTTTTCTGATGATTTCTGGATATAAATGAACATTGAGTTTTTTGAAATTTTCAGAAGTAGTAGGTATTTTGAAATATTTTGAAATTATTCTTCCCAACGTATATTCTTTCATCCCATAAGGACCTTTGCTTTTATCGATTTTGGGTAACAGTAAATGTAGCATAGAAGTTAAACTTTCAGAATCTGTTTTATAATTCAAAATTAATTTTTCTAAAATGACTTTCTTTTGGTTTACTACCGTTGAACGAATATTCTGAAGTTGTTCACAGAAATTCAAAAATAAATGTGAATTAATTTCCATTTTTAAGGGACTACTTCTGAAATAGATAAAAATAATCAATTAAAAAATAATAAAACAATGTTCACGTTTAGTATATATTTTTTAAAACTATATATATATATATTAGCTGAAAATTCTGAATCTGCATTTTGAAGTAAATTTTTCGTTTATGATAAACTATTTTGTTACTTAAATATTTTTTTAATTATTATTATTCAATATTATTAGATATTCATTTAATGTAGTATATATTATTACTTTGTTAAATAATGTTATAAACAAATATGATTACCAATGAGATAAGATTATTCATCTACAAATATTAAAAAGAAATGCGTATTTTAGAAGAAAAAATTATTAAATACAATAAAAGTTAAAAATGTTGTAAGGTGAATATAAATTGAATAAAGTTTTGTAAATAACTTGCTGAATAAAGGTCGAGGCAAGGTCGGCCACTAATTATTAGTTCCTGTTCAATTTAAAAAAATGACATAAAAAATCTTATGTATACATTTTTCCTTAATAGACTAAATTAATACAATAACAATAAAGCTACTTTACTTTTTATTTGGTAATTAATTTTATTTTAATTTTATTGTTTCATATAAAATACTAATACAAATTTATTTATAACGAAAATGTATTTTTTTAATATAAAAATATAACACAATTTCGTTACATATATATATATATATATTATTTCATCAAATAAATTATACTTTAATATTAAAAAAACAATCAATACAAAAAATGTACTATATGCAGTCTAGAAGAGAATAAAATGCTACATTTTACCTATTATTACCCAATGTATAAACCATATAAATTTTGCTCGAAGGACAAGAAAACTAGAACGTACAATTTGTATTTATTTAAGTATAATTAATGAATATAATAATGTAAATCATATCAAGGGTATCATAAAAAGGTATATGCACTAAATGGTTATATTACAGAGACAATGAAAAAAAACTATAATCTCGATTTGTTTGAAACAAGTTAATATTGTTTTACAAATAACATTCTTATTTAAGCACAAATTTGGTTTCTAAATTATGTACGATGCTACTATAATGTATAGATCAGTTATATCAATATATGTGCCTCATAAAAAGGTATTTGTTTATTGTTTTTGTTATGACATCTTTTTTATGTCATTATTTGACAGAAATATTTTTATTATAGATACAAATTTTAATAATTGTTTTTTATAAAAAATAAATACGAAATATTTTCATAAAATAATATTGATACAAACGTTGGTAGATATTTTTATTGATATTTTCGGATAATAGAATTATATACGTAACTAAAAAATATACATGCTTTTTCAATAAAAGCCGGGTTTTTATTCAAGTATGTTTTCTGATCAAATTACTTTTTATTTCATTCTTCATTTGCTTCGTATGGTACAATCTTGTTAATGTTTTTATTTATAGACTTTATTTTTAGTGTTTTTAGAATTGTCTTATAGCAGTACAGAAATATGTATTTCATATATATATATATAATAATAATAATAATAATTGTTGTATTGTAATTATGCAGACACATTTGTCATTCGATAAAAATTATAGTAATATAGAAAAACAGTAAAATTTATAATTCTTTCCATAAAGTATTTTATAAAATAGTGATAATATAAATATATATATATATATATATATATATATATATATATATATATATATATATATATATATATATATATATATATATATATATATATATATATATATATATCACTTTTTTAGAGAATACTTTGAGGAAAGAATTATAAATTTTACTGTTTTTCTATATTACTATAATTTTTATCGAATGACAAATGTGTTTGCATAACATTACAACACAACAAATTAGCAAAACATTATGAAATATTACACCATTTCCAGCAATAAGCTACTTATCTACATGACAAAATAAATTGTAATATAATCTATCGCCATCTTTTTTCACAAAATTACAGATACGAAAATTTACGATTACCTTTAGCCTTTAATGTTGTTTATATAAGGTTTGTTTTAAAAATAAACTATGTATGATTAAAATGACCGATCGGATTATTTCGTTATTAAAGTGGCAACCTGTCAATGTTAAATTCCGATCTTTTGTGCGGACTTCGCGACAGTGTGTAGAACGGCCCTGTGAAGGCTAGTTCATATGTTTTGAGCTCTGCAACATGTTATTGAGTTTTAACGAAATTTTATCAAAAAATTCATGTCAATTTTATTCGATACGAAAGAAAAACGTGATATTTAATTGTCTACCGTCTTGATCGTGCGTGAATCTAGTTCAAATTTATAAATTAAGTAAAGAATTATAGTGAATAATTTTTCAAGCGCCATGCCGAAAGGAAAACGAAAAGGAAAACCTGGTAAGCCTTTAACCACGTGCACTTTTTACTTTTATCGATTAGTTTAGATCGTATTTGAGATTTTATCTCCTACGTATATAATATAGTTATATTGAATAACGGCCGTGGCATGACTTCAGCGTGACTAATAACAAATTGAGGTAGCAGAAATAACTCTTTCGTAATCTGTGCCAATGTTAACCATATGGAAGCGTGCAATAATACAAAGATAAAATATGATAATTATAGATTTTTTGACGACTTAGATCGCTATCAATTTCACCTGGTTTTATTAAATTATCTAAAAATCTAATGAAGTATTTGAAGTGTTTCATAGAAATCAAAAACAATGTGTACTTTCAATATTGCATTTATATATATATATATATATATGTATATATGTATATATATATATATATATATATATATATATATATATATATATATTTGTGTATCTATACTATCTATGTTTATCATTTGATATTTTATGATATAATTTGTATAGCACTTTTTAACCTAACATATGTATTGTATTTCATTAAATATCATATTTGAGGTAAACCATATTTTAAGTGAAATGTAATACTATATTAATGTAAAACCAGTGATTCATTTGTTTACTGTTCAAATTCGATTTCGATTTTCAGTCCATTAATAACTTCATCTAAATATTGAATATTAAAATTGGAAAGATAAGTATTTTCCACTACTGCTTCAAGTAATAGATTTTTTTACATATCTTAGGTACATGCCTTGAAGTTTTTAAATTAAAACTTGTTATGCTTTCGTAGGGTATTATGAAGTATTATGTTTATCTTAATATTCTTGCCTTATTTTTCATAATTTTCCTCTAATATAATTTTTTCTGTGTATAGGAAAACTTAAAAACCCAATACTTTTATTCACGTGATGGAAATAAAACTTGCAAGCTCTATATTTTATACAAGTATCTCAACTTTTGTAAAATCAAAAGTTTTAATTCAACAGGCAGTAAAGGAATTTTTCTAATCGTAATAAAAATAAACGTATATTTATGAAAGTTATTGTTTCTGACGTTTACTAAATCAAATAATTTTCCCGAATTTAACAGTTTGTATAGTTATGTACTTTGATATCTTAACACGTATTATGATTTACAAGTAGTTGTAGATAGAAGCAGATGTTTATTTTTATTATCATTATTTCATTAATTTTTTAGGCAAACTATTGTCATATGATTATTCATTATACAGTAAATGTATATGTATAGTAAATGTATAGTGTACAAAGAAAATGTAATAATTTTATTTTTATCGTAATATTGTTAAAAAAACAAATTATTGAAAATAATTATTCGATTCTATTATTATCCATTTTTACCAAGATCAAATAATGAAAAATATTAATAATTTGTTTTTTTTTTTTTTTTAGCTTTTTATTCATTTCTATGCCGACTTACATTACAATCATATTACATATTTACTATTATAGTAACAAATCATTTGGTTTTATAAACTTTTATGTTATAAAATATGTATAATAAACTGTCTAACAATAAGCACAAATAACAAGTTAATTAGATGGTTACATATTCATTCAACAAAAAACAACATTTAATATAAATTAAGAATTTTCCACTAAATAAAACACCACTGAAAATATCAGATTAGAAAATATGTTAGTTTTTACTGTTATCAACTCGAGAACTGTTTTAAAATAATTTATTTTATTGATTCTTTAAATATAAAAGATAAAACAGTTTGACTTTACGAGGGTCGTTTGATAAGTTTGATAATTTTTTTTATGATATGTTGTCATCATTCATTTGGTAGTCACGGATATCAAATGTCACTTCAAAATAGTATAGACGAAATTTCAGCCAAAAGTGACGCGTTGTTCAAGTTCTACAGATGTTTGAAGCAAGCATTGTAGCAGTTGTCACAAAAATGGAAAAAAACGAGCAAACCTTTTTGCATGATTCGTCATCGAGGATTATCACATGGATAAACCACTACAGACTTGAGTTGAATCAGCAACCAAAGCAGAGGATAACGACTGGTGAAAGTACGCCGAAGAAAGTGAAGACTGTTTTGTCGGCTGGGAAGGTGATTGCCACTGTTTTTGGGATTTCCAAGGAATCAACCTGATCAACTAATTAACGAGGGTAAAACGATAACAGGAGCCAATTTGCAACATTAATGGACCGTTTGAAAGAAGAGCTGAAACAAAAACGACCAAGACTGGCGCACAAAAAAGTGCTCTTTCACTAGGACAACACGCCGTTCCACAAATCGACCGTCACAATGACAAAATTGCTCGAATTAAGTTTTGAATTAATTCCTTATCCACCCTATTCACCAGAATTGGCCTCGTGCGACTCCTTCCATTTTCCAAACTTGAAAATTTGACTCGATGTGAAGAAATTCTCGTCGAATGAGGATGTAAGGTGTCATCGCAACCGTCAATGCGTATTTTGCCGACTCGTTGGACCAAGTATATAGCCCTCAATGAAGAATATGTAGAGAAATAAAATATTTTTTTTCCCTAAAAAACGGCGTTTATTGCATTTTTTACCATGTTTATCAAACGACCCTCGTAATTAATTATAAATAAGTATTTACTAATTTCCACTTTTCAGTGTTTAGAAATGAATTTGATAAGGAAACTAAAACATAGTTTTATATATATATATATATATATATATATATATATATATATATATATATATATATATATATATATATATTAGTAACTGTTACATGTAGTTACATTAAAAAATAATATACAGCTTTTATATATATATATATATATATATATATATATATATATATATATATAGCGAGAGAGAAAGAGAAATAAATATCGATAGATAGTAGATAGAAAGATACACATACACAGACAGGTATATATGTACGTACATATTTTTATGCGAACTTACCTGTATAAAAACTTGAGTAAAAAGTATAGTTTATGTCGTGATTAATATTTTTATATTACATGTAAGTATTATAAATAATTGTAATAAATAAAAAGTTAACATAATAAGAATGTTATTATGTAATTAATATTTACTTACAGAAAGTAATTTTAATTCTTAATTTAATATTTCTGTAAAAATGGATTCTGATTATATATATATATATGTGTGTGTATATATGTGTGTATATATATATATGTGTATATATATATATATATATATATATATATATATGTGTGTGTGTGTGTATATATATATATAGTGTATATGTATATATTCATATGTATGTATGTGTGTATATATATATATATATATATATACATACACACACACAGACACACACATACATACACACACATACATACTCACACATACATACTCACACATACATACACCTACATACACACACACATACATACATACATTTCATACACACACACACATATACAATCATACACACACACATGCGCGTACACATTCATACACGCACACATACATACACACACATACATACACACACATACATACACACATGCATACACATACATACATACACACACATACATACACACACATACACACACACACACACATACACACGCTACATACATACACACATACATACATACACACACATACATACTTCCACACGTACCCATACATACTTCCACACGTACACACACATACACACAAACAAGTACAAACACACACATACACACAAACACATACTTATACATATATGAAATTGCATTTTTAGATATCTTACAAACAGAAAACATATTATTTATGTTTTGTTCGTAGTAGTGTTAAACCCCTTTCACTTTCTTTGCTGAATAGGTAATATTTGACATACTTTTATATATTTCACATATACGTAGTAAGTTGTATGATTTATTTTTGTGTTTTAATTATTACCACATTCAGACTTCTTATTATTCCAACTTTTTTTAAAAAAATATAAACATTTATATATATATATATATATATATATATATATATATATATATATATGTGTGTGTGTAAGTAAATATAAATATTTTTTACATAATAAATTAGCGGACGTATTTGTAAATTCACTAATAAATTTAAGTAAATCATAGTCGCTGATTTTATTACTCTATTACACCGCATTCGTCTCTGTTGAATGTGTCCACGAGTAATTTGGTTAGTCTATTTTATAAGCATTATGTTTAGTAAAATGTTCCAGTTATTTTAGGTAGTTAGATATATTTTTTTAAAAAATGATTTTTTCATTCATAAAAAATATAGACTAAATACAAGTTCATGAACGAAACAATAATCTTGTTTCATTTTACAATCAGAGGTAGATTTGTACACTTTGAATATGTTTCACATACATTTAACATTTTTCGTAGTATTCAGTAATCTTTATGTTATAGAATATTTTCAATAATTGAGTAATAAATCGATTGTTTGTATTTTTTAACTTATTGTTGCTAATACATTTGATTAACCCTACTCTATTGCCTTTAGATAATAACGATGAAACCATTATTACATATAATTTAACAATTTTGATAAGATGCTTTTTAGATAAATAGAAAAAAAATTATGCAATATTAAAAATGACCGATCGAGAAATATGTCAATATATAATGAATCTTATATATATATATATATATATATATATATATATATATATATATATATATATATACATATACACATGTACAGTGGCATACAGTGAAACTGAGACACTTCAAAGAAAAAAATTTAGTCGAAAAATAATTGATGTAATGAAACTGATAAAAAAAGAATGGTCTTTTAGTTATCATTTAATTTATTTTCTGATTATAAGAAATAAAAATGTAATTAGTTTATAATAATAAAAGAATCTTAAACAAAATGAAAATCAATGTCACAATAAAACTCAGACACTTGTTTTGTTAAAATAATTAGTACATACATTTTTTTAATTCAATATCCAGTCCCTTATTTCTCTTGGCCCTATGTTGAATCTCGAAGGAATGCTTTCCACTTTCTTTTTGCAGCACATTACACCAGTATTATTTTATACTTCCATTAACGTTTTTTTTAAGTCGCTTTAATTAAAAATGAAGTGATTGCGGATTTTCCTTTAAGGTAACTATAAAGTTTAGATTAGATTTAGATCGGATTTTGTGATGGCGTTTACATTACAATATGAGGACAATTGTAAAGGAACCACATCTGCATTTTGAGGATTGTGCTTTGAATCATTGTCTTTATAAAAATAATACCCATTCCCTAAACCCAATTTTTCAACACTAAGAGACAAATTCTGTTTTAAAGTATTTCAATACATATTTTGGTCCATATTTCCGTTTAAAAATGGGTAATCCCCGGACCATTATATTTCTGACTGTGTACATTGTCAATATTATAAACATTCACATTATATATATATATATATATAAATAAAATTTCTTTTTCAAATGGAAAAAATAAATAAAGAGAATAGTGATGAGTTCCACAAGTGTTCTTGTTGTTTTCATTATTATTAATGTTTTCTCTAAATTTGGCTTATATTCTGCTGTCTTGTAGGTGACTAGTATAAAAAAAATTGTCGAACCTTAAGGATTAAATCATGTCTGATTCATCACCATGTTTCACTATAGAGCGAATATTTTTCACGCAAAGTTGTTCATTCTAATTTCTCCATACGTAGGGTCTATAAAACTTTAGGGTCATTAAACCCTAAAGAATTATATTTTTCTCTCGTCAGTAAGTAGTAAACGTTGAAAATTCAAAATTCTTATTTTGATGCAAATTTACAAAATCCAGTCGCTAATTTGAATTTGCTTGCTAACGAACGGTTTTTCTCACTACTCTACCATGCAACTCATGTTTTAGCGTAATAATTGGGATAGTTTCCTTATACGCTTTAATTTCCAAATATTTTTCGACCATTTTATTTAACTTTAGTGGACTGAGAAGCGGATTTTCCCTAACTTGTTGGATTATATTGCGCTCGTCTGCTTCTCTGAACAAGTTTCTTAAATCTCTAAATTCTAATTGTTTTGTAGTTTTATACCTTTTTATAGTGTTTTGTACAGTTGAATCTCTTTTGACTGCTATTTTCGATATTTCTCGAATATATTTATCGTCTTAAAAATGTTTAATTATAAGTTTACTGAATTTAAAAAAAGACCCAGTTTCATTGTGACGTTGATTACTTATTTTCGTTTTTTAAGCTCTTCAAATCTGGTGGCCCATTCATATGCACCACCATTTTTTACGTCAGTTGTTTGATGGTATATTTTTGGTATTACCATTTCAAAGGTCTGGAACAATGCAGTTCGATGGTATAATTTGTGAACCATCTAAATAGATGGCTTCTGGTAGTTCTGTAATCTATCTAACAAATGGCAGCTGTTACTTAAAACTTAGAATATTGGCAAAGCACACTGGGCTGCATTAAGGAGTCTGTTAAAAAAGCCTTGTACTTCTAAGGTCTGTTTTTAGTCAAATGTACTGTACTTGAAAGAGTTAAGGTTATTTGTTTTATTATTATGAAATAATTAAAATTTTATTTTGTATAATCATAATAGATTAAACAACTAAAAATTGCATTTTTTTTCCATTGCATCAATTATTTTATTATTACAAATTTTTATTGAGTGTCAGTTTCATTTTGATCATATATACATATATATATATATATATATATATATATATATATATATATATATATATATACACATACTATATATATATATACTATACATATATATATATATATATATATATACACATACTATATATATATATATATATATACATATATATATATATATATATATATAATATACATATATATATATATATAAATTTATATGTATATATATATATATATATATATATATATATATTTATTTATTTATTTTATTTATTTATTTATTAGGTGAGTGCAAAAGTTTTGATGGGTTTGAAACAAATTTATTAATGCAGTTTTATATGGCAACACTAACACTTATACTGATCTAATATATACTGTTCGAAAGGTCACATTTTAGGCAAAAATTGGTTTGATTTGGGTCAATTTAGTTGTTTTGGACTGAAATTGAAAATTAATATTGATAATGTTCATTTGTGTGTAATTATGATGTACGAGTTTCGGAGGGGAGCAGGCATTTCAAATACCATGAAAAACATTTGCAATGTGTTTTGAAAGAGCACTGTGTCATTTTTAATCTGTGAAAATTGAATCGCAAAATTTGAATTACGTGATTTTAACCTCGAAGTCCAGCAGCGCTCCGGTCGGCCTTCTTTTGTTGATGACGACATTGTAAGCAATTTAGTGGATTCTAATCCACGAATTTCAGCACAAGAGGTTTCTGAGAGGTAAAACGTTGATAGATCGATCACATTTCGGCATTTTAAAAAACTTTGATACAATTTAAAGCTCGATGTTTGGGTACCACATGATCTGACCGAAAAGAACAAAATGGATCGAGCCTTTATAGACAATTTCTAGCTTGGTTGACTAAAAACCGATTCGTTTCTGGATCGATTAGTGATGGGAGACGAAAAATAGATCCAATGCGATAATGTGGGATAGAAAAGAGCTCGGAGGCAGAAGAATCAACGCAGTCAGCTTATGCCAAAGGTCGATTTGCATCCACGGAAGGTTATACTGTCTGTATAGTGGGATTGTAAAGGTGTGATCTTTTGTGAGCTGCTCCTCCATTGGCGAAACCATCAATTTAGATATGTGTTGTCAACAACGTATTCTCTTGACATTGCTCCACCATTATCACTTATTTCGGTCGTTACAAAACAGTTTGTGCGACAGAAAATTCTACTCTCTTCACGACTTAAACAACTACGTTTCTCCGTTCTTCAACAAGAAACCATTCACCTTTTATGATAAAAACATACGAATGCTGCCAGAACGTCGACGGAAGATTATAGAAAATAATGACAATTAGTTGGTAGAATGAATAATAATTTATTTGAAAAAAATTACTTGTTGTTAGTCCATTTTTTTATCATGAAACCCATCAAAACTTTTTTACTTACCCAATATATATATATATATATATAATGAATATAAAATGTGTACATATTAACTAGTGTTCGTTAAATTGATACTTTAAAACTAATTTAAGTAGAAATAAACATCTTTTATAAACAAAATTATGTTCGATTTAGATATTAAAAAAAATATTAAAATGTGTCAAAAACAGTTCGTTTTTCCAATTTTAATGTATGTAAAATGGTATATTTCTGGCAATCTATTTTCTTCTATATAATGAAAACCCATTTTTCTCGTCACTTTGTCCACAGGATAAAGTCCATGGCGACGAAAAATATTTGCTTTGTCAGTCTATAGGTTTCAAGTTTAATTTATTAAGTTTCGTTCTTAGGTATTTTTTGTGTTTAAATATATTATATTATAAAAAGCAGTAAACAGTTTTTTCTTTCTATGTCTTCTCTTTCTATTTTTCCGTCAATCTTGACGGGTTATATACCAGTATGATAAATAAAAATATTTAAAAAAATAATTTGTAGTAAAGTAAGTGAATTGTATATATTTTTTAATAATGTTTGACCGTTTAAAGTCATTATTCCTATGTTGTATACTTTCTCTTATCATCAGATAACTAATTTTATTAGACATGCTTCTGTTTCAATGTTAAATCAAAAGAATAAATGCGTTGTTAGTTTATTGCATCTATTGTTCACGTGTTCATATATAGGTGTTCATATATTCAACTTAAGCTTCCACATGCAAACATTAAAAAAACACAAATTTAAAAAAAATGTTATCCTCCATTTAGTATTTTAAGTCAATTGTATTTTAGTTTTGAATTGAACTACAATAGTAAATAAAAAATTACATGACTTTTCCTAACTACTGCGCCCCTTTTTAATACTTCCTTATGGAAGTCTAACTTGAATTATCATATATATATATATATATATATATATATATATATATATATATATATATATATATATATATTATATATATATATATATGTGTGTGTGTGTGTGCGTATGTACTCATTCATTTTCTTTATTTTTTAAAGAAGTATAAAAAGGTCATCAGAGTTTAAATTAGTGACAAAAATAATATAATCAATCTTTTGTTATTCAAGGACAGTAGGTTTAAACACGTATGTTAGGATTTAGTTTTTTTCACTTTGCATTGAACTTGCTAGTTTTTATTTTGAATTCATTGGAAGTGACCTTTGTTGAATCTATATATATATATATATATATGTATATATATATATATATGTATATATATATATATGTGTATATATATATGTGTGTGTGTGTGTGTATCTATCTATATATATGTATCTATCTCTTTAATATAAAGATTACTTTATAATCTGTTTTATATATTTTAGTCATACACTTTTATCATTAACTTTTCACCTTTTCGTTATATATCTGTATAGCATTTCGCGATCCACTGCTTTCTTGCTAAAGACAATCAGTTTTTCCAATTTGAATGATCTAGTGTTTTCTTTTCTATAAACACACACACACATTTATGTGTATATATATATATATATATATATATATAATCTTATTTTTTAGATTTTGAATTGGGCGCTAATAACCGTAGTTTCGACGCGCCCTTAAATCTCAAATAAACAATCAGATTGTAAATTAAATAAAGTATATTTTTTCAAACATATTAATATTTCATAATTATCATCATAAAATTTTCTCTAATTTTGCAAATTATCGATTTTTTTGTATGATTTTACTTTCTAAACGTTTTTCTATTTTGTGGAAAGTTTTTTGTCTGGTCATCATTTAGTCATTTTGACAAATGTTTTTAATTGCTAAGTGGATAATTTGATTGTTTTTAAGTATCCAACCAGACACATTTTGTATTTCATGTAATTGATTTTTCCACAATACAATATATAATAGTTTTGAATTTTATTTGTTATACAGTATATTATTCTGCTATTAATATTTTTTTAAACACGTGGTCAAAACAATTATACCCGAAAAGACAATCCAGTAAATGAATTGATACATACTATTTTAAAGTGAAATTATCATAAAAATTATCATACAATTGTGTTTGTGTATATCTAAGTGAATGAAAATTTACACAAATTGTTTATAATGAATAGTATGAATTTCAATTTCTCAGCAAGGAAATAAATGTCCTTTTGGAGTTACTGCAGTTTAATAGCAAATGTCCCAATTTTAGATCAGTTATTGTCTATTATATGCACAGTTTGTTTCCATATTGTGGGTGAGAATTTAGTATAATGAATATTCGTAAAAGTTAATCCAAATCCTGAATATAAGAAAAAAGTTTATTCAACCTGATATATGAACTAAGTAATTGTATATCAGCAGCAAAACTACAAACTATATTCGTGGTTAATAAAAAACAATGAAATGAATTAAAAGTCGTATGTACTCATCTGAGCTTAATAAAATTTGACTTTAAAATAATAAATAGCTTTTATGATACTTCCACTTTTTTTACCTACCTTATAAATTATAAAAAATGGTCATTTCTATTCAAATTATTTGTTTAACTATGCCTGTGCGTGCGTATGTGTGTGTGTATATGTATGTATGTATGTATGTATGTATGTATGTATGTATGTATAATCTTAATACTGAAGGTGCTAGAATAGTAATGGTTTGGTCTTATTTAACAAGCTACAATGTAAAATTAATCATTTTTAGATAAATCACGTGGTGACATAGTAACAGGTACATCAGATGAAGATTCTATTAATGATAATGCTAGCGTGATTAGTGTAACATCAGAGGGCCGTAGCATTATTGATGAAGATAATGCTGAAGTTGATGAAGCTGCACGACAAGAAGCTTTTGAAGATAAGTTGACTGAAGCAATAGATGGACTTGTACAAAAGTCTGTGCAGGCACGGACTAACTGTCTTGATTCTGTTCGTTCAGCATTTATCAAAAGATTTGTTCCAGATTATGTAGTTGAAAGGTAATTATTGAAAATCAGATTCTTTTTATACTTTAACTTATTAATATTAAAGTCAATGAAATATTGATTTTGTTTCTGATTATATTAACTAAAACATAAAGTTATTGCATTCAATTAATTTAGACGGTTGACAATCTGCGACAGTATCGAACGAAGTTTGCGTAAAGGTCGAGGTGCTGAACAAACAAGTGCTGCAAAACTTGCTCCACTTGTATGTGTTCAACTTGGTGCAACTGATGTGAGTGAAGATTCTTGTCGAATTCTCGGACCTGCACTCGGAGCAACGGCACATGATACATCTACATTGCCAGGAGTTCGTGCTGAATGTTGTGTATCACTTGGTGTTGTAACATTTTTATCAGGTGGTGAAACAGGTGACGTTGTAGCTATCATGAGGGATTTAGAAGAATTGTTTCGAAGTGGTTACTTGCGTGGTGATGGATCTACACCAGCAGTCGATGTTGAAGTTGGCGGTTTACATGCAGCTGCTTTATCAGCTTGGAGCTTATTACTAACTCTCATTGCTCCAGCTGATGTTTATTCATTAATGGGTGATATTGATTCAAGAAATTTTTCTCCGTGAGTGATATTTTAATTTTTTCCTTATTTAAAATTATTAATAACCATATACATAATATTAATGTTTGTTTTTGAAAGAAATAAATTTTGTTATATTTTATTAATTTTATTGTAAAATATTTTTATAACTATTTTTTTTATTTATTTGAACACATTATTTGTATTTGTTATAGCTCACTTGTGCAACTGTCAGAATTATTGCTTTCACCACATCTTGATGTTAGAATAAGTGCTGGTGAAGCATTAGCTCTTGCATATGAAATTGGTCGAGAATTTGATGAAGATTTTGCAGATGATTTTTCAATTGAATTAATAGAAACACTTCGTCAGCTCGCAACTGATTCTCACAAATATCGTGCAAAAAAAGATAGAAAACAACAAAGGGCTACATTTAGGTATTGTTGCTTTTTAAAAATTGTATTCAAATAAAGAAATTTATCATCTTATAAATAAACAGATGGAATTGATTTAAAAAATATATATGTTAATACACTAAAAAATTTAAAATATGTAAATTTTTTTAAAAGTTCTTTTTGTTCCCTTGGATTATAAGAATACATATTGTAGTTTCCATACATATGTGCGTGCGTGCGTGCATGTGTGGGCATGTGTGTGTATATATATATTATTTTTATAAGTTTATTTACATACTTGACAGTTAATTTCTGAAGTAATTTCAAAAATTAATTGAAGTAGAAAATTTTTACAAAAATTGAATTAATTTTAGGGACGTGTTGCATTGGATTGAAGAAGGTGAACCGATTATGGAACAAATTCGGCTTGGAGGTCGTGAAACACTTATTCTTGATAGTTGGGTTCGCCGTAAACAATATGATTCACTTTGTGGGATTCTTGGACCTGGCCTCCATACCCATCTAGCAAATAATGAATTACTTAGAGACATTTTTGAAATGGGAGCACGGACACTTGCATCAGATGTCGCTTTGCTTGCTGGTAAACAGAGTAAGCTTGAGCGTGTAAGTTACATTACTTATTCTCATGTTTTTCTAGTTTATAGTTATGTATATGTGTGTGTATATATATATATATATATATATATATAAATATATATATATATATATATGTATATATATATAAATAAATATATATATAAATATATATATATATATAAAGAAACTAAACGTACCAGTTATTTAAGGATTATGTTCATTTTTTAATATTAAAATTAAATTTTGCTATTTTTAAAAAATCATACAAAATTAAAAAAAATTAATAATAATATAAATTTGTTGAAAAATACTGGTGTTTTTAATGTATAATAATAAACTAAGATTTATCTAAGGTATATGTATTTAAAAAATATTTGATTTTAGCATCTCATAAATGCAGCTGCATTCAAAGCCCGCACTATTACAAGAGGCAAGAACAGAGATAAACGTTCAAGTTACAATAATTACTGACACACAGCATATAGCTTTTTTGCTTTTTGTTATTCGGTTCTACTCAAATTAATTTTAAAAAATATTTTAATCGGCACTTATTTATGAAAAAAAATATGTATTTTTGTCTTTGTTCAGTTGATCTATCTTCATCACTGAAAAGAAATTTTCGTGTATATAATGTATATTTATTACACTAAAGTCATACTGATAGATATTAGAATTATCGATTTTTGTGTTGTACATAATTTTGTTATCACAAATTTAAAATTATTATTGTCTTAATTTTGTCAATCTTCTACCAGTCACTTTCATTTTTCATGATAATAAATTTTAGAAAATGAAATTATGGCAAGAGAAATCGTAAAACAGTAAGGGGAGTTATATAAATTTATCCTAATGGTCTTTGATAGTTTGATAAATGTAAAATTCTACATTTTTTTAAACCAAATCGAGTAATGACATTAATTTTATTCACACGACATTATAAATAAATGATAGTGGATCTTCTGAGCTGATGTTTCATCATATTTTCTTTGTTTTTCAAATTAATGTTTCAGTATATTTGTAAAAATTAATTTTCTTCTCAAGTAAACTTCTTGCAGCATAATTTGCTAGTTAGTATATCTTTTTTCATGTTTTAA
This sequence comes from Acanthacorydalis orientalis, assembly GCA_034766995.1. Taxonomy (NCBI): domain Eukaryota; kingdom Metazoa; phylum Arthropoda; class Insecta; order Megaloptera; family Corydalidae; genus Acanthacorydalis; species Acanthacorydalis orientalis. Next base: position 9,999,343 of record CM068320.1, on the reverse strand, counting down.
ATCTGATACCCTGTTATATTTATATAATTGTAAATAAATATAAAATAAATTGGATGTAAATATAATATTTATAATTGGTTTTTAGTGTACAAATTTGTTCTTTGTGAAATATAATGTATTTTTACTGAAAATCAATAGTGAAAAAGTTTTTTTAAATAAAAGAGATTGACTAAATTTTATATCAAAATATGTATGTATGTTTGCATATGTTTATGCTCAAAACACATCATACCTATATTCATAGAGATTCAGTAAAAGAATACATCTTGAGAGGTTTAAATTAAAATATTGTCATAAATTAAATATTAAATAAAAGTAATATTTATGTTTTTATGGTTTAAGATTGTTATTTTATGATTACTGCAACATTTTTAGACAACTGAAAATTATCTAGTTTTTAACAATCTTATAGCAAATATTACATTTTTTTTTTTTAATAAAAATGTCAAAAATTAAGTTTTATATATATATATATATATATATGTATGTATGTATATACACACATACATACACATGTAATCTGTAATTGCAAATGAATGTTTTTATTGTATATGTTTAAATGTTATATTAAATGTAATAAATATTAAAGTATTGTTTTTTTAATTTCAAATATGTTATCATCCTCGTTTTAATAAATTATAATTATGAAATGATTCTAACAGAAGTAAAATGTCAGTAATGTCAGAATGTTTATTTACCTTACACATACATTTGTGTCTACTATATAACTTTTTTTATTATTATGTAATATAATACAAAGATTTTTGCAATATGCATTCAATACCTTACACTGTAACTTAAATTTATGAAATCTATTGAATCTTTTCTTTAATCTTTCATAATATTTCAAAAATGTGTTTAATACATCATTTTTTATTATACCATATTGTATCCAAATCATTTAAATGAGTAATTAAATCAGAAAATAAATATTTTAAATAGAATGACATGTTTTTTGATATAAGTAGAAATTAGATCAATATTTTCTCCAATAAAAGTAAAGAATGTACTAATGTAATAATTTATAAATATTTTTGTCACAAATAATTTAGTTTCTATTCATATTCATTATTTTTCTGAATATTCATCTATGTTTTGTTCATTTTTAGTGTTTTTATCTTCATTATTATATCGATCCTTTAACAGCACTGATCCTGTATGAATAAAATATATTTTTTCTAATAGTAATTTTTTTACATAAAGATTAATAAATATATATTTGTAATAATATTGTTTCATTAAAAATTTAGATTTTAAATTTTATAATCATATTGTATGATATTTTTGAATTTATAATATCAATTTCTACATTTTTAAAATTAAAGTTTTTTTTAATAAAAAAAAACAACTTTTGATTAGTAATTTTCATAATTATTGTTATTGTTTTTAATGTGGATTTACATTTTATTTAACCTTTTATAGAAATGAATTATAAGTTTTATTATTATTTTCGTCACATATGCATATATATATATACATATATGTATATATAAATATATATATATATATAGTAATAATAATGATAATAATAAAAAATCCAAAATAAATAAAACTAAAAAGAATATAAATATATATTTTTTGTTTTTGATGTTTTCTTCAAGTCTAAATACTTAGAACATAATGTCATGTAAAGTTGCCTATCTTGTATTATTCACGATACATGTATAATGATTGTGAACATGTCAGATACGCACATTTGACATATCGACTGGGGTGTTTCGCAAACAATACTAAAAGAATAAATTAATATTGTGTTTTAGATATTGCCGTATTAAAACAATACACTTAATCATTTACAATTGTTTTATTTAACATTTTAAATAATCACAAGCAATGTTGGCTTTAATGAATAGAATTTTGGATTGGTTTAGGAGTTTATTTTGGAAAGAAGAAATGGAATTGACATTAGTTGGTCTTCAGTACTCCGGAAAAACAACATTTGTTAATGTTATTGCTGTAAGTATTTTTAGATATACTAAAGTTTATATACTTTGAAAGATTTGTATGTTTTTACATTTTCTATGAATTAGAATAGTTTATTAGTAATTAGACTTTGTATTTTATCAATATTTAATCAAATAAATCTTTTGTTTATAGTCACATGATTATTTGATTTGATTCATTGTTTTTTTCCATATTTAATTACTTGTGGTATATAATGTAATATTATGTTATTAAATACATAATTATTATTTTTCAGTCTGGTCAGTTTAGTGAGGATATGATACCAACAGTTGGTTTTAATATGAGAAAAATAACGAAGGGTAATGTAACTATAAAAGTTTGGGATATAGGTGGTCAGCCTCGGTTTCGGTCAATGTGGGAGAGATATTGTAGAGGTGTCAATGCTATTGTGTAAGTTTTAGTTAAGTTTAAGTGCAATAAATTGTTTCAAAGTCTTTTTTTAAAGGTATATGGTTGATGCTGCTGATCCAGAAAAAATTGAAGCGTCACGAAATGAATTGCATAATTTGCTAGATAAACCTCAGCTAACTGGAATACCAGTACTTGTTCTTGGTAATAAAAGAGATTTACCTCAAGCTTTTGATGAAAATGGTCTCATTGAACGTATGTAAGTATAATAGAGTAAATTGTATAAAACGTTAGTAAGTATTTATACATTATTTGTTAATGAAATTAATTTATTGTAAATAAATATATCATCTTCAAATAGTTAAAACTTTAATTTCATTTTTGATTATATTTCTCAATTTGATATTAAAGTTGTTTAATTATTTTTAAATTCCAGGAATCTATCTGCTATTCAAGATCGTGAAATTTGCTGTTATTCAATCTCTTGTAAGGAAAAAGACAACATTGATATTACGTTACAATGGTTGATTGCGCATTCTAAATCAGGAATTCGTTAAAGATGAAGTGTATTAAAAAAAAAGTATCACTGAGAAACCTATGCCTCTTGAAACACTATTTTTGAAAGTTCGCTGTTTTTGTATATGTTTTTTTGTGGTACTCACATCAGTAAAAGATGGAATATTAGTACTTGAAAATACATTCAGCGAACATTTATGTTTTGTTTTCAATATTTATAATTTTTTTTATATTGATGGTCGTAACATTTTTTAAGGTCATCACACAATTAGTTTTTTGATAATTCTCTCGAAAGTTATCATATATTTGCAATTCACACATAATTGATTATTAAATAGACCAAACAATAATTTATATCCAGTTCATATTTTTAAAATTACTTAGATCATACATCACGATTAATGTATATTGTTTAAATTGATTTTTTAATGTTGTAGTTATTGTTTATCAACTGACTTAAAGGTCTTGAACTGAAAGTATTGAAAATAATTTTACATATGTACTCACATAAATTTTTTTTTATTGCATGCGATGTTAATAAAAGTGTGAGTGTGTACATATATAATTAATATAGCATTCTATTTTTCATATTAGGATTACTAAAAAATATTTGTAAATACTTGTGTGTATATATGAGTATATATATATATATATGTATGTATGTATACACATACACGCATGTATGCACGGAGATACATTCATATACATATACACATTATATACATACACATGTTAGCATTAAAAAATAATAGAATGCTATATTGTAATGTATGTAAAAATAATATTCTAAATTTTACTTTTGAAACTTTCAAATGAATTATGTGTTAAGATATTTTTTTAAAAAATGAGCAGTGTTAATTGATCATGGGTTTTTAAATATTTTTAATGACATTATTATTTTGTTAAATAGAATTGTAAAGATGAATATTTTGTTATTTTTTATAAGCTAGATTTGCTAAAATGTCTATTTTTTAAATTAGAGTTCACATTGAAATTATATTATTTGGCTCAATTTTTCCACATTTGATTCAGTTACTTTTCATTACTTGTAAAGAAACTGAAATTCTTGTTAATACAGTTTTAAAATTATTTTATAGGTCAGTTGCAGTAATGACAGAGTAGTATTGAAGTATTCACTGATTCACAGTGAAAAGCTTTTCCTTTTCAAATATTTTAATGAAAATAATGAATGATAAAAGTAGTTGTAGTTTTGTTTTTAATATAAAAAGCATAGAACAGTTATGAAATAGTGATCTTGAATTATTTTATCCATAAAATTGTGTATTTTATTTAAATATTATATTTATTTTAAATAAGGTTTGATACAGCTATAAAATAAAGAATCTTTTTGAATCAACAATGAACTTTTACAAGAACTCATTTTTTTGTATTTTTTTTAAAACATTTATTTGTGTATTGTAATTGATTTAATTAAATAAATTATTTTTTTCTGTTATTGATTTAAAGAGTATGTATCGTAGATTATTATTTTATTCCAATAATAGAAAATGTATCAAGAATTGCAAATATTTCCTGAACCAATATTAATAAATAAATATAGAATAATAGTTATTTTTTATGTCCGTACAAATTTATTTCATAAGTGTAATTTTGTAAAGTTCTTAATTAGATAATTATATATTTGATTATTTTTTAAAATACGTATTATTTTTATTTAAGTGAATATGTATGCTTAGTGTCAGACTCTTGTGGAGGCCTAGAATAATAGATTTAAAATTCAGTAGGTTGTATTTTAGTATGCATATTTTTTTAATTGGTTTTGTTTACATGAAATGATTTTTATTTACTTGATCATGCTTGTTTATTGATTTTTTTTGAGTATATCTGAATTTTAACCCATTTCAATTGAAATATGTATTGATTTAGCTATAGTATAGTGTCATTCAAGAAAATGATGTATTTTATTATTTTTTTACTTAATTTATCCAGTTATTTAAGTTTCAAATTGTTATTCAAATTGTAAGTTTGACAAACTTTTCTATACTGATTAAAAATACTAATCTGGCTATACATATATATATATATATATATATATATATATATATGTATAATAAAAGAATTTTTTAGCAAAAGTTTTTCATAATTAGTAGACTGATATATGAAATGAAAGTTATAGTTATTTATTACCAGAACTGTCAATATAAAGACTTGTATAATTAATTGTTGCTATTGATAATTAATAGTGAGTGATTTAGTACAATTCATGTTTATAAATTAGTTTAATTCTACAATAATTTTGGGAACAGTATTTTTTTAGTTCATTCTTGATTTAGTTAATTTTTGTCATTTAAGATGTAAATTCATAAGTATATGTTTGTAATATAATTATTTATTTTGAATAATTCTCACAATGGCACATTGAATATACATATGTTTAGTTAAACTTTATGCAGATGTTACTTCACAGAAATATATATTCAACACACATGCTCATATCTAAATATATATATATATATATATATATATATATATATATATATATATATATATATATATATATATATGTATGTATATGATCTTCACAATTGTATATAATACACTGTGATAAAAAATGATCAATTTGGTCGAACAACTTATTTCAGAACATTTAAAAATTTTTTCGATAAGCAATATTTGCAAATATTATATAGACATCATTGAATTTATACATAAACAAATCGTAATGGTAATCTATTTGCATGCATTCTATAATTTAAATATAACAAGAGTTTAATTAAATCAGTTCATTTAAAATCTTTAAATAAATTTTTCATAGTATAAATCATAAATGAAACTTTAATATTCTTTGTGTAATAAAAAGGAAATAGATATTATTTAATTTATATATATATATATATATATATATATATATATATATATATATATATATATATATATATATATATACACACACATATATATATATATGTATGTACATATATATATATATATATATATCTATCTATATATATATATATATATATATCTATATATATATATATACACTCACATCTATATATATATGTAGATTAATATTCACTTGTATAAATATTAAATTTAATTTTTATGTAAATAGATGTAAGTAAATAAAAGTGACCAAAATATGTAGTTGAAATTATATGAATTTGAATAGGTAAATTGTGAGTGAAAAGGCATTTTCTAATCGTTACATATTTCAAAAACAGGAGGAATAGAATTTTAACTAATCTGCTTATAATAGCTTATAAATAAAAATACAGCACATTTATTTCTATTTAATAATTGGTTTATGTTTTTAGTTAATTAATAAAAAAAATATCTATCTATATATGTATATATATATATATATATATATATATATATATATATATATATATAAAACATTATTTGGATACATTTTTTAGAAATATTGTACTTATTGTTTTATTTAATATTATTTTTGACATAAAATTATTTAAATAAAAATAATTAAAACAGATCAAATTTATTAATATTTAGGTAGTTTAACTATTTTCTAAAAATGATTATAGTTTATTTATCCTAATTATAATTCAGATTTTTTTATATTTTTTATTAATATTGGTAATTTTCTTTTTTAGATAACATAATGAGTGGTTGAGTTTATTACTATAAATAAAATTATTAGCTGTATAAATGAATAATTTTACAACCATTGCATATATATATATATATATATATATATATATATATATATATATATATATATATATATATATATATATATAATATTATTTGTGGTGATTAAGTATAATGTACTATCTTTGTTGGTCAAATCGTTTTTAAAGAAATGTAAATTGTCGGTATTGCAGTTATCAACCATTACAACAAGCATTAAGTATGCCGGTATTGTATTTCTTGTGTGTCAGATGTGTTTTTTTTTCTTTGTTATTTATTTGTTAATTTTGAATAAACATTATATTTTTTAATTTATTTTTAAGATCTCTAGTTTTCAAATTATCATGTACGTAATTTTTTCTGAAAAAGTTCGTAATATTTAGTAAGTAAAGTTTGTGGATCATATGTGCTAATACGTGTAACACTAACTTATAATGATCATGCGAAGTTCAAATTTGTGAATTGGAGCGCAAAACAAAGTTTTTGAAAATTGGAAATTATAAAGTATATTTATCTTCATAACCATGCCTAGCCCACCAATATGTACCAATAAAAAGGTAAGGTTTTTTTAAATTTTTGTTTATAAATCACGTATATTTATTTGTAAAAGTTAACAATTCAATATTAATTTTATTAATTAACTCATTGCTTGTTATTTAATTTATTTGTTATAGTTATTTTACTAATGCATACATACATAACTGCATATATGTATATATATATATATATATATATATATATATATATATATATATATATATATATATATATAGATAGATAGATAGATAGATAGATATACTTACATCAAAAAACAGAAATGCAGTTTGTTTTTTATTTTTAAAAATATTTGTTTTCATTTTTTTTGCAATATTCGTTCTCTAAATATTACGGTTTATGATGATATATATTAAATGCAGTAGCTGCTACAAGTCTGTTTAAATTCGGGTAAAATAAATATGTCTAATTGTATACATACAATAAAAAATTATGTATCATCAAATTGACTAATAATTTGATTAATTTTTCTCTTTATTGCTTTTTTTACATTGTATATTTATTAAGTATGTTATAAAATGTGTTTTTAATGTAAGAAGACAGTATATAGAAACACGATAAAAAATGTTTTTATATCATATTCGATATTATTTCTTTGTACATGATTTTATATAACGTAAACAAAACGATATTATGACGTAAAGAGTATTAAATAGATATAACAAGGAAAGTCATATTACCATTTAAGTAAGTATTAATACTAATAATGTTCAAAAAGTAAATATTTGAATCTAGATTAATTTGAGAATAATATTATCAAAAAAATGTTTTTTTTGATAATATTATATAAATCACAAATATTATATAATTTCAGTAATTTAATTCGCAAACAAAATCGTGTGTTTACGACTATTCACTGATATAAATTATATATCATAATAAATAAATAGAAATGTAAGTCATACATCTGAATTAAGTTTAAATTTAAAAAAAAGTTTATATATATATAGACAATTTATAGGACAAAAATAATCCATGAAATATTGTATAAGACTTCTAAATTAAGAGAAGAAATTTATTTAATATTATTTTCTCTGGTACTTTGACTTTATTATTTAATGCTAGATTATATCCATAAAATATAATTTCAATTTAATTTTCATTTTAGCGAAATTTCCAGTAGCAATAATTTACTGGAAAGTGATAAATTCACTTTCTTTGATGACAATTAAATATAACTTTTAACAATAAAAAACTGTTGCGTATTAGACTGTGTCATTGAATCTAGAGACTTTCAAAATTAAATCAATGCAGAACCTTAAACAATAGATTAGTTGCTCGATATTTAATACATTTATTTTTGCTATTGAAAATAATCGACACGGAAGTGTCAAAAACTAATTTCTTTTCTATTAAAAAGTAGAATGTACTGAATAACTGTTTTAATTCATTCTATCTATTATAACTGAAGTGAAAAGATAGAAAGAAATGTATTTTCTATCTATCTATATATGAAAACACTATGTATATGGTTATTAAAACAAAAACTGTTTTAAAATATATTAAAAACTGCTGATATAATATGATTCAATGGACTCAAAATGACTGTGAATGCTAGTTAATCGGTAGTTTTTTACGATTTTAACAGTTCACTAATCACAAGTAAAGTAAAATACTATAAAACTTATTTATATGCACACAGAAGTCGTTTGTCGTATTATTCATTAAATTTCACTTTCAATAAACCATCTGTTACGGTGCTAACATTTTTATTTATAGACAGATATTATAATTAAACACATTTGAAAAGATTAAAAAAAATAATGAAATACTATAGTTAATGTAAAAAAATAAATAAACATACTAAAGACAGTAAAATATTTATTAAGAAATAGTGCCTTTTTTTAAATAACAAAAAAATTATTAATGATATTTAATTTTCATCAGTAAGATATATACAAGAATGATGTTTGCTTTTTCCTAATACACACACACACACACACATATATATATATATATATATATATATATATATATATATATATATATATATATATATATATATAATAGATTGGTGCAAAAAGAATTGTGGTTTTTACGTATCGAGTATAAAGACGTATGTATCAGTTAAAAATTATATTTATTAATCAAAATAAAAACATTGGCCTGCATACATTTCTCCCAACGGGAAAAATTTTTGTTTATTTCTACAAGGTAGAATTCTGGAGTCCTGGAATTAACGAATTCATCGGAAGGGCTTTGAGTTGAATGGTTCTTAAATCATTATTGTCTATAGCTGAAGGACGTCCACAGCCCTCGTCATCATTAAGGCTTTCGTTTCTATTACGAAATGTTTGGAACCAGTGTTGAGCTGTACGTTCTCTAATTGACTCTTCGCCAAAAACAAATTTAATATTTCGAGCAATTTCTGTTGCTTTACGTCCCAATTTAAACTCATACAACAAAATCGCGAGAATTTGCTTTTTTCCACGACTCATTTAAGAACTTATATCCAATAATACTAAAGAATGAAAACAATAAATATAAGCTGAAATCAATAGTGCTAATTTCATTGTTTACAATGATGTTTTCACATGACTATAACAAACGATAACAGTAACTAAAAAAATCGGCGCCAAACTTAAATGATAAAAACCGCAATTATTTTTGCACCAACCTTATAAATCACCATCGTCACCTTTTGGCAATTCACTGCTGGGTAACACGTTTTAACGTTATTATATGACCACCAAAATTTTTTATAGGCTACCGCTACATGATTGTCATAAAAATGATTTATAAATTTTAATTGTGTATGCTAGAAATCATTTACTTTACTCTGGTTTCAATCTCATACCTTAAAACAGACTTTACGTATAGTACTTCAAATAAACGCAAGTACAATGTAGTATTTTTTATGATTAATTGTTATTTTGCATATATTATAACTCTTCAATACTGAAAATACTTCTAATTTCTTTGGTTTTTGCTAATAAAAATAATCTATTCCTTATACAGTAATAAGTAGATTAGCAAAGTATCCTTTTTTGTCGCATAAAGTCGCATAAATATTTATTGTGTATGAAGCGCTATTTAGTTCAATAATTTGTCCTCTTTTAATAAATAACCACATTAAACTTTTATTCTACTATTCGTCCTAATTGGTATGCAGTGGATTAAAATACATTAAAAATACTTGACAGAGGTATATTTATTTCATTTTGTCGAAATAAAAAGCAAATAAATCAATTTAAGAAAAACATTACATTCCGTTTCCGTCTTTATTTTATTACTAATTTTATTAGTGTTATATTTTATTATATAAATACGAAGAATATACGAAAAAATCAGACATAAAAGTTCGAATTTCAATAAATTTAGATAATAAATTTCGATTTTTTGTAATTCGAATTATATGAAAAGAACGTTGTTTTTAATAATTTTATTACGGACATTAACAAAAAATGGATGCGTGAGTTTTTTTAATACTTATAGATATATTACAGAATTCTGAAAAAAAGTGACTGGAGTTTTAACAAAATTATCGTTTTAATTACGATTACATATAAAATGAAATGATTAAGAATCTCCAATTTATTAAGAAACTGAAATTGACATTTTATGTACTTATTATTCACGGTAAAGTATTTTAACAATAGTTCTATTAATCAATGCACCTACAATCATTGCTAGTGAAAGCGCAATATGTTCAACGAAATTGAAATTAAACAGCTTTCGTTATTTGATAGCTTCAGGACAGTTAACGCTATTCAGATCGAAATGTGTCAATTGAAGGTCACTGTACTCTTAAAGTTTAGTACATACATATACTGTATATATACATATATATATATATATATATATATATATATATATATATATATATATATATATATATATTATATTAATATAGTATATTTTACAGTTTTAAAATTTTGTTGTTTTTTTTATATAGAAAGAAAATAATGTTTCAATAATAATTAATCAATGTTGTTATTCAGTTTCATAAATATACAAAACAGAAATTAAGAGCATATTTAATTTTATTTTGCAAAATAATATTCTAATTTAAACTGTTACTGATTATTGTAGCTTGTATTTCAATTAAATGTATTTTTTTTGCATATAGTTGTTTGAATGGTATGTGTTTGTATATATATATATAGTGATCTGTAGCTTATTTTAATATTGACAGAAGTAAGAAGTTATAATTTACAAATATAAAGTATATTTTAGATTTACAGATTAAAATGTTTTTGATTCAATCGGTCATATTATATATTGTCAGTATTTAAAAATCTTATATTGAAATTGTAAGCAACATTTGCAAACTACGAAGTGAAACTGTATATTGTTCAATAAAGATTACAATTGAGAAAAATATAAAACTTAGAAATGCAGTTTTACTAGAATGTCTCATATAATTTCAGAAAAAATATTCAAGTCACTTAAATGAGAATATTAGAATAATATTAAAATGAAATACAGCAAGCCGACGTTTTATTGTTGATATTATTATCATCATCAACATTTCAGAAGAGCTAGAAAAGGTGATTAAAGAATTACACGAACCTAATCATACATAGCAGATCTCAATATATACGAGTATCATAAGAAAATAGTAGTAGTATTTAATAAGCTTGTTTTGCTTCAAGATTTTTTTTAAAAACGAAACAGGCTTCGAAGAAGTCCTGAGGTACAATTATTTCGAATCCACTTATTTTTAAAAATATATTATAAATCCTTTAGAAGAACAAATATGAGATGGATCTTGTTTTGATCAAACATCTCAATAATTAGTTTCAATACTACTAGATTTTGTTTGGAGGAAGAATTATTTGTTTAATGTATTCTACTTATTCTTACATATGAAAAGTGAAACGTGGGAAGTGGTTTTCGAAATAATTCATTGATTTCAGCTAATACAGACAAGTATGAAAGTATGTATTTGTTATGAATAACAAAAAAAAAACATCCAAGAGAACATAATAAAATGGATATAAAAAACAAGCAGTATTTACAAAAATAACAACAAATATAAAGAGTTTAAAATGGGTAAAATATATCGCAAGGAAAGACGGTAATCGATGGAAAATAGACATTGTTGATTAGTAGTTAAAGAATAATAAAAAATACCAAAAGCTCATAATGAAACCAATAACGCTCTGGATAATATATAATACAATTAAGCGAGTGTAAATAGATGAAATGGGATAATTTAATTTGAAAGAAATCAGAGAAATTATTTATCTTGCAGTTGATCATTATATATACGCATAATTTGGTTTCAATTGATATATTTTTCGTTTCACTTTTTTATTTTATATAATTAAATAAAATGTATAAAAATACAATTAAATAAACAAAACTAAAATTTAATAATCATATTTGAAATTAATAAGTAGTTAACGTTAAATATAAGTACGGCAGATATATTTTATTTTACAATATTTTTTAATAATAGTTTTCATCAATATTTAATTTTTTCAGTAACAATTATGCATTCCTTTGATCTATGAAAATTAAATAGAGCTACTACGAAAATCAAATAATAGGTTAATTATTAAATATGATACGTACAAGGAAATTATATTCGCTTAAATAATTTGTTTTAATCTTACTTTGATATAAAAATCCTATTATGGAATAAATTCCAACAGTATTTTTTTTTATATATATAGTTAAATATTAAATAAAACTATTAAAATATAAGTTATTCAGTGGTATAGAAACTATTTTTTAAAATCATTACAGAATTATAAATAAAGAATACTTTAAACAAATAATATTAATGCATTTAAATAAATCTTTGTATTTCATTACCTTTCAAATCGATTAAATTTACTGTGATGAATCTAATCCTCTTAAAAAAATTTCTCCACGTTATGTATATATATATATATATATATATATATATATATATTCATTCATATATAAACAAAAAATATAAAGATAAGTCTATTGAAGTACGCATTACTTTCCATTTCACTAATAAATGAAGTATAGATGAAAATTTCACTTGATTCAACAATCATGCTTGATTTTTTTAAAACATCAATTAATATTACTTAATGAGTTATTGTTATCATTTCCTTGTTTTGAGTTCATTAAACATGAGATAATTTAATTTGAATTTTTATTCAATTTATTTACGTATTTAATGTAAATGGATAAGATAGAAAGGGATATGTAATTTAAAAAGCGAAACAAAATATTTTTTTAACGATAATTAGTTTTTTTTGAATGGTATTTGATTGTTATATATGATATGGTTATATATAATCGTTGTTATGTATAAACATTTGCATTCTTATGAAATTGAATACATTTTTTTGAATAAAAAATAATATATATTTCATGAGCGATATATCTTGGGAGTTTTATATGATGAATTATTTTCTTCGTGAATAGATTTAATACTGAAAAAACAGCAGTTTAAGTAAATAGTTAATAAAAACAAAATAAATTTATTTTCTTAGTATGAGTTCATACTTAGGCACGATATCATGGCGGAAGCAACTTGAAACATTAATACCGTATTTGGCGAGTATACAGACGATAAACAAATAATGTGATGCTGCTTCAAAAATATTATTCTGAAACACTATGGATTTCGAACGAGTAACGTAATTATCTAAAAAAAATATTGATGAATCTTAGTTATAGACTGATTGAATCTGATCTACATTACTTATATAAACATTTCAGAAAATGTCAATATATATATATATATATATATATATATATATATATATATATATATATATATATGAGTGCAAAAATTTAAATACGCAATAATTAAATGAATTTTTATTTTTACATAATTTTGTTTGCACATTCTTCTCGGGTATATCGCACCATTTTATTTTTTAAAAATAACGCTTGATAAATGAGTACCATTTCGGGCACGCATTCATGTAATCTTATTCGGAAATTTTCCATTACGCGTCTTAACATGTGTGGTGGAATCCTCACAATGGCTTTTTGGATTTTTGATTTAAGTTCAGGGATAGTGTGTGGACGATCAATATACATCTTACTCTTTAAATAACCTCAAATAAAGTAATCACACGCTGTGAAATCTATGGATCTTCCTGGATAAACCACATCTCCATTTTTGGAAATGATATGGTTTGGAAAGAGCGCTCTTATAGCAGTCATGGATACTCGAGCGTTATGACTTGTTTTTCTATATTAATGGAACCATGTAATTTGTGGAAATCGAATTAATTCTTGCAGCATAAATGTTAAAACCATGCTAGTGCAACGGGCTGCGTTAACGTTTATAACATTTCTGTTGTCGTCTTCGAAGAAGAATGGTCCTATAATGCCGAAAGACAAAAGTGTACACCATACAGTAACTTTTAGATTATGTAGCGGCTTTTGATATGATTCAAGTGGGTTCTCAGCACTCTAATATCGACTATTATGTTTATTCACAAAACGTTTAAATGAAAATGCGCTTTATCTGACATGAAAAATTGTAAATCATGTTTTCATCGTCATTCAAACGCGCTAGCATATCTTGACAAAAATTCATGCGAGCAGGCAAATCAATATCTTTGAACTCCTGAGCAATTTGAATTTTGTACGGATGAAAATTTAATTTTTTATGTAACATTCGACATACCTATGTGTTACTATTGTTTAGTGCAGATCAGTATACGGGTTGAACGTCGTGGGCTACGCGTTACAGCAAGTCTAACACGGTCAATGTTTTTTGATGTTCTTACTATTCTTCTGTACCCTCGATGGTTCAAATTTAATGTAGAACCAGTTTCCTCAAACTTACGAACTCACAATTTAATAGCATGTGTGGTCAGTATCTGCCTACGATGTGGAATGTTAAAATGATTGCGAAATAGCCTTTATACAGTTGTAGCAGACTCACAATTTTTGTAAAATGATTTCACAGCGAAAGCTCGATGTACACAGGATCACTGATCCACGTTTACTAAATAGTCATGAATAACTAACAATGTATCGGTTAATTTTACCTTTTCGTTCCATCTGTAAATGAACAAGCCTGCTTTTAAAATTTCCTGCTCCACAAACACCCCTGTACATTCCAACAATTTTTCAGTGTTTGAAAAACCATCGACAAAGGGAAACAAGCTGGATAAATATATTTTTTAATATTAACACAAAATCATATTTTACATACGAACAAAAAGCAAGTTGATTTAAATATTATATTTTTATCTCATGAAACAAAAAAAAGACATTTTTGTATCAATAAACGTGGATATGATGGAAAATATATTTTGTACAATAATAAACGACGATATTTTCAGAAAGTTGCTTAAAATATAACACAATAATTCATTCTAAAATTAAGTTTTAATTTAAAAAGGTTTTTGTGATCATTTAATGATTTCAACAAATCATTATTTTCTAAAAAGAAGTGAAAATATACGTGACGAACTTTTAAAAAAATTATACGTGACGACTTTTTAAATATTTAAAATTATTTTATAACAAAAATAATCATTCTTCTTAAATTTATAGCAACATTTTTATTGCTTAAATTATACATGTTTAAATTTTTTTTTAGATATAGTAGTGTACTCTCGAAATTTCATATATTCTACCAATATTTTAAACAAATATTTATAATAGTAGTTAATTACAGAAATTATTGTAGTATTGTAGGTTTGTTTAATAAAAAAAATATATATTTTGAATATTATTTAATAGATTTACACTTTATATAAAACGTATCTTTGAATACTTGATTTGTAAAAAAAACTTTAAATAAATACATAAGTATCAATTTGTCGTTTTGGAGCCACTTTCTCCTCGCTGTTATTTTCTAGATTAATTTTCAACATCATAAAATTTATATGCGTTTATTTTCAAATTGATTTCAGTCGTATATCTTCTTAATTTTAAGTGTGTAATCATATTCATGTAATATTATTATTTTTTTATTTAAAATACATATACTGAATGCCGCAAGATGCTGAAATTAATATCCGCTTTTATGTTTATCAGAGAAAGTATGTAAATATAGTTAACGCCCGTTGTTTTGTTTTTTAGTACATCTGTTCTGTAGGTAGCACACCTTATACTAGCAACATTTATGGAAGTATTTTCTTCTTATTATGTTTTTTAAAAATAATTTGGACACTTAATTAAATGTAATTATATACTGATTAAGTTTTAATTGAGATGTCGGTTATCGACAGTAATGTATTCTTTATGCGATAATTATAATATAATATAATATATATATATATATATATATATATATATATATATATGTATAAATAAATATATAATTTCTTAAATTTTATTTAATTTTATTTCTTACATCATTTTTTGTTAAAAATGCATGTTTTTATTTTAATGTTGATAAAATATAATATCAATTGTTCTTTCTGGTTTTCATCCTTTTGGATCTCGCGAGTCTCTGTTTTTCACTACTAGTTTTAGCACCTGTGGTATCTGCAGGTGGATTGTAGATAAGGAAAATTACAAAGGCCACCATGACAACGGATTTTATGAATATTATAGCTTATTTGGATTAATTAATTACACAATATATTTTCTGTACTGTTAATTAGGTTTTTTTTTAGAAAACTTTAAATAGTAACATTTATTTCAGACTCATTTGTATATATATATATATATATATATATATATATAGAAATATGTATATATGTATACTTATACATGCCTCTTTTTCAACATTTTGAAATAATTTTCTATCTATCACATTTATGCGTAGGTTGCTTATATTTCTTCCCATTTAGTCAGTATTGTCAAAATATAACAAATAATAATAATTTTTGTTATCTTTTCTTATTATAATTTGTTGTACATATTTCTATTTCAAAATTAACTTGTTTTATTATCTTTTATTTCGTATCCGTTTTATTATTCTCTATTTTTTCTTATTTCAAATATATATTCTTCCTTGCTTCTCTAAGTCGTCTAGTCACTATATTATCACTTACACACACACATATACCTATATACCTACATAGGTATATATATATATATATATATATATATATATATATATCTCATATATAAGTTAATATTAATCTATATGTATAAAAGAGAAATATTTTTTTTTATTAAATGGGTATAGTATCAAGTGAAATTATTTTATGAATATATTTTCTTTAGTTAATATACAAATACACAAATTTTCATTGTGTATATGTGTACATATCATTTTTTTTTTGTTAACATAGTGATAGCAAAAATATTGCAAATGTATATTGCATACTTATATATTCTGAGTGGTATAGTTGCTGTTCAAATGTAAATTTTTGATATCGATGTATGCTATTTTTATAAAATCTAATTCAGGACACTGTAGGTATGTTCATTATTATTTTATTGTTTATTTGATGTTAAAATTTATCTGAGTACATATTTAGATTTTATTCTATAAGGTATTCGATTTATTATACGGTGTTGCTTGTTTTTATTTAGGTAAAGAACTGTATATATAAATATATAAAAAATATAGATATAAAAAAATATTATAATTAAAAATATGTTCGGTTTTTTAAACGAACGCATGGGAAAATTTTACTTACAAACATATTTATTTATAAATATTACATTTTATATTACTGACCGTTTAATATTGATCAAGTATTTATTCAGAAATATTTAAACTCAGTCTTGTAAGTGTACATCTAGTGTAAAAATATGCATTTCTTCGTTCAATGTATATATTTTAATTAAATAATTTTATTCTTGATAAATTAATAATAGTTTCTCAAAGAATTTCACATAAAGTGTATGTATATATATATATATATATATATATATATATATATATATATATATATATATGTATATGTATAGATATGTTGTGTATGTTACAGTAAAAAAATGAACTGTTATACGATTATAGCATGCTATTCACTATGTAAGTTGTCGGCATGAAAAGTAGTTATATTGAGGATGTAAAAGTTGATGGGAATTATAATAACTGTTTATGTATGCACACATCCACATAACATAATTGCGATATACAAGTATTTCAAAAAAACTACTAATGTGGTAACAAAATTTGGGCAATTAAATTAATATGGTATTCATATAGACGGTGCCGTTTTTATTATGATGAAACTGTCTTAGTGAAAATGAACAGTCATTAATATGTTTATGTATTTACTACTTGTGTTAATTAGTATTGCTATTTATTTTGAAATTAGAGCAAATGTATCTTTGGTGTTTACATTCTTGATTTTAGAATAAAACAATATACAGTGTTGAACATATTTTTAGACAATTTTTGAAAAATAAATGAGAACTAACTAAAAAGTAAATTGAATCATATATTTTTTTATCGTAGTTGATTTTATTTAAATATTTTTTTTTAATAATATATATATTTTAGACTTTTGCAAAAATTTATAAAATATCATGGACTTATTTTTAGGGACAATCACTATTTCCGTATAAATAAAACGTCTAAATATACTTTTTAACTATTTTATTAAACTAATTTATACTTGTTCAATATTTTGTCGCGTGTCCTTTATTTTTAGCAACGTCTAGGCATTGATTTCACTAAACGCTGGCAATACTCTAATGGAATAAATTTCCACGCCTCTTTTACGGCCAACTATAACTCATTCTTATTTTTCGTCCATTTTTGCTACAGCCACTTTAACAACTTTCCATAGGTTTTCTATTTGATTTAAATCAAGAGACTATGCTGGCCATCATATTACTATTATATTATTTGCCTATAGACATTTGTCTTTAGTCAACTTTGAGGTGTGATTCGGGTCATTATCCTGCTAAAATATCCATTGAAGCGGTCTATTTTCTTCATCATACGGGAGCATTACTTCTTTTAATATTTTGTTACATAATATATGGCATTCATGTTTTTGTCAATTCGAAATATTGGCCGTCGTAAAAAGAACAGCATTCCCATACTTTTATATTCCCAACTCCATGCTTTAACGTTTTTCTAGTACATTTAGGGTCCAGTGATTTGTTTGGCGACCTTCTTATAAAAGTTTTCCTCTGAGGTAAATATATTAACTTTAGTTTCATTGCTTCGTAGAATATTATTCCACTTTTTTATTTTTCGTCTGCTTCCAGTCTTCATGTTCCGTAACGAATTTAATTCCATCTTTAACGTTTTTCTAGGTCAAATATGGAAATTTTATAGCCGATCTACCTAGAAGATTCTGTTCAAGCAATTGTTTACGTACCGTATGAATACAGACTTTTAGCGCTAGTTCATCTTTTATGTCTTTGGAAGATTTAAAGGACTTATTTTTTGACAAGCGCGAAATACATCGATCTGTTTGTTCACTAGTTTTCCGTTTAGATTCAAATGATTTTTCTGGTTTCAAATCATTTGCCTCCATATTTCTAGAATCCTGAACAATTCTATCGATTTCTCTTATAGATTCCGTTTCATTCCACAAAGCTTGTATTATTCTCCTTTCATCTTCAGAACAGTTTTTTATTCCTTTGCCCATTTTTAAATTGGAACGAATAGTTAATAAAATAGTCCCTATTTTTCTATAAAACACTATTACCCAAGTTAGTAATATTTTTCTTTTCACAGACATCAAGTTATTTTTAAAATAAGTGTTAAACCAAACTGCGTCCACATAAATGAAACCAACCTCTTTTGACAATTGAAAAAAATGTAGGTATTTCCAGGAAATGAGAACGCAAATTGTCATATGCGAAGATTGTTGCAGATGCAAGTCTTGCAACTTGATCTTTAATAGATGGTCGTTTTATAGCAGCCAAATTAGTTCTTGAAATTTTGAAAAATGTAAATTTGTTCTCAGTGTCCCTCAAAACATGTCCAACACTGTATATATATATATATATATATATATATATATATATATATATATAATATATATATATACATATATATATATATATATATAGAGAGAGAGAGAGAGAGAGAGAGTGAAACAAGTAAGAATAGTTAATTTTTATCTTAATCAAGATATAAATAGAACTATGTTGAAACGAAAGTTTCATTAAATGTAATTCTCTTTGATTCTGATCTATACTTCATACATTATCTCATTTCTCTATATTTATTCAAGCACACCGAGTTAAGTTTATATTCTAATCATATCTGATTTGTATTAACAAATATTTTTAACTAATGCTTGTCAGATGATACTGTGAAATATTCTTTTCGACATACCTAAACCACTTTCATTTTTCAACGTGTGATTAAATTTAATTACGTTTTTATCACGTTTTAGTAGTATTTACATTCAGAGGCCACTCATTTTTATATATATATATATATATTTGATCGGTAGCTTTAACTAGGTGTATGTAACTTATTTTAAAAATGATGGATTAATTATCTTCCGTGTTTGAAATTTGAACAGAAATGCAGACACTTGATTAATATATATATATATATATATATATATATATATATATACATACATATATATATATATATATATATATATATATATATGTGTGTGTGTGTGAGTGTGTGTGAACTCTATAAGAATCGAGAACCTGTTTCATCAGTGCATCCTAGTGTCATAATAGAAAGTCGTGCCAATGTATGCAATCTACTGAACGTACTTATCAAGACGATAAGTGTATAAATGAAAGCGGATTTTTATACCATAGCTATATGTATTATTTGTAAAACATTCTATGAGACAATAAGTATTATTAAAAGACTTATTTTTTTTAAAAAAATGCTTTCGAATTAAATTTAAATATCTGTTTAGAAATTTTATTTCTTATATCTGACATTTATATTACAAGAATTACAATTTATATATATATATATATATATATATATATATATATATATATATATATTTAAATATTTTTTTTATTTATTATGATATAATCCTGAATATTTTATAGATACATCGGTATATATATATATATATATATATATAGTCACTCATTCGATAGTACCTTAAATTAATAACTGATGTCATATACATCAGTACAAATTCAATATTCTGTTTTATTCATAGAACTATTATAATTTGTAATAAAATTAGTATTAAAATTATTCACAAATGTTCTAAATTTGATATATTATGTGCAAAAATTAATTCTGTGCTTTTAAATTGAATCAGTCATAACTCTGATTTAAATTAAAATACTTTCTCGTCATTTTAGGATTTTGAAGTGCTATCCTTGACATTTAAAAAGGCTATATCTTGGCCAAGCAGTTCGCATAACCTCACAAAATAATTGTAAACATGATGGGTTCCGAAAAGGAATATATTAAGCATTACATACTTTTCCTATTCCAGTTAAAAAAAGCTGCGGGTATGTTTTTTTCAGCTTTGAATAAAGGTGTTGTGGCGCATAAAACATCCAAAAAATACTAAATAGTGTAAGAGGTTTGAAAATACATTACGACTTCATCGAATCAAAGCCGGATTTTTTTTGATAAAGGTTTCGTCAGTTATTCGACAGATGGAGCAAAGTTTATAAAATAATGTGGAATATTTTGAGGATAAAAATATATTCCATTTTCTTTTAAATATTCATTTTCTATATAAAAGGCACCGAATTAATTTGTACACCTAATAATTTCTGTCTGCGAATAAAAGTTATTAAATTTGACAATAGTAATCAGTTATAAAAGCATATGTTTATTTCTTTATACCGAAAAATAGAACGTAAAGCATTACGATAATATTCTCAAATACTTTGTCATGAATAATATATAGATAAAGTACATAATAATTTTAATTTTCTCATCTTTTCCAATTAAAAAAAACATTTATAGATAGTTGCAAATTACAAGTTATTAATCATAATTTGTTTCTGATGATTATTAACTGATTTACACATTTCTAGGAATATTTCTGTCGGTCAATAAAATACGATTGGTGTTACTATCGGTTCATAAAATATAAATTAGAATCAGTATTGTTTTTTTAGGTTACTTAAATGAATGCATACATTCGAAGTATGTGAAAGGTCAGAAACTGCCCCACGATCAACTATTTTATAATGCTGCTTAGTACAGAACGTTAGTGAACCTTAATCTTGACAGTGTTATAAAATTAATGTTTCTGATGACGTAAATATTTTATTTTATTTGAACATCATTTCATCGTCGAATTAATGACATCATAAAGCTAATAGTGTGTAAATATATTTTTTTTACATATACCTACTTGTATGTGTTTATAGATACACATTAAATTGTTTTACTGATCGTTTAGGTTTTTAAGGCCTATCAATGTCAAAGTAAATTATTAGGTTTTCACATAAACTGTTAAATTATGTATTTTAATTAATTTAATGGATTCTTCCGTTTAAAAAAGTATCTAAGTAAATTAAGCATTACATAACTTTTCTTATTATTTGTAAGTAAAAGCCGAATTCAACTATGATTTGTAAGAAAATAAATATCAATTATATATATATATACGAGGTCAGACAATTAAGTAATGCGACAAAATTCAAAAATCGAGTATATTTAAAAATTAAGGTACATCGCTGCGATCCCCTTCAAAGTAGTCCCCTCCCGCATCTATACACTTATTCCAGCGAGTTTTCCAGTTTTCGTAACAATTCTGGAACACTTCTTGTGGGACCTCTCCGAGTACCCTCGTCACAGATTCTTGGATATCTTCAACGGAGTCAAAATGTCGACCTTTGACGAATTTTTTCATATGGGGGAATAGGAAAAAGTCGCAGGGTGACATGTCTGGTGAATAGGGCGGTTGTGGTAACGTTGCGATGCCTTTAGACGCCAAAAACTGAGAGACACTGAACGCACTGTGACAGGGAGCATTGTCGTGATGCAGAACCCAAGTCTTCGCGATCTCTGGACGCACTATGAGCACCCTTTTTCGTAATTTTTCGAGCACATTGCGGTAGAATACTTGATTTACGGCAGCCACTGTTGGCTTTGTCGTTTAGTTTCGGGGTCATATTGAAAGAACCAACTTTCATCACCAGTAATAACTCGATCGAGAAGAGTAGGATCACTTTCAACCTGCTCGAGACAATCTTGAGCGATGTTCATTCGGTGGGCTTCGTGACATGCACTACTCGCGCGTTGTTACAAAACACTAAACAGCTGGCGAAGAAATGATCGTACGAGGGTGGTCAAGGTCTCAATCGAGAGAGTAGGGATCAGCTATTACGGTGGCGGAGTTACAGGTTCGCAGTGTTACCACAGGCCGAGAAAAAAAATCGGTCGCATTACTTAATTGTCTGACCTCGTATATATATATATATATATATATATATATATATATATATATATATATATATATATATATATATGTACCTACATATACAGTGACTCTCGTAAGTATTTATCCCCTAATCACTAATACAATTTTTGGTTAAAAATTTAAGAAAAAGTCAAATTATACACTGTTATTAATTTTATTAATAACTGATATACTTACAGACAATATAATGAAATTTTGAACAGAAATAAATAACAAGTATTTGAGAAAAAAAATATATTTTAGATTAGTTAACAAAATTACACCACAAAAGTATTCATAACTTTGAACTGAACATAATAATGCTTGACCTGTTAATGTTTAAATTAATGTATTATTGTGTTGGACCACCTTTACCCTGGATTACTAATGTTTACTTCCAAATGTTTTTTCATACTCTTGACTAATTTTTGTGTTGTATTTCTGTCAATATTCTCCCAAACTTCGCTAATTTTATTTTTTAATGTTTCTTTGGTTGAAAATGAACTCATAACTTTCTTTTAATTTCTTCCCATAAATGTTCAATTGGGTTCATGTCCGGGTTTTGTAGAGGTGTTCCTAATGTATGCGGAGTGTTATATAAAATCAGTTCTTTGACTAACTGTGCTATGTGCTTCGGGTCATTGTTTGGTTGGAAATAATAATTATTCGGAATCCATAATTTAATGGCTCTTGACTTCAAATTGTTTTTTTTTTAATTTCCATATTCTTTAACCCGTTCATTATCTCATGTATAAATACCAAATTCCCAACCATACATCCCCAAACTATCACCGAACCACCACTATGCTTCACTATCGGTCTCAAAATTTTCAAATCCATTTCTCTATTTGCCTGTCGCCAAACTGTACCCCTTCAATCTGATTGGAACACGTTGTATTTGCTTCTATGGGAAAAATTACAGGTTCCTAAAATGCATCATTTTTGCCTAGATGGCATTTTGCGAATGACAGTCGCTTATGTCGATTTGTTTTGTTGTTGTAATGTTTGTTGCGTGCAACTCGTCCATTAAAAGTATTTATTTTTAATACCCTACGACAAGTTCCCACACTAACTTATTTGTTAAACGAATTTGGTATTAGGGGGAACGAATTTTGGAGCATTCGTGAGAGGATTTTGTTGTATTTGATGCACTAAAATATTTTCTTCCCGAGTTGGTAATATACTTAGCCGTCCAGTTCGCGGTTTATTGACGCAAATACTATCAGTTTTGAACTTGTTCACAATAGATTGTACAGTAGTTTTTCTTCTACATAATAAAGAGGTGATTTTTGCATATCTCTTTCTATCATTGTACCATTTTAACATCATTTCATGTTGACGAACTGTCGTCTCTTCATTTTTACGTCCCATTGTTCCAAAAATAGGTTTAATGATTTGACACACAAAAAAAAACAGTTGACCTAACAAAACACAGCCAACTCACTCTAAGTAAAGTGGGAATTTCAAATACAACAATTTCTATTCAAAGGTATTCCCCGGAGTCAATTTACAATGCATACACAAAAGTATATATACCAGGACTTGAATACTTTTGTGACGTAATTTTGTGAACAGTCTCGAATATATATTTTTTTCAAATACTTGTTATTTATTTCTGTTCAAATTTTCATTGTATTTTCTGTAAGTACATAAACTATTAATAAAATTAATGAAAATGTATAACTTTGACCTTTTTTTAAATCAAAAAGTGTATTATCTATTGGGGTATGAATACTTATGGGATTTACTGTAATATGTGTGTATGTAACGCAGTGTGTATAGAAACTACGAGAAATTTATTGTTTTAAAAAGATTCAATTTAAGCCATTAACTAAACGGAATGTTTTTATTTGTTACTAATATTAGATAGAAAAAAATACTTACTGATTGCTTTGTACATTACCTAAACAATAAAATACAGACTTTTTTGCATTGGTGGTTAATTTAACTTTTATATTTTTAATTTTGTGTAACTGCTTGAAAATATTTTGCTATTTAGAAAAGGGTTGTGACCCGCATTTTTCGCACTACTGGTTTAATTTAACGATAAAATAGAGTTCGTGTAAATGTGTTATTGATTATCAAGTTTCATGCAAGAGCTGGGTTTTCTTTATTCGTAAAATAATTATTCACATAACATTTTGAATGTTGAAAGGGAAAATATATATTATAATTTTTTATTATAATTCAGATTTGTTTTTCAATAATAGTTGTAAAGGTTCAATTATATTAATTTATTTTACAATATCAAATATTTCCTACATATAATTATTTTCTAGCATATTTATTTTTACATAATACAATTGTTTTTTTTTATGAAATAAAGACAAAAATGACCTAGTAAAAAATGTAATTGCAATCTTAATCATATTTATTATCGCAATGCTAGACAAATTAAATACCAATCACTATAATTTTATGACCTTATTATAACAAACCACATGTAAAATTATCAGCAATATTTATGAATAATAAGTAAGTTTCATAATATCATATGAAGTACGAAATTTTAATTTATAACATTTTTTACAGAGAAATTGTATCTCGCTAATTATAATTCTTGATGATTAATACCAAAATAATCAATACTGAAATGTGTGTTTTTGACTGACTACAATATTTTGTGATTCATATAAACTGTAAATAAATCGTCATAGCATTCTCTGTAGTTGAAGACATACTTATCTATTTAGTTTCATATTTTTTATACATTTATAATTGTATTTTTTATACGATTAGTCGTACTGTAATATAATTATTTCATTAAAAATGTAGCTATGTGAAACATCTTCTTGAAAAAAATAATTTTATTTATTGTCAAAAGTGTTTTTCGTAGTCAGTTTTAACAGAAATATTATTTTTCTAAATTTATTTCAATTGAAGATGAAAGTTGAATTATAATTATACGAATAAGAGAAATATTAAATTTGTTCATTATCATATTGATGAATTTCTGTTGACTTTTGGATAGGAATATTATTTTCAATATTTGAGATTTACGGATTTGTCGACTGTTAAGGTGTTTAGTGCCTATTTTTAATCAAGTTTTGTTTTCAAAATATATAACAGTTTTTTCATAATATGTTCACATATAAGCTGCCATTTCAGACTATAACTTTTTCCAACGTAATGTTATATGTTTTATGGAACCGTGGTAGTTAACTATAAACCATTATTATGTTTCTTCTATTTTATTTTAGAATTCTTCAGTTCAATTTTTACCGGTTAAAAAATAGATGACTTTTTAAAACAGGATATTTGAATAAATTTATTATTTTGATTTTTATTGCATGTTTCAAATATATTACCTGATGCGCATTTTATTAATATGTGGTTGATATTTTTAATTTATTTTTTCTTCATTATCTGTATTTTATATTTTATAGTTAAAAAGCAAGTTCGAATTATTTGGAATAAATATTTATCTTAAAAATATAGTACAAAATGCTACTTCTAAATATAGTAGCAGTAGTATGTAATAGCAGATTAAGAAAAGTAAAATTAATTTTTTACACATGAAACATCCTTACACATACACACAGTTTAATCAAACGTTCAAGTAGTAAACTATAATATAATTATTAAAAAGTAATTTTATTCACAATGTAGTGAACATTATTTAACACTACACACCAATTACAATTTTTCTACAATTCATTAACCTTTTGTACTCGAAACATTTTTTGACTATACCAACAAGTCGAAGGAATAATCAAGATACATTAACAAATTAAAATGAATATAATTTTGATAAACTTTTAATTATATATTGTAGATTAATACAGTTTGCATAGTGTTAAATAAACATTGTGATATAGTGATATGATTTTAATCTTTATATCTTTTGATTGTGTGGAATTTTTGAAAGCAATTGCTTATATGTATACTCGGATTCAGTGGCGCACATAGAATTTAATCTTGCGGATGGGCGAGTTGAATGGATAAATTTTTTTTTAATGTGAATTCAATAAAATTCATTAGGTGGTTATAAAAAACTATTTAAAGAATAAAATCCAGTTTTCTTTTCTTTTTACAAAGCTCTTGAATTACTCCAGTCGTGGTTACATTAATCTCTCTATGTATATAGGAGCATTTTCTGAGAGATAATTTTTTTTTGTTTTCTAGTGTATTTTTTCTTTTTTCTTTAGGGGTTGCCAGAGCCCCTTCCCTTCCGGATACGCCACTGTTCAGATTATCTGTACAACTGTTGCAATAATATTGGATCTTTTTCGCCATTCTTGAATATTTCTATTTGAGCACACAACACAATCTTTAGTATTTCTAGGATGTATGATGTGAAATTTACATATAAAAATTTGCTTACTACAATAAATAACAGAATATTGGTCCAAAAAAGTCATATCAAGAGGAAAATATTTTACTTCTAATTTAATAAATTTGAATGTTCTTTTTATCTGGAAAAAATGATTTTTTTCAATTTGCATGTAATGTAATAAACCTACTCATTTCAATTTATTATAGGAGAATATAACACAGGGCAAGATCCTGATGTTCCCGTACAGTTGTGGAACAACATATAATATCTCCGTACGGGGACACGTCGAGTGCAAAAGGTTAAAATATAAGTTATAATTTTTTTTAAATTATAATACTTACACTTTTACAGTTTGTTTTGAATTACCTGTTATTATAAATATATAATCTTTTAAAATGGGTTTAATGGATTATAAGTTACGTTAATGTGTTTATATAAAGAAATATTCAATCGCAACGTATTAAATGTTATACGTTTACAAATAATATATTTATATGTATATGTATCTATATAAATTGTTACATATTAAAATAATATTGAAATTACGTTTGAAAATTAAAAAATATAATGGAAGAAGATAAATTAACATAAATATAAACATTTCATGAAAATTAATTTGCTATAGAAAAATAATTTTATAATTTAGTTATTGAATTGTATTTAAAATTGATATATGAATGTTATTCATTGTGTTATTGTGTTTCCTGCTTTTTATCACCAAATCTTGATAACAAATATCCTTTCAATGCATATTCAGGCAGATAATTTAAAACGTCGGAATTGGATAAATATGTATGTGTATATATATATATGTATATATATATACATACATATATATAGTAATAGTTTTTGTTTTCTAACGAAATTAATTGTCTATATATAATATAGTGAGAAATTAAAATTTATGGAAATTTATTGACAATCTTAATTTTACTTTCTGTAGTTCTTATTAATATACAGTACATGTTCGATAATTTCAACAACTTTCAGTATAGTAAACAGTTTAGTGTTATGAATACATGTTTGTATGGTTTGACATTAAAGTTTCAATCTCGAAATAGTGAACAAACTTATTTCTGTTAGTATGGATGTTTCAGACTATACTTTCATTTGAACATTGTTTAGCAATGTGACTGAATTGTATTTTTTACGACTGAAATAAAAAACAAACATATTTCTGGTTTTTAGGTGTGTAAGATAAGTCAATTATTTTACAACTGTAAAATAATTGACGAATTAAATATGAGTAAACGATCACAATCTTTTCAAAAAAATATTGAAAACATCATCATTCATTTAAATAATTAGTAAAGAGAGAGATTTTAAAAAATGTTTATTTATCTGAAATTTCAAAGAGGAAAAAAATTTAATAAAAAGTCGTCTACCTAAAATGAAGAAGACTCTGCTCATTAAATTTATTTAAATTAAAGGATATCTACACAAGTATTAATAGGTATGGAATGAAGGTGTAATGGAAAGGAAAAACGATAATTTTGAAGATCTGTCTGTATAAGAGGATATTATTAAGGAATCTGGTGCACAGAAGATAGAGTTTTAATCAAAAACTTTGGTAGACCTTCATTTGGCCATTGAGTAGTTTTAAGATAGTTGCATCCGTTTTCAAGATACATTATTACAAAAAGAATGCGTGAGAAAGTGGGTTCAAAATTAATTGAAATGAAAAGAAATAACTATCATTTGTCCCTTGAAATATAATAATGTGTAACATGCAAATTACAATAAAAATGAAATAATATGTCGTGTTGTCTTATGTATATGGTAATGGTTTCCTCAAAATATTCTTATACTTTCGACTATATAAATGTGACTATTCTCGATAATATGAACAGCTTTGGTTTTATTCTATTCATACTATTAAATATGTGTTAGTTATTAAATAGTTAACTAATATAAAAAGAAAACGTTTTAGTTTATACATATTTTATTTAGTTTTTGTTTAAGAAAAGAATATGAAATATTACAACTACATCAAAGTCCATGTAATTATTTGTAATCACGCACACAATTTAATTCATTTTATAATATCTTATGACTTCATAAACTCAAATAATCTAATCCGCATTACTTTCATATAACATTTTTTTTACATTTAACATAATTAATAAATTCTTAAGTATAATTGTCAAAAAAATACATGGTAAAAATAACTAAATTAAAAAACAAAAGTGAAAAATTTTATAATAAATTAGTAATATTTTAAAACAAGCCCTTTGATAACTAATTTCTTGGAACTATTATTTTAATAAATAAAAAAAAATATTAAATGTTTCTAATAGTTTTAGTTTTAAAAAAATGATAATGCTTTAAAATAGTAGTTCCATCTTTTTTTGAAACTAACCCGCAATATAAAAATTTGAAATATATGCCTGACGACCCAATATGTGTCAGTTAAGAAAGGAAAAAAATAAAAAAAAACGATATAATGTATAATTTAAATATACATACATACTTATACTGGCACTGAATCTCTCGCTGACGACAGATGGCAAGTGCAATATTGTGTGGACTCTAAATTTTATTTTTTATTTAGGAAAAGAAACCATATTTGCAATAAAAACTTAATAATCATACACGGAATAGTAAATCTCCAAATAATGTTTTGCGTAGGAACCTATATACAATATTCGTATATAACCCGTCAAAATTCACGAGATAATAGAAAGAAACATAGTAAAACTGTTTATTGGTTTTTACAATATAATGTATTTAAACATAAATAATATTGGGTGTTGGAATTAATTCGTAGCGTTTTACAAGAGATAGCGTAGGTAGTACATTCTTCCATTGTTCCCCTTAACCAAATATTCCCCGTAAAACAGCTGTCCTTAGGCGTCAGTTTCATTATATGTCATTTGGCTGAAGTGTAAATAACAACACTTTGTACTTTATCGAATATGTCGAATTTCGTGCCGGATAAATTGTTTTTGCGGGGAGTTTTACTTCATTACTTTAACATGAAAAAAAGTGCTGCCGAAAGTCATCGTATTTTAGTGGAAGTTTATGGTGACCATGCTCTAGCTGAGCAAACGTGTCGGAAGTGGTTTGCACGTTTTAAAAGTGGTGATTTCGACTTGGAAGACAAGGAACGACCTGGACAGCCGAAAAAGTTCGACGATGAAGAATTGGAGGCATTGCTTAATGAAGACCCATGTCAAACACTTCAAGAATTGTCTGAATCGTTGGGAGTTGACTTGTCAACGGTAGGAAAACGCCTTAAAGCCATGGGAATGATCCAAAAGCAAGGAAATTGGGTCCCATACGAATTGAAACCGAGGGACGTTGAAAGGCGTTTTTCTACCTGTGAACTGCTGCTTCAACGGGAGAAAAGGAAGAGATTTTTGCATCGAATTGTCACGGGCGATGAAAAGTGGATCGATTACGACAATCCCAAGCGCAGAAAGTCATTGGTTAAGCTTGGCCAACCATCGACACCAGCGGCGAAGCTAAATATCCATGGATCCAAGCACATGCTCTGTATTTGGTAGGATCATAAGAGTGTGATCTACTATGAGCTGCTAAAACCGAATAAAACCATCACTGGGGATCGCTACCGACTACAATTGTTGCGCTTGAGCCGTGCATTGAAGGAAAAATGACCGGAATACTTTGAAAGACACGACAAAGTGATTTTGCAGCACGACAATGCTCGTCCGCACGTCGCAAAACCGGTCAAAACATACTTGCAAACGCTCAAATGGGAAGTCCTACCCCACCCGCCGTATTCTCCAGATATTGTACCTTCTGATTACCACTTGTTTCGATCGATGAGTCATGGCCTGTCTGGGCAGAAGCTCACCTCTTATGAATATTGCAAAAAATGGGTCGATGCGTGGATTGCATCTAAAAACGAGGCGTTCTTCCTACGTGATATTCGTCTCCTGCCCGAAAGATGGGAAAAAGTAGTAGCTAACGATGGACAATACTTTGAATGATATGTTTTTTCAATTTCATTTAAAATAAACGATCGTTTTTCATGAAGAAAACGCTACGAATTAATTCCAACGCCCAATACTTAAGAACAAAACTTAATGAATTAAACTTGAAACCTATGAGCTGCTAAAGCAAACATTTCTCGTCAGCATAGACTTTGTCTTGCGGACAAAGTGACGAGAAATGTGGGTTTTTATTATATAGAATAAAATAGATGACGTATAAATACGTTCTGCAACTGCAGCAAACTATTTTCTGACGGCATGTACATATTTCCTTCATACATATGAAGACATAATTATTTGAAAATAAAGACAATAAATAATAAAATGTATATACAAAAGAAATTAGTACAGAGTATTCGCGATATATCTTTCGCTGCTCTAAAAACTTCGGTATAAATGTACAAGGAACTTATTACTGTCATACTTAAATCAGTATTTTCTTCCGCATAAGTTATTTCACTTTTCAATTAGTCAGTTATACATAAGTAATTTCCGTATTAATTACGCTAGGTGTGATGTAAAGTATATCTTTAAAATATTCTCATATGAAACAATCGCATCAATTAAAATCAAATGAACAATTAACCAAAATCATTTATTTCAAACTGTTTCATAATATTTTTTTATTTTTTATCAAAACCAAGATTCAATAATAAAACACGTCTTTTGAAATCCATCTTGTTTAAATAATATTTTAATGAAATATGATATTATTTATTG
Organism: Acanthacorydalis orientalis; assembly: GCA_034766995.1. Lineage (NCBI taxonomy): Eukaryota > Metazoa > Arthropoda > Insecta > Megaloptera > Corydalidae > Acanthacorydalis > Acanthacorydalis orientalis. The sequence continues at coordinate 9,967,268 of CM068320.1, read as the reverse complement.
CACAATAAAAATGAACTCTTCTTTTAAAATGTATGAACAACATTTGCATAATGTATTTTTTAACAAAATGGGTTAATGGTCTTATTTTTCCATTTTTTTAACCAATCCCTTACGTCAGTGCTTTTCAAATCTTTCACGTCATAATACTCGTATTATGAAATTTTCAAATTAGGGATTTATAAGATTTTTGAAAGGAGCAATTAAATCACTAAATTTTATATTTTAAAATTTAATATATTTAAAACTTGTAAAATATAAAATGTTTCTTAATATAGAAATGAATATATGTAATAGGTTTCATAAATATAATAAACAAAATATAAAATAATTTATTTTACAAAACTATTAAATATATTTATTGAAATACTTTTAAATATTTTATAATGAAAATATAGTTTGGACCTTTTATTAAAATGAATAATAATTTAGGAAATTTAATTGTGTTTTTTAAATTATTCTATATTTTAGTTCGAAATTTTTAAAATGTGAAAATCAAACAGGAAAATATTATTTATATTTGATAAGGGAAATATGTATCTATCACAATCAATTTACAGAAAACCAACTACTTTTTTTAAAATTTAAAAAGTTGCATTGCTGTTGATAAAACGTAGATATTTTGTAATTTACAATTAAATATGTGTTAAAAATATTTTTTGTTTGAAAATTTACTAAGAAAATTATCTAAAAAAATTAAAAAAATATATAAAAGAACTACTTTCGTAATGTTTTTGGATTTAGATTTTTTCAATTTGTGTGACATCATTCCTGGAAATTTTTAAAAATAAACTTTACAAAATTCTTTCTTATGTAAATCATATGATTACATTTCATAGTAAAATTACTATGATTTTTATTGAATTCCTTGTTTATCAGTAGGATGACAAAAGTTTGATAACTATGAATGTTCTAATAATACGTCATGTTGTTTCAATGACGAGATATTTATTCAATATATGCGTAATTTTAAAGCATCATATACTTTTTTTTAATAAAAAAGATTTAAATTGTTGAAAAGAGAAATGAATACTCGTAATCGTATTTTTAATAGATTTCTTGAGATAGTTTTGACAATCTCAATAGAAGAGAACGTAGCTGTTAAAAGTGTACATAAACCATGGATTAACAACGTTATTCGAGAATTCGAAAGTCGATAAAAATTCTATAATAAATTGAATATTAATATTATTATTTTATATATTCATAACGTCGATCATATATATTTATTACCTTAAATTAAATTACATTTTTTAATAGTATTTTTTTATCCTCAGTTAACCGAATTATTAATCTTAATTTTTAAGAAATTTAAAATTCAAAATATAGCTTTTAATATTATGAGGAATTAAAATTATTGCAATATTTTTTTACTATATGACAATGTTGTAATTGTTTTTTCATATTTTTTTATTAGAAAATATGCCCTCTAAATATGATTTTAAGAAAATCTATTGAAGTATAGTCTATCTAAATTACATTTTCTGACGATAATCTTCCACCGTCTATTGCTATCATTTTTTAATTGTAAAAATATACTAATTAAAAAAAATTAAAATTATATTTAAAGTCTTATATTTACATTTTCGTATTTTTTCTCAAATTTTTTATTTTATTTTTTTATTAGCGCTAGAACCGCGGCTCTGCCATTTTAACTCATCTGCTCGTTCTTTCTTTTCCAGTTAATTTAGATTTGCACTTGAAGCTTTAAATTTTTTTCACTTTTCATAAATAATGATCATAATTAATTCTAAGTAAATTTCATTTTTATAATGACAACCCCTCCTCGTAAAAATTTACATTTACCTAGAACCGCGATTGGGTCAATTTAGACCCAACGTTGATAACGATGCGTTCTGATCAGTTTATTCGTGTTTGAACGTATTTTTGTGACACCTGAACGCCACATTACTGTTGAGATTTAGAGAGATAATGCGTTTTTTGAGATTCTACATTAGGTATACGAGATCGGAAAGACTGAAAAAAGATAATTTTGCAATGGTATGACTTTATTGTAAACGTACAAAGATGTTATATACCTGGACTATATTTAATAATCGACTAACAGCTTTTCCCTTCTAAATGTCGTTACAGATTCAGGCAATTCGTGAGCTCCAAAGTCAAATAAATACGGACAGAAATATTGAATGGCTATAGACAAAGAATCCAAATATATTGCGAATGCATTCTCATACCTAAGAAAAGATAACACTAGGCCAAACTTTTTGGTGACTTTGTGGTAAAAAAATTGCTAGGTCCATATATGAAGGGCAAAACTGTTATATGTGATAATTTTTTTACGTCTTTGTCTCTCTCTGAAACTTTGAAAGCAAACGGTACGAGTCTTGTCGGTACCATGAACAAAGTTCGCCGAAAAATACCTGTTTGTGTCAAACATACAAAAGAGAATTTGTACAGCACAGTGTTGCTAAAAAAAGATGATATCTCTTTGACAGTTTATCAGGGAAAAAGCAACAAAAATGTTCTTATTCTGAGCATTATACACCGTGATTTGCAAATTGGGGAGGGTGGAAAAAATAAATCAAATACCGTATCATTTTATAACAACTCTAAATATGGAGTTGACGTGATAGATCAAATGGCTCGCAAATACTCAGTAAAAACCCCATGCAGACGTTGTTCACTTCACACTTTCTACAACTTGCTTGACTTAGCAGCAATAAATACTTGGGTCCTGTACAATACTCTGATTGAGAAAAAAATAATGCATAAAAACTTTATTCTTCAGCTGGGTGAAGAGCTTTCTGAAAGAAACGCAGCGAACAGAATAGCACTTAGCCGCGCCCTAATCCCAGATGAAATCCCTGAGCGACAAGCAAACAAACATGTGGTCAGGTAAAGTCGTCTGCACTGGAAACAAATCAATTGTGAAATGCCACGCCTGGAAAAAACTGTTTGCAATAAATGTACTTCTAAAGAATATTATGTATGCTCTTTATATGACGACGTTCAATAATTTAGCGCTCTAATTTTTTTAATTAATGTTGTTATTTTTGTATTATTGCACGCCAGAGTACACCAAAAAAGTTTGTAGATTATGAAATTAAAATAATTAAGTATAATAACAGTGTATTATTGAGTTAACACTTTGTCCATCAATCCGATAAACACAAAAGAGTAAAGTGGGTCAAAAATGACCCATCCGCAGTTCTCTAGTGTTAATGTTAGATGATTTTATTAAATGAAAACATTTTTTTTATTTTGGGCATATATGGAAGTTTTTTCGTCTAAAATTCAAAGTATCGTCAAGTTCATTTATAATATCAAATTTATACATTTTGAATTTTTGGAGAAGATTAAAAAAATGGCAAAGAAATTGGAACTAAATCATTAAAATATACTTTTTATTATTTTTTTTTCTTTGAGTATTACTTTATTTACTAATATTTACATTTAAAATTTTAAATAATAATTCTAACTTTTATATTATATTAAATAAATATTTTAATATATTTAAATTATATTATTTTATATTAAATAATAATTCTAACTTTTAAAATTTTTGTTCTTTGTAATTAGAATTACTCTCTATTAGAAAATTAGTGGAAAAAGTGTAATACTGTTTAAGGAAATTTGTAATTTTAGTTTTTGAAAAGTCTTTATTTTATGTTTAATTAATTACTTGGATTTATTAATTAGTACTAGAAGAGGTATGTCGACTTTTTAAAGGTATGCATTGAATAATTTCACGACCTTTGAGATTACTGTCATTTTAAAACAACTTTTTAAATTATTAAATTATATAACGAGATTTTTTTACAAATAAATGATTCATTCAATCACCACCACAACCTTTTTTTGATTAAAAATGTTTAATGAATGATGAATGGCCATTTTTGATTGTTGATTAATCGCATGCTTAGAATATTCAAAGAATAAGTATATTTATACTATGATTAATGTGTGATGTAACAATTGTTTCCAGATGTATTCATTATTTATTTATATATAAACAGCAAATGAAAAGTAGAAAAAGAACGAAGACTTAAAACGATATTTGTGAAATATTTTTGTATTTTTAAATCAGAATTTTTTTGTGGGTTTATGGGCTGAAAAAAACTTATTTGTGGAAGTCAATTTAGTAGGTGCGTACGATCTGTTTTATGTAACATGTTTTAATTTGCTTTAAATTTTTCTCCAGTTGTAAAATCTACTTTTGCTGTATGAAAACGTTAAAAATCATAAAAGTCTTTTATATTAAAATGTGCGGACATTTATTATATTGGATTTTGAATAGATTTTGTATTTTATTTGAATTAGTCAATATTTGAATTTTATTTTTAAAACAATTGTGTAAAATACTTTACAGCATTGCATGTTATTCTTTTCGAAGACGGTTAGCAATGTTTATCACAATCATATATTTACTCGAGTATTTTATAGATTCGAGATATTTTACTCGAATATCACCTTCTTTCCAGCAGTCTATATTGCAAGGCGTAGTGTACGTGCACGACGCAAAAGTTATTCGGTGTCAGTTGTTCATCGTCTGTTGATATGGAGTGTATGCGGCATATCTATTTCATCCATGCGTAGTGCTGAATTTGAATTTAACGTGTCTTTAGTGTGCAAATAATTTGAATTCACATCGATATAAGTAAACAATTTTGATTGTATAAAGTTCTTAAACTGATTTTTATTACAAATATATAATATAACAGTGTGTGGCATATAAGGCATTGCAATATTTACACTAAGTACGTATTTTTTAATATTTATTTTTGATTAAGTTATACATTATTTTTAAATAAATTTAAATACCTATTATGCTCGAATATATATTTACAATTTCCTTTAATTCTATTATATTTTTTTAATACAATTGATTGGAAGGACATCAGTTACATTAAATTATTAATTGTATAATTGTTTTAATTGAAGCAGTTATTACTAACTGAAAACTTATCTGTATTTTTAGGTATTAAAATGATGATTAATGAACGAATTAATTCTTTGAATTTATTATTAACAGATTTAACGTGACAATGCAGTTAATTTAAAACTTATTGATTTATTACATTATTGGTATATATATATATATATATATATATATAATTCATATGTAAGAATGGTACATTTTCAGAACAATTTTATAAATAATACAATAAAAAGTCATGAAAATAAAAGGCTATACGTAGAGTTTGATTATGTTATTAAGTATAATTATGTAATTTTGTAATAGAAGTGAAATTCAAAAAAGTGTTTTACGTTCCTGTTCATGTACCTCTAGTAATATTTGGAAAGATGGAACTGTTAATTGATGTATCGTAAGTTAACAGAGTTGTTAATCTAAATTTGAAAATTAATTTTTCACACAATTTATTTTCGTAACAAGTATTATTGAAATGTCACCAATGAATATGTATATTCAGTATGATTATATAAATGATTTTATGCAATAATAAACAACTAATATAGCAATTTATCTTCTATCATAGATAAAATAGACATCAATAATCGAGTGGCTAGTGTTTGTGTACTTTTAAAAATTGTAATTTTCTAGTAAAAGTTCAGATCCACGCTACAGGAACGCTATAGCGAAACAGCGCTAAAAACGATAATTCTGAACCGGTCTTACTATAATATTTATTTCTGATATGATTAATGTTTATATATGTACAGGGTTTTCCAATAAGGACGCAATTTTTATTTGAAATAAAACACGGAATTTTCGCTGAGACTTAAAATTTCTTTATTGTGAATAATAGTTGGGGGCATATATGAAAAATAGTGTCGTGTAAGTGACCGCCGAGTGCTTTCTTGCAAGTACCATTTATTTGTTAAAATTTTCAATAACACCCGTATACAACTGGGATTTTATCCCACCAATTACTGTTTAGATTTCATCTTTTAGGTCGGAAATTGCTTTAGGATTATTGGAATACACTTGTCCTTTAACGTGTTCCAAATAAAGTAGTCCAACTGTATTAAATTGTAGGATCTCGGTGGCCAATTAATGCCCCCATTCTGGAAATAACACAATCAGGAAATCTTGTCCTTACTAAATCATTTATTTCACCAACTGTGTGGCTTGTTTCACCGTCCTACTGAAACCACATGTCCTTCAGATCGATATCATCCGATTCTGCTCATCAAATTGGTTATCATGTTTCGGTATCTCCATTCACAGTAATCGCTTTCCTGGCATGATTCTCAAAAAAGTAAAGACCAATGATTCCACCGGACCAAAGTGCGTACCAAATAGTTACTCTTTTTGTATGCAGTGACTTTTCAACGATCACCCTCGGATTTTCTTCACTTCAGATTCGAAAGTTTTATTTGTTAACGTAGCCAGAGAGTTAGAAATGAACCTCATGAGTAAAAATGATTTTTTTCATAAAAACCGTGTTGTTATTCCAGTATCCAATTAACAAATCTTCGATGCCGTAAATGGTCTGCTGGCTTCAATTCTTGTGTTAATTGAACCATATAAGCCTTCGTTAATAACTCTTTATGCAAAATACACCATGTAGTCGTCTGTGAAAGGCCCAATTGGTGTGAATGTTGTGGAATTGACATTCCTGGCTCTCCGATACACTTTCACGAAACAAGTCAATGTTTTCTTCAGAACGAGCACAACGAATATATGTTGGTGTTTTTTTTTATCCTTTAACCGATCCAATCTCTTAAAATTTACTCACTAATCGAACAATTGTTGATTAAGACGGACGAGTATGCCGAAAATAAATATCTCATGTGTAATTTACGAAATGTATTTTTTATAAGACCATTTTTATTATACAGTTCTACTATTTCAATGCGTTGGTTTTATTATATACAAAGCTATAACTAAAAATGGCAATGTTGAAGTTTAATAAATGTAAAAAAAATATAGTTGTCAGTTTGACATCTGTGAAATATAACCTCTTAAAAATCGCATCTCTACTGGAAAACCCTTCTTTATATATATATATATATATATATATATATATATATATATATATATATATATATATATATAAATTAATAAGCATATCATGATTTTTACACTTCTCAATTAATAGTGATATAAAAATTGGCTTATCTGTCAAGAATTGTCCATATCGCAGCCATGGATATATTTTAAATTTTAAAATGTTTGGAAACTACAACTTATAAAAATTCATTAATAAATATTTTTGAACGACTATACCTTTAAATGTACAAATAAATATTAATTATTAGGAAGTAAATCTGAACTTATAGACGAATGATTTTTTAAAGATTCCTTTATTAAATGGAACTAAGTACGGATTGCAACTGGCACATTATTTAAGAGTGAAACTGATTTTTTATTTTTTTTAGAATATTGATATTAATGTTCATATAACATAGTTAAGTAGAGCAATTTTTTTTTGGGTCTCAAAAAGTTGTCGTTTATATCAAGAACTTATTCCAGTGCTATTGGATTCATTTTTCTAAAAAAAATACTAATAAAAACCAAAACAGTTTCTGAATTGTAAATTTTCTTGATAATTTGGTAGAATTTTCGCTACATACCCTTAAAATTTATGTACAAATTTCAATAGTATTTATTTTTTGAACTCGTGTAAAAAAGTTATAAATGTTCAATGTAAGACCAAAATAACATCTTAATTTCCAAATAAATTTATTAGGTTTCTGAATTAAGTGTTCTATAAATGCAACGTAATGTCAGATTTTAATATTACCTGAAGTGAGCATTATCTTATCAAAATTATCAAAATTGATTTATATATATATATATATATATATATATATATATATATATATATATATATATATATATATATATAAGTACAAATATATATATATATATATATATATATATATATATATATATATATATAGAAGTACAATATTATTTTTACTAAAACATTAAAATCACTACTGATTAAAACTGATGATTTATGAAGTATGAGGGATGAGTGTTTGAAATAGTTTAGACAATAGTGTATTAAGTAACTTTAGTAGAAATATTAGATTATTCTAAGAAATGATTTCACAACTTTTTAGTATTTTCTTCGGAATTATTGTTTTATTTTTATCAAAAAAAATTTTTATTAAACTCATTTTCATAAGAACACATCTGAAGACCTTGGAAAATATTCTACTGGTTCGTCTTGCTTCTCAAATAGTCCATAAGTCATAAATGATTTGACATGTTTTAATAGATACAACAGTGGCAACTATAACTCTGTTTTAACTTTTTTCTTAATAATATACATTTAAAGCCGTAGAATTATGGATGTGTGTTCTTTTTTCCTTGTATTAATGATGTTTAGGATATAAGTTAATTACTTCAAAGTAAAGGAATTTTATTATTAATTTTTTTTTGAATCGGCATAATTTGTAATTAAATTGATAATGGTAATAAAAACAACATAAATGGGATACAATATAATTTTTAATAATTATTATTACATTTAAATTTGTCAATATATTTTTTTTATTATATACATCAGAATTATCTAAAAGTATTTAATAAATAAGAACATGTTTGTAAATCTAATATTTTATAGTATGTATAACGCAAACCATAGTATATGTCAATTATTACAAATACCGAGTTGGTAGACTAGTTGGTATAATATTAGTGTAGTATTAGTAAAAAAAAATAGAATCTACCTTTATACTAATTTATGGAACATTTGTGTGAAAATATATATATATATATATATATATATATATATATATATATATATATATATATATGTATAATACTTAGTCAAGCGACACATTTACGGACGTATATATTTCATTTTCTGGTTTAATAACATTGGAACAGTTAGTGACAAGACTATATGTTATTAGTATTAAAATATAATTTCACTTAACTCTCTAAGTTTTTTATGACATAAGTGAAGTGAAATCAATAGTTGTAGAAACGTAACTGAAGTACATTTAATTGATTCATTTCAAGATGTATATGGCTTAACATGTCTGATTAATTTATCAGCATTGAAGTCATATGTGAATATTTCCGTTTTTAAGGAAATTAATTAAAAACTCAAAAAGAAAGTTTCAGTGAAATACAAAAAATATCTGATTAGTTTTTTATACAAATATATTTATTTATTTCAAAGGCGATTAATTTTATTCATATGGATTAATAGTTATAATGTAAGGACAATAGTGATATTTTTTAAAAAACTGGATATGCTTTCTTCATCATTTAGAATGAAATATACATACTCATAGACACACACACACATATTTATATATATATATATATATACATATACATACACACACACACATACACATATATAAATACACACCATGCGCAAATGTACAGTGAATGTCACTTGTGTGATTTTAATACAGTAAGATGTAAATTATGTGTGGGTATTATTGAATAATAATAAGTATGCATACATGTATATATATATATATATATATATATATATATATATATATATATATATATATATATGTATATATATATTTATGTGTACTAAAAAACAGAAATTTTATCCGAGAGAATGTCAAAACAATGTACAATTGATAAAGAAAGGAAATTTTTTATAATGTTTAGAATATAATATTTTATGTAGTTTTTTGTAATAATAATAAAATGTGTTCAGTAGTTATAAATATTCAGACATAAATATTCACAAAATCTATGATGTTTATCATAGGTTTTGATCTGATTTGATTTGGTCCAACTTTGTTATAGTTTTGATTTTAATTAATAATTTTTTTTAAAAAGTGTATGGTTTTTATAACAGTAAAAATATTTTGTGTTATGAATTTATTATATATATATATATATAGGGAGAGAGAGAGAGATAAATTAAGTAAAAATATTGGCAAATACATATTAAATAATATTTTAATTAGTTCAAATCTATTCTCATTATCAGCGTTTATATTAAATGTATGTATGTATGTATGTATGTGTATGTACACGTAGTGAATATATAGTATAAATGTACACATAAAATTAATAGATAAATGTTATCAAATATCAATTCACCAAAATAATATATTGTTATTTTCATTAATTGTGAACCTTAATTTTTAAATATTACAAAGCCGTTCATTTAGGACCCATCAATTAAAAGTTTTGTTTAGCGAATTTTAGTAGACATTAGATGAATGTATTTCCAATCCCCTTTATCCACATAGAAATTTTGATCAGAATTTTTTAATAATTGATTATTAATCATTGGATTATTACTTATTGTTATCATCTTTACAGCGCTTAAATCGTACAAGGGTATAAAAAAAGTAAAATTTGATCAGACGCATTAATTTGAGTGGCTAGTTAAAGTTAATTTGTGAAAACGAATTTAGTCATTTTGATGAAAATTTAAATTAGTAGTTATTGAACGTAATAATAATTTCAGAAATATTAATTAGTGTCATCTTTTTTTAATTGCTGTTTAATTATAAAATTAAGTACATTACATTACATAATTCAAGTATAATAAAATTTTAAGTATGATACAATGTTTAAATGCAGTAAAAACATTTAAAGTAATATGAAATGTCACTTGTTTTAAAATATTTATTTATTTGAATGGCATCTAATAACAATATTTTATAAAGACCTAATTTCATATATACGTGTTTCGAACGTCGTTCTGTGTGCATTTTATGTTTATTTTTGTATTTGTATATTTCTATGGTTGTATCTCCTGCATCGCTTTTTTCACGTTTTCGTCGAATAGTTCAATATTTTGAGGTCAAACTATATATAAACTACATTTCTGACATTTATTACCTATATACAACTATGTACAATACTTTTCAAACAAGCATATGATATATATTTATATGTCTAGAGTACTGTTTTTTAATTACATTTTATGTTATTATATTAATATATGCGTATTTTATTAGTTTTATTAGTCAAAGCATTTTTTTCTCGCTTTCAGTATTAATGGCGTTTCATTTTTTATATTGAATTTTTTATGTATATATAATTTATTTTTCAGATCTTTTTTTTTAATTTGTCAATAAAATTATTTTCATTTATTTGATACTTTCTAAAATGGTCCATAAATTGTAAATTTTATTTTAAATTACTCTTTTTTATTTGTTTTCAATACATTTTGTCTTTTATGATTTGAAAAACGTCGTATTAAATCAACACCAAAAAAGTATTAGTAAAGTGGCCAATAACAGACAAACGCATAATGCAATTTACTTTGTTTCTTTATATATATATATAACTATTTAAGAAATAATTTATTAAATAATTTATAATTAAAGTATTTCAGTTATGTAACACACTACTTGTAATTACATTGTAGTTATATGTAGCATTCTTTAAAAATATATCAACACATAATAATTAATGGTATAGCGTGTGTGAGGTCATCAAAGACTTGAGCACCTTGTGGCAATTATAAATAGCTTAGCTCATCATTTTGCTTATCGTCATGCATTCAACAAAACAAATATGAACAACTGATCGCGTTCAATGTCAGAAACGTGAATAAAAGTATTTTCTTCTCCAGCAGTGCTTGTTGTTGTGTATCGATGCACACATCAAGTGTGCATTTTATCGTGTGTGCATTCTGTTTTGCAGGAAAATATTTAATGAACCAATATATATATATATATATATATATATATATATATATATATATATATATATATATATATATATATATATAAATATATACATTTTTGTCATATCAGTGTTATTATTGGTGCTTAGTAATTATTATTTACTATAAATGCTTTTCTATAATTTATTATAATTGTAATATGAATTCCAGATGCTATTTTCAAAATACATTTAGTGATTTTTGTTGGTTTACGATTTCATCTTCCGTGTTTATGTTTATCAATCGGATTTTTTAAATGCATTCCATCACTTTTAAAATAAACTTTTGGCCATAATGCATCTTAAAGTAAATACTTTACTCTTCATTATTTTTACTAATCGAACTGTGTCAACAAATTCATATTTTTTGTTGAAATTTACAGTAATCTTGTTAGTGACATATATAGTAATGTGATGTATCTAATAGTCAGGGACACTTACAGGTTAAGTAAATATTTTGTAACAAAATTTAAAACAGTATTAATCGATTCCTGACCACCACTGCCAAATAAGTTGTTATATTATGTTTATTGTATTATATTTAGTAAAAATTAAATCATGTCCATTTAATTTTTTGTAAAAAAAACAATGTTTTAAAGATTAAATCTTTCATTTTGCATACCAATATGATGCATGTTAATCTATCATGATTTGTACGTATGTTGTTTACATGTAGAAGTTAATGTAGTTTTTATACGAAGTATTTCATAAAAATGTTGTAATCAAATCCGTATGTTTATAGTAAAATTTTTGTTCAGAATGATAGAAGATATAAACTTTCATTGATTATACTAATTCATTTCGAAATTATTCTGTTTAACTTGTGAGAACTGAGAATAGATGTATTTCGAAAACACAAATTTATTTCTTCCGTATTTAGATATTTAAAATTTTATTACAGGATGTAATAATTCAGAATTAAATATTTCCTTCATTTATGGATTTTAGAAATAATAAGTTTAGATGATTTCTTCTAAAAGTGACAGTAATAATAAAAAAATAATCTATAAAAATATAAACACAGGGGATCGCAATACTTAGACCTGTTAATTTCACCAATGTTATCAAAGTAGTGTTTTAAATTGAAAAAGTACGAAAACTTGTCTAGATTATTGTTTTATATACAGTTTTATTCTTCTCTTTTGTTTGCATAAATGTGCTAATTAATTAACGAAGGCATATTTATAAAATTGTTAAAAAAACTGACATTTTCTTTACATAGTTTCACTAAAAAGAAAAGTAAAATTTTCCTTTTTACTATTTTTGTTGAATATTATTTATATATATATATATATATATATATATATATATATATATATATATATATATATATACGGATATACAGTGGCGCGATATCCTATGGGAAAAAAGGCAATTGCCTAGGGGCCCCATCAACATGAGAGTGGAAAATCAATCTTTTATAAACTCATTACTGTAGTACAACACTGTACTTGGGGCCCCTTAATTCAAATTTGTTTGGGCCTCAGGAAGCTATACGTACCACTGTATTTATCAACGTTTATATATATATATATATATATATATATATATATGTATATTTATATATATATATGTATATATATATGTATATATATATATATATATATTTATATATATGTATATATATATATGTATTAAATAGAGTCTGTTTTCATTATTATTTATTGCGTAGTTTGATAATAAAAAATCATTTTCTGCTTTATGTGTTACAGTGTAATAAAATTAAAATTATCACAAAGAATAGAATGCCTTAAGTTGTCGAATAATCAAATTACGACGACTTTATTATATTTCACAAATTAATTTTTTCTTCACTTTATAAACCACAAAAAATGTCAAATGATTATAGATCACCTCGTCTGTTTGTACGCATTTTGAAGGCGATCCTCAGAGGTTAGCTAAGGCACAAAAAGTATCATATAGATATAAACAATTTGTTTTTTTTTCTTAAAAAAGTGTGTTTGAAACATTTCTTTTTTAATCCATACACTAGTATTATGCTTCTTACTTAAATTAGAATTTTACATTAATTCGTATGATAATCGAATTTTGTCATGCATATCAATCAATTCAAACAGTTGAAATTAATATAAATGTATTACATTCTATATTAAGCTAGTTTTTCTTGTGTTTCATTTCAAAGGATTTTATTTTCTATTAAAAATTAATTCTGACGTCTTTTTACTACAAGAAAAACATTACATATTATGAAAACAGACAAAATAGTTTTGTATTTATTTGTTCTATAGTATTGTGCATTTATGATATGAAATAAAATTAAAAGTTAAATCCATAATTGATATATAAAAAGATTAAAAAATGTTTAGGCAGAATATTTTGCCAGTATACATTTATTCGAGGGGAATTTCATTATCTTTAAAGAATTGTTATAGATTATTATCGTTTAAGACAAAATTAAAGTTCTTTATTTATGTTATTCTTAAATTTGATCGTGTTTTGTAAGTTTAGTGATATTTGACGCTAATTTGTATATTAAAAAATATTATATATATATATATATATATATATACACACATACAGTATGTGTATTAGCAAAATTGTATAATGTGTTATTTTTATGTTCTATAATAATGTATCTTCGTGAAAGTTTATGTGAATACTCGAAACAATGATAATGTTCAATGCAATGTCTATTTCTGTTTTGAAATATGTGAATATATTTTGTTAAACAATGTGTCTATACGTCTTCATTATCTAATAATGTCCAACACGAACTCTCCGTATGCCTCTTTACATAACATCGAAGTAATTATCATTAATATGCTTTTATTCGTCTTAAATATCTTGAAAGGGTTCACGCAACTCTATGAAATGTTAATGGGAACGTTAAATGCCAGATGACACAAACATGCACTCCGAGTGTTCGTCAACAAACTTAATACATTGAATATATATACATATATGTATATTCTTCAATGATAAAATATGATATCATGTGACAATATTTATTTATGTAATATATTAACAATTTGTGGTAGCAATTGAGACAAGACACATTCTCTGCATTTCATAAATAGTTTCTCTATTTTTATCATCAGACACAATACGTTTTTAAGAATATTTTAAGTATGAATGTTTTTCAATTACAGTTAATAAGTATGCAGAGTTGACAAATTAAGATTACTTTATCGTATGTTTTTTCCATATCATTAAATTATATTTACATGCATATATATATATATATATATATATATATATATATATATATTATTTAATCAAAAGTTTACTTTAAAGTTTATCGTTTTTTTGTTTATCTTTTTAATTTGTTCAATTTTTGAAGTAAAGATATGCTATATTTTTAATAATTTACACACACATATATATATATATATATATATATATATATATATATATATATATATATAAATAAATTATAACTACATTTGATGATACATTGCTTAAGAAAGAGCTCGCTAATTTGAAAAATCCAATGCCTTTAACTTTTATTCTTAACTATCTTGTAAATTACATTTCAGGAAAATGATTGTGTGTTTAAATCTTATTTTGTTTCGTGTTATACTTTGATATATAACATTAACTATGTACATATATATAAATATATATATATATATATATATATATATAATATAATATGTATATATGTATATATATATATATATATCAATAAATTAAACTCAAGGTGTGGAAATGGTTTCCTTATATTGTTTAAATATTTATTAGTATTTTTATATACCACACCTAATGCAAATTCTAAAGCTGTCATTTAAAGATCAAAAATCACAGCCAGAATTTAGTAAAGAAGTAAAAATGTAAAAAGTAACAATATGATTCTAAATGTAGGTGTTTATATTTGGAAAAACTATTGGTAATCGTATGTACGAACTACTATTTGTACTCATATCTAATATCTCTTTTATCATTTAATAATGTGATTTCCTATAAATTCAGTTTTTCATATTCCTGAAACAATTTTTTGAAACTAAATATCACGAATCTTTTATTCGATGTATAGAAAAATAGTTTAAAAATCAGACACACATACACACACACATATATATATATATATATATATATATATATATATATATGTGTGTGTATATATATATATATATAAATAAGTTGGGATATTTATTACTTAAAAGAAATGACTACCGAGAGATTGTATAAAACGGTTTATGTTGTATTTTGTGAAATCATATTTAAATATTGATAATAAATTGATAATAAAAAAATTAAATTGATTTGTTATATCGTATCAAGTAATTCTGTCTAATTTTTTTTTACATTAAAACGAAGTCTTCAGAGATAGTACTTTGGACAAAAATGTACCGGAACTTATTTACTTATAAATAAGCAATATCAACTAGAAATTGTAAGATTTCGTTTCAGTTCTAATAATATTCGTACCAGTAATTCGATAAAAAAAATTGCATCATAAAATATGTAGTAACATTTTCTTTTTAAAACAAGTTGATAGGATTAAAGATTTATTTGAAAAATTGGTCTAAAAAACTACTGAAAATGTAATCTATTTTTTGGAAGTTTTCAGTAATATTACCGCAGAATTACCACTTTAGTAATCGATTTAACACAAAAATATTTGTAAATTATAAACCGTGTTCATTGCACAAGTAAATAAGTAGCTTTAATGAAAATTATCAAAATTTTGTGTACGTATTATTCTTGTTATCTCGGTCAAATTTTAAATCTGATTTATGAATTAACTATTCATTGACAGTCAAATTTTGTAAAAATAAATTACAGGTATTGTAATAACTTTAGATCTATTGTAAAACCACTAATGCCCAATATAAATCAGCATAGTATTTTTTCATAAAATCAATTACAAGTAATTTTTGTATTGTTCTTAATATAGTTTAAAAAACACGCATAAATGTATATATATATATATATATATATATATATATATATATATATATATATATATATATGTACAATCATACATATGATTAATTTATTTTTAAGGGTATACAATGATGTAATATTTTTAACGTTCACTTGTACATTTCCTCATAAATTAATATGGCTGCGACACATATGTTTAAAGTAGTAATTTCTCTTTTCGTATTTTAAAACCTTGTATAACGACATATATTAATCAATTTGTGCATCATTGTGTATAATTCCTACAATGAGAAGTTTTATAATAATTTGTTAAGACTTAAGACTGTTTTTTAAAAACAGTAAAAAAAATTCTTAATTTTTATTGAAGTAGTATACGAAAGTAATCGTAAGTTATTATTAATAATAATTAAATTTATAAAAAAATAAAAGTTTAAATTAGTTTTTCAGGAAGGTATTTATATTAATTTAGTCAAGTATTATTCGTTGTAATAATTAAATTGTAATAGTAATTAAAAGAATGAGTTCTCTGTTTATTCAATATATTTGTATCGAACTAATTTTCTTAGTTTAAATATTTAAGTGTAATGTAACTGGATACATTCTACTACTGCTGAAACAATAAAAAAATAAGTAGCCATTGAGGAATATTTTTATTGAATGCATAAATTGTACGTGCCAGAAAATAAATTTAGTCGAATGTTACGGCGTCTAACTTTGGCAGGTAAATAAAATTTGTATATAATTGTAATGTGTGTTCACACACATACACACACACACACATACACACACACACACACACACATATATATATATATATATATATATATATATATATATATATATGCATGAACTGTAACTGGTCTATGTTCGAATTCTTTTCTATCAGTTCCACTTTATTAAATAGAGAAATTACTGTATACTAATAAATGATTTATTAATGTTATAGTACTATAGTAAAACTAACTAAAATTAAGTCAATTAAATTTTATTATTATATAATTGTAAGTACTGTATCCAAGATTTATTTAGTTTCACTGTCGTTTTTTAAAAGATTATTATTTCATTTATTTTATATTCATAAAGTTTATAGAAGTTAAAAAATATGAAGTTGACGCTGTTATCAAAACTAAATATTGAATTTAGTATTTAGATTTCAGAACTGTGTATCCTATGTCTATCTTTCTCTCTCTCTCTCTCTCTCTCTCTCTCTATATATATATATATATATATATATATATATATATATATATATATGTATGTATGTATGTATATATTGTTAGGAAATGTAAATATCAAAATCAATTTCATTTTTAAAAGATATTTGTTATTTATATAAAATCATTTTATGTACATTTTCATACCAATTTTTACATTTTTTTATAAAATTGCAGTTGTTAGTTTATAAATATTTTTTATTAAATGCAGATAAGCTATGTGATTTAAAAAAAGAGGTATATAATGTTTTTCACATTTTGTGATTAACTTTCTAAGAAATTTCTATGACATACACGTTTAAATACATGTACAAAATCTACCCGCAGTAATAGTTTTAATGGGAATAGAATATCGAAGCATAAATAATTGTTATATTTTTAAAAAATACAAAATAGATAAGATGCAAATGTAATTTTAAAAGTGAAACATGTTCAGAAATTAAAAAAAGTCTGAAAAAACTACTTTAGTGTTCATTGAATAAGAAATAAGTTTGATATTGCATGTTATCTGTACGTTTCCGCAAACATTATGCGGAATATATTATGAAATTCAAGATATTATCTACTAAGAATTTGTACAAATTGATAAATAAATGAATTAAATGAAAAAAATTGCTGAAATCTTTAATAGATCTGACGAAAGATATTTATAGAAAAGATACATATTAATAAATTTGCATAAAATTGTAGGGCAAGTATCTTATAAAGGAATAAAATAACATTATACAATTTGATTTAATGGCAAAGTTTGATAGATATATTCATATTTTTCAGTACTCATTTGTGTATCGTTCAAAAATAATAAACTAATAAGTAATTGAAATAAAAGTATATATCGAAATACAAAGTAATATTTGTTAGTATATTTTGTACAAGTGTTTTTAATGTGCATCCAACATTTTTTAAACAAATTAATTAAATAATATGTACAGTCATACATTATGAATTCTCTTATAATAAAGTAAATTTGAAACTTTTATTGATAATTATATTTTCAATTGTAAAGAAATAGGTTAGTGTTAATTAAATTCTATAATACTTTGATAATATAAACTTGATAAATTTATTGAAGCTGAAAAACTATAACCAATTCTTTTTATTTACGGTAATCAACACCATTTTATACCATGTCATTATATTACACACTTCACAATTTTATGGTTACCTTGAAATAATTGTAACTTATTTGGTGTCGCGGCTTTTTATTGTTTAATTATGGAATAGATTGACACACATTGTCGTAAATATATTCTATTTAAGTGGTAATTTAAACCTTGGACGCAAAAGATGCAATAAATATGTAATATATATATATATATATATATATATATATATATATATATATATATATATATATATATATATGTATATATATGTATATATATATATGTATATGTATATGTATATGTATATATATATATATATGTATATTTATATATATATATATTTATATATATATATATATTTTATTTTTTTAGTATATTTGTATTATAAAAATCATGTAAATTTACTGTAAATATCAACATTATTATACAACCTTAAACTAATTTATGAAATCTTTGTAATACATTTAATTATGAATACTCTTATAATGTGTTTATATTAGTTTTGTTATAAATTTCTTAGAAATCAATCATTATCTTTGTATTTTATGTAAAATGTGTTTTATGTAAAATTATACTCTTATGAAATGTTTTACTTAAATTTATTCAAATCTATTATATACCAATTATATCTTTCATTATTAATACAAATAAAACTCATAAAATTCGAAATGGGAGCAATAAACTTGTGTATATATGTATATATATATATATATATATATATTCTATATTACAAGTAATGCAACTTGTACAAAATAGCTTTAAAAAATTTTTTTTAGAAAATAAAAAGTAGTTATTTATACGAATTCTGTCAAATGGTCTTAATATTCTAAACAAGTTTATTTTCACGAACAATTGATAGTGGCTTCGTAAAAAAATATAAAGTAGTAGGTTAATGTTATTTCTAGTTACAATTAATGAAATATATCCAAAAGAATAATATCCAATGTCGTAGATATGGTCTAATTTACACATTCACAAATTGTTCTTTTTAGTTTTGTAATGAAATTTTTTAGTGACGAATTATGTATATTTTATAAAAATGTATGTTTAGGTAACATATCTAAGTTTTTAATTTAATTTCTTATCGTATATTTCGTAAAATATTTATTTATACTTAAAAAAATACTATGTATGTGTATATATATACATTATATTAAAAACAGTCTTTATCTTTTTAATATTCTTTGTTTACTTATTTTTAATACGCAATGAGTTAAAACATTTTTATCAGAAAAGAATACAATAGAAAGTGTAGGTACATGAACCAGCCATTTATTTATTTTTTAATAAAAATGTGAGGAAAAAGAGCAAATACTAGTGCAATTTTAATTATTAAATTCTTATAGTATCTCCAATTTTAATTATAAAATTTGAGATACTTTGAGATACTATAGTTTCCCTGTCACTATTCTGACATTAGTTTATTTGAAATATAAAATACTATTTGCCAATAAAAAAATAACTGTTTTGAATTATTTTTGAATAAAAATATATACTTAGAATAAACATACAACCTTTCCTGGAGATTTATAAATATGCATATACATACACACACAGATACACAATACATACACACATACACTCATATAAATATATATATATATATAATGTAAGTCTGTCATTTAATCATTTCTACAATGAAATATTTATTTTTTTAATATTTAGTGTGTATATTTATCTTTCATGTAATCATAACACAGTGTTTGCCTTTGGCTCTTTTCCTCAACATACGTATTATTGTTTAATTGTTTTTGTTATACAGAAGGGCATACATATGGAGGAGTAAATTACATTAACAAGTAAAGATATTATTTTTAAGACGATTAGTTAGGTGTAAAAATAAATGACGTCGTTCTTAACATTTTCCATGTAGTGATCTTGTACAAATAATTAATGAACGAAAAACGAAATGTTTTAAGAAATCCGATGTTTGTTATATTTGAAACTTTTATAAATATAGTTAGTTTAAACTTGAAATTGTACATGCCTGTGTAATTGATAAATATTTATAACTGTTATAAATAATAATCAAATTGTCTTTTGTTACGTACACATTTATTTTTTCTTTAAATATTTTATAAGAATTAGTAATATTTTATAAAAGTATTTCATGAAAGTTATTTAATCGATTTATGATCATACTTTTTTAATGAATATTTTAAGAAAATTTTGTGTTATGAAAAATATTATTACTTGCTTTTAAATATTTCAATTTTATTTGCATTTCTATTCTAAATAATTTTTAGTTATATCTGAATGTAAAAAAAATACAGAAATTTTATTTCGTAAATTTAGTAACATCTGGTGTTATCTAAGGAACTTAAAAGATAAGATAAATGTTTTGTCAGATAAACACTTTTAAAGGTAAATATATTAATAAATCTGAAAGTATAAGAAGTTACCTTGGAAGAGTGTCTAACACATGGAATCTATTGACTAATATTTTATGAATTCGAATCCAGTTTAATTAATAAAGCGCCTGTGTTATTAAACAAACGCAATAATTAATTCTTATTATAAATCGAAAAATAATATAAAATGTAATATTAAAATTGTAAAATTTTGCAATTTTAGTAAATAATATTTTTTTGGGATTATTTTAGATTGTTTATTGTGCGTGTTCTATCATCTTTAGAGCGATACAGAAAAAAATAATCAATAATTATTGTTGAACGTTCTTGATCTGAAAAACTTTTTTGCTTCTCTGAAGAAATAACTTTTTTATTTATAAAAGTGAATTTAATCATAATGTTAAAAACTATATTGTTTATGCTCGTGGGAGGTGTTTTTAAAACATATATATATATATATATATATATATATAGGAGAGAGAGAGAGAAAGAAAAATATTTACAGAGAATTTTTTTGATAAAAAAATGTGATATCATTCAAACAACCCATGTTTGTAATTATTTCACAATATTATTTCTTATTGTAGGTAACACTCAAGGTATGTTACACAATTTTCCGTACATAAATGAGTGGAAAATTAAGAATGTATTGATATTATAATCAATAAAGTATCAACTTCAATTAAGCACTTATTTGATATTGCGTAGAAAGTTTTGTACGTATTATATATTTTTCACTTTTTCATTCTTACACATCCGGGAACATGTACTAACATATATGTATATATACATACACACATACACACATATATAAACGAATAAATTACTTCATTTTGATGAAAAAACAGGTTGTAAGATCTGATTACAGTTCTGTCTACTACCTACTTTTTATTTAACTTTATGTAAATTTCGGTTCTAATAATCATTATTTTATTGTTCTTGATATAAAAAAAATACGAGGTATTTTGTAATATATAAAATTAGAACCTTGTGTTGATTTATTAAGATTTGTACGTATTAGAAAATATAAAAGGTCTAAATTGAAAAAAGATTTTTTATTAACAATAATGACTTTTATACCTTCTAAACCACAATCTGTATTTGTTTAATTTTGATATAAAGATTCAATATATATATATATATATATATATATATAACTTGAGAAGTTATATATTCGAATTTTGTTTATATACTCAATATTTTAGGATATATG
>CM068320.1:9932500-9942500 GCA_034766995.1 Acanthacorydalis orientalis | reverse complement strand
ATGTTAGTGTATACTAGAAAAATAGCTGTAAAAAAATTTATTTACAATTAATATGCCAAAAAAATATTAAAACAATGTTTCTTGTTTTTGTAAAAAATGTATGTATTTAATTATTTACATTTTCGATAATTTTTTGTAAATGTTTACCGCGCGCAGAAGTATTGTATGAATTGTACATTTTTGCAGTATCGTAAAAACGCTGTAAGTGCCAAGTTTTAAAGCAATAGATTCCACAATGTTTAGATGGAGAACTCCTATGAGAGATAAAATAAATAGAACATTTGCTTGATATATGTAATATTCATTTATTTCTAAATTATGTACATCTTTTTATAGAATCACTTACAAGAATTAAATCAGATGTTTCATTTCTTTTTGGAAACCTAAAATAATTAAAAAGTAAATATCAGTTAATCGTTTTGCACATGTGTACCCCGTTTTGAAAATATTGATTTAAAGAACATAAATATGTAATAATAAAAATATTTTTAGTTATTTAATGTTGAAGATTATAGTTTGTGTTAATATACTCAAAATAAACATTGGACAATATTTTTCAAAAATTTATTATGAAACTCAATTTTATATAACATCATTATCATTATCATCCTATTTAATCTATATTAAGATTTTTATATCTTAATCAAAGATTTGTGTGTTTTAATGTCATCAAATGTTTAATCGTTGAGGTCCTCTTTAGGATGAACTGAATGCCTCCTTTCAGCAATCGGTTCGGCTTGAAGAGTCTTCAAAACCAGTTCAAAACCACTTTGACTTAAAAATTGTAAATAAATTCTGTGAAGATATTTACAATGTTTTAAATATTTTCTCATTAATTATATTAGTGTACGTTTCTAATGATCCTCTTTTATAATCTTATATTTTTCAACTTGTTTTTTTTTATAAATTTTATTATAAGATATCTGCAACAAAACCAATCATTTTAAAAGTTTGTACTTATAATAACATATGTAAGAATTATATTAATATTCCTTAGTTTGCTAGAAATCACTTATAATACTATTAATTGGTAATAAATCTCAAAAATCCTACTGTAGTTTTTATTAAGACGATTATTCGTAATCCCTAAAAGAACTGGCAGTGATGAAAAAATGCCATTATAATTTATTAAATTCCACGAAAACACGTACTTAAAATATTTTTTTAATATCCTACGTAGTAATATAAATAATTTTGTTTTTAGATAAATTTTAATAGTATTTTTCTGAAATTTAATTTTAAATGTGTGTCCTCTGCAATCAACTAATAATGAACGACAAAACAATGTTTCAGTTGTTTATATCATTTTATTATAACATTTATAAGACTAGTATTACATTTAGTTCTATACAAGAATTGATATCGTCATTGGCCTATTTCAATTAAGTCCTTTGTTGAAAAGTTCTTTAAATAGAATGATTGCCTAGTTACAAAATACGAAGCGTTCCGGGAACTACACATTTATGTGAAATATCGATATTTCTGAGCATTAAACGACGACCCGAATAACAAACAGCAGCAGGGGTAGATACTAACTGAAGACCTTGTGGCACTGGAGTGCACTAGGCCAAGGTCACCAACACCGGTTGCATTATGTATCAGTACGGGTCGTGAACGCAGCTTTAGCGGGATTACGTTCTGTGACGTAAATAGGTCGTATGGGAAGAGAGAGAAAAAAGGGGATAACTGTGCTACAGGAATGAGGGCACGCATACACACAATTTCCTGTATATATGTTATAATATAACTAGGGATGCATCATTTAATGTGGGGATGCTGTTTGTGTCATACATTCGTGTAAAATACGGCTGTGACCTTAGATATTGCAGATTTGTGTAAGGAATTTATTTCAAAGGTTTCATTATATTTAAGGGTAATGGGTTGAAATAAGGTAAGCAGACAATGTAATGTTTACGAAGTTTTACAAAATAAAATATCATG
The DNA here is from genome assembly GCA_034766995.1 of Acanthacorydalis orientalis. Classification (NCBI taxonomy): domain Eukaryota; kingdom Metazoa; phylum Arthropoda; class Insecta; order Megaloptera; family Corydalidae; genus Acanthacorydalis; species Acanthacorydalis orientalis. Next base: position 9,940,559 of record CM068320.1, on the reverse strand, counting down.
TGTTCTTTTATTTTGTAAAATATGATAAAGCCTGCAATTGTGATGATACTTTTTTATTTTTCCGTAGTGGTTGTTTTTATGTATTTATATATATATATATATAAACTCGTAAATATGTAAATATTTTAGTGCACGTACGTTTTATGTGTATTTTTTATGTATTCATTTTATCTTTATAAACAAGAATAATATATTTGTGAATTTAGAAGCAGTAATTCATTTTCGAAGAATTTTTTATTATATTTTTTTATACAGATACTTTTTATTAAAAAAAATATTTTTTTACATCTGGATTTATAAGAAAATTACTATGAAATATAATATTATTTTTTAATGTTCGTTTTTACTGTTCAATAATTAATGAGATTAATATTTAAAAAATATGTGTTAATTATTTGTCTAAAAATTAAATCTTTGAAAATAAAAACGTTGTGCATTTAGTTTTCATTTTTTTTTTAATATAAGAATTGTTATTGTAAATGTTGTATATTAATCATTTTTTTTTAATGGATTGATAGATAGATACACTTGAGAAATTTTGAGGGATTTTGCACTTTAGCTGCGTTTTATTTTTAAAAGAGAAATAGTTATTCCTATGTAATTGAATTTAAATATTTGAATAGTTAAGAAAATATTTATTTATTATTTTTTTCAGTATGCGAGATTTAGTTACTGAATTACTGTACAAATGTAATTGAATGGACAGTTCATTAAAATTTGTGTTTTCGATGAATTGATTTAAGAGATTCGATTTTTGGTATGCTTTTTTAAAATTTAAACTTAAGATACGGATGAGAATATTTTATAAAGAAAATGACAATTTTCTTTTACAAATACGTGTATAAGATACTAGCAGAAAAAATATTGTAAATTACACTATGTAAGTTTTAAATCGAACCAAGTTATCAACAAAATTTTAAAAAATGTAATGTGTTATAATTTTATATTTTTCTTAAGTTTTCGTACATGTTCATAATTGTGTACAGGTCAAATTCATTGTCAAATATATGAAAAATATAAAACTTCAAATTTGTTTTAATATTTGTTTTTGTACATGATTATTTGTTCATCTTTGACTTGTTAATTGTTAATTTTTACCATTTTTGAAGAACAAGTCAAATGAATGAAACAAAGATTCAGATGAATGATTAAATTTAATTGATATACATTTCATTAGACTGTGGGATTTGTTTAAAATTGAATCAAGAAGGCATTTAACAATTTGATCAAGTAGCATAATCAAGTAGCAGGAAATGTACAAAAATCTAATAAAAGTACTTGTACTAAAAAGTTGTACTTCACTGTGGTTTAAAAGCAAATAGAAATCTATAGCTATAGAAAATTGAGTTTTGTTTACCAAAAAATGTTTGTAAATTGCTAAATTACTGCTACCAATAATAATAAACGTATAATATATTGTTCATTTTTAAATTGAAAAAAAGTTTTTTAAGAAATTAGAAATGTGTTTTTTTTACTGTAGTAAATTACTTTATAATGAATATATATTCAAATAATATTAGTTTTAGAATTAGATGTTACTTAACACAATGATAACTCATTGTATGTTACGATTATGTTGCAACATATGTCTTTCTAACGAGTAAATACATAATGTGTTCATATAGGCATATTTGTTTGATATGAATACTCTAAAAATATATTTTTATAAGTATATACTACATATATATATATATATATATATATATATATATATATATATATATATATATATATATATAAATGTGTATGTGTGCCTGTATAACACATTTAAAATGTGACATGATACCGTCAGCTGGCTGGGCATTGTTTTGAATATTTGAGAGTACATTGTTCTAGAATAAATAATAAGAAAGTCGGTAATGTCGCATGGATATACATTTATAATGCGGTGTTCCAAGCATTTTTACACGTTTGTTGCTATAACGTTTCGCATATCCGTTATATTATGTTTACTTATGCAGATTGTTGACCGTATATTACAAACAGGTGTCTCTTCATGCAGAGCATTTTTGCCCTTAGCTGAAGACAATAATTCAGTTGCTCGGAAGGAAATAAATCAAATACAATTTTCTATTTACGAAAATATTAAACATTTTATCCTGTTTATTGGTGCATGTAAAATTAATGAAATTAAATTATTTATTACCGGTAGTAAATTTCTTTGTACGAATGCGAAAATATTAAAAGAAAATAATTTAGTATTAATTTTCAGGACAATAGTTATAATAATTATTAATGGTTATTAAAAGATATCGATCAGAGTGAGATCTGACCAATGTCAGTTTATTTCATAGAAAATTAATGCCATCATTCTTTTTTTCAAAGTATTAAAAATGTTCTTTAATATCTTACATATGTAAGTATTCTCCATATATTAATATTTTGGTCATTATAGGATTTGAAACTATACGATATTATTATACCAATATTAATTTAGATGTGTATATATATATATATATATAAATAGAGAAAAAAAACAGTTGAGTGGTGACCTATGGAATGTAAATGTTTATCCGAATTTTAAGGATATGTGTAACCTTGTTTTAAGTTTTAATTATTTTCATAGGTTGACCTTGACAGGTTAAAGCAACAATTTTAATATAAAAAAAGAATAAAATAAATGTAAGTATAAATTTTAAACATATTATAAAAAATATCAAATATGAACATGAATCTAATGTTATAATTTTATTGTTTATTTTGTTTTTATTTGAATTGTGTTTGTATTGTACATGTGTATATATATATATATATATATATATATATATATATATATGTATATATATGTATGTACAATGATGAATAGGAAATATACTATACAATGATACGACATATGTGGCAATTATTGTCCATACAGATGTGAACATTACAGTTAAATTAGCGAATATGTTGGTGGTGCAATTAGAAGAATCCAGTTAGACTGATTTAAATTTAAGTATATTAATTTCAATTTAAAATTAATTATATTATTTTATCATTAAAATGCATTATTACTAGTATCCTTTCGTAATTGTTATAAAAAAAATGCTATTATTAATCGTACTGGCAACAGGGAAATTCTATGCTTTGCAATTATATAAAAAATTAAAAACTCAACCTATAGTAAAATTATCGTAAACCAAGAAAACGTAACACTTAATATTCGTTTGTTTAATAAGCATATTAGTGGACACATGCACAAACAATATATATATATATATATATATATATATATATATATATATATATATATATAAGTTGTCTGTAAATTAAAAATGGCTGTAAAATAAAATTACTACGGTCAAAACTATTAAACTTTTTTCTATACAAATTATTAGATTATATTATTTTCATATAAATAAAAGAGTACTATTGTATTCTATATTTTTATGCGTAAAACAGAAAAATAATATTTTCAATTATTATTGTTTCAAAATAAATTAAATAAAATGTAATAAAGTATTAGCTTCGAATCATAAAAAAGTGTTCATCATTCATCATAAAGATTTCCATTCTCAAAAAAAATTCTACTGTAAGTAGTAAAATATAATGTATTTTTTGTTTGTTTTGCGAAATATGTGTAGTGTAGAACAAATAAAAAATATATCCGTTGTACATTAACTATCATTCGTATTCAAGTTTATATTGTATCAAATAAATATCAGTTCTTAACTTTATAATAAATGCACAGCACTTCCACGAGTTTAATCTTGTAGGAGTATTTCTTTCGGGTGAAGGTAATTTTAGTATATATATATATATATATATATATATATATATATATATATATATATAGAGAGAGAGAGAGAGGTGTATGATTTATTTAATATTTTCTTAATAATAGATATCATAACTGCTAGTTTAAAATATAAAATATATTCGGTTTTTCACAGGAGACAGGAAGAAAATTGGCATTGTGTATTTGCTATAAATTTGTTCATAGTTTTCTCTCAGTGCATTACTATAGTGTGTGTTTTTACAATATATCAATCATGTGTATATTTATATATATAATAAATTATTTTCTGTGAAAAATGATAAAGTAAAATAAAAAAATATCTCATATCTTCTGAATCTTTTTGTATATTTCAGAGACTATTCGTAATAAACATTAGAAGACACTGGAATAAGTTATTTGTTTTAAGTTGTTTGTTTTTTGTTTATAAATTCAATTTTATGATAAGAAAAGTAAGTTTTTTATTTATCACTGTCTATTAATTATTTTGTTTTCTATTTATAAAAATGATGTCAATTCCATTATTCATAATAGATTTATAGGTTTTATCATTAAATATTTATGAGTATTAAATATTGATTTTGCTAAGTATTTGTTGTGTTTCCTTTTGTAGTATTTATACTGTGTATCTACGTGTATTTTTTTTACAAACAAGATCGAATAATAGAGAAACACGTTATTTTGTGCAATGTTCTAATATAGTGCATTGCAAGAAGATTTAAGTTAGAGCCAGATAAGCTTATATAAGCTTGTTTCGAAACATATCTGGACAAGAAAATTGATCCTGTTCGGAGTATCGAAAGCCAAAACTTAACGAATTTTCTGTTCATTTTGTTGCAAGTAGCGTTCGTCTACTATGTGATTTCGACACGTTATGAATGTTTGAAATTCCAATCTTAGTTTGTTTGAATCAGATTCGTTGCAATATTAAATTTAATTAAACTGTATTAAATGAAAAGTTATTTCATTTTTATAATAGTAACTCTATGTTTAGTTTGTGCATGTAGTAAAATTTGTATTCAAGTTCTTTATTCAATCATAGATATAATTCTCTTGATTTGTATTATATGAAAATATATATTTATCTGTTAATTACAATTAATATTGCAGTTTAAACATAAATAAATTGCATTTGGTTGTCAACTTAACTCAATTATTTTTGTATGTATTTTGTCACTACTATTTTCAGGATTTAAAAACATTCTAATTTTATTTAAAGAATACGTACCGGTGTATAATTTGTTAAAGAATAGTTTGTACCAGATTTTTTTTCTTTCAAATTACACCGTAATTTAAAAGTCAATAAATGTAAGTCATTAAAATGTAACATAAGCTTAAACTTTTGATAAACAGCATAAGCACAATTTTTATGTTTTAGTTTAGTCGGAAATTTATTGATTAATAATTGTCGTTTTGACATCTAAAAAATTTATATCTCAAAATTGTAATTGAAAGAAGTTATTTTACCGAAAAATGACTTATACTAATTAGCTTCTGAACAATTCATATAATGCATTATATAAAAAAAACAAATAAGTACTTAAATATAAATTATTAAATAATAGCAAAAAGAGAATTAATAATAATGATTTTTGATACGAAAGGTTTTTTTTAATTATGGAAATTTTTAATGGATTTGTTGAGCATTTAGTTTCACAAAAAGGGTTTTTTAAAAAAAATCAGCATTAGGAATGGAAAAAAATATTTACATATTTTTTATGGAGTCAAATGCTTAAATATGGATTTAGAACGCTTTTGATAAAATAGGTCATTGAAGTATATATAGTATTTTTACATTAAATATGATCATTTTCACAATAAAAAAAAATTGTTAGTGCATGGGAATATTAAACAATACTTTTAGTAATGTATTATCTAATAACTACATATATTAATGTGAACGATATTCAAGTTAATTAAAATACTACACAGTTTAAATATTCGTTTATTACAAGTATTGATTAATAACAAACGTACATGAAATTCACTTCACGTAAATTTATTTTCTTATAATTGTTTCATTACGAATGGTGTACTCGTATATTATCATGAAATTCTACACACACGAGGGTGCGTGCATCGTGCTTGTTTGTTTGTGTGCGTACCTGTGTGTGTGTTTGTATATAAAGTCAAATAGGTTTATTATCTGCTTGTTGTATTAGAACTTTTAGAAACTTTTCTTAGAACATCTCTGTATGATTAAAATTATAATAAACTAAATTATTCTTTAATATATATTGAAAACGTGTTATTTTTTCGTGTCGTACTTGCATTATACAATAGATATAACTCGTGATACCAATGTGCAAATGATGTTTTTGGCATTATTGGTGAAAGGGGGCGAAAGTCATTGGCGTTACTTTTTCGATTTCTTAATTTGTCTGGTATATAGCTTTTTATTAATTTCATGTAATGATTTTGATAATTTTTTAATATAAAAAATAAAAATGAACCTCTAGAATTGGATTTATTGAAAATAATTTCGTTAAAATCCTCAAAAAGTGTTAGAATTTAAATTATAAATTGTTAAAGTAAAGAATATTTTAATACAAATGTCTGAAAGTATTTTAATTTTTTATAAAGATTGACCAATTTTGAAATTTACATTGTCAGTCAGGTAAAGTTAAATAATTTAAATAATGACATTTTATAAAAAAAAAATAACTAAATAAAGTACGACTTTACAATACATTTTGCATTCATTAGATTGCATAAAGAAAAATACTTAATACTTAATTAAAAATATTTAATGAAAATATAGAAAATAGCTATTATAACAGTGATAAATTTTGATTTGATGTAAACTACACTAAAATGAATCTTAAATTCTCAATAAATCAGAATTATAGAAGAAATTCATTTTTAAGATACGATAATTATTTATAATTATAAAAATTTATATGGATGTGCAAAAATTAACTCAGGCGATTTAAAGTGACTCGCGGTTACATTCAAATACCTGAATTTTATTAATTAAAACACAAATATTCTATTTATTTCACTTAAATGGTGAGTGTAACAGTAAGTGTATATAACAATTTGGAAGAAATATAATAATATGATCTTATAATTATATTCATTAAAATTAGTGAATTCAATCTATAACCAATTGGAAATGTGAAAAAAATGTATGGTATTTCGTTCAATAGTTTTCACTTCAAATAATTTTAATTAATATTTGGCATTGAATTCACTAATTTTTTAGCTACTTTGAAATTAATACTTTTGCACTCAAATTTTGATTTCCTTTTCAGTTGACGTGTGTTTATTATTTTATATTTCTGGACACTACATTTAATTTCTGTTCACAGCTAGCCAAAAAGAATAAATTCAGGCGATTACTGGAGCTTTTCTGCTATTTTAGAATATGTAAAAACTATTTTCAATTTATATGTGCTTCTGAATGTTATGCTTGTGATTGATATCCTAACAAAATGTATATTTATTAGAAATTCTCAAACGAATCGAATTGTCATTAAGTTGTGTTTTGGGATATTAATGTACTGTATTTTTTCCATAATTTTGTTGACAAAATGCAAGTTTCAACACAAAAAAAATATGTCAGTGTAAAATATTATTGAGTAAAGTAAAAAACAACACGGTTTCCATTCTAAATTATTTTTATTAGAAAACTGGCTACTTTAATTTATTAAATTATTACCGTTATAAAAATATTAGTTTTAGTACTTTGCTATATATATATATATATATATATATATATATATATATGCAAGCATGCATGCTATCATATTAATTGTAAAGAGAAATATGCGAATTGTTACAATGAATTATATTCTATCTAGCAAAAAATTAATAAAAAACTTTACGTATAAAAGTGAAATTAGAATATATATATATATATATATATATATATATATATATATATATATATATATATATAATTCATCGTTTTCAAATAATTAATGTTTCCTGAATTTATAGAACAATCATCATCATCTGTATTAAATAAGTTTCCATTTGAATGATCATGCTGAATGAAAGAACACTTTTAAATATCCATATAATCAGTATGTTTAATTGTCCATTTTTAGTTTTATTTTTAACAATTGTAATGACAATGATCAAAACAATAAAATTTGAACGGCTTTCACCATTATTTTATAGAGACGCTTTTGTTTTAGATTCCTTATCATCATCTTATTTTACGATCATAAATATACGCACTTGTTTACGCTTCTGTGTTTGTTTAATTATACCATTTTACTTATGTGTTAATAATTATAGGTTCAAAATTAATTTTATGATTAATTATATCATCATAAAAAAATTATAAATATATATTTATATATATATATATATATATTTATATATATTGTATATGTA
>CM068320.1:9920000-9927500 GCA_034766995.1 Acanthacorydalis orientalis | reverse complement strand
GAAAATACTAAGAAGTAAAGGTTGATTTTCTGATGGATTTTTTTTTGATGGATTTGTTTAAGGTTTAGAGTTCTCCGCACGAAAATTATTATCTAACTTAATTTATAATATTTCCGGAAATAATCAACTGAAATTAAATTAATTTTATGAAATTCTAAAACCCTTTGTAATCTCATACTAGTTGATGAATTATTTTATTGATAGCGAGAAAAAGTAAAACTCGAACTTTTATTTAAAAAAGCTTTGTTTTTTTTTTGCTATGTAATTTTTAAAAAGATATTTTCAATAATTATATACTTTTTTAAGAAATTTCGGTTAATAATTACCTTTTACCTTTCAGTATTTTTATTAGTTCGTAATTCTTTTTATAAACTTGAAAATACTTAATATTTCAATTGAACGCCATGTATAATAAAATATGAAAAATAAGAATAACATATTGACTATATGTATATATATATATATATATATATATATATATATTGTAATATCATGAAAAATCCCATATGTGGCTTGACCTGATAAATAATTTTTAAAAAATTGTCTTTAAATTATTTTTATAAAAAAACATTTGTTTTAAACAAATTATTAGGTTTGAATATCTACATTGTTCAATAAATATATAAAACAAAAATAAAAAAGTGCCGTCTGTTCCTCAGTTGCATTGTGAAAGAAAAACGTATGATTCTTGTACTAATAGCATTTTTTTTGTTATATTGTTTTAGAAGCATTGCTTGCCATGTATACAACTAGCGGTAAGTCTGCGTTCAACAAGAAATTTAAAACTAGTTCGACCTCATAAACTTTTAGTAATTTCATTTCTCACACGTTTCTATGTATATCGTTGTCTACACATTCACTCAATATTTGTTTATGTAATTTTTTGATGTGACTATCTACATACATTTATAGATACAAAAAAAAATTAAATCGTATATATATATATATATATATATATATATATATATATATATATAATTTATAGAAAAGAGACAACTTGAATTATATATTAAGTATACTTTGAAAATTGCAGATTAAAAAAATAAATCAATTCTAGTGTAAATTCATTTCCAATTGGTGAACTTAATCTTGTCGTATAACTAAATTGTATTAATATTTTATATAAATTAATTTGTATGAAAGGTTAAAATTAAATTTGTGATAATCTTTGAATAACAATACATTTATAAAATGTATGTAATTAATTTTGGTATCTGAAAAATGTATTTTCGATAAATTATGTTGCGTTGTAGCAAAGTTGTTGGTTTTGTAAATTTGAGGAGAGAATAGTTGCTAATGTTAACAGTTTAATAGTTAAAATAAACGTTTAACTGTAATTTTTTATTATATTAATTTAAAAATCATCTGAAAATAGTATTTTTTGCATACTCTATATTGCATTTTGTTTATAATAAAGTAAATTCATTCCAGTGTTCACTTTTTACTACATAATCTTATATATGAAAATATCTAATTTAAAAAAGTGAATTTATAATATTCGTTTTTAATACTAATTTATTATTTCCATTCGTAATTTTTACTAAAAAATTTACACTTAGATTGCAAACTTGTTTCGCATTTGTTGATAAGATCGAAATGTTAGATAAGAAAGGGAAGTAGATAATTATAAATACAATTTATTAAAATAATCTTGAGAAATATTATTAAAATATTTTAATAATTTCTAATTGAATATGCTACTATACCAAATAGTTTTGGTGAAAAGTAAATATTTTTTAGTCCATTCATTATGTGTAATTATCTATTCGTTAATTATATTATAGAAATTATAATTTTAATATATTTTTTTATGGATCATTTGTTGATATTTTCCTTTCTTTCTTTCAATAAGTATTCTATGTATTAGGTGTAACAATTAAATATGTGCCTTTAAGTTGAATCAATCATAACTGTGTTTTAAATTAAAATATTTTCTCGTCGTTTTATGACTTTAAAGTGTCAACCTTAACATTTAATAATAGTATATATCTTGCACAAGAATTTGGCATAATCTCATAAAATAGTAAAGAACACGATTGTATTCGAAAAACACTGTATTAGGCAATGCATACTTTTTGCATTCCAGTTGAATGCAGACTTTTGTCAAAGGTGTTCTGATGCAAAAAACATACAAAAAATGCTAACTGTGGAAAAGGTCCGAATATATATTACGACTTCATCGACTCAAAGACGCCATATTTTTTTCGAAAAGCGATTCGTCAGTTACCCGAGGGATGAAGTAGTTAATCAAAATAATGGGGAATATTTTGAAGTTCAAATGTATTCCATTTTTCCATAAACGTTAATTTTCTATAGAAAAGGCATTGCATCAATTTTTACATCTTATATATATATATATATATTTACACACACATATATACATATATATATATATATATATATATATATATATATATATATATACATGCACACAGATATTTATGATGCATAATTTGGGGTAAAGATCTCTTATATTTTTGTTTTTTATACATTTTGAATAAAACTTCCAATATTTTTTGTAAGCATTTATCTATCTCTTTGTTATACTTTTTAATTCAGTAATTTGTGTTCTTCAACTGTAATCTTTTAAATGTGGTGTACAGCAGTGGGGTCAAACACGCGGCTCACATGACTCTAGAATGCGGCCAGCGGCCCAAAGTTTGAAATTGATTTTATTAAAATAATAAAATAATTAAAATAATAAAATAATAATAAAAAGTAACATCCACATGGAATTGATTGAAAGTCAGTGCAACACGATGCTAAAGAAAAGTATAATGAAGTTATTCCAGATTTTTATTCGTACTTGTCACAAGAATCTTGGAAATGTTTGGTAGTACATACCTATGTGAACAATTATTTTACCTTTTAAACCTTTTCGAACGAGTACTTTTTCAACTGTATTTCTTGCTGGGTCGAATATACTTTTCGTATAAAGTGAAATTATGTGTTGAAAAGTTAAAAATATTATATGTTAAGTAAAAAAATATTGTCTTTAATGGAATTTTAGTTTTTATTGGAGAATAATAATAATTATTTCAGAATAAAAATGTGATCTAGTTGTTGTATGATACAGATAACGAAATAATTTTTTTCCGGTTTAGCGGCGACATTTGACCTAGTAAGTAGAAGCGTGATGCCGCTTGTATGGCGATATTCGACCGCAAAGGGTTAAAGACTAATAAGACTTCATACAGGTCAAGATTCACAAATGAACATTTTACATCTATAGTAAAAATATCATTATTACAAAAAAAAAAAAAACAAATATTGACAAAAAAAAGATGTCATGTTTCTAGTAAAAATAATTCTTTTAATTTTTCTAATTTAAAATTTTGTTATAACATTTGATAATAATACCTAAAATTAATGTATTTTTTTTTATTTTTTTAAATTCATTATAGAAAAAATAAATGTAAATTCTAAATGAATTATTTTCGAATATAAATAAAAGATTATTTTTCGCTCACTTAATTTTATATATATATATATATATATATTATATGTATACATATATATATATATATATATAAATATATATATATATATATAAATATATGTATATATATATATATATATATATATATATATATATATATATATATATATATATATGGAATCTTGTTGAACTTGAAATTGTTTCAAAATAATTTTATTTTAGTAGTAATTAAACAATCGATAAAAGTGCATTGGCTGTATTGAGACCTTAAGTTCTATTTACAAAAATTAATATCTAGAATTTTTTTTATAAAAGATCGCATTTTCTAAGTATGTCAAAAGTATTGTATATTATCTAAATATAAGTGTGTAATTGTGTCAGAGGTGATTACACCGACGGATAAATATCTGTTATCTGAATTTTTATGAAATATATTTTTTATATATTTTAAAATAACAAAATGCATGTGTTGTTATTTTTCATAAATAAGTTTTAGTACTTTGACCTTTCAATTTATATTCATGCGTACACAAATTCATATTAATTCGCCTCAATTAAAATGACTTTACTCCACTTTCTACGTTACATATTTAATAATAAACTTATATAAATAGAATAAAAAAGGGGGACCCTTATAAAATGTCCCCTATAATCAACATCCTCAATAAACATGCTTTCATCGTAATATTTTCAATTTGTATATCGTTTAATATAAATGGTTCATTTATTGGATCGAATTTCTTTTGTGAAAAATAATATCATTTTTATGATGTCTTTATGTTATGTAAAGAATGATATTACAGTTATTCACTTCGGTTATTTGTTATTTTTTTTTTAAGTATAGATGAAATATAATAGGTAATTTATTGATTATTTTTTTAAAAAAATGTATGTGAAAATGTTATTACTTAAACAATTATTGAATATAATTTTAAATGATTAATTTTTCATTGGATTATACATGTTATTTTTTCACTGATAATTCTATATAAAATACTTAATGCATATTTTTTCTGAGTAATATTATGAGTTGTATCTTCTATATTCATTTTAATTTATGATAATACTGTATTATATTGCATGTAATTCTTGTGTACATTTTAATTATTTATTCTAAAAACATATTTTAAAAATTGTCAGTAATTATTTTATGCGACACATGTTTTTTATAAAATATTGTTACATCATAGAATCAATACTATCTTAAAGTAACTCATTGTGTCTCAACATAATGAAAAGACTGTTTATCCAAAAAAATGCAAAATATTTTTAAACTAATCTTATGTCTAATAATTTGATGATTAGAAAAATATTGTTCATTTTTTGAATACCAGGATTTAAATTAAAAATATAATTACATGTTACATTAAGTATGAATATGTATAACATATCTAAAGATCATGTTTTTAACTATATTTTTTTACTATTATGATAATTTTTCAAATTTTAGTATGAGATTTATAAATACCCATAATGTATATATATATATATATATATATATATATATATATATATATATATATATATATATATATATATGCATGCAACAATAGAAAATATTTGTAAATATTTTCCTGATTTAATTTATATTGGTCTGCTCCTGCTGGTATTTTTTTTTAAAATGTAAGAATATTTTTCGTTGCGCAAAACCACTTCCCCTTGCTCTTTGAAAGAAACTCTATTGTTTCTTAGAAGGTAAATTCAAATAGGGACTCGTTTTAACAAAGGAATTGCTGACACTTCTGACGATAGTAAGTAGTAGGCCAAAGTTACTTGAGAAGAAGTACTTTTCATAAGCATTTTCAGCAACTGTACATTGTCGAAATGAGAACTGACGACGCATATAAATATAATGCGCCATCATCGACTAAGAAAACTTTTCTTGTTCAATGATACTACAGAAGAAACATAGAGTGATTGAAGGAAGGGAAAATTGTTAGAAGATATTATGTTCTGTGCAGTATTTCTATTATATACGTCATACTATTCCACTTCACTGTCGAGTTTTCTTTGTCCGATTTTGCTTTGTCTTATATTAAATAGGGTGTATCTACTTCATGAATTGATAAGAACGTAGTTGCTGTTTCCTGACGTTTTAAAAAGACACATTTTTATAATAAAAAGTGTATATTAAAGATTACTATGAGGTATTCTCGTGATATTCGCGAGAAAAAATGTTTTAATTTTTAATATTTCATATAATTATACTACTATATATATATTAAAAATTATAACTTCTATTTTTCAGTGGGATTTTTTTAAATGTAGTATAATTAATATAGTTGTTTTTTTATTTTAACATTGAATTTTTCCATGCATTTATGTCAAAAATCATAAAATTATTCGCTATTCACTATATTCAACATTTTTTAAATATGGAGAAATATTTTTTTAGTCTGCAAAAGGTTAATAGTTTTGTTTACTTTAAAAATATAATATCATGTGCCTACACATTTACATGTTTAATGTATACATGCACACATACACACATTCATATATACATATATATATATATATATATATATATATATATATATATATATGATTGCTTGCATAAAAAATTTCATATTACACAATGCTATATGATATTGTAAAAATAACATACCCACATATAAAAATGTATTTAAAATTAAATAATTGTGAATGCTGTTATTTTACTCCTACATATTATGAATATATTTGTATAATTAATTGAAGTTTTAGTTTTAATTAAATATAAATTTTTGTTTATTTATATTTTATTTTGCTATTATATATATATATATATATATATATATATATATATATATGTGTGTGTGTGTGTGTGTGTTGTCAAGTCGAATATAAGAAATGTATACGATACTTAAACAAATAATTAATTAAAGTACTTTCTCTTACAAATCAGATAATGTGGAATTATTGTATATAAATATAAGATTTATAATATGTTATATTTTATTTATATTAGTAATTTATAATATATATATATATATATATATAATATTTCATTACATTGAATTAAGGTTATAAAAAATTCTAAATCAGTGTGATGAATATTTTTTAAATAATTGAATTTGAAAAATATTCAGTATGAAATATTTTGCAAAAATAAAAATAGAATTGCACAGTAGTATAGTTTTAACATTATTTTTAGAAACTGAGTAGTGTATATATATATTTTACAGTTAATGTTGAAATATTTATTTAGAAAAAAATGCAAAAAACAGGCCAAAAAATAAAAAAACAAATCTGAATAAGAATAAAATTTGTGAAATTTCACATTTGTACTTTTGGTAACCATTACTTTATGTATCTTGTTTATAAATCATTACTTTTAACAGTATTCACGAATCACTCTTCTTATCTGTCGAAAGTATTTCATATATATGATTTTATAAATTTCGCTATAGAAGATTATGTCTTCCGAGATTAAGTTAATGAGGAAATAGATAAAATAGGCACCTCAGATTTTTGAAAAAATCAAAATGAATATTAATCTATACAATCCTGAATAGTAATCTATACTTTCAGAACTTAACTGTAATCATTTATTTGTTTTGACCTAGTTAATTACGTATGCTTAATTGCTTGTAATTTAATATTTAAATTTATTAAATATTGGTTTCATATTGAATTAGACTGAAAATCTTCCAATTACTTATCATAATGTTTCAATAAGCAATTATTCACATCATGGACATGTGTATAGTTTTTACAATATTTTTTTTCGGTTTATTATTGTGAGTAGTATTGTGTTAATTATTGTGAATAAATATTTCTATTTTGAATTCATCCGCATGCTGTTTTAAAATGTATTGCATGACGCTTTGGAAATGCTTTCTATCAGTTTCATATCATTGTTCTAGATAAACGTTTCAATTAAAAAAAATCTTTTCAATAAATTCTTCATAGCGTTCTTGAAAGTGTTAGTACTATTTAATGATAATTATACACAATATTTATTCAATATTTAATGTTAAGTTTCTTCAATATCTGAACATATTTTTGTTTTATTAAAATTCAATCTACATTCTTTATTTTCGTTATTACACGTTTATAAAAACATTATTCAGTATAAAAAT
>CM068320.1:9645000-9912500 GCA_034766995.1 Acanthacorydalis orientalis | reverse complement strand
GATTATGTTGAAGTCTGTTTTAATTGTTATGTAGTGAATGTTAATTTTGTCTTTTCTATTTATTTTACGTTAGCTTCATATATGATTAATATTCAAAAGTTTTTTTTTAATGAAGGATTCGCTTTAATTAGCCTACTTGTATGTGTGTCGTGGGATTTTCTGTTATGTATTTAATATTTTAGCTAATTTAATAATTAAACAAGTTTCATGGTTTAATATTTTTTTCTTTTATCGCAATAAACATTAATAAGTACACATATAATAATGAAAATGCTCTTATATTTTTGTATATATACTTTTGTTTGATGATTATTCGTCGTTTTTTTTTAGAGTATTGCATAGAAGTGAATACGTATTTTAAAATAAAAATAGACGTATCGAATGAAAAAAAATGTTTCATATAAAATTATGTACATTCGTTCAGTTTAGTGATTTTATGAAAAGTAATAAAAAAACGAATTTTTATAATTTTTTCTACAGCTAAATATAGGCTGTTATGAAGATACTATTTACTAAACATGAAACATTTTTGATAGACTAGTATCGTTTTAATAAAAAAATATGTTTTTATCGAATGTAATTTATTACGATAATATTTTTGATAATAATGTTTGTTTTAGGAATTTGTACTTCAACAAAATTCAGACATTACTACTATTGCCGACGAATTAAAACAAAGATTACAGCCCAAAGATCCATGTAAGTACATGATCATATAAAATATGTATCTATTTTGAAAATATAATATTTTATACTTTTTATACATTAATAGTATATAATTTCGTTTGTTGTTTACCCATTTTGTGAATAATGACGCTGTTGTTTGAAATAATTCCAATTAATATTTTATATACACTTAACGAACAAATCTTCACAAATATTGAAATACACTACATTTTTTCATTTACAGTCTTCTTTTTATCTCTTTCTAAATATTTTTGATATATTTTATGTACATGTCAATAAAAAAAGTGTACGTTTACTAACTTACGATGAAGTAGAATCAGTTATTTGAGTAAAAGAACGAATAATACTTTGTTTAAATTATTTTGCTATTCGGGATGTTTCACCATCATAGACAAAGATAAGTAAAATACATAAAACGAACATATTCCTCTCCAAACAAAGTGACCCTAAATATTAAGATGTTTTATTCAAAATAACGTCAATCCAAATTTATTTTTCTAGTAATTTCCTTAATAATAACATTGATCAAATATATTTCATAATTTTTTATCATTATTTATTTTATTTCAATGTATTTCATTGAACGAAATCATTAATCATTAATTTTATATTCTTGGTATTTAGTTAAGATCTATTTTTCCATTAGATTCATTTAAATCGCTCTTTTTCTAGCTCTTTTAGAATTTTGTGAAAATAACAATTTCATTGGTAAAAGGTTGATATATCTTAAGTATAGTAGATATATATATATATATCATCATCATCATCATCTTCAGCCCCTGTTAATCCACTGCTGGATAAAGGCCTCTTCCATGATTTTCCATTTTGTTCGATTCAGTGCCTCTCTTTTCCACAGTTTTCCAAGAAAGTTTTTAATATTCTTATCCCATTTGTTCATTGGTCTCTTTCTCGGTCTTTTCATATTCCTTGGTTCCCAGTCAATAGTTTCTCTTGTCCATCGGTTGTCTTCTCTTCTTGCGATATGTCCTGCCCATTTCCATTTCAGACTCTTTACTCTTCTTATATATATATATATATATATATATATATATATATATATATATATACATATATATCTAGTCCTCTGTTTTTTTTTTGTTCTTTTTTTCCTTAACACTTTACATATAGTTTAAGTGTACTGTTATGAAAATTAAATTGTAAATTGTTTTTAACAAACTGAAATAGTGACGCTAATTTTACAGATCAGAAAATTTAAGTAGGCCAATAGACCCTAAAAAATATATTGCAAGGTCTTTAATGAAGTGAATTAACCATTATTACTTAAAAGATTGTTATCATGCTTGAAGTAACTTATTTCTTATTTTGTAATCACCTTTTTTCTCTAATAATTATAACTATATTCAGTTAATATACTCTGTACACTTTTTTTACCACAAATGGAATACCAGATTAAAATTTTGTGTATTTTTATAATCAATTTATCGAAGGTGCACGGAACCGAAAAGGTACAGAAAAATCTGAGATTTTTCTATACTTTTTCGGTTATTTGTAGGCTGAAAAAGAATTAATTTGTAAAAATTGAGAATCTCAAGTACAAATGTTATTTAATTTACATCTTCACTGCTTTTTTAAATTCGCGGCAAGAACATTATATTGTGACATGTTCAAAGACAGGAAATTCGATATTTGTTGATAGATCATATTTTATGTATTTTATATGATTATATGTTATAGCGGACACGATTTTTAGTTTTATAGACACGAGTATTGAATAAAAAATCGTATCTGTAATCTCAATCTTCATTCATAGGAATAAATGAATGAATGAATGGCATATAACCACCTTCAAATAATCATTAAGTATGTGATTGTCTAAAACAATCGTTTTGCGTTTCATATCGTTATATATCTTTAAAAAGAATTAGTTAAAGAATAAAATTCAAATTCTTAGAAATACGAGTAGACATTCTCAATGTGTATATAAATCAAAATCTGTATTGATTTTAACAGTTGTATGAAATTTTTTCTATTTGATTTTATCTTTTTTATTTGGATTTTACATATTTTATTTTATGTAGATATAAACATAATGCACTGTCTCATTGAGAGTATACAATATACAATGCGCCCATTTTTCTTAAATAATGTTATAAACTACTCATATAAACTACAATATATATATATATATATATATATATATATATATATATATATATATATATATATATATTGTTAAATAACATAACGTAGATACATTATAATAATTAGGTGCAGTGCAGGCCTTATAGAGTAAAAATAGTACTAAATATAAGGCATATTTAGTAATATTTTTACCGCACCGTACGATGTCCAAATGAGAACTGTTTGAAAATAGGCAAATGTAACATATCTGTACTGAAATATAAATAATATACTAAATATAATGCAACCGATGAGAGGGACCGTGCCTCCGTAGCTTAAAACACAATTCATTTTCTCGAATTGTCAGTTTTTATGCCTTACAAATCAATTCAAGTTATATTATTTGAAATAATATTGAAAATTATAATTACTTAACATAATATTTATAATTTTATCTTTTCATTTAAATACAGGACATTAGGCTGTCCCTACAAGTACAATACAGGACATTAACAAGCTTTATATATATATATATATATATATATATATATATATATATATATATATGTATAAATATATATATATATATATATATATATATATATATATATATATATATATATATATATATATATATATATATATATATATATATATATATATATATATATATATATAAATATATATATATATATATATATATATACATATATATATATATATATATATATATATATATATATATATATATATATATATATATATATATATATATATATGTATTTATATATATATATATATATAAATACATATATATATATATATATATATGTATTTATATATATATATATATATATACATACATATATATATATATATATATATAAATACATATATATATACGACAAAGATATAGAACGGTCATTTTAAGCATTTAAATTGAATATTTATTGATATTATTTAATTAATTCAAAATATGTATTATTTAATAATGTGTTCAATACAATTTAATGCATTAATATAAAATTATTGTATTAAAGAAAAATCTTTTCAAAGGATGAACAATTTGGATGAAATGAATTTCAAGTATAGAAATAAGAGTTACTTATATTTGTATTCCTATTTATTTTCAAGATATTATCGTGTATCTATTCAGCACAAGGTTACAGATTCATTTTTTCACATAATCTCTCTGTTGGTACATTGACACAATTCGTCAAAAATTTTAGAGGCCTCGTTGAGATTTTATTGTTAAACCTTTGTATTAACAGGATGACGTAACACGCATTGTTTTCAAAAAGATTTATATTGAGACCGCATAACTTTGAAAATACATCTATAACATCCCGTACACTTTAATTTTCATCTATAAAGCTGTGTCAAGGGTGTGCATTTAAATTATTGTTCGAAATGAAAATAGAGGATATAACTTATGTGTGCTTGTTTTTTTTTCCAAAAGTCTGTCACTTTATTTTTTTATTATAGTTGCTAGTGTGGAAAAGTACAAATTTATTTTATTTATATTTTTTGTTTGCTTTTATGTGTTGTGTACTTATATTCTATAGGTGATTTGTTATTGCTTTTTTCTCTATTTGCTATCGTTAATTTCATATATATATATATATATATATATATATATATATATATATATATATATATATATATATATATATATATATATTATTATTGTTTTGTTTAAATTTAAAAAGTAATTAATTATAATTTTATTAGACGTTTAATATATCAGTCATATATTTTTCCTACGCATTCATTTAATTACTTGAACATTAATTTGTTAATTATGTCGAAGATCGTCTTATAATACAATTGATTCAAAAAAGAGAAAAATGAAAATATTTTTATAAATTTATTGAAATATGTTGAATACAATTGTTATTTTTAATTAATTGTATTTACAACATTTAGTACTATATATTTAAAAAAAAATCGATTTGAAACTAAAAGACGATTTTTTTTAGATAATTACACGTGTTATCGTCAAATATAATTAATTACAATTACAATCGTTATATATATATATATATATATATATATATATATATATATATATATATATATAAATATATATATATATATATATATATATATATATATATATAATAAAGATTATAAAATCACTAAACGCCGGGCAAATTTAACCTTTGAAACCGCACGTGGTTCTAAGAATCCATTGATGTTTTCTAAAGAAACTATGGTCTCAGAGCGCTATCTTTGGGATGATATATTTAAAGGTCATTAATCTCTTTCTAATGAGATTAAATTTTATAACCCTTTATTTCATTAAGAAAAAATTACGGTTGTACAAGAATCAGGAAAATTCCAGTTGTTTCATTTGAAACCCGACAAAAATTGTGAACTTGAGAATTGGGTTGAATAATATTTTTCCCCAAAAACATTTCGTCATTGGAAAAAACATAAAAAATTTCGAGACTACGTCCAGGTAGTAGATGTGACCGATATGAAACCGTTTTGTGCACATTCGATTTTTTCAAAATTTTCATACCCAACAGTAATGTTATTTCTGCAAATTTTCAATTGTGATCAATTTTTCCGCTTCTAATTATATTTTTCTAATCAAGTAATTTATGTTTCTCCGAATATTTTCAACGATTTTCCACGATATATCAGATAGATGTGAAATTTCTAATACCTAATCTAAATTAGCATACTTTTTCTTGTATCCGACAAATTTGCAATTTTTATTTTGTTTACGATAAAAGAATGTCCAATTAATCGAAAAATATTTGTTAAAAAATTTAGCTCCCTTTCCTTGTCCCCCGCTCCAACGGGTTAATTGTTTATGTTTAAGAGTAATTAGTTTACCATATATATATATATATATATATATATATATATATATATATATATATATATATATATATATATATATATATGCATACATACATATAAGTAAACATACGCATATATGTTTTACCCAGTTGTATTTTTATCTATAAAAAATCTCAGTCCAATCCTATCAGTATGTATAAAAAGAGTTGATATTCAAACATTGTACTTAATTGAAGGATTAACTTGGAAAATCAAATCGCATTTGATCGGAATTTTTCGTTACTAATCCTTGCCAATGCAATTATTACAACGTGGTATTTAAATATATGTACATTACTGTAAACAATGCCAATGTTGTAAATCGCTTATTACTCTACATGGCTTCACCGCCTTGTAAATAAAATCCGCACATTCATAGTTTGCCTGTTACCCAAGTAGTCTTCAGTAATTAACTCATGGATTATCTTCAGTAGTACTATACGGAAGTGAATTCAGTTAGTGGCCTATATTTGTAAAAAGTACACGCTTTTATCAGAAATGCATCGCCCGATGTTTAATCCTGCGCCGGGAATTTTGCAGAAAATGGCAATTTTCGAAAATAAATTGATCATTAATGCAATATGTAAGTTAATTATCTAATATAATTTTAAAAGTTTTGCTTACTTTTGAATTGTTTATTTAATATAAAAAGGTCGTGTAAGTGTAAACGCAACTTTATCCAAATACGTTTGTTGATAAACAATATAAAAAAAGTATACAGAAAAACATTTGGGTACTTTAGATTCATATGTACTTATCCATTATAATATCTAACATATTTTAGGTACTTGTTTTTATAGTAATTTTTGAAGTTTTTCTAGTATCCATTATAGTTGAACTGATATAGCATATCATTATCTGCTTGTAGTGTAGATTGGTGATATTACACTGGGAATTTACTCGAGTTATAAATAGTTTAACCACATTGTGATAATTACTGTTTATATAAAAATAAATGTATAATTATATAAAATCTAATATCACATACGTTTTAAATACATTGTACAATTATCAATTTATGCAAAATGAACAAAAATAATTGTGGATAAGTAATATAATTTTTAAGTAATGTAAAATCTTACTTTATTACCTCATGTCTAATATCCATTTTGTATTCTAATCATCGACTGAACATTAACATATCAACTATTGTATTTTTTTTATTTAGTAGCGTGTCATCTTAATTTTTAATTATATTTTAATTATAATTATATTTTTAATTATATTTTACACTATTAATTTTTTTGCTTTATTTCATATATATCACTATAATATGTAATTTTTTTATTCTTTATTTATTATTGCAAATAAAAATGTCAACATGAGATAAATTTCTTCGTAAAATATTATTAATTTTGTATTAAAAAGATGTTTTAAATTCTATTTATAACTTCGTTTTTTTTATTGAATTAGGAAAATAAATATATAACCCCTTGATATTAAAGTACTTGTAATGTGTTGTGAATAGTTTAAACACTTGTAAATGTATTATTACATTTAACTATTTGAGATCGTTATATTTATAAAAACCATATAAATCATATATACGTTGACACATAAGTGTAAACATTTTTAAACTTGTTATATTGTACTCGTTTTATAAGGTAAAAGTTTTTCATTTTCGTGTATTTTTTTAAAAAATTAAAACAATTATAAATAAATAGTTTATAAAGTAATAATTCATCGTCTTACTTTTATTTTCTAGTGATTTTTATCATTAAAATATTTCACTGCAAAATAAAACTGTCCTGATTGTTTTTATTTTCCAGATGTTTCTCAAACACCTATTATTTTTTGACTGCTAAATATTTTGTATTTTTCAAAATTGTTTCTGGTTCTTTCAGATAAAAAATGTTACACTGGACAATAAAATTACTTTTATATTATTATGTGTTTGCTCATATAAAATGTAGATTAGTTTTTAGTAGCCTGTTTTGTTATTTAATTCGATTTTTTGGAAAAAACTCTATTTTTGTTGCGTTTTCATCGTTATTAATTGTTTCATCTATTAAGTTAAAAAAAAATAAAAAAGTGATAATTGAATTGTGATTTATCTTTGTTTGTGAAATAATAGTTTTGGTTGATTCATACCATCGACGTAAAAATCTCAAAAAAAATAATTAAGTTTAAATTTATCCTTTAGTATCATCCCTTAAATTAGAAATAATTTATATTGGTTCATTGGAAATCATAATTATGTAATTAAATTATGCGAAATCGCAGGTTTAGTATTAGGGAAAATTAATGAATAAAATAGTACAATGTATTTATGTTTTACATTAAAATATGTACATGTTCTAATATAGCAGATTGCCTAAACTATTACGGCACGAGAAGTTTTATTAAAAAAAATAATTAAGGTAATTTAATTAAACATTATCTAAAATATATTTTCAATTAATTTTTTAAATGTTTTTTTTATCAAAAAATTACAATTAATAATAGTTGTAGAAAATGAATGAACATTTAAAATATACATTTCAAAATTAATAACTACTAGAAAATAGTATTATTAAATCTGATGGTATATGTATGATATGAACCACACATATTATATGAAAGTAATTAGTAAAACAGACAGTCATAATTAAAAAAATTATGCAAACGTTCTAATGCAAATATAAAAAATACATGTATTTCTTAAATGAAAACAATTAAACACTATATGAATATTAAAAGTTAATATTTTAACATCAACTATGATAATAATTTTTTGAAATTAAATTTAAAACTTTTCTTTATATATCTTTTTTTTATTTTTTTACACGCTGTGTTTAATTTTTTTAAATAATATTTATCAGATTTTTTAAAAAATTAAACAATAATTATTTTTCATTTCTAATAAATGTACTTGAATTAATAAACAAACAAACCCATATATATGTATATATATATATATACACATAAAGTATTTTTACGTTTATAAACATATGATATTTCATTTTAGATAAGTTTTAATTGGTGAAGTGTTATAATTATAAGAACAACAAACGTGTGTAGAATACTTTTAACATTAGCGTCTGTTTCAAAATAAGGTTGGTTAATTATTTGGGGTTTAAGAGTGTGTCGACAACTAATGTCATTAACGCCTGATGTTTAAAAATAAGTAATGTAGAATAAACAATTGTGAAGCTTTGTTTAAATTAGTTATTATTTAGCATCAGTATGTATTCTTACGTTTAATAAATAAATATTTTAATTTTATATTAAAACTATTTGTATATTTACCTTTTTAAAAATATAATCCATTCTCACGTTCACGATTAATTTTTTTCACTGTTGTAATTGAAAATTAATTCGTCATATAATAAATAAATAAATTCCAAATTACTTACCACATTTTTCTAGTAAAAATTTTCTATTATATTTCTTATTGTCATTAATTTACTTACTATAAATAAAGACTATGAACTATATATTACAAAATAAATCCTACACTGGATTTCGTTTTTTCAAACATATTTAATTTAGATATTGACTTTTTAACTATATCAACTTTTTTAATATTTGATTTTCCTGTTTCTAACCGAAATACTAACCGAACTATGTACAAATTAATTTTTATTAGAATAATTTGTAAAATAAGATTTTTTATAAATGGTTGGTACATTTTTTTATAAATAGTTATCTTGTAGTTATAATTATCTTAGTCTTTCACTATTAGCAGGAATCAATCTATAAGGTTTATCAAAAATGTGTATAATTTAATCATATATTATTTTTAAAAATAATCCTTAAGTAAATTGTGATAAAATGAAGATTATAAAAAGAATGAAGCTTTTTACGTGGAAATAAGTGGCACTCTAATGTAATCCACTTCACTATCATTATCTAGTTATATGCTATTCAGATCAAAAAAAAAACTATGAATTAAAAGAAATTAAATGAATGAATAATTTGTAGTGATTATTGTGTAATTATTATGTAGTTATACTAGGGGGCTCCACCCTCTGCTCGCTGCACTCATCAATCCTCGAGAGGGCTTGACCTCTGCTCGTTGACACTCGCCCCTCCACTAACAAATAACAGAAATTAACAAATTATACCCACAAATAAAATGTGTTTTATGTAGTAGACTCGATTAAGTTTTGACAATCGTTGTTGAAAATCGATCTTTTTACTTTATTCACAAAATATCAAGAAAACACGTTGATATATTCTGATGTAATAACAAAATTGGGTTACAATTTCTTTAATGAATGAATATTTTTTTAAATATTCAATGACTGACAGTAATATTATAATGGTATTTAAATACCTACAAAAGGGAACTGTAAAATAAATGAAGTTAAATTTTTCACATTAAATCATTTTTTATACATTTCTCATAATCTCTATGCTTCTCTACTTCTCACTTGTCCAATTTCATTATACATAAATATAATTTAGTACATATATATTTTATGAAAAATAAACCAACAAATGAAACACACACCAACACACACACACACACATATATATATATATATAATATTTGTCTGTATTTATACAAAAAATATTTAATTATATCTTTATTACAGCAGACGTAAATATGATACCGGAGGTGGTACCGGGCAGCCCGGATGTGCATACGAAACGAATAGGTAAAATTCAAAATAAACAACCACTCATCTCGGAAGAAGGACTTATATTACCAAAGAAACCAGTCAACCCCTGTTTGGAATCGGGCGATAGACAAAGCCTACATAGAGAATTATTATTCAACCAGAAAATGTAAATTATTTAAAAATATGTTTTCTAGAAATACTTATCTTCACTTTATGTTCATATTTTATTTATATATATATATTTAATATTTCGAAAAAGAAAATATTCATCTTTTTTAATGATCGTTATTAAAAGTTTTAAATAAAATAATAAATTAGTCTTATGAAATCATAAATATTTTTCTATATCAATTTCGTTTTTATAATCAATTTTAGAAAAACAAAGTTAATGTGTCATTGAAAACTATATGTTGTTAATTTTTGTATAGTTTATCTTTGACGTTCCAATACCAATGATTAAAAAAAGAGGATTATATTTACTTTGTCTTTTAAATAACTAGAAATTGTTTACATAAATATTTGTTTATCACTAATTACATATAGAATGTTACATATTTTCGAAACGTTTTATCTAATCAGCATGTATAATCTTAAACTATTATGTTTTCAATATTACTTCGTACTTAGAGCAATTAACAAGTAAGTGTTATCAGTTTTCAAAATAAGTAGGGTTCAGACACGCTAATTATTTTTTATCATATGTTTATCATTTTTGTGACAAAAGTTAGAAAGGTAATCAATTGACAATTTGTATACACGTTTGTTTATCTATGCATGCGTATATTATTGTTACATCCTAACTCACATTCATTCTTACATATATTTATTCGGAATCATGGTCGTATATCACATACCTATGAAATAAAACATTAAATATAGCTATACAAGTAAATAAATAAATTCTTACTATTTTTTTTAAAAATTGCTTGTTAATATTATGTAAAATACCATTCACTTTTAATAACATTTACTAACCACCTAGATCATTATTTCTATCAGTGTTTTGAGTGTATGCAATATTGTCCTATTAGGATTTTGGATATTAGAAATATTTTTTTTACTGTTCTCATATTTTATACTAGATTTAAATTCAGCGATTCTGAAAATGCATTCATCACGATGTATTCTATTCTAGAAAAAAGATTATAGTATCTTTTCTGAATATATTCTTGACTTGTTAAAAAAATTAATACATACTTGCTTTTTCTCTTTTAGTCATATTTTAAAACACCCTTTTATTTTTTCGAAGAAATAATTAATGATACTTGTTTGTTAACGCCAAATACTATATAATCATTTATAAATTAATACTTACCATTGAATATTAGGTTATCTGGTCCTCGGTTAACATATAGTATTTTATTAAGTTTTATGTTAGAACTTTCCTGAATGAATTTCAGTATGAATTATGACCTATAAATAAATACATTGACCTGTTGAACATTTTTACGATAACGTATGAACGTTAAGATATATGTTCTAAATGCTTTTATTCTTGGCTTTCATTTTTTTTTTTAATTGTATATTCTCAATTTCAGGTTCTGAGTTTTAGAAATGATAGTTAATAATGGGTAAACTGTTTCGTCTTTATTAATTCTTATAATGATAAATATAACGCATTCATGATATTAATATGACTAAATAAGGAAAAAAAATATTTTATAATATATATTTTTTCAGTATAAATACACCTTTGTCCGATTATATTGTAATACTGATAAAGAAATCAATATATATTTTAATGTATTTTGTTATCAATACTATAACAACGACCTTCATTTAATAATTAAATAATCAAGACAAGTACGTTTCGGTTATATATTTGTATAAGTGTATATTTAACTGTGCGTGTATATATATATATATATATATATATATATATATATTCACATATATATATATATATAAACGGCTTTGTTCGAATGTTTTTATTATTTATTCTTATAGTAAAGGAATGGCTCTTCGCAAATTCTACTATAAAATAGAAGACCAAGTAATAATTTTTTTGTTTTAAAATCATTGAATAGATTTTAATATCTTCACGTATTTAAAGACATGCGTAATATAATTGATAGACGATGGTAAGATATTTATTCACAACAGCAATAATATTCATTGGTGTAATGTTTTTTCGTGGAACACTATTCCCAAAACTGTGATTAAATATTAATGTGAATAGATAATTATCTTGTCATTAATTTTTCTTTCCTCTTCCAAATTTTTGTTTTATAACGAAAATCAATAATGAAATTAAAATATTCTCGGTACTTTAAATTAATTGAAACAACGTTATTGAAATATTCGATTCTACATATCGGGAACAGAGTCATTCCTAGTGTAAACTAATAGAAATATGTCTTAATTTATATCACATTGAAACTGAATCAATCGTAATTGTGTTTTAAATTAAAATATTTTCACCTCGTTTTAGGATTTTGAAGTGCCAACCTTAACATTTAAAAACACTATATATCTTGGTTGCGCAGGTGGTATAACCTCACAAAATAATAGTGAACACGATGGCGTTCGAAAAGCAGTATATTGGGCATTGCATACTTTTTACATTTCAGTTGAAAAAAATGCTGTCGAAGTTGCGGGAATGATTTGTTCAGCTTTGAGAGAAGGTGCTGTGAGGCATAAAACATGCAAAATATGCTAAAACAGCGGAAGAGTTCCTAAAATGCATTATGACTTCATCGATTCAAATCCGCTATTTTTTCTAAAGGGGATTTGTCAGTAACCTAACAGATGAAGCAAAGTAATGGGGGATATTTTGAAGTTTAAAATTTATTCCATTTTTTTCGTAAACATAAATTTTCTATAAAAAAGGCACCAAATTAATTTGTAGAACTAATAAATATAAATATATATATATATATATATATATATATATATATATATATATATATATAGTTTCTATTCTTCCCCTCTTTTCTGCGTATCGAAAGTGAACTTTTTTTAGTATCATGATTTTCATTATTCATTGAATGCTTGTTCTATTTTATTTATAATAATACTTACAAAATGTTACGTATTGTTAAATGAAGCTACTACTTGTAATGAGAAAATTTTCTAAATACATTATTTAAATATATTATAGTATGCAATTATGTTTATCGACAATATAGATTCACGTTTTTGATCCATTTAATGAAAAAAGGCGTTTGCACGAAACAGTAGTATTTTTTATACAAACTTTTTGATTTCATATAACCAATATTTAATAAATTATTGTCAGTGTTGAATTTATGTTTTAACAGATATCGGGTTTTATGATCCGTTTTCTTAGACTAGGCTATTTAAATAAATTTTAACAGGTATAGCGTTTTGTAATTATAATAAAATGAATATTTGTTATGTACTAAGAGTTTCCTTAAAGTAATATTTCAAATTTTGGCATTGGATGGTAAAAAAATTGAAATTTTAAACTATTAACAAAATATAGTTATTTTTTGTTTATTTTAGAATATTGAACTTGTTCATTTTTAAGCTGTACTTCTATACCACCCTGCATACTTTTAAATTCATCTTTGATTATTGACATACCTAATTTATCGTTAATGTATATTGGTGTTTATATATCTATGCATGTTTTTAATCTGCACGATATATTTTCATTATCGAAATTCAACTATACAGATAATAATTTTGTATTGCTTGTAGTATAGTGTTTAATGAATAAACTTGTATGCGGTTTTTAATTAACTATAACACCTTTTAAATTAATTGTAGAATCTAAAAAAATCTCCTGAATTGAAAGAAGTTTTCTTTAAATATATATATAATATATATATATATATATATATATATATATATATATATATATATATATATATATATATATATGTGTGTGTGTGTGTGTGTGTATATGTGTGTATATAAATATATATATATATATATATATATATATATATATATATATATATGTATGCACATTTACATAGCAGCGAGATAGTAGGGCTTTATTACTCAAGCGTTTATTGGACCATACGGATAACAAATGTGCCACAGATATAAACAGACTAGTGTCAATATGTATGTTCATACCTAATTTTTACACCACCCTAAATATTTTTACAGGAACTTTAAATAAAAAAATCTTTTCTAAATATACAATCTACCGTGAAAAAATAAAACTATTTCCATGTTTTTGTTGAAAAATCTAAATTATCTTTTTAGACTAAAATATGTTTCTTGTGGGGACCGAGTTATTATTAAAAACCATTACTATTCTTTATTCTTATAAATTGTTTATAAATTTAGAAATTTATAAACAAAAAATCAACCGATTAATTGTATTGGAAACGAATTATAAATTATCTGCCATGCTTATATTTCGATTAAGAACAACAATTCTCTTAAATGAATGAATTTCTGTTGCCTTTTTAAAATTAGACACTTTCATTGTGTTTTTTTTTTTTATTATTATTTGAAAATAATGTATCAATTTCTATACTTTAATAACAATAATGATATATTTGTATCTTTACTGGTTGTTACACAACATTTAATTTCATATAATATTAAAGTTGTCTTGTAATTAATTCAACTTTTGAAATAGTAATTTATTTACTTTTACAATAAAATCAAAAAAAGAAAGGATACTTTTAAAATAATTCTACCTTTATTTTATAATACAGCATGAATAATATAAAAATATTAAAATATATTTATAACTCAGTATAATATATTCATTCATTATGTTTATATTATGAAGTTTATTGTAACCATACCATACATACACACACACCCACAGATATGCACACAAACACATTTATGAACTATTATTTGCATGTAAAAGAAATACTTTTTTAAAAAGTAAAAATTGAATGAAATATTAATTTTTAGAGGAAAAAATGTTCTCAATCAAAAATCTGAACTGCAACGAGCACTTGAGAAACACAAAGATGCCCAAATACGCCGGGAAGTTGAAAAACAAATAATAGAAGATGCACCTGAACTTGAAAAGGTAATTGCAGATCGAGCAAAGCGTCTTGAAGAACCTAGCACAAATCAAGTAAGTTCAGTATGAGCATTTTTTTAATGGGAATGAGTATTGCTTAAATTTTTCTTTTTCTCTACATATTATTCATTTGTTTACAGCATAATCTATCTACACACAAACACATATTTCAATAATATGAATGATATTGTCCATTATTAACACTGTAGTATTTACACAGTGTTCCTTACAAGAAATTGTTATTCATAATAAAGAGTATATATGTTTATAATCTGATTAATTATTATCAAATTATGTGTTTTAGGAAGAAGAGGACAAGAGCTTAAGTAAAGAATTTCTTGAAGCACGAGCTAAATTACGGGCACGTCATGATTCGAAGTAATTTATCGTTATTAATATATTCATTGTCCCAAACTACAGAGAAGAAACTAATTGAATATTTTCATATTTGCTAGACTATCAATGTAATGCATTGCTTCATATTTTAAATGTGTGACTACAGTTTCTAGATTTGTTTTGAATTTAAATGATAAAGTCGACCAAAACAATGTAATGTATAGATTATAGTGTGTCTCATAATTTTATATTAATGCCTTTATTCTATCCTATATTTTTTATTATATGGGTGAAAGGTAAAATTAAATTTTGCGAACGTTACCTACAGAGTACATTGGAGGTGTATCGTATCTCATATTTATTTAATGTTATACGATCATAAGTGAATAATTTGTATGCTCGAAATCAATCTTAGTTTAGTAAATACTATACATTCTTATTTCGTTATTCTGTTTTAATGCTTTTAGTTATAAAATAATTTGATTTTTTGATATGTATATATATATATATATATATATATATATATATATATATATATATATACACATATACACACACACACATACATATGTAAATTTATATTTAAGAGTTTAATTTCTTACAATTAATGAAAGTAATTACATAATTAATCATATTCATTCACAGGAAAATGTAGTCTGTTAATTTCTTCATACATGTTATTTGTTGAATGAAAATCAAATGTATCAAAATGTCTATTTTTTTATCTGACATGAATAGTATTTTCAATCATATTTATCAGTTATTGAAATTATTTTTTATAGTATTTACTGTGACATTAGTTAATTTGTAAAAAGTCATAGTATTATTTTCTGTATAATAGGAACCAAACTATTTATGAATACTTATTATTTCTTGATATAAAAATTGAAATTGATAAGACTATCTACAAAGAAAACAAAATAAATGCATTTTGATTTAATTGCAATCATATACATAAACCTAATTTTGATTGAATAGTAAAATAAAAGCAGAAAAAGTAGTTCCTTAAATTCTATTAAAACCTCCAAAATTAATCAGTAGTTATTACAAATAGTGCATTTAATTCAATTGTTTCTGAATAATTTTTTAAATATTATGTAAATAAAAAGAAAATAGTAAGATTGTTCAATAAAATTGGAATGATAGCATTCTAATGTCATTTAAATTATTATGAAATTACTTTTATCATAATTTATAAAAATTGTTGCCTTTGACAGAATTAAATATCTAAAAATAATAATAGCTGTATATTTATAAAAATAAATAAAAACTAATATATTATGTCAATTGTTCATGATTATGTTTCATATAAATATAGATGAATGGTTTAAAAGTCAATTGTTATATTGAAATAAAAGATTTTTAAAATTGTAATTTGTCACAAATACAATTTCTGATGTACTTTTTTATGTTGTTTGGGAATTTCAAAACGAATGATTATCATTTAAACATCTGTGAAATTATGTGTACTTCAAAATATGTTTGGAAAAGAGAAAATTTTATCAAAAACCGACTTATGTTAATTGACTTCTAAATTATTCACATTATATATATATATATACACATAATAATTTTTCTATAACTGCATATCATACAAAAAGTATATGGCATGTAAAAGTAAAAAATATATATTTTATTCATAAAGAAGAAAAATAATTGAAAATATATTTGGCTTTAGTATTGTAATATGTATTGCTTTAGTCAATATTTTTAGAAAATATTTAAAGATTCCTTTTGAAAAAAGAATTGTCTGTGTATTATATTATTTTGTAAGAATTAATGTGTGAATAAGATATCTGAACCATTTGTGTTCAAACAATATTTTATAAAATTTTCTTTGTGAGAGCTTAGAGATTTGTGAAGTTTAATCTGTGTATATTTTACTTAAAGAGAATTAGTTAATAAAATTTTAAACAAGTATTAACCATTTATTTTTTCTCTCCGTGTCAAGCATGTATTATAATATTATTATAGAAGTATATTATGTTTTAATTAAGCATGAAATAAATATTGTAATAGTACTAGATGTAAAATAATTCTAAAAACAGATAGAAAAATAATAAATAAATACATTTAAAAAAAAGTTCATTAGAAATTTAAAACATTTTGCTCGTAATAAATACAATGATATTTTAATTTTAGTTGTAATTATTTAAGGTAAGTTTGTATTAAAATAATAAATGTACTTTCTGTTATATATATATATATATACATGCATGTATATATATATACATGTGTGTATATGTATGTGTGTATATATATATATTTAATATGTACGTTTATATATATACTGTACAATGTATAATTAATTTAATAATGTGTAGTTTCAATAGATGTTTACTTTTTTAAAAATATGCTTTTTAATAAAAATGTTAATATATGGCAAGAACAGTTCCGACTGCTTCAATTTATTGCTATTTACAAAATATTTGAAATATCTATTATTCGATAACCAATATTTAAAATTCCATGGCACTAATGAGCTTGTTAATGTGGCACTAAACCATAAAAAGTACTAATCAAAATTGTAAAAACAACAGATTAAACTTATTTGAAAACAAATCAACTTATAAATGTTTTGAATACATTTGTAGATTTTATTTTTTATGGGAGTGGTCATAAATTGTAATTTGGCTGGAAATTGGGGTCGTCTGTACTATTTAAAATAAATATATTGAGAAAAGAAGCGTAAGGAAGAAAAAATATTAAAAATTGCAAATAAAAATATTTGTGATTTGATACAAAATCATGGGTGTATGGACATATGTATGTACTGAAAAACAATATATATATATGTATATATATATATTATACATAGAGTAAAAATGTTCATTTACTTAACTTTTTAAAATATATTTTTTAGATTTTTTAATTAGTTTTTGAAGTATAAATGAACAAATTATTATAATTATATACAGAATATTAAAATTTAATATACAATTTTCTTAATTTTGAAATATTTTTTGTTAATTATATTCAAAACATTTTTTGATATAAATCTTGATGAAAATAATACAAAATTTTAATTGTTAAATAAAGTTATGTTCAAATATTTTTGTAACCTTTCCAAATATTATCAAGAATGAATTTTTGTCTTTCTACATATCTTGTTTTAAAATACTGTTCCTATTTTTAATAATTTATTCTAGTATTAACTTTACTTCATCTTAAATTTCAAAACCTAAAATAATTTCTGTTAAAATATTTGATTGATAATAGTGTTATATAGAAAAATATATAATTTATTTGAAATAGCATAGAATTTAAATTTAAATTAAAGTTAAGTAGTATTATTTGTAAATTTTGTTTACCTATACTAAGAAAAATAATATTAAAATATCGATTCATAATAGAATCATAAGAGAACATTAAAATAGCACAAATCACAAAATTTTTTGTCATCGAACATATTTAATTAATTAGTGGTGTTAATGTAGTGATGTCTATAGTAAATTTCAAATTGAATTATAAAATTCAATTTATTTTACTAAATTTCTGAAATAACGTGAAAACGAAAATGATATAGTCTGTAGTTCAAACTTTAAATTTTGAAATTTGATCAATGAAATATTTTATAATTTATAAGTTTTATCTGAAGAAATATTTTCGATACAATAATCTTCATAAATTGACTTTTATGATAACAATATACAAATAAAATTTTGAAAAGAAAAAGCATATGGTATCAAAATAAATATTTTTTAAAAAATATATTGATTCTAGTTTGTTTTATTTTCAAAATTAAATTAGTTGAAATTGTATTCTTTTGTTACAGTATTTTTTTGTGATTTTTGTTCAAAATTTGCTTGTATAATTAATTAAAGTATGCAAATTCAATTTAAAATTTAAAACAGAATTATAAGAATAAAAACAATTTTATTAAATTTCTCTTATTATTAAATTATAATACTTCGATCCCTTAATTTTTTCGATATGTGATGTTATATGATATATGATATATAGCATGCAAATAAAATTCAGTTTAAAATAAAATATTTGATAAATGTCGTATTCAATCTTCAAGTAAATCTGCATAGAAAATAGATAAAGATAATCTTATCAGAATTATATTTACTATAGAATTCACTAATGATTACACAAAACATATCTGTTTTGTGTAATCATCAAACATATTGTTGTTTCTCATTAAGACACGGGATAAATTATTTATAATCATGCATACGTTTATATATATAAATCGATATTTTGGAAAGTTTTAGTAAAACTAAAATACTTTTTAGTTTCGTTTTTTTATCAAATAAGTGCTTAAAAATCACAAAACATAATTTTAAATACTATTAATTTGTAATAAGAAATGTGGTGTATTTATTTTGTTAATTTGATAACATTTAATAAGTTAAGGAACAGATATTTTGCTAAAAATTTGTCATGTAACAATAAAATATTTTAAATATTCGCGCCGAACGCATATTTGACAGCCACGGTTATCAAAAAAACAACAAGAAGAAGTGACAGTAAACATGGCCGAATGTGCATAACACAGTAACAATCGATTAATGGTATTGTGAGGTTTGATTAGTGTAAAAATGATGTGAATTAATAGTGTAATATTTTTTTTAAAATGTGGACTCCAACTAAGACAAAAAAATACGGTGTTGGTAAGTAAATCAGTGTGTCACGTTTTTAAAATGTTATGTAAATATTGACATAATTTTCTCAAACGTATTTAGTGGCTTTTTCATAGATTTTTCCAAAAAAAAAACATTTTCAGAATACACATGCATGTTTGTTTATGTTTCAAAAAAAATGCATTTATGAAAATTATTGATTTTTATGTCGTGATAGTGGTAATACCGGTAGTATATTTATAAAATATAATTAATTTGACGTTTTCAATTTTTTTTTTATTTATTTTGAATCAATGTCACTGTCAATGTTACACATTCATAGTACGTTTCGACTTTAGTACGCATGAACAAAATTTTGCGGGGATTGTTTATTTATGAATTATAAATTTTAGTAGGCTGTAGTAAACGTTACTAATATTTTTTTTACTAGTCATACATTTTTCGTTTTTTCTTTTAAAAAAAAAAACAATTAGAGATGTAATATATATATTGAATTAAAGATTACTTTCCATCCAAATTATGTTATTATCAAATTCACAAAATTAAAAGCGAATATAATTATTTAAGGGAACGAATGTTACAAAAAAACCAATTGAATTAAAACATCAAAAAATATGTTGTGTATTTAAACGCTCATTACAATTATTTTTAACTAATCCTTTCAGTGGGTTTAGTTATGTACATACGTGTAGATGAATATTTTTCATTTGGCAAGTTTCCTTTATTTTTCTAAATGATTAGAAATTTCATATTTTTTAAAAATATTTTTGCAATTTCCATACTAAGTAATGATATACATAGGAATTAAAATATATGCCATGTTTACGAGATAAATATTAATAATAATAAAAAATAGTGATCGATTAATATTAATGATTATCGATTTATTTTATATATAATACTTGTGTGTGTTGATCCTATAGAAAATAATATGTTATCTGTGTGCGAAATGAAATAAATTCAAAAATACTGTTAACACCTTTGCTTAGGGTAAAATAAGATCCGGGGTGAACTGATAGTGGTTGTAAATTTGTGCATATATATATATATATATATATATATATATCATCTACTGCAATTACATTATTTGATGTTATCTTAATTACAATAGAGTAAAAAATTTTTTTTGTGACAAGATATTTTCCAATCTAAATTAGATTAATGTTTTGCAAATATTATCATTTCTATTCAATGTTTAATAATAATGTTGATGGAAGGTACAGTGCAAATATTTGGTCATATAAACATGTGACAACATTTTACATGTCGACGATTGTGTTGTTTGACAATAAAGTTTTTTATATATATAAAAAAAACACGATTCGTTTAAATATATTTCCAGTTTCATTGATTATCGCTTTTTGTTGATTTGATTATATTTCGAGAGCTTTTATATATTTTAGCATTAAATTATCAAGGTTAATTTAGTCGGGGATCAATATGAACTTGATATTTGTAAAATTATTTAAGGTCATAGTAAATAAAGTCCATCTATTTTTATAAATCAATAATGTTTTAGTTACTTCATATTATGTCTATTAGATTTTATGTACTAATCTATTAGATTTTATATGCTAAAGATTTATAGTGTACTTTGTTTTTATGTCTTAATAATCATCTTAATACAAAACACGTGTGTTTGTGAATAATATCCATTACCTGTTATATTTACCTAGTGAAATACAATCAGCGATTCCAAACAGTAGCTGTATAGATCGTACAAAAAAAATTGTGTTGTGTGACGAGAATATGTTTATTTTTAGTTCGTTAATTGAATATTTTTGTAGAATTAATTTTGGATTTTATTATATTATTGATATTGAATAAATTAATTTTACAAACAAATATATATATATATATATAAAACAAATATATATATATATATATATATATATATATATATAAATTTAAATTTTGTCCATACTGGATCTTAGTAACTATTTATTACTTAAATTATTTAAAGTCACTTTTTTATTGATAGATCTTTCTTAAAAAACTAAATTTTAAAGTACATTTAATATTATGATATATATATATATATATATATATATGTATATATATAAATTTAAATTTTGTCCATACTGAATCTTATTAAGTATTTATTACTTAAGTTATTTAAAGTTCACTTTTTTTATTGATAGGCGTCTTAAAAACTAAATTCTAAAGTACATTTAATATTATGATACAGATATATATATATATATATATATATATATATATATATATATATTAAATGAATAAAACTTTTTGTAGACGTATTTGTAACGCTTTTGTGTATGTTCTCCTGCGTGTGAAAAACTAGTAAAGGTTTTAAAGAATGCGATAAATAATGCACTCAAGATACAAAAACTGCTCACAATAAAGGTTGAATTTTATTATAAGCGTATAATGGAAGTATGTGTATGTTTAATAATTAATTATTTTCACATAGTTTAATTCCTTGTCAAATATTATTTACATTTCGCAAACCAGAATTATTTATATTAACATAGAAAAATACTGTTTCTTCAAACCGGAATTACAAACTTACTGTTATTTAGATGTATAACATTTCTAGTGTATTCCTTTTCAGATTTTAGGTTTACGTACTCAGAGCTAGGCGTTATTATATACAACAGTAAATACATGTATTTACATAAGAAATGAATTTAACCATATATATATATACACACACACATGCATATTTCTTTAACCATCTTCCTCTGTTATCATTACCTGTGATAACCAGGAACAATCTCCTTTCGTTAGACGCTTAATGACAAAAATCATAGTTGTTTACTGAAATAATATTTTCGGTATTATGAGGACATATCGACATATCAATAGAAAAGGAACAGAGTAGTGAAAAATTTTGTTTTAAATGAAAAGTTATGTAGTGGACTTTTGCTACCGTAAATCGTCAACCTATTACATTTTCACTATTTCGATATACTGTGTATTTTATACAATGCATTCAAATTTATGACACACTTCTATACAGTCTAACATAGTTTTTGTAACATTTTTGTATATATCGATAAACGTGTGATTAATATTTAAAAAAATTAAATCCTGTATATATATATATATATATATATATATATATATGTATATATATATATATATATATATATATATATATATATATATATATATATATATATAAGAGAGAGAGCGAGGTTTGTTGAATTGTAATTATTTGTACTCTAATACATTGCCACAGTAATTTATGAGTACGTCAGTTTTCCATTTGTATTATTATAAAAGAACCGTTGCTGTGTGAATTCTTTGATTTTTTTTCTAAATTCTTCATAGTATTGTTTGTTAATTTTTGTCATCATGAATTTCATGAAAATTGTTTATGTGCCATGTGTTTCAAAGAAAGTTAAGTGACTTGAAGCAATTGAACAATATATGCCAGGCAGTAAATCTTTGTGAGGGTTATTGTGATTTTCTACCATCTATGACAGAAAAATAAAAAAAATGTTTAAGCATTTTAAAGATAGTTATGTATTCGAAATACTAATATACGTTAATGTAGGTATTTTTTCAACCCAGTAGAAATTTTTTATTCGATGTATGTCTTTTGTGTGTTAAATTGTTCTTGCAAAATGACGTTTACTTGTGAAACTTGTTTAATGTTTTCTGCTTTTCTATTCTGTGAAAAAATGTTCTTATCAGTCAGCACTGTTCTTCTAAACTTGTGTGTTATTTGATGGCCTTTGTGGTTGATAACATAGTAATAATAATATTTGTAAGTATAGATTGTAATCAAGCGGATTACATATTGATAATGCTGATTTGTTCGACACGCCCTTTTAATTTAATGCATTTTTCATTGAAAATGATTCAACAATTATTGTACTTTGGTATTGACAGTTTTTAATTTAATAAAATAATAAAAAGTGTAAACTAATGCGAATGTTTTAATATATTTAGTGTTTAAAATTACGTATATATATGTATACGTAATTTTTTCGCAAAAAGTAATTTAGGATTTATATTAATTAAAATTTATTTTTTTCAATACACTGTGTGGTGTATTCGATGTATGTATGTATTATGTATCCGATCTTTTTATTGTTATAGTTATTTGAAATATAAATAACTAATAAAACAATAAAAGTATTTAGAAGGCAGTAGACAAATCGACACAAATGGTTGGTATATATGACATCGAAAGTTAATCTACTTTTTGGCTCGGGAATCTGTTATTATAATTTTTTTTCTAATTATCTTTCATATGCTTTCCTCAAAAATTAACGTATAATTTTAAAATACGATTAAAAATGATGTGAAGTTTGTTAAGTTAAAGAAAATATTCTTTAAAAATTGTCTATTATTTATTTGGGGCTATGTGTATCTAATAAAACATATATATCTTTTGATTAATTTTTTTTTCAAAAATGAAATTGATTTATTAGCATATATATATATATATATATATATATATATATATATATATATATATATATATATATATACACTTTTATTGAAATTATGTACGATATTAATATTTTGAACAAAATGAAAGTGTTTCTTGTTTGTTCAAGAAGTGTGTTAGCAATTACAGGCTTGCGAAAGTATATTTTTTTTCAATAAATTGCCTCTGAAATAATAAGTTTATATATATATATATATATATATATATATATATATATATATATATATATATATATATATATATATGTAAATGTGTCTGTTCATGTATGTATGCATATGAAATTAATATAATTATGTGTACGCTGAACAAAAATTATAAAGGTCAAGTCTTAAGTAATGACATACATCTGAAGTAATTTCAACTGTCGGAATATATTTTATTTGTAATAATTGTTCAAAAATTTCGTTCCTATATATATATATACACACACACACATATATATATATATATATATATATATATATGTGTGTGTGTAAATGTGTGTTTGTTTGTATGTGTGTGTGCATGTGTGTATTTATGTATATACACACATACATACATATGTGTGCATATATGTTTGTGTATATGTGTGTATTCCTGTGTGAGCATTCGTGAAAGAGAATAAGTGAGCAAATGTATGTACTTTAAGACCTTAATAACTTGAATATACATTAATGCAACACATAATATGCTATATAAACTAAATTAAACTAAATGTAAGTCATTTAGGTGTAAACATTAATTCTGTTTTTAAATTGAATCAATCATAATTTTGTTTTCAATTAATATATTTTCTCATTTTTTAGGATTTTAAAGTGCCAACCTTAACATTTAAAACTATATATATTAATTGAGTGGTATTGCTGTGTTGTTTCGATTACATAACGTAAAATATTTAATATGTCGGTATTTTTTAATAAATACATGTATTCATAATCTTATGTTTAGTATATGTAAATACTTTTTTTAAAAACGCCTTGGAAATAAGTGCAGTTAGTATTATAAAAAAATAAAACAATAAGTCTATTTTGTCTGTATTTTTTGCATCTGTTTTGTTAACAAAGAAAAAAACATTTCAACTATTTTTTATGCATGTTTTGCAAGATGTTAATGTAACTGTATATATTTTAATTTTATACCCTAGATATTATTTTTTAATGTATTTAAAAATAACTAGCTTTCTTCCTCTTCATATACACGACACTTTGTTTTCAAAACATATTCAATACAGAAATGTTTCATTTGCATTAGTGTAACAGAAATAATAATGCCTAATTATAATATACTTCAGTTTATTATAATATTTTAATTTATATTATTTACATGCGCCTTTACGTTTTGGGTTCAAATCTACCCCGTAGTCCAATTTTTCTTAATATTCTTTACAGAACTACACGATACACCTAACATATCAGCAATCTTACAATGCGACATGTTTTTAGATTTCAAATGGGCAGAGATTTGATCAACTTTCATTAGTGACAAGTCATTTTGTTTATCCATCCTAAAAACAATATTAATTTACAAAATTTAACAAATATAGTGTCGTGATTGGATAAAAATCAACGGAATATTAAATAAGACACTTACCTATTAATAATATTTCCCACAAAAACCAGTTTTATACGAATAAACAGATTTTTTTAACATTACAATAATACTTTTGAATTTCGTTAAAAACACGTACTCGATTTTTACAGTTAATTATTGACTCTTACGGTGTTGCCATACATAAATATTTATTGCAGATATTGCTAATGTAACAGAGAATAAGAAACGAGTTAAAAGTAATCATCCCATCAACAATGTTCGAAATAAAAAACAAAGTAATATCAAAAGTATGATTTAAAGTAATGGTCTAGTAATTTGGCAAGGTACTGTAAAATTTAAAAAATGAGATGAGATTGATGGACACTTCTTAATACAGACACAGATATAAATTACAAACTTTTTTGGGAATGTAAGTAAATTGAGGGCGAGGGTGTTGATTCAATGTCGTTAATTTAATTTTTGGTAAAAAAAGATTTATTATCAAGAAAAAAATAATAATATAAAAAATGCATGTACATTTTCCAAAAATTTTCAGAAATTATATCAGTAAAAGTAAATCTCTGATTAAGTTTTAATGCTGTAATTTCAAAACTAGGCAACCTAAAAAGGTGAAATTTGGAATGTGTATTTAGGAGAATTTCAGAGTATGGGGATGTTTGTTTTACCTTTTCATTGAAGAAGCTGTTTGTACCACCTTGTCTTTCTCCCATAAGAAAAATGTGGGAAATAAACGTAATCGGTAGATGAATTTATAAATTGCATTTTTTTTAATTATTTGAAATTGCACTACGATCTAAGATTTACAAAGAATAGTTGATATAACCACAATAAAATAAGCTGGTATTAATTATTTTAATTAGTTAAATTTCACATTTTTTTAAGTACTAAGCAATTGCTAGTTAAGCATAAAACAGATATAGTTTGAGTTTGGATGCCCACAGATTGAACAAAATTGCGTAAATGGAGTTTCTGCTTAAGTCTTCTGTTACTCAATTTGATACAAGCTTGTATTCATCGAGTACTCATGTTCCATTGAACTCATTAGAAACACAGTCTAAAGTATCTTTAACTATATAGGTTATGTTAGTTTTATTGGATTAGTGCGAGAGGAGCTTAACACATCAAAAAAATGTAGAAAATAACAGCTAAGATTGATTTTCAAGTAATATAATAAAAGCATTGAAAAAAATCATTTTTTAAATTATTAATTCATTTTTTTAAAGAATTTTTAATTAATTTTTATTTCTGATCATAAACCCCCGAATAGTATGTAGCGGTTATACTAAAATTTACTAATACTGAAAAATAGTATTTTAGAAATTCGGACGAGTTTAATTTTTAGGATTATAAAAAGTATAGAAAATTGTATTTTTTACTAAACGGTATTAACAACCTAGTATGATATATATATAATTTTAGATAGAAAAGTGCAATTTTTTTTAAAAAAAAAACAGTATCAACAACTTTAAATTAAATTATTAATTTTTACCTAAAAAAGAGAATTTGAGAATTTTTATATTGCCATACATGACTGATATATTCATCAGGGCAGTAATATAAAATATGAAAATTATTTGTTAGTTTTTTTGAGTGATTTGTGAATATTCGATCGATGAGATGTATACATGAATGTCAAGAGCAATTTAATTCATATGTTCGTAGATAACGTACGAAAATATTTCCTATTGTAAACTATAAACATCTCTTTTTTCCTGTTTGTAGAAGTTATTTGTATTCGTACTTGTAATAATCAGAAATATTTTAATATATGTACAATTAAATATTTTGATTTTATTATGTTATATTAATTTTTAAGATTGTTCTTTATTAGATATGAAAATATTTTTATAAATTGATATACGTAATACACAATGTACTAATTGTTCCTTTCCTTTCGTTTTGTTTTTATTTTTAAAGAATGTATTTCTTCTTTATATATACAATTCTATTGATTTAAATTGTATAATAACAATAAATATTAACTATTTGATTTTTTTTATAATATCAAAGTATTTTAATTGTATTATTCTACTTTTGTGGACAATATTAGAACACAAACGGGGTTTTGTCTCAATTTATTTTATTACTATTATTGAATTGATATTGTATATTATAACTTTATTGAAATTTTTGCGTTTAGGTTTCAAAATGTTTATAACTACTTATGACTAATAAATTTGTTATATATATATATATATATATATATATATATATATATATATATATATGGATATCAAAGAGAGATATTAATATCCATTAAATTGAATAGAATATTGTCAATTAACTCGTGTGGTTATAAAGACTATGCAAATGTCCACAAATTCAAACACTGTTAAATTTCAATCTACCATTGGCGATTATATGGATTTAAATTTGAAATGTAATTGTTACATATTAAACTCTGGTCATTGTTTGATAACCAATCAAATATAATACAATCTCGTTTTCTGTAATAATATTTCAAATGAACTAATTTTTTTTGTCAAATGTTATGTATGTGTGATCAACAAGAAGAAATGAACAGAAATAGTATAGAATTAAAAAGTTTATTATTGTTAAAATAAATAGTGTATATTATTAAAAAATGAATTTTGAATTATAATTCCACCTTTTTAATAAATACTATGAATCTAGACTTTTAATATTTTTCTATGTTTTATCTGTTTTATTTTCTCTATAGAATAATTCATTTAATTTAATAAGAATATTAGAGTTTATAACATACTTTTTGCTAATTTGAGCTTATTTTTGTTTTCTGCTGTAGCAACGAATTGAAAATTGTGAAAGTTTATTACGTAATCTATTTTTGTATATATATACGAGGAGTGATCAAAAAGTACAGTGAATGCTTGAATAAACAAACTTTTTTGAGGTAAAATACAAATTACAATTAATCCCCTTCAAAAGAGACTCCCTCTTCCTGTCATGCAGCGTTCTTGCCACTACAAAACAATATTGAAGTCCTTCTTCTCGAATGCTTTTTATTGCGCTGCATGGCTGCTTAGATCTCCTTAATTGTCTGAAAATGTTTTCTCTTCATTAACATTTTCATTTTGGAGAAGAGCCAGAAGTCGCACGTTACCAAATCTGGTGAATACGCTGTATAGGGACATACTGTGATTTTTTATCCGACAAAAGTTGCTGCATTAGAAGCGATGTGTTGCAGAAAGCGTTGTCATGATGTAGATTGAAACTGTTTATCCATTTATCTGTATTTTTTCTGCGCACATCATTTCGTGA
Organism: Acanthacorydalis orientalis; assembly: GCA_034766995.1. NCBI lineage: Eukaryota > Metazoa > Arthropoda > Insecta > Megaloptera > Corydalidae > Acanthacorydalis > Acanthacorydalis orientalis. The sequence goes on along the minus strand of CM068320.1, from coordinate 9,883,253 downwards.
ACGTTGTAATACCCCCTTACAGTGTTCAGTGTTTGCGATCGTGTCTTTAGGAATGAACTCCGCTCAGACAATTCCTTCCAGATCGAAAAGAACAATGAACATCACGTTGATGTTGGATTTCGGTTAGCGAACTTTTTTCGCACGTGGCAAGCCGGGCGATTTATAGTGAAAATTCTAGACCTTGATCTTAGGATCATAACCGTACACCCAAGACTCATCTTCAGTGATGACATTTCTCAAAAAGTTATTAATCGGAAGCGGCATGATCACGCATCTTCAACGACATTAACAAACCCTGTTCCTTTTTGACTCGTTACCATTACGTGACTGCTCAAACCATTTGTACACAGTCTGAAGAGTCACTGCAGCACCTCCGTTAACGAACACTAACATGTCGTGGATTTCTTTGGCACTTTTCTGAAGTTTGAAACAAAATTTAATGTTTATGCGTTGTTCGTGAATCATTTTTACGACAAAATTAAAAAAAACTGTCTTCACAAAATCGTACTTCAATACTAACGGGTTGAACCGAACAAATTGAAACTTGTTACATATCGTAAGGAGGGTTTAACAGTGAAATTACAGTATAGAAAATCCGACGTTTCTATTAGGTGGCGCGCTGTGACGTAATTCACTATACTTTTTGATCATTCCTCATATGTGTATATATATATATATATATATATATATATATATATATATGTATGTATGTATGTATGTATATGTATATAATATATATATATATATATAGAGAGAGAGAGAGCGATACTAGTGTATCGTAAAATTATAAAATCGCTTTTAGTTAAATTGATTTTGTAATATAGTTTAATCTAAAAGATTCGCTATTTTAGTATGTATAAATGCACTAAACAAAAATTGGTATTCTGTGTAGTAAATCAATGTTTACACACCCACACAAACCCACATATACATACATACACACATATATATATATATATATATATATATATATATATGTATGAATGTATATATGTATGTATTATATATAAATATTGGGCAATCCCGTAAGTAATGCGGTATTTTCATGTAGGTGAAAATCGATGTTGCAATACTTTGCAATTATTGCAATAACGTATCAAATGAATATGCGGCTCAATTGTACGTAATGTTTTCTTAGTCTTGTTATGGAAGATTAACAGTGATCAACCAAATTTACAAGAAAAAATATTAGTTATCACGGTAATGTCAAAAGGGCGTATTAGGGATATTTTGCTTTAGGTGTTTCGTCCGGGCAACAACACTACAACTGTAGTGAAAAAATTTGAGAAATTTATAGTTCAGATGTTATTAGTCTTAGCCAATGACAAAGATAGTTTCAACGATTTCACGAAAGGTCACGACGTCTTCAAGAGTTTGATGATGAAATCCTACAAACACTAATGGAATAAAATCCTAGTTCGGCGGTATAAGGATTCGGCAAGAAGCTCAAATCAACGCATTCAAGTATTCATCGGCACTTGAAAGTTACTGGTAAGGTTTCTAAGCTGGGTCAGTGGATTCCGCACGAGTTATCGGACGTTAATTTAAAACATGTTAACATTTGCACTTCTCATCTGTGTCGATTACAGAATGATCTGTTTCTGAATAGAATTGTTACTGGTGATGAAAAATGGATTCTTTATAACAATATTAAACGTCAGAGACAATGGGTTGACTGAAACGAATACCATCTTCAACTGCGAAAGAAGAGCTTCATCCAAAAAAGGTTATGTTGTCTGTTTGATGGAATATGGAAGGAATTATCCATTACGAGTCCATCGTCAGAGGATCGAACCATCACAAAGGGGTTGTATTATGAATAACTAATATGGCTAAAATAATCCATTGATGAAAAACGGCCAGCATTATCTAACAGAAAAGGCGAAATTTTTCACCGCGATAACGCCCAACCTCACACGGCACGCGAAACCCTCAAAAACTGAGGTAATTCAATGTTATGACTCACCACTATAATTCCCCTGACCTAGCATCAGCGGATTATTATCTGTTCCGAAGTCTCCAAAATCACATCAATAGAAAACGGTTTAGTACATAGAATAATGTCTAAGGGGAGCTCGACTCTTTCTTTAATGCAAAGCCCAAAAAGTTTATCGTCAGGTTATTGAAGATTTGAGTTAATATGGAAATAAATCATAAATAATAACGGTAGATATATTTTGGATTAAAATTAAAACGTCAATTTTTTTCACTGTTTCAAAACTTATTTTAAAAAACCGAATTTCTTATATGATGACCCAATACATACATATGTACGAGGTCAGACAATTAAGTAATGCGACCGATTTTTTTTCTCTGCCTGTGGTAACACTGCGAACCTGTAACTCCGCCACCGTAATAGCAGATCCCTACTCTCTCGATTGAGACTTTGACCACCCTCGTACGATCATTTCTTCGCCAGCTGTTTAGTGTTTTGTAACAACGCGCGAGTAGTGCATGTCACGAAAATGGAACAGAGAAATTTAAATGAACATCGCTCAAGATTGTCTCGAGCAGGTTGAAAGTGATCCTACTCTTCTCGATCGAGTTATTACTGGTGATGAAAGTTGGTTCTTTCAATATGACCCCGAAACTAAACGACAAAGCCAACAGTGGCTGTCCCCTGGAGCACCAAGGCCAAAGAAGGCGAGAATGAGCAATTTTAAAGTGAAAACCATGTTGATTTGCTTCTTCGACAGCAAAGGGGTGGTTCACAAAGAGTTCGTACCACCTGGACAAACCGTAAATCAAGTATTCTACCGCAATGTGCTCGAAAAATTACGAAAAAGGGTGCTCAGAGTGCGTCCAGAGATCGCGAAGACTTGGGTTCTGCATCACGACAATGCTCCCTGTCACAGTGCGTTCAGTGTCTCTCAGTTTTTGGCGTCTAAAGGCATCTCAACGTTACCACAACCGCCCTATTCACCGGACATGTCACCCTGCGACTTTTTCCTATTCCCCCATATGAAAAAATTCGTCAAAGGTCGACATTTTGACTCCGTTGAAGATATCCAAGAATCTGTGACGAGGGTACTCGGAGAGGTCCCACAAGAAGTGTTCCAGAATTGTTACGAAAACTGGAAAATTCGGTGGAATAAGTGTATAGATGCGGGAGGGGACTACTTTGAAGGGGATCGCAGCGATGTACCTTAATTTTTAAATATACTCGATTTTTGAATTTTGTCGCATTACTTAATTGTCTGACCTCGTATATGCAAATATGTGCAGTATTTTCATTTGATTTCATTTCCTGCGATACAAGTGCAAAGTGACAGTTGAACTTTTTACTGACAAGTTAGTGTATTTATATCTTTGTTTTACTAAATTTGTAACTTTTGAAATCGATTTGTATCTTCCTTAATTATAGAAAACGTATGATGTCTAAAATAGTTAAAAATAAACTTAAAATCATACTACTTCCTATGTTTTAAGTTAAAAAGTTTGTGTTTAAATATCATTGTTTTTTTTTTGTTCAAATCAAACATGAATAGCTTAGCTGTTAAATTATAGCTAAAGTTAATACAGTTATTACTAATGGTATGTGATCTGTTAATTCTTGATATTGTATTTAAACCGAAAGTTTTGAAGTTGATGCTATACCCTTATTTAAGTTTTCAAAGATACATATAAAACTTGATACGTATATTACGATGGAACTTTCATAGTGTCCCATATATTTCTATCCATATACATATCTCTCTCTCTCTCTCTCTCTCTATATATATATATATATATATGTGTGTGTGTGTGTGTATGAAATAAAATATAATTACAGACATTGTTAAATGTACGGAAGTTTTATACGTTTTAGTTAAATATTTATTTTTAGTAGTAGCGAGTTTCAAGACATATTAGACTGTTAAGATTTTCCAGGTGACACAGTTTCGAAATAGAATTTTCTCGCAAACGTTTCTATTAAGAACTTTTGTTCATACATTGATTTTACTATTTATTATTATTTTTTTAATTTGTAAATAATTTAAACTACTGTCAAGTTTAAAGTTCATGAAACTCTCGAAAAATTCATTTTTTAAAGCAATTGTAGTAAATATACAAAATTTGAATTTGTAATCTTAAATTGATTAGTAGTCATATATATATATATATATATATATATATATATATATATATATATATATATATATATATATTATTTTTTATTCTGTTCGTTGTACAGTTTTTATTCAGAAATGACAAATTGTACTTTCTAATAATGTTCATATACAAGATAAATATTTAAAAATTAAAATAAATATAAAGTGAGTAAGTAGTCAAACGTTTGGTTTCTATGTTAATGGTATGAAGTATTATTGTAAATTTATTTTTAATTGTTTAGTATCTAATTATTTTATATATATTCTACAGTTATTACATGTGCTAAGAAAAAATATAAAAGAGAAACAATAGAAATAGTTTTGATTATTCAGTGCTGTGCTTAAAACCTGTCTTTTAATATGTACTTAAAATAGTACGAAAATAGTTTAAAAACTGTTGCATTTTCAATATGAAAGAGAATGAAAACTGTAGTATATTTTCAATAATTGGTCATTGTTTATGTGATATAATTTGAGAATACAAATTGATTTCTGGAAAACTTTTTGAAAACTATCCCACGCACCATTTTATCCACATATTCGAAAGGAATGTATGTTGCTTATGCAAGACGTCACATTATTGTCAAAATAAATACTCGTATTTGTTAAATAGTTAAATGTTCAAATATATTTTTTCATTTTTTTATCTCATTTATTATGCTGTATTTATAATTATTATCAAGTGTGTGTTTTCAAAATATATGAAGTTACGAAGTATAGAAATAATAAAATAACACAATATTTGATAAAGAAAAATAATCAGAAAACAGAATTTCAGTAATTAATTTAATCGAATTAATTTAATTTGATTTCTTTATATTTAATAAGATTAAGAAATGTAAGCAGTATAATTTAATTTGAAACAGTGTTTTAAAGTTCCGAATAATCTACTCATTTAAGGTTAAAAAAACATTTTTAGAAATCTGAAAGTTTGGAAGTTGCAGTTAAGAATATGCAGCATTAATGCTGTATTTTTTTAATTTTATTTGTTCGAAAATGATTTATTTTTGAATAAGGTAATGATATCACACACAATATAAAAATGTTTAATCATGGTAAGTTAAATTATCCACAACACGATAATGTATAAAAGAAACACGTTTTGAAAGCTCTCAGTCTAATTATTAATAAAAAAAAGGTAAAAATCATGAGAGTACATGTTTGATTCAAACAGAAGTATTTTTATTATATCATACTTTCGATTTTTCACAAAAACAATACATTATTTAAATATGTATATAGTGTCTCTATCTCTTTCTTATATATATATATATATATATATATATATATATATATATATATATATATATATATATATAAGTCGGAAATGAAACATTAAGCTTGAATGGAAAAGTAATTAGACAATTTCAGATAAAAGGAAGAAAAAAGATATATTAGGAATAGATAGACAACATAGAAAAAATACTTAAAGGAAATGCAAAATCGTTTAGATATAATAAGAATGTATTGCTGAAGAGAAAACAATAGATCGATAGTAGAAATTATTGATGGGACAAGAAATCTAAAATGCTTAGAATGAAACTAATGAATGGATAGGATATCAGCTCATATTAATTAAAAGTGATTTTTATTCATTAATCAAAAGCTGAAAGTATATGTATGTGTATATATATATATATACATATACACACATATACATGCGTATACATTTCCAAGAAATTATTTCTAATCGGAATTACATACACATACCGTTTAGATGATATGGACATGTCAGTTTTTGTAGGGAATCTACTTTATGAATTGTAAACAAAAAATCAAGACCTACTTTGATAAACATGTTTTACAGTAGTAGTGACATTTGAACATATGAATCAAATAGAAGCAATTTGATCTAGACATCGTGGCGATGATATCATTGTTTTTGTCTTTTTTCCTCGTGATACTTTGGAATTTGAAGATAATAAATACAGTATTATAATTTAGTTTTTAAAAAAAACGTATTAGTATTTTTGTATCTGTTTTTATATTTGTTTTTCATTTTAATTATTATTATTTTTTATACCTAAAACAATGTGTACTTTTTTGAGGCACATAACATATTATTAAACCAAAACTGTTTTTGTCAAGTTTTAATTTTTAATTTCATTGTGTTATTTCATAACTTCAAATATTTTTTAGCTCTGAACTGTATTTAACTTATTTTACAATGTTAAAATGGATTTTTTTTAATTATTCAGAAAAAAACACATTTTATGAAACATGTTATGCTATAAATTTAATCCAGATATAGAATTTGGATAAAAATATAATATATCAATCACTTATTCATAATTTGCAATTATAAGCTTCCAAACTGAATCCCTATTAATTTATTATATTTTATTATTTGATTTTTTAACGTTTTTAATATATTTGAAAATTTATTAAATGCAAGTAACATGCCATAATAATATACCAATAATTATTCAGGAAAAATATTTGTAACTAGTATTTTAATATGTATATGTATATATATATATATATATATATATATATATATATATATATATATATCATCGAGCGGTTATATAGTATTTATGTCTTAACGAAATGTTTCCAATATTCTCGTTTATTAAACACAAAAAGCAAAAGTAAAATTTTTATATGTTCGTGAGCTTACAGATATATGTATATATATATATATATATATATATATATATATATATATATATATATATATATATATATATGAATATGTATATATATATATATATATATATATATATGTATATATATATATATATATATATATATATATATATATATATATATATATATATATATATATGACAACGTAGAAGATGATCTCGACATGGAAATCATATGTTGTATCCGATGACATCCATGTAATTAACAAAAGTAACCAAAAGTATTAAATAAATTACAGTCATTATTATTATACTACTTTTTGTCTATTGTTATTTATCTCCATTTATTTTTATAATTTTCATTGTACATTTTTTAATAAACATCTTGTCATATCAGGAAAAAAATATTGATTTTTATGCCGATTATGTTTTTTTCTGTATTTCTAATTAATTTATATTTCATTTACTTTTTTTTAAGAAAAAAACAACTTAAAGTATTCTTTTATATTATTATAATCTTTTTTCGTTATATATATTTATAGAATCTGTAAATGTGATGAGTTTTTTTATATGATCTCAGAATTTTTTTATATGCGAAATCATTTTTCTCGCAATTGAAGTATTGAAAATAATAAGATGGTCTTATAGTAAAAATATTTGATTCAAATAATTTGAAATCCTTAGGTAATTGCTCAACGTAATACACACACACACACACAAACACACACCCATACATATATATATATATATATATACATGTGTATATATACTCGTGTGTGTATATATATGTATATATATATATATATATATATATATAAATAAATATATCAACAAGACATCTATAGTAATAATCAAGTCAACATTATATTAAATTGTATTCAAACTAAAATAGTGACTGAACAATTAGGTCAATATTATGAACGTTTGATATTTTTTTGAGCATTTATTACAATAGTAAGAAAAGTACACTTACAATTTATAACATGTAAATTGATAACCTTACTACTAGACATGAATAACCTTCAATATGTAGTACACTTTAAAAATATAATTAATGCAAGGTTGCTAAATGCATACGTATGAAATATGTAAAATAACTGCAGCTGTGTATATATATATATAATATAATTAAAGTGTCTTAAATATATATAGTATGTAAAATTGAATATAATAAATAATAACATTATCTACCAACTTAAAGGGCGTATTACACTGATGTGCAAAAAACGGGCCATTTAAAAAAATCTAATTTCAACGTGACCTATCAAAGAATTTGCGTGGATAGTGAAACTATAAAAGAACCCAATCGAGAAAAAAAATATGAATTTTGAAAATTGATCTTGAATTTTTTGAAAAAAAACATGGATAATCCATTTTTTAAATTATTACTAAAAAATATAATAAGTGTTCGTAAAAAAGGAATAAAAATGTGATTAAAGTGAAAGTTTAAAAATGTTAATGTGGGCATTCCATTCTCTACTTTTGATCACAACTTGGCAACGATTTTTGAATTATTTCACAATTTTTTTTTAATTTTTGTGCAGTATGGCGTCCCGTTCTTCAAGAATTGTAGATTTTAGATTCCGAATATTACTTGAAGCGGGCTGTCATCTTCTGACATATTTTTTTAACTCGTCCCACTTGTGCTCAATCGGGTTAAAGTCTGTGCTCTTGGCGGGCCGCGCCATAGCTTGCACATCAACGTCTTGAATATAACGTGATACCGAAGCGGTAACGTGTAGACGACATTATAATGCAATAATAAAACATTTTCGCCGATGAATCCCGCGAAAGGGACGACGTGTTTTTCACGTATTTCCATGATATACCGCAAAGCAGTCAAAAACCCGTTTTCAATAAAAAAATAGCTATGTTTTTGCTTCATATGAGAAGCCCGCCCAAAATATTACAGATCTTCCTCCATAGGAAACCTTTTGTGTTATGGCACATTGCATGTAATGTTCCTCCGGTCTTCTATAGATGTGATTAAGACCGTCGTCACCATATAAATACATCCTACTTTTATCAGTGATGAGTACATGAATCAGTAAGAGGTCGCCCTCGCGGGATGACCAGGAGCTTCGATGATTCCTCGTCATAAGGCGGCTCCGTCAGCGGAGGTCACCGAAAATGCTTCACCTCTTCGAGAAGTTAACATCCTACCCAGCGGCAATTCAGCGATATACGAAACGCGAGCTATGAGCGTTCACGCTCGGTGCTCAGGTATGATAAGGGCCCATCAGACCCATGCGCTAATAGACGAGTGATGAGTACATTGCTCCACTGATTCAACGTATAGTTGCTCTCGGGGGAACTATAACTAGGCTACTAGGTGAAGTCTGATAAGCTGTGACACAGTGGCTGGTTTGTGACTCATCGAGGAAATTTCTTTGACCCTTCACCGTATTTTCCACCCACTTACATTCACGTCCTGAGTCTCTCATTGAAGATTTTTGACGTCAACCGCGTTTCGGTGACGATTGCGGAATAACATCAACACGATATAACGGTCAATCTTTGAGAAGTAGCCTGTCGTCGACCAAAATGTCGCTGTAGTGTCAAGCCACTAATCCCAAGATAATGCCAGTAAACTCTTTAAAGAGCTCAAAAAAGCGATCTTTGCACTTGATGTTGACGGAACTTCATACCGCAAAAAAATTTTTAAAAAAATGTAAAATCATTCACATGTCAAGCTGTAACCAAAAGTAGAGGAAGGAATGCCCCACATTAAGAAACTTTCACTTTGATCACATTTTTATTCTTTTTTTGACCAGTGACAATTATCTGTTTTCAGTAATAATTTTAAAAGTTGGTTTTTCTTTATTTTTCCAAAAAATTCACGATCAATTTTAAAAATTCTTCTCGACTTAGGTGCTTTTACATAGAATAGTCTCATTGTTCACGCAATTTCTTTGGTAGGTCACGTTTAAATTAGGTTCATTAAAATGGCCCGTTTTTTGCACGCCAGTGTATGAATAATATTTATATGATTAATTTTTATAATTTATGACATGTTATTTATGAATCGTATTTTCTAATTAAATTTTAATTAAAATATAGCACACCGTACTTTAATATTAACGAAATTTAAAGTGTGTATATATATATATATATATATATATATATATATATATATATATATATATATATGTATATATATATTATATATATATATATATATTAAAATGCGAAAACTCAAGTGTACGTGTATTGTATAACTTAGGTAGTGTGTGTTCAAGTGTATATCAGTATCTGAATTTGAAAATTATTTTTTTTATCACATTTATACGGGAGCTGTAAGTATATTTACGAAAAATTTGTATTATATATATATATATATATATATATATATATATATATAATGAAAGTGAAATGACAGGAAGGATTTCTTGATTATTTTAAACGTGAGCTTTTATTGTTTCTGTGATGTACTGCATGCGCTTAATGGCCCGTGTTTTCTTCTGAGTGTCGAGTACGAAATCCGTGATTCGTGACGCAGATTGACTTCCTCTCGTGGGAGATTAGGTTAGCACGTCGGGAGTATGAACGTTATAAATGTTACACGAATTGTTTCTTCTTAGTAAGAATTTAGCTGCTATTTAAGTTTTTGTATATATATATATATATATATATATATATATATATATATATATATATATATATTTATATATATATATATATATATTTATATGTATATATATATATATATATATTATATATATATATATATAAAGATATATATATATATATACATATATATATGTATATAAATATATATATGTATATATATATGTATATATATATATATATATATATATATATATAAATATATGTATATAAATATATATATATATATATATATATATATATATATATATATATATATATATATATATATACGAGGGTGGTCCCAGAAGTACCCGACCCAACAAAGAAAACACAAAAATTTTGGGAAAAAATATATTTATTTTTCAACATAATCTCCTTTCAGCACTATACACTTTTCCCAGCGATGTTCAATAAGTTCGATACCCTTTTTATAATAAGAACTGTCTTGCTCCTCAAAATACCCATTAACTGCCGACATCACTTCTTCATCGTTGGGAAATCTTTGACCACTGAGCCATTTTTTCAAGTTTGGGAACAGAAAATAATCCGAGGGGACTAAATCTGGCGAATAAAGTGCATGAGGTATCAATTCAAACTTTAATTCATCAATTTTGGCCATTGCAATAACGGATTTGTGAGCTGGTGCATTGTCTTCATGAAACAACACTTTCTTCTTAGCCAAATGCGGCCGTTTTTGCTTGATTTTTTCGCTCAAACGTTGCAATAAGTTCGCATAATACTCGCCGTTGATAGTTTTTTTTTCAAGATAGTCAATGAAAATTATCCCACGCGCATCCCAAAACACCGACGCCATGACCTTGCCTGCAGATGAAACGGTCTTCGCCTTCTTTGGAGCCGGTTCTCCCTTTTCAGTCCATTGTTTTGATTGTTCTTTTGTCTCGGGTGTGCAGTGATGGACCCATGTTTCATCCATGGTTATGAAACGGCGCAAAAATTCTGCTTTGTTGCTGTGAAACTTCGCTAAGCACTCAATTGAAAAAACTTCACGACACTGTTTTTGCTCGAGTGTGAGCAAACGCGGCACCCATCTTGCACACAGCTTTCTCATGTCCAAATTTTCAGATAATATGCGATGTACCGCACTTTTTGAAATGCCTACTATGTCTGCTAGCTCGCGCACTTTCAGTCGACGATCATCCAGTACCGCTTTGTGGATTTTCTTCACCATTTCTGGAGTCGTCACCTCATTTGGTCGACCACTGCGATGCTCGTCTTGGCAGCTCGTACGGCCTCGTTTAAACTCTGCTGCCCAATATTTCACCGTTGTAAACGAAGGAGCAGACTCACCCAGAGTAGAATCCAGTTCAGCTTTTATATTGGTTGGGCTGAGGCGTTTCAAATAAAAGTATTGTATCACGTAACGATAACCAATTTTCTCCATTTTTACAAATTCACTGAAAACGTTCACTATTGATGGCTGCCAAACAAATACTAAACAACGTGGCGTCCTCAAACTTGAAACATATGCTTTATAAATTGTGTACTTTCTAATACAGTGAAATTTTTAAACAACTACCGCCATCTCTAGGTCAGGCCGGGTACTTCTGGGACCACCCTCGTATAGTCATATATTTACATTAATTCTGTATTACATACAGGCAATTGTCATAAAATAGTTAATATGCTAACTATTGATCTGTGTATTATATATTTGAATCGAAATTTGTATTATTCGTCTCGCTTATAAAACAATATACTCGTAATGAAATATTTGTCTTTAATGGAATCGGTTTTGTACACTGTCGCACCTATAATATCGTTGTTATGTTAGAAAGTTGAGTGATGCTAAATGAATTCAAAGAAAACCAGTATGTGTTATCGTAAATAAACTGATCAGGAAAGTAAAATTTTAATTGAATAGAAAAGTAAAAAAGAAAAATTCCCAAGTCTGATTTATAATATTCAAATTATTTTGTGTTCAGAATGAGATTCTACTTGTAATTTAATCTAACATTTTTTTTTCATTCTTTTCAAGAAAATAATGAACACTTAAAAAAGTAAATAAGAAAAATATGAAAAATTGTCAGATTTTCATTGAGGTTTTATTTTCGGAAATAATTAGATTCCTGCATTTTGATATAATATCTCTCTTCAATGAAACCCCTCAAAAATAATTTGAAGAGAGAATCAGTAAATGTTACTCTTTAGTTGAATTGTTAAAATCACATTTTTTGTCGAAATTAGACCCTTTGACAATTATTATATTAATAAAATGACCATGTCCAAGTATGAAAGCAATTACAAATATCTTGATGCTATTTTTAAATAACTCGAAAATGTCATTGTATACATTAACTTTATATATATATATATGTATATATATATATATATATATATATGTATATATATATATATATATATATATATATACACACATAATACTAATATTCGTATTGTCAGGATAACCATGTATTTTTTAAAAAATCTGTTGAATTTATTTATTAATTTTGGTACGTGTATATTATTTTTTAGAGTAGTACTTAATAAACACGTATATATATATATATATAAACATAAAATGGCTTTTTTATATTAATTATATTTTTCATCATAATAATAATGTGCATAATAGCAATTATTTGCTACTCACATGCAAATGTGCATACACACACAGGTACATATTTTATTTATTTTCATACACACGCACGCACACATGCATGTGTATATATATATATATATATATATATACACGTTTATGTATGCATGTACGTTACAAACGATTATGGAATGATTATATGAGTTGCATGCAAGACACGTTCTGAGTGTCGAGTGTTCACCGACGCCTTTTCTCATCCGGACAAAGTTAGGGCCCTTTCTGTGCACCGTCGTTCTCACTTGAACACAAATAGTTATGTGACCTGATAGTCAAGTGAAAATGGCTGGATTTGTGTGTATCTCTTTGTCATGTGTTTTTTTGTTCAGTTATTTGTGGAATGGCTCGATTTCCGTTCATCTTCAGTCACGGATTATGTTTACTATAGAGTTGACGTTATAGAATTGATTTGATGAGATAGTGTTGATTTATGATGAAGTAACCTTGTAATTTCGTGATTTGTATTTAAATCAGGATTGTTTTATCTGTAATTTTGCAATCCAAATGTAAATAATCTAGGTATTACGGATTTTTAATATTAACTCTAGACGTGAAATTACATGTAGATGAATTAAGATGCCAATATTTTTAATTTGCATTATTGAATTATATTTTATTATTGCACAGTTTTAAATGAAAATATATGGATTACAAATTATCAAATGTCTTAAATATCAAAGTTTATTAATATATATATATATATATATATATATATATATATATATATATATATATAATATATATATATATATATATATATAATATATATATATATATATATATATATATATATATACACAAATATTTTAAGTGTCCTATATATTTATTATACAACAAAAAAATGAGTATTTTTTTCATATAAAGAATAGTATTTTTAGATTTTTGTTCAATATTTGATCCATATTAAAATTTTTCGAAACAAATGTGTTTAACCTACATGAGGTAAAATTAAATGTAATCGTTTACAGATACTTAATTACATTCATATATTCTGTCTGACATTATTTTGATATTATGTAAACAATATTTTTAATTTATCATTGATATCGATAACTTAGTTTTAAATAATTTGATCAATATTTGAATAAGACTTAATAATTATCAAATTAAATCGTTCATTTTGATTTTTTTCAAATAATTAATAATATTTAATAATTTAATTCATATTAGTATCGTTTATTACTCACATTCGTATTAGATTTGATTTGATTTATTATTCACATTCGTATTAGATATATATATATATATATATATATATATATATATATATATATATACATACATGTGCAGTAATTTAATTATTTAGTATTTTTTTTTAATAGATAAACTTTTTCTCTGCAATTATAAATTCCAATCTAATTATTTATGTACACGTTTTGATAAATTGTAAAATCTGATAGCGAAAAAAATACAGATTATTTTATGTCAGTTGAAAAGGAAACTGTTCAATTAACTCTGAAAAATGATGAAATGTATGAATGTGGTTATTCGATTAAATTGATATACAGATGTCATTAGTCGGAGATGTTCGATCGTTTGAAATATATGGCTACCCTTACTACTTTGGTTCGTCAAACTCGCTCGATCGTTAATTTCGCTGAATATAGTGCTAATGTAATTGAAACCTAAGATGGAAGAGTACAAATTTTAATTAGAAAAATATCGACCTACACTTAACCATTTTTATTTCAAGAAACCAAGAAATATATTTAAAAAAAATGTTTAGATATATTATCAAAGCTTTCAGATACGGTTTTTCAATTTATTATTTGATTTAATTATATAAAATATACAAATTTTGTAAATCTTCTAAATAATAGATGGTTTACTAAATATGATAAATACTAATACAATGTTATTGTTGCATTTACTTCAAGTTAAGTAATTATAATAATAGCACAAGTAGTTACACGAATTTTCTTTAGAAAAAAGATAATATTTGAATAAATGCAGATGTAAATATTGTTTTTTTCGCGAATTTAATTTGCTTAAAAACACGTGTTTCATTTAACGATGGTTGTTACAAAATGGTAAAATTTTTAAGGAGTGTCATTTAAAAAATAGAGTATAAATTTATTTAGTTGATCCACATCAAAAAATGGATGTAATCAATAATAGTAACAATGCAGTTTAACAAAAACTTTAATTATTTATTTGCTTTAAGTTGTTAATACATAACACTGTTTTTATTTAAGTTTTTCGTTATAAATAATTTTCAATACCGTACAAATGATCCAAAAAAAGTCATTTATAAAAATATTAAAGACATTTTTCTTCGATGTAATAATATCCGACCACATGTGCTAAGTTACCGGTTCTAAAATTTCACCTCATCTGCTGTATTCGCCTACATCTCTCGTCATTGAATTACCATCTGTTTAACTCTCTCAGATTTTTTGAATAAAAAAATTAGTGATTCAAATGTTGCGAAACGAACAATGTGCATTCTGTAAGCGTATAATGTCATATAACTAGCACATTAATCATTGGATTAATGATTTTATTAAATGGTTGTAGGTACCAATGAGCAATATTGACTGAAAATACTTTATCTTTGAAATTAAACATTTAAAATAAATGAGTTAAAACTAGTAGTAATAACAGTAAAGTAATAGCTCTTGAAAAAGTGAATAATTTATTCATTTTTTTGTCGAATTATTCACACATGTGTGTTGTGTGTTAATTAATACATACATTCTTAAAATTGCTACGTGAAATAATTTTTAGATCTCCATAGTGATATATATATATATATATATATATATATATATATATATATATATATATATATATATATATATATATATATATATATATATATATATATATATATATATACTATTTTGAATATAAAAATATTCTTTATTTATGGAATTAAAATACGAATCTGAATGGTAAAGGAATTCAGTGCCATTAACACGTTCGCGGACACTTTATTAGATTGAAGTCGTGTGTAGAAACTCACAAGTGTTTCACGAAACTAGATAACATTTCAAAACCTGTAGATATTTTTTTATATCAATTGTTAAATCAATTAAGCATAAAAAATCAATTTAGCAAGACCAAATGTCGTTTGGGGATAAGACGGCTACAGCCGTCTTATCCCCAAACGACATTTGGTTATCGACGGCTGTATCTGTCTTGTACACGAACGTGTTAAACAGCACAGATAATATAAAAGTAGATATGTTAGAAGTAGCAAGAAAATGTACAAGAAGAATAGAGCAGATATAAAAACAAGTATCAGCTTTTATTTGTACCTCGACGCTCTGAGAATGATGGCTTTATCATCGAAATGCATATAAACGACAATCGAAAATAATCAGTAATAAATTATTGAATATTTTTGATTGGAAAAATGTTGAGATAGTTCATGGGATGAAAAATTAATTCGTATTTTGAATTAAAAATAAATAGTTATAAACATAATAAAAATATTTTAAATTGAAAAAGAAATACTGGAAATAAAATTCAAAAAGAAAAGACAAGAAATGGATAACACAAATTATTGATAGGGAGCTAAAAACTATAGAAAGGTGTAAAAAGAATGAAACTAATAAATAGATATAATAAAGACAAAGAAGTAAGAATACAGGAAAGTATTACAAGCCTGCCATAATGTGACCCACACACACAAGAATCCATCTGTTAATCCTAACACGGCGGATGTCAACCAGTGCATTACGGAAAACATCTGTTCTTTCTCTTTTTATTTCTCTCTCTCGCTCTTTATATATATATATATATATATATATATATATATATATATATTCTATTCACGATACAATTTTTTATTACACAATGTAATCATTTTATATCTAAATTAAATCAATAGATTTCATGTTATGCCATTGTTTATAATTCTGTAATAAATGTATTTTTTCTTCAATTTATGTGATTATTTTATAAATTAAGTATAAAATTATTAAAAATAAAAGTATTTTAGATTAAATATATCGTATGCTTTTAATATTTTTGAAGTTAATTGAAAATAGTCAATCAATATAAGATAACATAAATTCTATAGTAACAAAATTAACCTTATTTATGAAATGATTATTAAAGTATTTTCGTAACAAATATTTGTATTCATAATATAAAACTATATTATTGTAAAAAATTGTAGTAAGTGATTATTTTTTAAACAATTAAATATACTTTTTTTGTGAGAAGTGCAATCAGGGTACTGTTAAAAACATGGTACTCTATATTTTTACACATAATAATTTATATATCTTTTTAATATGGTGTTTGTTTTCTGTTTCAACAAGTGTATAGTATTTTCTTAGTATTTTTCATTTTTTTTTGAAAATATCTCAGAAGTAATATATTAGCAATACAAGTAATAATACATAAAACCTAAATGTAATACATGTTAAAACTTTAGGTAAAAAAAGTAACTATAATACATTTGAAACAAAAACTGAGTAATCGTATATAAATGTAGGAAACCTCCAAGTGGAAAATGGCGCATAACCGTTCATAAATGTTATTAAAACAGATTGATTATATATACGCACTACGCAACGAAAGGGTTAAGAATGAAAATTCATATTTTTAATACTAGCATCTTTGACGCGAAATAATAAAACCTCTGTTACAATTTGAATTGATAATGAATAGGTGGTTGGTCTAGTAGATCATTATTCTGACACTGTGACAAATAATAATTTGACTATGTTTTTATTTATCTTCTTGTTTAAATGTATTTTTCCGCGTTGTTAAAGTTTAATTTATTAAACTTTATTTAATGTTCGTAGAGATAATTACAATTCTTATTAGTGTTATCAAGTATTATTTCTGTAATTATTATGTAAATGTAACAAAATATACAAAAGTGTAATAAACTGTTTTGCAGGGATTATGTGTATATTCTTCGCGAGTGCGCGTATGTATATATATATATATATATATATATATATATATATATATATATATGTTGTCATATTGACATTAAATTATATATATATATATATATATGTATGTATGTATGTGTATGTGGTATGCGTATGTGTATTTGTATATAAAAATCAACAATCTTCCAGTCATTAAAAAATGAAGTTCCCATAGAGTAATTTATAATAATGCAATATAAAATATTATTTTTAACATACAAAAACAATATAAGTGAATTAACGTAATTAAAATAATATATTTAAATCATCGGACAGTTGTATTAATGAATTGCTGTATAATTAGTATATTCGAAAATTAATTTAAAATCAAATTAATCTCTAGCTGACGATTGCATTGGTTTGAAAACAATAATAAATTATTTGACGGAAACTCTACTGTTTTTTTTTTTTTTTTAAATATTTATAGGAAATATTGATCCACTATCTCGCAATGTTCTTTATTAAAAATTTACTTACCTTTAGTGTAATTTTTTCAAATAAGAGTCTGACGCATGCTATTAATTCTCAATAGAGGTTCTTCTGTTAATTCTACTGTGCTTTTATAATTTTCAGTTGTACAGTACAGTCGAGTCTGTTTTTATGCGGATTTGAAATTATTTGGTGCATATTTCATGCAAATTCGGGGTTTCCCCGTTGTATATACATATATAAGCTGCATGTTGTTTAAAAAAAAATAAATTTAAATTATGTTTTTAAAATTTATATTTTTTAATTTAAAAATTTTCTATTTTCGATTGTTTAAATCATGTTCTATCTACTATTACTGAAATAAGACCACATACCTGGCCTGGATGTGTTGCGAACAGTGCATCCATTCAAACACCGGCATTATCTACTGAAATCATTACTTTGGCACATGTAATTGGTGGAGATGGTTTGGTACCCTTAGCCAGAATGATGTCGACGAATTGCTTGGGGACAATGCCTTCAGTAACGATGATATTATTGGTATAACTTTAGATGACGTTGAAAATCCAAAAAACGATAGTTAAGCGGAAGAAAACCTATCCCCCTCACTGCAAATATAATTCGAGAAGGTCTTGAACTTTGCAGTAAATGGGGAAATTATTTTCTTGTTTATGACACAAATTTAGAACGAATCTTCAAATTCCAACGTGAGCTGAATAATTGTATGTCTGAATATCGCAAACTGCATAAAAAATTAGTAAAATCATTATGGCAAAATTTAATCACTGATTACATTGTCAGAAAGAAAAAAATCAACATAAAACGAGGGTGAAGTTGACGCCAATTCTGTTTGTAAAAAATCATTGTCTTTACTATGCAAGTATAATGCACTGACTATCTCTTCTAGTGATGAAAGTGATTTCGCACCAATTTAGAAATGGTGCCAAACATTGTCAGATAGTGACGATAATTCTGATGAAAAAATGTAAAAAGAATTGTTCCCTTTCAATAAAATTTAATGAATAAAGTTCTTAAACAAACTTATTTTAAGTTTTATATCAATTTCTTTCAGATTTTCGATGGAGGTTTTTAGGCATTCTTATTTTCTTGAATTTTCATAAACTTTTTGCGATTTTGGGTGTATTTTAAATCATTACTTTGGTTTTATACGGTTTTAGAAAATTATGAAACGTATCTCTAATTTTTCAATGTAAGTAATACCTTTTTTTGTGGGATTTTTTTATTTGCTGTTTTCTGTAGAACGTATCTACCGCATAAAATGAGGCTTGACTGTATATGAAAAGTATTCTAGTTGAAGACCTTATATTATAATTTCTAAAATATTTTGTATGCTCGTTTTTGATGTTTTTGTTATAAGTTAATTTAAAATTTACAAATGTTTACAAATATTTGGAATGTTCATTAAAATATTTAAATTATTATTTTATATATTATATCGCAATATTAAATATCATATTCGCGAATACTATATGATATAAGATGTTTTCAAATGTTTCATTGACTGTTTTTCCATCCATTATATATATATATATATATATATATATATATATATATATATATTTATATATATATATATATATATATATATATATATATATACATACATATAATTTTAAATATGTGGTTCTCAAATAAATAAAAAGTTCATAGGCAATTCTCCTGTCAATTAGGTGGATGCTTGTTTTAAATCATATGTATTTTTTTAACAATGAGTTCACTCGAATACTGGATTCTGGTAACAGTTCATACTTAATGAATGTTTATAAATAAACAGAGGGTCACCTGTAGTAATACAAAATACGCCGTCCGGATGACAGACGGCAGGGGACAGGAAGTGTGCGTCTGTCTGTCTGTCAGTCAGCTTAGATCATTGGCCGTTCGTTTGTTAACTATGAGATATAACTACATGTCACGAACAAATAAGCCAAACGTTTTCCGTCAGGCTTCATCACATGGCCGCGTACAACAAACCGGGGGTTAAGGCCGATCCCTCAAACCACGTTTTCTATTTAGGGAGCTATTATTTACAGAAAATAGCAGATGTTAAATATGTATTAGGGTGTAGCAAAGAACGTTCATTGCAGACTCTCTCATGGTACTGTCAACCATTTAAATAAATAATTTTCTAATTTATACGCTACGATAAAAAGAAAATTGTTTTATCTGTTTTAGTGATATTGTTTAATTGTAAATTTGTCGATAAAAAGCAACTGTTTTTAATTACATTTTTGTATATTTTGTTTTTAACGGATTTATTCTTATTGATATCAAAATAGTTGTATTATAACATAAAAATTTTTTAAATTATTTATTTATTTTCCTCAAATTAAAAATCCAATGAACTTAGGATAATTCCATACATGCGTTTGTTCATAAATATACTTAGTTTAATTTATAATAATGTATCTGAATATTTGTTTAACATTAGATTTGATAGTTATTGTTACGAAATATGTTTGTGTTTGAACTAATTACTTAACTCTCTTAGTAGTTTAGAACTGATATGTCCATTTACTCCATTTTTCCCGAGAAATACTTTAGACGATGTATCGGCTTTTTATTTTCAATACAAATTTAACCCATGTAATGATAACTCTTCATTTTCTTTTTCATAGAAAATATTCTTTGTCATTTTCTTATGTGAAAGTACACTCATTTTACAATAAAATATGAAAAAAATGAAGATACATTTATTTTTAAGAAAAATATGTTAACTTTAATAAATGTCTTCAAAAATCCATATTTTCCGATGTATTTTTGGTCGATATATAAAAAATTTGTAAGGTAGTAAAAGGGTTAAAAGGAGAACGAATCACTGAAAGAATAATTAATTTTATACGTATATACAAAAAGATTATTATGTTAAAAGATACCTTTTTTATTGTCTACAATCTGAAAATGTTTACATTTTCTTCGAACTGTCCGTACGTTTATGGAATTTGATAGTTATTTTATTTGATATGCAAGAATACTTTTATATTATATATATATATATATATATATATATATATATATATATATATATATATACATATATGCATATATACACATACATACACACTTACAAATATGGAACAAGGTATGACTGTGTACTTAGATGACACGTACGATTGTAAACTGAGCAAAGTTCGGATTAAAACCGCATAATAAATAAAATGGCTGTGTGTTCCTGTTTGTAGTATATATATATATATATATATATATATATATATATATATATATATATATATGTATGTATGTATGTATGTTCTATGTTATGTATATCCTATAGTTAAGTGAGAGATTCTCTGAATTTAGAGAAATATAGCTTTATAAAATTTTAAATAGAATTTGAGTTGATGGAACTGGATATAAATAATCTGGAAAAATATATGCATATTCATATATAATAATTTTCCTGTAGATATATTAAAACAATTATTTTTTTTATAAAATATCAGTTAACAAAGATATTATAAATGAATTACTTATAATGAAGATCAAATTAAATTGTACAATAATTTCGTCTATTATCTTGGGTGTATTGGTCCCAGTTTAGTGTTATCTATACTGAGTATATCACGACTAGTTTCAGCTCTTGAAACATTCTAAGTTAAATTATCGATAAACTGTTAAAGTATGTCAAATACTTATATCTAAAAGCTTTTATAAAATAATTATTGTTTTTTTATTATTATTAAAAGTATGTTCTATAACAGATAATTTTATATATATATATATATATATATATATATATATATATATATATATATATATATACAATGCAACAACTTAAAACAGCGTAAAGAAGTATGGAAATATATATGGGAATTATAAAAAGAAATAAGAGAAGAATAGAGTGGATATGAAAGCCCATTGGATTTACAGACATGATAAGAAGAAAAAAATTTTGAAATTGAAATGGGCAGGTCATATTGCAAGGAGAGAAGACAATCGATATACAAGAGAAATTATTGATTGGGAACTTTAAAAGGACGCAGAAAGAGACCGATGAACAGATGGAATAAGGACGTAAGAAAATTTATGGAAAAGAGAAATATTGAATCGTTACAATTGGAAAGGTTTGGCAGAGGCCTTCACTTATTGTTAGCAGTAGATTAGAGAGGTTCCTGCTGCTGCTTATATTTATATATATATATATATATATATATATATATATATATATATATATATATATATATATATATATATATATATATATATATATATATATATGCGTGTATGTGAAGTATACATACAAACCATCTACTAGTTGCGTTGATCTTCGTGCTTTGTTTTATTATAATTAATTTATATTTGACTCAAGAAATATTTAATGAAATAAAAATAATATATATAAAATTAAAACAATTTTGTGACTCGCTCTATGTTAATAAATATTTTATTTGTTAAAGTGGAAATTTTAATAATTGATTATAAGCGAAGTTGATATTAATCATCATAAAATTTCATTTATCGTTATTTTTTATACTTTTTTAATATATTCGAAACATCATACTTTTTTCTGAAAAATTTTAATTTAATAAATTATTTTGATGATTAGGACGTTGATTTTACTAAATAAGTATTTCACTAAAATAATAATTGAAGAAGAAATAGCCTTGATAGCCTTGAATTTTTTTTAGTACCATGATTCAAAATACTACATGCGTGTATATATGTATATATATATATATATATATATATATATATATATATATATATATATATCTGTGTATGTATTATTTTATGTAAGATATTTGAGCAAAAATTACAAATACTTAGTTTATATTGTAATAGTAATGGTTACGAAATAATAAATTGCGAAATTAAATTCTACAAATTCAACCGAAATTTAAGATTTTAAAAGTAAAATCAACGCATATATACGCACACGTTGTGATGTATAAACACAGACAGATATTAACAGAGACCGGAAATAGTGTTTGATATTAAACACAACACCATATTCTCATATATATGTGATGGTACATAAATGTATACTTTGTTTAAAGCTACTTGTCAGTAGATATTTGTCCGTTTTTATTCTGCAATCTGTTTTGTAATCGAAAATATATTTTTGTCATTTATAATAAAAGGATCTGAATGTACCTAAATTTAGAAGTACACTTCATGGTTATTTGAAATGAAATGACGCAATTATTATTTCGATTGAAAAATTATTAAAAATATATTTTTTATAATATTTTGCGTTTACTTTGTTTATGACATTTTACGAATATTAAATTCTTTTTAAATTTGTGTGATTATCATATTTTGAATATCAAATGTAGTCAGAATGCAGATACACTGATTTTAGTTTGGTTTTATTTTTTAATGTATGAGTTGTAAAATACAGTGTCTTATATATATATATATATATATATATATATATATATATATTGTGTATATTTAAAAAATATAGTTTATATTTATACTAAATTGAAAAGGAGAGTAAAATGAATAGATCATAATAAGATCATGAAATCGACATTTATTTTTTTTTAGATACATAGAAAACGAAAAGGTAGATTAAAGGTAGATTAATGACACTTCACAAGAGTTATTGAAATTTATTTTTAAAACATGCTTTAGTACATCAAATGTAGAAATCATAAATTTTAAAGTATATTTTATTGTAACTTATGGAAAATATTTTGTTGTTACAGTTTATGGATTATATATCAGTTTTATATTTTATTGCATTAATTAATAAATGACTAATTTATCTTATATATATATATATATATATATATATATATATATATATATATATATATATATATATATATGAGATTCGAATGTTGTAATTAATAGTAAGTGAATGAATCAAACAAGAACCTTACTTATTATTTTTTTTCATCGTGTATTTGCAAGAAGGTATACAGTTATATTATTTTTCAACATAGCTTCCATATTGTTCAATGCAATTCCTCCAGCGTTTAACTAGTGCCCGGATTTTTTTAGAAAAAGCCTTTCGGTCGCGTGTTCAGGCACTAATACACCACCTGTCAGAAACATTTGTAGCATTATGAAGTCGAAGGTAATTATTAATTATTAAGGTAATAATTAAGGTTTTCAAATCTTTCATCCAAAATTTTTTGGTTTTTAAAAACCAGTTTGCAAATGAGTTTTGCTGCTGAATTTATTAAAAAGTTAAGCAATATCTATTTAATATATTGTGTTTATATTCTTATAAAGGAAAGAGGATATAGCAAAAGGATCACACATGAACCAGGAGCTGTAAGAGAACTAGTATAATTTGATCACCTCCTATATATATACATATATACATACATATATATATATATATTTATATATATATATATATATATATATATATAGGTATATATATATGTATATATAGGTATATATATATATATATATATATGTGTATATATATAGAGATATATATATATATATATATATATATATATATATATATATATAAATGTATATATATATATATATATATATATATATATATATATATATATATAGAATTTTGTATATATCTCTAATGCTTCAAATTTCTTAGATTAACATTCATATACAGTTAATTGAATATATTTTATTAATAATGGAAACAGAACTAAAAGTATTGAAAAGTTAATAAAAAAATACATATAATAAAGAAGAATGCTTTTCATAATAAACTAGTGCATACTGTGATATATTTATGAAGGATTCTTAAAAAAATGTTAATAAAAGAGAAAAATTTTGAAGATCATAACTTTCAAAATATTAATATTAGATTATAAAATGATATTTTTTTTAAAAAAATATCGGTTTTTAGTTTGATACAATTTTTCGAAAATGCTTTATACATTTTTGAAATATCTAAAATTAAAAAGAACTATAACCCGAATGCAGTCTTTGATAAAAATGTACACATTTAATAACATCAAAAGATATAAATTTATTTTTTATTTGATTGTAATATTACAAATGCATATAAAAATATATACATGATTAAAATAGTTTACTTTTCAACAAGTATTATTTAAAAAAAAAATGATTCTGGCTTCAAATGAATTTATAAAATATATTATACCAGATAGGTAAAAACATACGACTTTCACAAAAATGAATGAGACGTACTTTAATATTTGTCAAGGATTAATCATACTACTTTAATTTATGGAAAATTTATTACTTTTAGTATATTACTAGGGGAGAAAAACGACATCTCCAGTGGAGTGATTGAGAGTTGTCATAAAATTTAAGCGTCATATATATATATATATATATATATATATATATATGTATATGTATATGTATATGTGTATATGTATGTATAAGTCAATTTTAGTTTGATTCCATAGTTTATTGTATTGATATTATGTTTGCTTGTTAATGAAAGAAAAAATTGTTACTTTTGTCAATCGAACTTGTTCTTAATATAGGTGGATATTAGGATCATTTATGAAAATTATTATACTTTAGTGTGTTATTGCTTGTCTAAAATAATTTAGATATATTATATAAAAATATTTTTTAGTTTGATATGTATGATCGTTTTATTAATATATATATATACGAGTATATATGAATATGTTAAAACTTTACATAAAAACATTGCAAACAATTCACAATTAAAAAGATAAAATTTCAAAATTGAATTGATTTGGTACGCAAATACCGCTGTATGAAAATCATCTTATGATATTTTTTTACATATTTTATCCTTTATTTGTATTGAATTATTTTTTTGTAATCTTTTTTTTAAATAGACCAGGTTTGAATATTGGTAATAATAGTTTATTTTTAATTAAATTGTATGACAGTAAACAGTTGTATTACATTAGAGGTCATTTTTACATATTTAATTTATTTTTTTTATAAAAAAATGATCTTATATAATAAAAGAAATAAAAAAATGTTTTGAAAATATTTGTCTATTTAAAATGATGATAAATGATTTTACAAGAATATTTAATTTCTAAATAAATATATCATTTCTATCTTAATTATTTTTTCTTAAATAAATGTTATTCATGTGTGTTTTTTTTACATAATATATTAATTGTAAAATATATTTTTTTCGAAGTACTGCTTATGATAGGAACTTTACATTTTTTTTGAATGTGCACATAAATGATTTTTTTGTTTTAATTTTGATATATTATTTCTTTCGAAATAAGATTTATTTATTTTCATATAATTAATTGTAACAATTATTTTCATGAATTTTTATATGAAATTCATGGTTTCCGTAAAGTGTACGTTTATATTAATTTCTATGAACAACTATCTTTTCCTTGAACAAAATATGTATAAAAATGAACGTACACCAATTTGTAAAATATATTTGAATATTATTCAACTGCTTTGTCGTTAAGTTGTGTTATTTTGACTTTATTTTGTAACTGTTCAAATCTATATATACATACATAGTAGAATACAGCAATTATTAATTCGTTTTTTTATATACTAATGGCTATTTATATGTAAATAACATATTATTATTTTATTCATTTATAAAATTCATGACACGCATACAACAAAAAAAAAATAATACGGCATAGCACTAAACAAACTTTACATACAATTATGAGAATATGTCCACGTCCCACACTTTATGGATGCACGGACATATCCTTATTAAAACGTTTATCATCATACAGAAGTCGAACAATACATAACAAACAGTTGGATTTAATCAGCTGTTTCATGTCGTGGAGTGCATAGTATTTTTTATAAAGATAAAATGGATATTATTGATAAAGAATACAATTCGTTGACTAAATGTAACAATATCTATTTATTACAATTAAACCAGCAAATCTATAATTGTTGAGAAAGTTCGGTCTAATTTACTAATCTTAGCACATAATTTATGCACTTTAAGATATTGTAAAAAAAATACATTATTAGAGTTTCATATTTTATGAATTTTAATCAAACTTTTGTAAAAAATAGTGATATAAAATAGGTATATAAAAATTAGTAAAGTTAAGAATTACTAAACACTGTTAATAATTTGTAATCGTTTGAATAATTTGTTCTTTTTAAATTTAAAATATAAACATTTAAACAGCTGTTTTATGCATACTTTTTGTTCACTTATTAGTTATTGAATTTCGTAACTAATCATTAATTTTTTCTTAATTTCTGGTACTTAAGAATGTTTTTCTTGAATTGGAAAATGATTTATGTAAAATTAACTTGTTCGATTTACAAAAGAAATTTGTTACTTATATGGAATTGTGTACAATTTTGAAGTAAATTTATTTTTGAAATGTTTTTTTTGAACAGTTCCTTTTTTATGTTAAAAAACAATATCTTTTCTTAATCAGTACTAATATTGTATTATTCCGTAATCGAACTTTATTTGAAGTATAACACTCATTTAAAATTGTTTGTATAAAATGTTATGATAATTTTAGATGATATAAAACTAGGTCAAAAAGTATTATTAATAACGTTCACTCTTTTTTGTATCTATTTTACCATTTTACCAACATCGAAACTGATTTTTTTTCTTATTAAATAATTGGTTTCTTAATATATTTTTGTATATAATTTTAAATGAATATTTACGATTCATTACACCTCCCGAGTATTACTGCAAATATACAAAAATATTTTTTTACATTTACACAAGTGAATTCTTTTTTCACAAACCACACCAAGTTTTTCGATCAAAAATATTCAATAATTGATTATTGATTATTTTTGATTGTAGCTTATGCGCATTTCGATAGTAATGCTATCATTCTGAAAGTTACCGAAAAATCTCAGATTTTTCATAAATGTGATAAATTTATAAAAATATATGTTAGTCGTAAGAAAATTCATGACATTCATGAAATATCGTAGTAAATAATATGTTTACAATTATGTAAGAGTGTGAAATTCAAAAGATATATCCAAGAATACATTTTATATACTCATAAAGGAAGTCGAAGGAATGAATAAAAATGATTTTTATGAAAATATGCCCATGTTTACTAATTATTTAGTATTTTTATTTTATGACGAGAAATCAGAAAGCAAAATTCTCTCTATTTTTCAGTTGTGAATAGAAATAAACCATGATAAATTACATATGTGTTTATTACAGGCATATATTCTTATATTTTGCAATTTAGTTTTCATATCTGTTGAGGTGTTTATCATAGTGCTAGATCAAAGTCGTAGTTTAGTGGTAAAAATATATATCCTGCAAATGCATCCATCACTTGACTTCATCTTCATCAGTTTGGAAGGGCAAACCGCTTAAGTAATTTTTCAATGTGGAAAAAAAATGAAAGTCCAGTAAGTTAAATTAAGATTTTAAGGATGTGCTTCCAGGTTATTGATTTTCCGTTATTCTCGATAATGTACTCGTAATGAAACATCTGCGTCTCATTTCACTGTAATTTTTAATTAAAATTGCTCACAACATCTTCCATATCTCGACGAGGAAGTATGAACAATCTCGCTGTGTGAGCATTTCTTTCGACATCACCTCTCACATTCCTTTTGATAACCTAGGTGCTCATGAACAGTATTGCATATTGTACGGCGTGAAAGAGTAAATCTGCGTTCTAATTGTACAAGAGAAGCATATTTATCTGTCCACAATGCTATACAATGTTGTCAATATATTAATTGGTTTAAGTTTCCTCACTGATGAAGCCGTCAATAAGTCGAGCTATGAGTACGAAAACAATTTTTCATCGCCAGAACTTTAACCCTATGGTAAGTTCTTCAAAAAACATCGTGGACTACATCGAAACTAAAAGGATATGAATCAATATGTGCTTATTTCATACCAACGTGTTACATATACTGTAATTAGTTTATATTCAGAGTACAAAAATAAGGAACCTTACTTTTGACCTTAATTCGCATAAAGCAATGAATGAAAAATTAACACACAGGGAAACTATTTTTTTATTTCTATTTATTAAACTATTTATTTTATTCATTTTATTTTATTTATATCTTATTTTATATTTCTGTTTACATTATATCTTATTATACACACTGTAACCTATAATATGAATTTTTTGTTTATAAACACAAATGTACATGCAAACACATACACGTATATATATATATATATATATATATATGTGTGTATGTGTGTGTATTAAAATTACATAAATGCAAATATGAATTTGCGTGTGCATCGTTTTGAATTAACATTTCTTGATTTTGTATGCGCCGCAGGTTTTTTGTCACCTTAAGCTAATTAACAAACGTGTATTAGTACATACATATATATATGATTTTTTAAAGGCCAATGTTCCTTAATTAGTTGAACTATTCGATTGTGTAATTCTAAAACTAGAAAATATAGTTAACATACCACATTTAACAGAAAAATCAAATATAGATTCGAATTTGATTTGCACAATGAAAGCTTTGTGTATAATTTTGAACATACTTCGAACGAAACTGAATATAACAAATAACTTATGTTATTCAGTATAGTGAAGTAGTGTAGTAAATGTTAACAGTATGTTAGTAATGTAAATAATTAAGGCGCTTCTATGTTGATTATTCCATGTATGTTTAAAGCAATACTTTTTATTAAAATGTATATAGTTGAGCACCACTTGAACATTGATGTTCAGTAATCATTTCTTATTGGAAAAAAAACTCATATCGTGAGAAATATATTTTTTTATTAACATACAATACTGTACATAAATATAATATAATGTTATTCATGCGGAAAATGCACATACTGAAGGCGAAATGTTAACGTAAAAATCTCGTTTTATTCAAAAATAGAGATGTGCAAGGTCGTCATTTTCACATAACAATTATGTCATTGCTTCTTATAGTCAATCTTGTAAGAAACAAATATTATTCTGAATCATTTTTTATTTTTTTTTTTAATATTTATCTATCATACTTATTAAACATGACTAATTATCTTGTTTATTGAATTTTTTGATAAATACATGAAATTATATTTTTTTAATAAACGCTAATAACGTAATTGTGTTGTGATCTGTAATACGAAAAAAGTCACTACAAAGTTATAGTTGTTCAAACAAAAACATTTTCAAAAAAAACGTTTTAATTGTGTGTTTAGTTTGATAGAAAAATAGGATAAAAATTCAAAATGAATTACAATATTGAAAAATACAATTCAAAGTGAAATTGATACTTTTAAGAACAATATATATATATATATATATATATATATATATATATATATATATATATATATATATATATATATATATGCGTGCGTGCGTGTATTGATATGCTCTATTTATTCATATGCTCTTTCGCACACATAATAAATATTGACTGTGATAGAAGTCAAACGCAGTGATTCAATTTTAATTATTCTTTTGATTTAACTGCTTGTACAGTACCAATAATCGTTAAAAAAGTAAATATGTAGTTTACTACATTACAACCATTGTCATACATTAAAACCATTGTCAATTTATGACAATGGTTTTAATACAACATAAGACCTTTAATATGAACATTTTAATAAGGCTTCCTTTCAGTTGCATGGCAGGTAGTGTCGAATCAGTAGCGCACTCAGGATTTAATCTTGTGGGGGGGGAGCGAGTTGAACGGATAAAAATTTGTTAATATGAATTAAATAAAATTCATTGTGATTATAAAAAAATATTTAAAGAATAAAATTCAGTTTTCTTTTCTTTTTACAAAGCTCTTGAATTACTTCAGTCGTAGTTACATTAATCTCTCTGTGTACATATAGGGGATAATGATAGTGGATTACATTAATATATATAGGAGAATTTTCGTGCGATGATTTTGTTTTATTTTCTAGTGTTTTTTTTTCTTGTTCTTTTGGGAGTACCACGACCACTTGCTGCCCGGCTGGGTGCGCCACTGTGTTGAATTACAAACAATGAAAAAATAAAAAAATATCTGAGGAATTAATCCGTCAATGAAAATAATTTATAGGAGTGCTATATTTTCAATTTAAAATGAATATTATTTAACCTTTGTCAGAAAGTACCGGAGATTATTTCATTTGCAAAAATTGTCAAATCATGTTAAATGTATATATATATATATCTTCAAGTAGGATAGTTAATATAGTGATCAATAATGTCAGTCGGATTAATAAGATGATAAAATAACAAACGTTAACCTACTAAAATTTACATATAAGATTAGAAGTTATAACACGAAATAGCAAATACAACAAAGATGATTGAATAAATATATCAAACAAAAAATGTTTCCGAATAAATATACAGAAATTATTAGGTGAATAGTATATGTTTGGATAACTAACAAAATAAATATAAAAGGACTCGAGGAGGTGATATATTGCAAAATATTCAAAGACATCGAAAGAAAGAATCGCCAAAACTGTACTAAATATTGTTATATCGCATTAATGAAGTAAATTAAGTTTTTAATATTAAAAAGATATAAACACGAATCACTGAAACATTGCCAAGGAATGGAAAAAATTATTCATTGAAAATGAAAAAAATGAACTCAGAAAATATTTTAAGTTTTAGAATCTAATATTAAGAATTGATTTTGCAAGTAGCTAAAAATAATAAAAATATACTTTTGAGCAGTTTTAATGGCGGCTTATTAAAATATATAGTAAACTAAAAAGAAATTGAAATTAAATAATACATAATGCTGCGATGATCTGAAATCTTTCTGTGCGCTTTAACATTTTTTTTTTTTTTTGTATTTGTGAACTATTTGTTTTTTCTGTCTATAATTATAAGATGTAGAGAAGTGTATAAATAATTAATAATTTAATTAAAGAAAATTATACATTGACAAAATATTAACATATATATATATATATACTACAAATTTTACATGTTGGATATAATTGAAAAATATATCACTGTATAATATATATTTATAGATCAGTGTCGTTTTTTTTACAAAGTAAAATTAAAATTTCGCCAAGCATTGTTACTCTTGTTTTTCTCTACTTTCAAGGATTTTACGTATTTGTTATTTTTACGCTCTTATTTTTATTTTCGATGTCTGATGTAATTTTGGCACATCATCATAAGGGATACTAATTCCTTTATAAAAATATAGTGTGAATAAGAGTTAATTTTCTTGCAAACGTTGTGTAGTCTATTATACAAAAATGACATGTATGTTTTGTAACAATTAGGTTACATTTTTTTTATTTAGAACGACAGATAACGTGATAAAACGAATACTTATTTGTATGTGCATAAAAAATATTTTACACTAAGTTCTCTACAATTCAAAGATTTGAAGTATTTCGTTTTGATTCCTATTTTCGAATAATTTTTAATTATTGGGTGTTGGAATTAATTCGTAGCGTTTTCTTCATGAAAAAAGGTCATTTATTTTAAATGAAATTGAAAAAACATATCATTCAAAGTATTGTCCATCGTCAGCCACTACTTTTTCCCATCTTTCGGGCAGGAGACGAATACCACGTCGGAAGAACGCTCGTCTTTAGATGCAATCCTCGAATCGACCCATTTTTTGCAATCTTCATAAGAAGTGAGCTTCTGCCCATTCAAGCCATGACTCATCGATCGAAACAAGTGGTATTCAGAAAGATCAGTATCTGGAGAATACGGCAGGTGGAGTAGGACTTCTCATTTGAGCGTTTCCAAGTACGTTTTGACCGGTTTTGCGACGTGCGGACGAGCATTGTCGTGCTGCAAAATCACTTTATCGTGTCTTTCAAAGTATTCCGGCCGTTTTTCCTTCAAAACACGGCTCAAGCGCAACAATTGTAGTCGGTAGCGATCCTCAGTGATGGTTTTATTCGGTTTTA
The DNA here is from genome assembly GCA_034766995.1 of Acanthacorydalis orientalis. Taxonomy (NCBI): domain Eukaryota; kingdom Metazoa; phylum Arthropoda; class Insecta; order Megaloptera; family Corydalidae; genus Acanthacorydalis; species Acanthacorydalis orientalis. Next base: position 9,850,296 of record CM068320.1, on the reverse strand, counting down.
GCAGCTCATAGTAGCACACCCTTATGATTCCACCAAATACAGAGTATGAGCTTGGATCCATGGATATTTGGCTTCGCCGCTGGTGATGATGGTTGACCGGGCTTAACCCATGACTTTCTGCGCTTGGGATTGTCGTAACTGATCCACTTTTCATCGCCCGTGACAATTCGATGCAAAAATCTCTTCCTTTTCTCCCGTTGAAGCAGCAGTTCACAGGTAGAAAAACGCCTTTCAACGTCCCTTGGTTTCAATTCGTATGGGACCCAATTTCCTTGCTTTTGGACCATTCCCATGGCTTTAAGGAGTTTTCCTACCGTTGACAAGTCAACTCTCAACGATTCAGACAATTCTTGAAGTGTTTGACATGGGTCTTCATTGAGCAATGCCTCCAATTCTTCATCGTCGAACTTTTTTGGCTGTCCAGGTCGTTCCTTGTCTTCCAAGTCGAAATCACCACTTTTATAACGTGCAAACCACTTCTGACACTTCTCAGCTAGAGCATGGTCACCATAAACTTCCACTAAAATACGATGACTTTCGGCAGCACTTTTTTTCATGTTAAAGTAATGAAGTAAAACTCCCCGAAAAAACAATTTATCCGGCACGAAATTCGACATATTCGATAAAGTACAAAGTGTTGTTTTTACGCTTCAACCAAATGTCATATACTGAAACTGACGCCTAATGACAGCTGTTTTATGGGAAATATTTGGTTAAAGGGAACAATGGAAGAATGTACTACCTACGCCATCTCTTGTAAAACGCTACGAATTAATTCTAACACCTAATAAATAAAGTTTACTTTGGATGTACATGCTTTACATCTTACAAATAATATCCTAAGATACAGTAAGTTTAAATGTTTATGTGCAATAAAAACTGTTTCTGTACACAAAAAAACTTACATATTTTTTAAAATTTTAAGTCAAAAACCGAAGTTTAAGGATTTTTTGAGGTACATCTACATTTTCTTTTATCATTCAATAATATAAAAATATAGTGTATTAGTGTGTGATATACTGTTATGGTTGTAGAGAAATGTTTCGGATTAAATCATAAAAAAGTTAAATAAATATTCTACTTATAACAATTGAAATAATAAGTATACATTATTAAGTATACATTATTAAAAAAATATTCTAAAAAATACTCAATACGTCTCCATTTTTAGAAACTAATGAACGAAAACGCAACATCTTTCATGAAATGTATAGCGAATCTAAAATAAGTAATTTGATTTTTTTAGATTACATTATGTTACGAATTTCTAATAAGAGGCCTCACTTGAAATCTATCTTTTGTCTTCTTAATGGTACTATTAAAACGCCGGGCTCCATCTTTAATTTGCGAAACATTAGTTATAACCCTAGAGTGTAATTTTTTTAACATGTGGTTGCAACATTCATGTAACAAGAAATTAATCTTTTGTATATTATCACTAAACACTTATACAATACAGTATTGTAGAACCAATTAAATAAAATTTAAAGCAAAATTGTGAATTAAAAAAACATGTTAAATTTACAACAAAATAATGAACTGGTCATATTTTAAAGAGTAATTCGTCCGTGTTTTAGGCCATTGTAACGCGCCAGTTTATTTAAACTTGTATAATTTAAAGTAGCATTTATAATTTAAATGGAATATCAATATTTAATTCACAAGCGTATATTATATTATGTTGGTGCAAAAATAATTGCGGTTCTATCATATCTAGTATAAAAACGTATATATCAGTTAAAAATTATATTTATTAATCAAAATAAAGACCATCGGCCTGCACACATTTCTCCCAATGGGAAACAAGTTTTTTTTATTCCTACAAGATAGGATTCTGGAGTCCTGGAATTTGAGCCTTGATCTTTGAAAACTTTCTCTCGTAGGAAATTACTCAAATATTTTTAAAAAATGATAATCTGTCAGAGACCGGTCCGGAGAATTTAAGTTCATTTAATTTTTTTAAAGTCATCTGTGAGACGTGTGATCCGGCGTGGTCATTAAGAAAAATTGGTCCTCTTCGATTCACTAATGCTAGCCGTAAATGATGCAACTTCTCATGCATTTTTTCAATTTCCTGACAATATTTTTCTGCTGTTATTGTTTCTGCAGGATTTAAGAAATTGTAGTGAATGATCCCACTTGCCGACCACCAAACAGTGATTATAATCTTTTTTTTCATGAATCTTCGGTTTGAAAAACTGTTTTGGTGCTTCTCCTCGGTCTAGCCACTGTAATAAATGTTTTCGATTGTTGTAAAGAATCCACTTTTCGTCACATGTGACAATGCGATCAAGAAAGGGATCATTTTTGTTATGCAAAAGAAGCTCAGAACAGACTTCGTATCGCCGAATTGCTTAATGTTCGTTTAGTTCATACGGTGTCCATTTATCTAGCTTTTCTGTTTTTCCAGTTAGGCTCAAATGTCGAACAGCTGGTGAATGATCAGTTTTCTTCTGCCATCTCTCGAGTTGTTTTACGTGGGTCCGCTTCAATAATGGTTAAATCATTATTATCTATAGCTGAAGGACGTCCACGACCCTGCTCATCATCAACTGTTTGCAACCAGTGTTGAGCTGTACATTCACTAACTGACTCTTCGTCAAAAACAAATTTGATATTTCGAGCAGTTTCTGTTGCTTTACGTCCCAATTTAAACTCATACGACAAAATCGGGCAAATTTGCTTTTTTTTCAATGACTAATTTAAGAGGTTATATCCAACAATACTAAATAATGAAAACAGTAGACTTAAGCTGAAATCACTAATGCTAATTTCATTGTTTACAGTAATGTATCACATGACCATAACAAAAGATAACGATAAATAGAAAAATCGTCGTCAAACTTAAAATGATAAAAACCACAATTAATTTTGCACCAACCTAATAGTAACGTTAGTTATATTGAATTAAAATGAACATTGTACAATTTGTGAGAGATTTTTTAGTCTAAGAAAACGCAATTATATACCTTTTTATTAAAAATGGAACTTAAAAATTTAATATTCGAATATGCTTTAATATTTGTACATATCGATATAATAAAACGTCCATTCTACCCAATTTCGCAATATCTGAGTTAGAAGTATTGAAAAGTATAGATTTCTATGGGGAAATTTTACATATTGCAGAGTCTCTTGATCTGCAAATATTATTGTCGTTTTATAAAATTCTTGCTTTTTATAACAAAAACGAATAAATTCGAATTGCCAGTTAGATTTTAAAATGGTCTACAATTAAGTTCAAGAAAATATTTAATGAACAATAATTGCTTTGAAACAAGCCGTTTTTCGTATTATACTTTTGGGTTTAAGCCGTTAAATTATTTATTTCGTAGGAAAAATAAACAGTAAGTTTACAAAAATTTGCAAAGAACGACTGAGGAGGTAGAAATAATTTATTTAAAAAGTAATTAATACCAGAATTTTAATATTTTTTAAGTATCAAGTCATTTATGTTTGAAATATCTATGAAAATATTTTATGGTAATGCATTTTTTTCATTGTGTCGTAATATAAACACACATGTGTGTATAGAGGGATTTTTTTTGAGAAATACTTAACAAATATATGTTTATATACACACTTTTTACAGCGATTTACAATTGGCGCGGTGATACGCGTTTCGGCCTACCGTTAGAAATTGGCGATACTGTTCAAATATTAGAAGAATGTACCGGTTGGTATCGCGGTTTTGCCACCAAGAATCGTGCCGTTAAGGGCATTTTTCCGCAAAGTTATATTTACCTCAAGCCATGCAAAGTTGATAATGAGGGTCTCTTTGAAAGCGTCGTTCCGCTTGAAGATCCCGTTATACGTGAAGTAACACTTGTTTTGCGGGAATGGGGCAATATATGGAAAAAACTCTACGTTAAGGTAATTGTGAAAAATGATGTTCAATAAAAATATTTTTTAATAGCCGAAACGAAACCTAATGAAACATTACATTTTAGAGTCGAAGTGAAGAAAAAGTGAAATCTCTACGTAAATCTATGCATGAATTGTTAGAATGGCGCAGACAGCTTATGTCAGGTACTCTAACACACGATCAAACCCGCGAACTGAAGATTCGAATTATATCGAGGATCGACTGCGGAAATCGGTGAGTTTCTGTTTTCTCATACTTCATTTTTTGATTTGTTTTTTTTTTCAATAGAAGTCTTAAACATCTCGATTTATTTTATTAATAATGATTATTATTTGTATTTAATTCAAATAAAATGTATTTTATCAAGTAAACTCAAACAGACGATAATTACTTTTTGTTATAAAAATACAATAGTCTTTTAGATCTATTTACAAATCTAGATATTATTTAATTATCATGTATATTATTCATGAATATTTTATAATTAGTCTATTGTACTGTTTTATTTTTTATCCGATGATAGTTATTTGTAAATATTAAATCAATGAAATTTATTTAATTTTAATATATATATATATATATATATATAAATATATATATGTAATCGAAAAGATAAATATATTCAACATACTTGTAAATTCACAATTTTTAATTGAACATTTATAAAATAAGACCTTATAATTATTTTGTACTATTGCGACGTTATTTTAAAAACAGCCATTATAAAAAGGGTTATGTGAATTTTAATTTATTTGCTTTAGTTCATTAAAATATGGCTCTGAAATACAAGTTTTTATTGTCCTATAATCGTATTAGTTTTTGGATTCGCAAATGAGTTTTGTACAGGATTTCTGAGTCAGGCGCATTTTTCTCTTAGTTTAAACTAACTTATTAAACATTTAAATTAGAAATATAAATTATATTATAGGTACACTGATCTTCATTCAGCAAACCGTAATATAATTTTAATGAAATATATTTTTTCTTTGGAGTTTTGTGTATCTTTTATACCATTTTTATTACAAATTTCTGCTTTTTTCAAACAATCAACCGTAATAAATGTGTTTATTCTTTTGAAATAAAAGACATATACATATATATATATATATATATATATATATATATATATATATATATATATAATGTACATTATGTAAATATGTTCCCAAATTTTTTAATAAATTTCATTCAATTTATGTGTATTTTAAAATTAAATTAGTCTGTAATCAATTCATATTTACTTCACAGATTCTCTTTAATTAAAGAGTGTTAGTGAATTTCTTAATGTTTGTGTCAAATATAAATATTTAAATTTCAGTTTGCATTACTTTCTTTTACAGCAAATATAATATATTTACTATTGTCGATAATTATATTTAAATTGTTTGTAATGGTGTATATATATATATATATATATATATATATATATATATATATATATATATATATATATATATATATATATATATATATATATATATATATATATATATATATATATATATATATATACACACACATATGGAATGCGTATATAAGTATAGTTCTTTTCTATTTAATTGTGTATGCATTCTATTATCTTTTCTAAGAAAAATTCTTCTATCGTGCCGAATAACTTTGATATTAAACCGAAATGAATGTTCAGTTATCTATATACTAGGCATTTCCGTAGTTACAAGAAATTGATAAACAATATCAACTATAACTCATTTACAGATATAACTACAAATTGCTGTGTCGTATTTTTTAATAACGTTATCATTTGATATATAATTCTCTGGTTTTCTAAGTAAATAATAATTACATATTTATAAGTTCAGATTTCAACTTTATAATGTATCGTTTTAACAATACATTGTGGTTAAGATTCTAATATCATAATTACTTTATTTTTATACCTAACTTTTACTTTTTATATATCAAACATATATATATATATATATATATATATATATATATATATATATATATATATATATATATATATATATATATATATATGTATATATGTATGTATGTATGTATGTATGTATGTATGTATGAATATATATTTACCTAACCTTAATATACACTTAAGTTTATTTTATTTAATATACTTAAACATAATATTCTTCAAATGTTTTGTCATTGTTTGCTCATTTCATGACTTGTAAACTCTTTTAATTTCTCTCCAGTGCCTTGATTCAAATAATCGGTGATATTTACAATCGGAAATACTTTATTAATATTTTTTTATATTTTTGTTTTATATGATTGATGAATTGATTCATAATTACTACTCATGTTTATATATATATATATATATATATATATATATATATATATATATATATGTATGTATATACATCACATCGAATAAAAAATATACAAACCCTTTTTATAATTCGGACTGGTGTTAATGAGAAAAATGAAAATGTAGCAAATAGGCGTTTTTCATCCGAATTTCACATCCTGTAAGCGCTTCATATCTCCCTCGCCCCGTCTGAAAACCATTGTTTTAGAGAATGATATATTTTTAGATTGTATTGATTTTCAAAGAACTGTCATTATTTTTTAATATTTGCATGTAAATTTACTGTTGGTTTTTATTTAATTTAAAATTATTATTTTTATGACATTAATTTATCCAAATTATAAAAATTCTGTTGTTAATGATTAGTTCATTTTATAAATTTAATTTAGCAAATGTGTACTTGTTATTGTAAACTTTCAAAAATTAGTGTAGGAACTACTATTCATTTATATATATATATATATATATATATATATATATATATATATATATATATATATATATATATATATATTAACGTCTGGATCGCAAGAACTCCATTCCTTCCGGTTTTTTGAAAAATTTTTCTGGACCCCATCACTTCAAACTATCCCTTATACACACTTCCTGAAACACAAATCTCCTGTCAAAACCTGTTTAAAAGCCTCGGCCAAGACCCCGGACCAAACCTCAATTTCCATCCAACGTACAGTAAATACGGCGTTGAAACGTGTAAAATTCTTCACAATAAAATTATTTTTGAATTTGATTTGATTTGGATCACAAGAACACAATATATTGTAAAGAAAGCGGCACTTGATTTACCTGAACATAAATAATATTCACTTTTTCAATTAGTATATAACCTACTATTTGTACAAAAACCAAGAAACACTCGGGTGCTATAAAGAACAAGTATGTATTCACAAATTCTATGGATAACTGTACTCTCCTACCCCTAAATGTCTTAGTAAAAATAAATATCTTTGAGCAGTGGAGTGTTTTCGAGATTATTGTTTTTATGATAGGTGGTCATAATAAAAAAAAACTTAACTATAAATAGTAACTTTTTCATCTACTTAAAAGTTGGAAATGTTCGTCAAGATTCTATTTGAATTAATAAAATAGAAATATATTTTCATATTTCTCATAACTATTCTGTTAATATGAACATTAAAATTTTCCAATTTCGACATATAATTGTATATTTGAACCGATACAAACTTTGTACTCTAGCTCACTTTTATTTCTATAATAAACTATTAAATAGTTTTTTCAACTTTCATTTGACGAAAATATGTTGTTTTTGCATATATTTTTAGAGAAAAAATTGATATCTCGATATTTTAAGATGCCATAAGATTGTAACGTTGATAATTCGAAAATGAATTTGATAAATAAATATTACAATCATTTCAAATATATCATGCAATTTTTCATATTTCAAATTATTTTTAACTATGTATTATATGTATTTATTTAAATTTACTCCGAATCTGCAAATTTAAAATAAAAAATAGAATTTTCAAATGAATACATAATATCATTTAACAATATTGTAATTAGAACCTGATTGTCAGGAATTTTATAGAATCACTTTTTTAAATTAAAATCATGACCGTGAATGTTCATTTTTAACAAATTTTATGTTGTACCATTAACTATTAGTAATACAGTTCAGACGGTAAACGAGCTATTTATATATTAAAAATATTTATAATTTCATTTTCATTAATCTAAATGAATATTCTTACATTAACGTTATGCACTCAGGAAATGAAATCCGACATTAGTGCTTCACTATGCATACGAATAAGTAAGTGTACGTCTATGAAAAAACGCCACTTTTTCGAATTGAGTGACGTCGTATGTCTCGCGATCCGGACCTTAATTACGATATTCTGAACCGCATTTAATCATTTTGTGTAATTAATGAACTATTACAGGAATAAAATATACATCTGAAAGTTTTCTTTTAATGACAGAAACATTTGTAATCGTTTTTCATATATTTAAAATATATAAGTTTTTAAATATTTTCATAGCTGTTCTAACTTACCGTGAATAAAAAAAACTGCACTTATAAATAAAAGATTTATATTAACCGTTCTCTTATAACAGTAAATAAAATCTGAATCTATTTAGTATTCATAATAAAATTTAAAATACGACCTAGAGCTATTAACAAAAAAAAATCTTCATATAACTGCATCATACAACTATTCATCCATAAAAAGTTGGTTAAGTAATTGTGTTGTAGTGGATTTATTATGAATTCGAATTCTTTGCGACGTATGTGTATTTTAAATAATAATTTTGTAAAAATCTGTTGGTGATTTTTATAATTAAAAAAGTTTTCATGGATATATGATGAATATAATTTTGTTACGAGACAAATAACCGAAAATACATTTCCATTTACTTTTAATAGTAAAAAAAATTGTTTAAATGATTTATTTTTTAGCAAAGTTTCCGTGTGTATTTTATTCATTGTTTAAGAATATTTTCTATAGTTGCTGTTAAATATTAATGCATAAGAAATAATTTCGATTCACTCACATTTTTAATAACGAAAAAAAATATTCTCCCACTCTATGTCTATATTACAGGATATATATATATATATATATAAATTAGATATGAATTTTGTCCGGGTTTAAATTAATTTACAATTAAAGTCAAACATGCAAGACCCAACAGACTTCAATTTAGAAATACTTGAATTGAGTAATGACCGTTTATTGTGTTATTATATCAGTAAACATTTGTAAGTTTATTAAAAAATAAGCTGTTTATTGCCATTCTGTGGACATTATTTGGTTATTAAAATTGTAACCAAGATTATTGAGATCCAAGAATTTCTTTAATTGTTGTTTTGGTTGATTGTACGTTTTATCAGCAGAAATATGAGCTTTGTTTTTTATGTAATGAGATTAGAGCCTTTTATTAGTTAAGTACGCAATAAAAGTAAGTTATTTGATACATGCGACAAGAAAAACAGCACACCTGTAAATTTTAATATATATTTATATATGTGTATATATTTAAAAAAAAATATGTTCATCATACAGCTCGAATACATATCACTTAATGACAAAATTATAAATCAAAATCTAAACAAAAATTAATTGGTATTCCTTTCTATTTTTCATAATCCTAAACGAACAACAATTATTAAAGTAGCGACAGTCTTATCCTAAATCACTTACATAGCCGGACATCTGATGCGATTTTTGTTGCAATATAATTAAGAAATAAAAGAAAAACAACATGAAATGTTTAACAAAAGCTGTAACGAAAGCTCTGTCTATCACAATGCTGACAGAATGGAGTAGCAATCGAAAAAAATGACGTAGTATTTATAATAATAATAATAGTATAATAATAATAATAATTATAATTATAATAATCAATAAAAGTAGTATTAATACCTGTAATAAACTAAGAAAATGGAAAGAAAAATACTATTGCTGTAAGCACATTATTGTGTGACATTGTCAACCTAATTCTAAATCATATTCATATTGACGGAAACATCTTTCGACACAAACTGAATCACAAATATTAAACCTAACACGTATTCTCAAACACATATAAATTATTTTTATTATTAAACTTTTTTTTTTGATTTTTATTCGATTCAAATTACACAGATTTTTTTATTGTCGAAGTATTAAATTACCTAAAGAGATCCCTATTCTATGGCAGGAAATTTGCTGAATACACCGACAAGAACACAGAATTGATTATTTTCACAAACGGGCGTCGTAAATATTTGTTTAGAAATCGTTATATCTAGTAGTGAGATTCGAGACAAATTAAAAAAAAAATGCAATTCTATAGACATTAATACTTTTTACAGATAGAATTTTCTTTTTTTTTTCTTTGAAAGAGCAACGCAAAAATCCATTTAGATTTGTTATGAAAGTTGTCATTGACCTACTTTCAGAACAACTTTTCTAGTTTTATAACCAATGCAACTAATAATTCATTGAAAGTTCTTTTTATAATCGGATAGCGCTACTTCGTTGAAGTAAAACAGCATTTGTTATCATTAGAAGCATTTATATATATATATATATATATATATATATATATATATATATATATATATATATATATTGTAAAATTTTAATAATAATTTAACCAAATTGAATAAATATAATTACGATAAAAAGTAAAATCAGATCGTACTATATATTGCAATCGATTTTTTTTAGTAACCAATAAATCTACATTGAGATAATTTTTATTCAGAAAAATTAAATTCGAGTGCCTCAATCGGAATCAATTTTCGACTAGCTGAACATTTCGACGATCCCGTTCGTACGCGAGAATCTGAATTCTCAATAGAAATTTATAAAACGTAATACTTAAATTTCGACCGATCGATTGATATTTCTCTAATCATTTATCGTATATATTTGTTAATATCCGCAACGGAAATCGCTTATTTCGAGACGTTTCACAGATCAGCTTAAATCGTAACAATAATAAATAGTTTTCATTTTCGTTTCTATGTTTCGGTTTCTTTGCCGAACTTTTCTATTTCTGGATATATAGGACTCATTTCTAATGTGCTCGGCGCTGACGGCACGTTGTTCCCAAGATTAAGACGTCGGGTCAGCTCTTCGAGAATCTCGCCGAATACGAGTAGATTCATGTTTTGTCCTAGCAAATGTAAGATCAGAAAATCTCCGACCTGCAAACAAAACATTTCGAATTTACGAAAATTATGTCGCTTCGTTTTCGAGCGGAAATGTTTATATATATATATATATATATATATATATATATATATATATATATATATATATATATATATATTCACTATATTATTCTATTTAAATATTTTCATTGTATGCAGTTATTAGAATTGAGATAAAAAATAAACAATTGTATTGTAAGCAATGTTCCGATAATAAAAAATATTGTATTAAAATAGGAAAATTTTAAAACAAAGAATATTTGCAGCTGTATGACACGACGAGAAATTTAATTAGTGAGTTCAATGAGTAAAATACCATCTGTTTCATATATGGCATAATTATATCTATTCGTTTAAAGTAAATAAAAAAAGATAAATAATCAAAACAACACAACAACGATACCCGCGTGCGATATTACTAAAATATAGACGAACTGAATTATTTACATACCTGCGTTTTCCTTATCAATGCTGCAACACCTGCCGGTGTTCCGAATCTAAAGCGTCTCTTGAGAATTGTTTCGCGCACACTAGGCAGCAACACGACCGCAGCAGAATATATTACAGCGAGACCGGACAGAACGGCCAGAATAATGAACCAGAACCACAGGAAAATGTAAATCTTCTCGTTGAGAATGTTCAGAGCGAGTACGCACAATGCGTCGTGTTTTTGAATCGTGCCTGATGGACCGAATTTATGGAAGGTACATTTTGTAACACGTGGGAACACTTCCACCATAGGGTCACTTCTTTGGTGTTGGTTCATGTTAGAAAAACGTATAACATCTGTTCCGTACGAGAAGAAAGCACCGCCGAGGAATTTATCCAGAAAGAACATGTTCATTATCTAAAAGAATAATAAACATAAATCAGTAAATATATTTGTGTTAATAAAAAATACATCAACGGTGTTTTTTTTTGGCGTATTAACTCTACATATGCTATACTGCACATATGTATAAGAAATGTGTACTGAATTTTATTCGAAATATTTTCATTTTAGTTTATATTTATTTAATTTAGTCATTAAGAGCTATTAGGAAATAATAATAATTATTATAATAGATAAATAAATAAATCATAATTATACATATTGATAAAATAACATGTTCGAATACAGAACAGGTCTGGCTAAATTATCATCTATATAAACCAACACACAAATATGTAAATTAATTGTAACAACGAACACATTCATGCAGATAATTATCGTCAAGAATTAAAACCAAAATGCATGTTAGGTAGATTATGTACGACAAAAAAAAACTATTAGATTTAAAAACAAGAAGAATTAATCACGAACATAATTATTCAAACCTTAAAAATGACGTTTTCAAGTACGAAAGTGTAATTATTTCAGTTATTTAATGTAATGTAATGGAAAGAAAACAAATTGTACACATATATATTTATTTACCACATTGACGAAATTCAGTGTTTCACAGAAAAAATATCCGAATGCATATGTATTATGAAGGTGTAGCGTATCTGTGATGTACTGAATAAGATGATCTTGACGCTTTAAACGTTCTTTTTTTGCACCCACAATATTGCCTCTCATCCCTTCAGTGATTATACGAATTTTTCCTTCTTCCCAGTTCTTCCATAACCAGTGAGGAACGTAGAAGAGGATACCCTGAAACATTAAATACAATGTTACTTTAGAATTTAAATAAGTACTTACAATTTGATTGTAATTAAAGCAGTTTATATATATATATATATATATATATATATATAGAGAGAGAGAGAGAGAGAGAGAAATTCAGAAAATCAAATTTTCAGGATTTTAACACTTTCGCTGTTCAGATGCGGGACTTTTTTCTCCGCGGACACTTTTCGCAGTCGCGCAGGCGGTAGCAACCGATCTTAAACGCATTAATTGTATAAACATTATTATTTGTACAAATATGCATTAATTGTATTAACATTATTGTTTGTCAAGTGACAGTATCACCATATCCGACAGAATATGTCTCTGGCTCATTGTATCATCAAAGATCGGTGTATGAAGTAATGGATCTGTGGACCAGTGTAATCATTTTTCTCAGACTTTTTCACAAGACGCATTAGAATGATAAAGTCAATAATTTTTTTAATTTTTATATTACTAGTGTCAGCCCGACCTTTCCTTTTATCTGTTATGCTACTGTCACTGCTGTTGTTTTGATAACAGTGTCTATTTGACCCCCCGACAAGTGTAGCTATGAAATCGTCTCCGATAATGAATTGTAAACATTATTTTATATTGTTTAAATCTAGAGATTTCGTCTGTATTCCTTGTTGCTCTGTAAAACTATGCACTTTAGGAATGAAATCACTTTCCAACCAATCACGATCATCATTCAAGTTAATATCATCGCTCACTTCATCAAAATCCAGCCGAAAACCGATGGTAGCCAGTCATGCATACGTAACGCTCCCCGTGAAAATGTTAATTATCGATTTTAATATCATAAATATTCCTTAAATATTTTTTAGTAAAACTATGTATTTACATACATGTTACTCTCGTGTACGAACTTTTGGGACACAGTAAAAATAAATACGATTAAAAATAACCTCTTATTTTAGAAAATAATTGAAAAGTGATTTGTATTAAATTTTCTACAATATATATATATATATATATATATATATATATATATATATATATATATAGAGAGAGAGAGAGAGAGAGAGAGAATGAACTGATGATTCATTGGTTAATTGGTCAGGTGATTCTCGTAGAATAATTTAATAAAATTATAGAGGTACAGAGTGTCATAAACACGAAACATTAATCAATCTGTATCTGTCCAATGCACTGAAGTAGTTTCATATTTGACTATATTATAAAACGTTAATGTTTTTTTTGGCATTTCGTAGTAGTGCATGTACACTTTTATGTAATTTAATGCGTATTAAATTATAACCAATGTTTCATTTTTAATTATCGTACTCAAATTTGACATTTATATGAATTTCTTCCACGGAACATTGTAATAATCAGTTTTGTTTAATATGTAATTAACTTTTAATGACGAGGTGTGGTCTGCGCGAAACATCCTTTTTCATAAATAATATGCATTGTTTGCTTATTGTAGATCATTTTGATTCTAAAATATTTTTAATTAATTTTTTCCACATTTTAAAATCCCTTTATTATTGTATGACTTATATATAAGAATTATAAGATAACAAATAAATTAAGTATGTAAAGAAAATAATCAATGCGAAACGAAATTAATTAAATACGTTAATACTAAAATTATTTTTTAAATTGTGTAATAACTGGGTCTGTTCGATTTGTACTTTGAACTTACCCGGAGTAAGAAATTTTACACATTTCTGTTCGATATGTACTCTGACCGTATTCGGGATTTTCGTCGAACAGTTTAGAGTAAGTTGTAACTGGAGATTTTTTACTCTTGACTTACACCTGATCTTTATTAGAGAAACATTTTAAACAACGTTTTAACTTTCAAACATATTTTGAAACTAATAACCTAACTGTACGATAAAAAAATGTACGATTTTAAATTTATTGATAATTGTCCAACATTAATTGACGAATCTGCTGAAATTTATCAAGTTGAACAGAAGTATAGACATAAAGTATTGATCATATGATGAAGTAGTAATTATATGATTTACTCTAAACTTACTCTAAGTTGTTCGATAAAAATAAGTTCAAAGTAAGAAAGAGTAAAGTTATAAAACTCCAAGTAAGTTCAGAGTACATATCGAACAGACCTACTAACTATAACCATTGATAATTTGTGATGTCCAGTACTTTTACAAACATACATACATACAGTAGGGTCACAATAGTTTGATCTATTTACTACACCGTCAAACTTGAGAGGGATGAAAAAGATTTCAGATCTATTTAAAAAACTGATTTGTTTATCCTTTCCATGTATTTTAATGCAGTGTAAAGTAAAATTAAAAATTATGTACATACAAAAAGCAACAGTAAGTACTTTTGTTTCACATTCGACATATATATATATATATATATATATATATATATATATATATATATATATATAGAGAGAGAGAGAGAGAGAGAGAGAGAAAGAGTATAGGCTATGTTTACATTATTTTTCGAGAGCTTGAATGATTAAAATAATTGTTTGGTGTGATTTCATACTATTGAAAGCAATACTGAAAAAACTACACAAGAAAAAATCAAATTACAACTTTGTAAAACTACTGGATATCTCAAATTATCAGGGGTCACATTATCGCGACTACACATTCTAAATACATGAAATAATGTGAATGAATTAAGAAATGTTTCTTCCGTATTTTTTTTTTGCGATAAACTATAATAATTCAAATCCTTTTAAAATATATAAATTTTGTTTGTAAAATCTGTTAAATTACAGTTTAGTTTATATATAAAATTTTACTTAATATTAATATTTGTGACATGTATTACTAAGTTATACATACACAAACACACACACACACACACACACATATATATATATATATATATATATATATATATATATATATATAACGTATTTAAATTATGGGTTAGTAAAAATAATGATGACTTATAATCACCATGGTTAAGTCAAGTATGTTTTTTTTTTGTATAGAAAATTATATTTAAGTAGTTTATTGACAGAATAACGCAGTTTACTAAATCTCTGAAGCGTAAAAAGAACTTCATGTAGTTTTGAAACAAAAATAATTATAATAATAATCACATCAACCTTAGCAAATATATATATATATATATATATATATATATATATATATATATATATATATATATATATATATATATATATGACAAGTTTAAGTTCGTTGTTTTATAACTGAAAAATGTATTTAAGCGATTGTTTAATTGTTTTGTACTTTTGTGTCAAGTATATTAATTATTCATGTATGCAGTTTATTCAAGATTGTATTTATTTGTATTTCTTGTATTTACGTTCAGTGTATACACATTTTTTGTGTATAACATAATCGATATATTTTGTTATTTAAAATTTATATATATATATTATTTATATATATATATATATATATATATATATAATATTACCGAGCATCTGTATTAACAACAATCGAAGATGAAAATCTACAAAAAAAATCGATTTAGAAAAAAAGGAAAGTAGAAAGCTATATAAATCTTGCGTCCATAAATACTAAATCAAATAGATTTAAATTCAAAACATGTTTTTGGGCATTAACTTATTATATAGCTTTTATATTGTAGGAAATAATTGTATTTTATATAAATCGATTGATAATAGATTGCTTTAGTTCAAAATATAGGTGAATGTTTTTAAATTTCTATTTATTCAACACACACATTTAAGACGAATAACTAAAAGAATTAAAAATTATTCGGGAAACATTTATAATAATTTGTTTTCTGACTTACTTGAAAGAATAAAACGAATGGCACCCATTGGTAATAACTATGGTAGCGTTTATCACTAATATCTGGTCCTACACCTGGATGAGCGACATGTGTTCCGACCTGTCTTCCCGAATACCCCGGCATTGTAAATGTATACGTGATCCAGCAGTACGTATTTATCACATGGGTCGGTACACCGTTATCAACTATACATTGAATCGGATCTCCTAAAAATAAATAAACAGAAAATGAAATATAGGAATTTATAATCACTATTTTTTTATGTATATATATAATGTGCTTGTATGTGTATTGTTGTTAATGTTATTATTTTCTATAATTATATATATATATATATATATATATATATATATATATATATATATATATATATATATATATATATATTAATGTAAAAGAATCGAAATAGATAATAAAATGTTTGAATTTTCACTTTTGTTAAACTTATTTCATTGCGTTTTTTATGCACATTATATTACGTGCCATATATATATATATATATATATAAAAATGAATGTATGTGTGTATATGTATGTATGGGCAACTCTCCTCTAAGAAAGTGGTTAGGTTCCTAAAAAAAAATCGTGTTATGCGAAATCGTGTTATACGGGACTAAGAACCATTACAAAAGCTGTGTTGTTGGGCTTCAAAAACTTACAAAAATGCACAACTGTCAGAAATATGTTTATTAATACTATCAGTAATTGATTAAACATACTATACATTAATGTTAAATAATACACTCTAATTTTTCTCTTCTTCCTTGTTGCTTAGGAGAATTAAAAAAGATTATTTTCTTTGTTGCAAAATATCTTCGTCTTCAGAACTTTCTTTTACAGAATCTAGATTTTTATGTGCTGCTGTTCTTAAAAAATGTTTTTATTTGGCTTGTTTTTTCTAACAGGTCTTTATAAATGTCGTACTATGGAGCTAAACATTTGTGATTTTTTCTATTGAATTTTGCGTTTATCTCAGTAGAAGGATCTGTATTTAAAAAATGGAATTTCCATTGTTCGGCTAAATTTATGCCTTCCTGTATGCTTTTTAGAGTAAAAATATAATCTTTAGGATTTTCATCTGTGCTATCATCCTGTAAATTGATTTGGTTTAGCTCACATGTTATTTCAACTAAATCTGCTTCGTCAGTATCTTCTTCTACCAATAATTCTTAAATATCTTCAGTAATCACATCATCAAAACCTTCCCCTCCTTACGATGTAGCTATACAGTTAGCGAGTCAGTACAATGATTCACAGAAAAGAATGAAAACTTGCATCTAACATAATATGTGGCAGGGTTTTCCCTGTTCAAAAGTTCAACACAGTGTTGTACAAAGATGACCGCAATGTATGCATGTATGTATGTGTGTATGCATAAATATATATATATATGTGTGTGTGTGTGTGTATGTGTGTAACATAGATGCATGCGTGAGTGAAGGAAGTTAAAAAATATTCATAATTTACTTTTATCAAACAGTAATAATAATTTACACAGAGGTAAATGGCATAAATATTTGTATTACAATACTGTTTGAAATTTTGTAAATTCTCAATACTTTCTTACTTTAGCTTTATTCTTATTTTAGGTGAGAGTTATATTTTTAAATATGTAGAATAATCTTAAAAAGTAACCTTGTGCTAATGCTCTTGACAAGGGTTATCTTTATTGTTTACAGGTATTTATCTGTACTTTTAAAATGTTTATACAACTTTGTCACATATATATATATATATATATATATATATATATATATACATACATATATATATATATATATATATATATATATATATATATATGTACTTTTATTTTAACAATGTATGGTACAAAATGTATATAATAAGTTATATTTGTGTATTTAATAATGTTCTAATTGGCATTACTTAAAAAATTAATACACACTTAAAAACAGAATTGCAATAATTTTGTGGAAAAATTAGTAAGGTATTCTTATAATTGTAAAATAAATTATAAATGTATTAGCAGTTATTTATTTTCTTTTGACTAGTCGACAATAGCATGCATTTTTATAAATGAATTACTAACCCAGCATTTCTTATCAAAATATATAACAATTGCTCATTGTTCATTTTGATTATGAGTATTTGGATAACGATTCCATGATATATGATGTGCGGAGTAGTGATTAATTTATGAAACGAAAATGAATTTAGTCACAGTATCAAATTATTCGAAAAACAGGATTTTTTTGTCGTGAATTATAAACACGTATACATAACATGGGGAAAATCCGATATAAGCTATTTATTTTTACACCCTTATGTGCGAATCCTTAGAAAATTATTTACAGTTCTTAATAGCATGCGGAACTGTAAGTCTGTAAGCATATGGTTTTTTTTTTCGTCGAATAGAAAATGATAATGTTTATACTCATGTCTGTTTTTTGACAATTCTTACTATCAGTAATTTATGTTATAAGATAAGTAATGAAATTATTTATTTTTATGATATTTTACGTACGTATGTACTTAATATTTTTCATAAATAAATGTAAACTTGTTAACATTTAATTTTACATTTCACAATTACGGATATCTTATATCATATATAAAAAATGTTTCGGTAAATTACTTCGAGTGTGGTGTAGGTTTAAAAATTAATATAAAACCTTTACAAGCAAGATAAATCCGTACTTGCACACAACATAAAAATTTACTGGTAAACAATTATCTTTGTGAAATCATAAATTTTTCATATATTTTTCTTTTCACCAATGCGATAATATCAACTTAGAATCTTGAAATATTATGGAAAAAAGTGCTTTAAAGATGTACTAATTTATAGTTGAAATCAGTGTTAATTGTTTTGACTATAATTACTGCGTTTATTGTTATATAATGATTCTACGTACGTCTATGGATAAAAATGACGTCACTGTTTCAGTTTCAATTGGTATTAATTTATAATAATCTTGTGACTAGAACATAGCTTAATTAAAATATTTATATAGAATAATTCAGTGAATACCTATTAAGTTATTAGCAGTAACGATGATGCAAGAAACGAAGAGAATAGCAGACGTGACTCTATAATGGCATCTGAAGACCATGTTGTCTATGATGGCTTTGTCTATCAAATAACGTACTTTTACAAAACCGGCTAACGCCGAAACCATACCAAAAACCGTCATTTTGTTCGATTTGTATTATTGGCACCTGAAACAAACAATATACACATTATTAATTGACACTGAAATAATAATAATATCGATTAATATTTAAAACAACCGAATAAGTTTGTCACTGAATCGATACCTTAAATTCGTGATGGTTATTCAGTTATGCTGCTTAAATTTTCGTTATTGTTTTAGTACATTTTAAATAGTGACATATATTTAAAAGAAATCACCAAATCGTTCTTTTACGTAGAACATTACTATCGTTCATTCAAAGGATATATAAAAATTGTACAATAATTGATTCTGCGCGGTTAATTTATTTCTGTAAACAATTTGTTATAAGTTCTTGGAAAACTGCGTTTTTTCCTTTAAATAAAAACGGGGAATTTTTGATAAACTTTCAAGGAATATATTTCCTTTTACGAACTGTTGATTGTGACTAAATATTCATAAAAATATTGTCTTTAAAAAATACTCACACGAAATTAATAAAATTAATGTGTTCATGCATAAATTTTAAATTTTACAAATGTAAAACATTAATAAAACTACTCAATCGTAATAAAGTAATAAATCACAAATGTAAATATTGCCATGTTCAAATCGTATATTTACACTACACACTGTGGTATTTTTAAGAATCTTATAGTTATTTATTTTCTACATTTCAACTGTAAAAATGTGCACATAAAACCGTAACATTCATTTGCATTCGATGAGACATTAAAACATTTTCCTAGAAAGGAAACGACTAGTATAGTATTATACAGTCTCTTGTGCACGTCTCTGTAGAAGGCAATGAAGTTTAATTTGTTGACCTGCTTTTAACTGTCTTGTTCTATGAAATACATGTAATAAAAGAACGTAGCTCATGTTATCATGTTGCAATAGTTATATGCGGTTTATTTTTTTCAAGAAAATCTTTAATATAGGATTTATTTACAAGATAAAATAAATTGTTGTCTTGACAAAGTGACATCTATGTCATATCATTTTGCGGTAATAAAACACGTAAATTGAGTTTTATATAAAAATTAAATATACAAATTGTAAAAAAAACACAGCCCTTTACACACAGACATACAATGGATAAGTAAATATACGCAAGTGTATCGTTACTTACAAACTTATAAAAAATAACATTTATATGTAATTTTCAATAAAAAAAAATAGTATTATTTTTAATAATAATGTGTAAAACTTTACGGTTTTTGGATTACTGACAACATTTTATAAATCTTGTACACTTCGACCAAAAAAATAGTTCATAAAAATAGAAATAACAGTTTATAACGATAATATGTAGTTATAGTTTTGTGAACAATATTAAATAGATTTTACAGTTTTTCTTATTGTAAGATTATAAACTATTGTAAAACTAATGTTGGAAACATTTAACATGGTATTTTAAATTCACAGATTTTATTCGACATCATTTTAAATGTGCAGTATAGTAACCGAATACTAAAATTATTGTAATGTATTTCCATATTGAAATTTTAGATATGCGCGATAATTTATTTTAAAAAATATACGTAATTTTAAAAATATATAAGCAAACGAAAAATTTATTTTTTTAATATATTTTGAACTACTTAGTCGCATTTTTAATCTACTTAAGAAATAACTGATATTTAATATATGCATTTGTGTTATGTATATTTTAACTAAGAAAATACAAAAACATGTTCATTCTTATCGTTTATTAATAAACCAGTCTTTTTTTTTAAAATCAAAATTTTAATTTTCAATAATGATTATTTCTTTTATACATAAAGTTGCACTTATACTTCTAATATATATATATATATATATATATATATATATATATATATATATATATATATATATATATATATATATATATTCTATACCAAACAATTATACAATAAGCGTACGTCTGATATGACATAATTTGTCAGTTTTAAATATAATCGAGAATATATTATTTTAATGTTAATATAAGACTGATTTAAAACATTATATGTATGTATATATATGTGTGTGTGTGTGTATAAAATTTATACAAAAACAGTTAATCAAAACTTACATATAACCATTTAAAAATTATATACTGTAATTAAAAAAACATCTTAACTGAAAATATTACCTTTACGTTCAGTAAATAAATTCGATCTTAAATAAAATATTGACGACAACTGAACTATTATTTGTACTATCTTCGTACTAAATTCACGATCATGTCAACGCACATAATATTCAATCGATAATTTTATATTCAAATATATGTATTTTTTATTCAGTATTTTTACAAAACGGTAATCTCATCACATTGTATATACATGAGCACATGTCTTCTATTTTCTTATAAAATTGACGATTGTGTTCTGAACTTGTTAACGAATGACTATATATATATATGTATATTAACACATTCGAAATCTCACCGAAGAAATAACTATATGATCAACATAATAAAAGTATATTATACAATACTAGTAGTTATATACTTATTTTTCAACCAGCGATTTTTAAACATTTTAGAATACAATAAATAGAAAAGCAGTAGATTCAAAAATAAATTCAATGTAACATTTTTCGTTCAATTATTTTAACGAAGAAAGTTTGATGCATTCGATTATTATTTCCTGTTTATTCCATTACAGTTGTTAATATTTTACAGAACAAGCTATTATTAATCAATGTTTCAATTAAATGAAAAGAAAAGTGATAATTATAAATAATAATAAATTATTATCAAAATTAAATTATGCGCCATCAATAATAAACACAATTTTGTTTTCCTGGTTGATTATAAAAGCATGATATACAGAAATTGAAAAGAAAATACATCAATAAAAATATTTCAAATTACACCTTTTACTAGAAATTAAAGAAATGAAATATTAATCTACTAGTTGTATGATTATTTTCCAAACTGTTCTTTAAGACAGTAATTGCTCTGAATTAATTTTCTTTTTTTATTTAAAGACAATTTAATATTTTGTTGTAGTCTTGTAAACATTAAGAATTCTGATTTACTATCATTTGATCAAATTTTCATCACTCGTCTGACAATAACATTGAAGTAAGATCAAAAATCGATATTAAGAACTATAAATGCCATTTTGAAATATAATTGTAATTTAATTGATATTTGAAATTATTGGATTAATAATAATTATACAAAATATATGTTGTATACATGCATATATACAAACACATTCATACGTACATACATTATTTTATTAATATTTGTTACTAATGATTGTTTTTAGTTTGAGGAACGTTTCAAATTTTGCAGAAAAATAATTTTATGTTTTTCGTTGCCGAATCAATATTTCTTGATTAAAAAAATATTTTATATAAATGAAATATGTTTATAATTAAAATTCTTGATTGTATTCGTGTGTGTGTATATATATATATATAGAGAGAGGGGGGGGGGATTAAAATTAAGACTTTCACATGTTAAAATGTGTTCACATGTTAGTATTAAAAGAGGAGGAGGGGTTAAAAAAATCATGTTATTTTTTATTTAGTATTTTAGTTCAATTCAATACTAAAATACTATATGGGGGATGATAACATGTTTTTTTTTTTAATTTTTACATTTTTTTGATACTTTTGTATGGAAGTCTAAACTGATTCACAATATATATATATATATATATATATATATATATATATATATATATATATATATATATATATATCAGTATGTGTGTGCGCGTATGCGTGTCAATTATAAAGCAGTTATTTATAGGACTTTTTTTTAATTTATTATAAAAAAATATTTTAGTTGTTTGATAGTTTTTTATACACAGAAAATTATTTAAAATTAAACTGATGTTGAAATGGGAATTTTTAAATTACTAAATTAAAATTGCCTGAATAATAATTTTATTGTTGATATACTGTGAAAAGTCCATCTTTTTGTTAAATCCATCTAATTACACCTTCAAAAATAACTGATACATCCACAAAATTCATCATTTAAATATACTATTTTTTATACATTTAAAAAATATCTAAGCATTTCAACTACGTCTGAAGTCTTATTAGAATTTTTAATTTAGATTGTCTCGATAATATACTATTGTGACAAATAGATTTTTGCAGTGCGTCGACGATACGTATGTAAAACATCTACTCGTTGTAACATAACGTTAATAAACGGGTCATGATTGTTAATCGGAGTTCATTAAAAAAAATTGTAGAAAAATATGCTTTGAATTCCTAAAGACCGTCAATGTTCACATAACTGCTACACGACAATTCTTAAAATTAATTTTTGTTATGTTCTGAAAAGGTCTAGTAAACATGATTTTAAACTTGAATAATACTTTTACTGATGACGTAATTAAAATTTATATAATACCTCATTTAAATAAAACATTCTTTTAGAATAGTATTATTTGTAATTTTTGTATCCATTTATAACAGTTAGTATGCATGCATTATTAATATATTTTAAGTCAGTGCTGCATCATACTTTCATTTATACCCGGCGAAATTCATATAGCAATATCACATTTACAAAAGTTATTGGATTAAAAAACTATATAAAGATATTGTTAGAAACATTTAACTGAATATACAAAATGAACACAAAAAGTCTATATTCACGGCACTATTGCCGAAAATCTACAAAAAATATGTTTTCAAGTGAGTGTCTTCAAATGTGCTAGCGGTTGGTAAATTGTTTTTCCTTTTTACATTTTAATTTAAATATTATTTAAGTAATGAGAAAAATATTGAAAACATTCAAGTACAACATTGCATTATATATATATATAAACCTACTGCAGTTTCTAAATAATAACATTGTGTCTAAGCTCTTTATTTACAACAGTAGATTCTGAAATAGAAAATGATCTGTAAAATGTGTACATCTAGTCTATTTTTTTAAAATATTTATATATCTACAAAGTGATATTTTTGTAGTGGCAGTGGTTCTCAGTTATTTTAGAGAATATTAATCTTATAAATCTTTTTGATCAAAATATTTTTATATCGATTTTGTACTTTTTAGGGTTTTTTATTAACTTTTAAACTATATTTTAGTTGTATTATTCTATTAATGACAGCTACAGACACAAAAATGTTTCTAATGAATTTTTATCTGCGGTATTTTATTGCGTTTTATATACGCACAGTACATTCTTAGTAATTTATTCCACTAATATACTTATCTACATAACACCATAAATTACTGATTTAGTTTATGACGTTGATTGTATGTGTAAAAATTTTTAAAAAATAATAATCCTATTATAAATACGACATAATTATTTGAAGAAATAAATTTATTTTTATTCCTACTAATTTTTAAGTTAATCATAGGAAATTTGACATGAAATCTCTAAAAACCAATTGCTCAGTCATACAAAATAATTAAAGGATATTCTTGTAATTAATAATAAAATATCACAGTATTGTTGTAATATCAGATCAATGAATTTCAGTAGGCGATTTAATTATTTAAAAAAGGTAATTTTAAATTGACCTTTAGTTAAAAAAAACATTCGTATAATTTAAATTTTCGTGTCATAGGTTATTTACATAACGTACGTATATATTGGTCATTAATTCGCAGGAAATAATTAAAAATACAGTTGGACCCTTATTTTCATCATTCGTCTATTCCTAATTACGACCTGTTTATCATTGTTCCTACATATGGTTTATTCATTCGTTTATTACTGGTGACACATATTGCTAATTTAATTTTTGATTGATATTTATGTTCTTCAATCGTATAGTTTAAATGAGATGAAATTGATTCGGTCTTTTTTTTTTTTTTTTTTGTTCACTAGCACAGAACAGTCTGGATATTCATATTTACTTAAAATATTTATTTACTAATTAAATTATTATTAGTTTGTAGTTTTGTATATATATTTTATATTATGTATTTATTATCATTTTTATTGCTCATTTATTTGTATATTTTTTAAGATACATTTCAGTTGAAGATTTCTGATAATTATGCCTACAAAATAATTTTACTTTGAAATATATTAATGTTTAAATATTTATTTTAGAATCGCTTGTATAAAAAAACGTACACATTTGCATATATTACCTATTTTTTACATGTTAAAATTTTATCGAAAATATGTAATTATTTATATGGAAATGAGACATTATACATCGGTCAAAGTAATAAACATAATTAATTTTCATTAATAAGTAGATAAAAATAAGAACAGTGCAGTCGAGCAACATTTTGGAATGTTTTAGGAGATTTGTATATCAGATTATGTGGTAGAGAGGAAATATTATTTTAAATCTATCGCATGTATTGATATAAATAAATTCAAAATTAAAATTACTTATCAGCATAATTTACACATTTTTAAAAAATTTTTGTATGTTGTTTATTTATATTTATTTAAATATTATTTTAACAGAAATGTTTTACTGTATACTATAAAATAGTAATGATAAAATGTGTAACAGTTTCAAAATTTAGAATTTTTAACTTTATTATTTTTTTTTAATAATTATATTCAATTCGTTTTAGAGCACACATTACATAATTTCATGTTAACACAAAATATCAAGTTTTAATTCAAATTGCTAACACATACCCACAGGTAGTTAATTTGTATTTTCATATATAACTATTTTATCAGTACGTAATAATTGTAAATTAATTTAATTAATTTTAATAGCTATTAAATTTCCCCTAATTTACTTAATTAAAATGTAAAATGCACAACAATCTTGTAATAAACTTGGTAATTTAGTATTATTGTTTCTTATATAGATATTTATACACACGTGCACACATACACTCATGTACAAAAAAATAAATACCTATCTAATGTTTGCGTACAATATATATCTGTATCAACATTTTTATGAATGAATTTTGTAATTCAATACTTCAGCAGAATTATATTAATCACGTGTAGTTAGTAATCTCATCAATGAAATAAGTATTATATAAATTGTATTATTATTCAACATCTAAACTATTTATATTTATTTAGTAAAGTATGTGTTTTTTTCCATGGAATTGTGAGTGTTTTTGTTATAACAAATTGGATTTCCATTTTTTAATACTTTGTGTATCATAAAAAAATCTTCTTTTATTATATATAGAAGTCGACGATTTTTGAAACTTTACAAAAAAAAATACTTTGATATAAATAAATAAGTTTATATTTTAAAGAACTTTTTTTAATATTTTGAATGTTTAATATTTTTTTAAAAATTTTATATTATTGTTATAGCAAATATAAATATATTTCATATTGGATCAAGTGAAGAACTGAAAATCATTTTTTTCAAGACCAAACTAAAATGTTTATGATTTAATCGCACAATTAGTATTAACCTGCAAATATGTTCAGAAGTTGTTTGTTCCTTATTGAATGTAGTGCTGTAATATGAAAATTACATAATTTAGAAAAACCATTATTTTCCATTATAAAAACCCACATTTTTCGTCACTTTGTCCTATGGATAAAGTGATTAGTATCTATGCTGGTGAGAAATGTGCTTTGTCAGCTCATAGGTTTCAAGTTTAATTCATTAAGTTTCGTTCTTAGTTTGTATGTTTATATTTTTCCGTCAATTTTGAAGGGCTATATACTAATATATTTATATGATCATTTAAAAAAGCACTTCATAAATATAGAAATTTACCAAAATTCACATTTTCTAGATCACCTACCATGCCATTTCGACATTTATGTGTTTGTATAATACACACACATATGCATATATACATACATATATATATATATATATATATATATATGCATACAAGATCTCACAATACTATTGCCTACAGAAATATTTTTCATTTTCTTAACATTTTTAATACTAAAAACCAAAACCTTCATTGTTTAACAAGCGAATAACAGTTAAACAAGTCAAGAGTATGACAGATGCTTGGGTGAGTGTGTGCATTATATATATATATATATATATATATATATATATATATATATATATATATATGTATATAGTGTTGTTATTTATATAATTTGTTGTAAGTTCCAGTTGGATTTGTATAAATAAGTGAGACTAAACAATCGTTATTAAGACCAGAATCAATGTACCGTTACAAGATTACACCAAATTTGTGGTAAATGGATAACATTTCGGTCACCATAAGAAATTCTTGTCCACTTGTTTTCTACCTGTATCCATATAAAATATATCTATAGATACAATTCAACTGAGGTCATTGTAATTTAAAAACGTTGTTCGATGTGTAAGTTGCGTTATGAATTTTAAAAGTGACTGTAGTTGAAAACAATCAGTTTTGCTGATTTTTTATTATTTTTATCGCATACTATCACACATGTCTAACCTCTGTTATTGTAATATATTTGTTTACATATATATATATAATATATATATATATATATATATATATATATACTCAGCTGAATGATGTGACACTAAACTGAAAGCTAATGTATCTGTATAAATTATTAACACAAATGTTTCATCTAAGAACATAAATGTAGAAAAAAGGATAATTAATTAATTAAGTAAAGGATACACAGGTAAATTGTAAACTTCAAGGAAGTTATATTTTTCCAAAAATATTATATTTTAGACTTGTACAGTTAACCATTGAATTCTGTCTTTTTGTATTAACGGTTTATAAAATAATGTTCTAATTGGATAGCAGTTGATTGTCTGTTTAATTTTATTAATCCTGTTCTAATATCCGCCATAAATTCCATAATAATTTAACTGAAAAATTAAAAGCAAATTCCAAGTATGAAAACTTAATATTTATAATCTTCGATTGTTATGCTATCTATAAGTGCTATGATGGATTTATATATATATATATATATATATATATATATATATATATATATATATATATATATATATATATCAGTTATTTCAAATACTTTTTCTTAAAATTTATGCTGTTTCAAATTGCAGTAACCAGACACTAAAACACGGAACATATGCATTTTTCATAAACAATGTAAATTTGTTGCAACATTTTTATTTCTATATTATAATTACAATGTATCATCTTGGAATTACAATTTTCAATATTCGAAGAATTAATTGCATATTTTTTTAACGAAATTGTGTAATAAATTGTATTGGTATTGACTTGAACAAGGATACAACAACGGCATATTCCGTATATTATATTTTGTAATTATCGACTGATACGTCTTTTATTTCTATAGCTGTATAAATAAAATTCAAAAAAAATTATACACACATGTTACGTATATATATATATATATATAAAGAAAGAGAGAAATATCAATAGTTTTTGCTATTTTACCGTTTGATATTAAATTAAATTTCATATTAATCAGATAAAAAGAATGGAACCGTAAGTAAATTCCCCATTAAAAACTTGTTATTTGTCATTGAACTTTTATAACTGAAACCTCGTTCAGTACGATGGTTATATATATAATTAGAAATTCAAAAACTCGCAAGCCGAGCCATAATTATATAGAGCATACGATTTCTCAAACTTTTAAGTAGTGCTCATTAATTGTCAAAACAAACCAGTAAAACTGTGTTTTCATTTGTTTAGTGCATTAAAAATCAAGTAGTTTATAATTTAAATCAATACGATTGGACTTTTCGACCCATAATAATTTATATCACCCCGTAAACATTGAACCCAAAAAACGTAAATAGTGAGCTTTTTGACATACAGATTTACTTGCAATTAATGATATGTTTTGAAAAAATTATTCATACGTACAAATAAAGTATACATATTATATTTTCATATGCATGTACACATAGAACTGAATATATATATATATATATACATTGATTACAAATTGAATGTAGATTTTACTTCATAGTTTAGATGTTAATCATTTTGTCACATGCTCGAATAAGATTTTGTGAGCTATATTAAGAAAGTACTTATCTTAAATGCTTAACGAACTTCATTATAGATATTTTTTATGAAATCATATGAATAATAAAGCATAATAAAAAAAATACTTTGAAATAATTATTTATAGTAATATATTTGATTTAAATAATTTGCTAAGATTACTTTTTGATTTTTATTGATATTTATATAAATGTCCAGTGAAACACTACATCTAGTTCTAAAGACAATGACGTCACTGTTGAATCCGCGTAAGCGAATAAAGTGGATAATTGTCGACTATTTTGATAAAGAAAAATGTGTAGTGTTTGGAATAGTGATTCACGCATGAAACAGTATTTATTGACACTATCAAATTATTGTTGCTATTAATTTACTTTTTCGATACTTTTTTGATACATGAAATTTGGTGATATATTTAATAGACAAGCATTCAAATATTCCCGTGTGTCGTGTGTTTTTGTATCGTGTATATATATATATATATATATATATATATATATATATATATATATATATATATATATATATATATATAATACAAAAATGTGTACAAAGTAGCGTTATATTAACTGTTCTATTTTGTTTGAATTCGTTAAATAATTTTTCTTATTTTCAGATTAGTAATTATAAAGCGATTTAGAATGAATATATATATACAAAAGAAGATATGTTTAAATGTTTTCTAAAAAAATTTAACATTGAGAATATGTATACGTAATACTTATTCGTTTCCACTACTCATGTATATAAAATCTAATTCAATAAAAAATATTCAAAGTATAATATATATATATATATATATATATATATATATATATATATATATATATATCAACCATATTCGGCTGGATGTATTTTAGTAGTGTAATAATTTATACCTAATTAACAAGACAACAAATAATCCAACTGAAGAAGTGACACATTTACACATTATTAATAATTTGTCTAAAATGTAAATGCCTGCCGTCTTGATGATTGCGGACGAATTATTATAGTTAATTGAAGTCTTCTCACTACATAACTCTAATTTCTAATTGAGAGAGTCATGTTTCTTTATTTCTGGACATGGTTTGATAGCGACATATGATACGTGTATAAATATCATGTGCTTAAGATGATTGGTATAAAAGCAGATACACTAAATTGACAGAATTGGAAGTCCTTGAATCACACATGTATGTGGATCAAGAATAATATTAATGTTGCTCAGTGTGCTTTTATTGCACATTATATATATATATATATATATATATATATATATATATATATATATATAATTTGTTTATTGAGAAATTAATTTACAGTTAATTTTAATAAATGAAATATTTAACGCTCTTATTAACACAAACAAGTGTTAAATTTATTCCAATTTATACATGTACGTTTACCTGATTGTCGTTTTATCTTGATATAAAGTTAAAAATGCAGTTGTTCATGGTGAAACGATTTAAAAAATAATATATCTTATCGTATATAATAACTGGTTTGTTTTTTACTACATAATAGAAAACAATAAGTAGTTTGTAATGTCTCAGAATTTCGTAATCATTTTTATTAATGTTTGTTATTAAAATGTACAATGCTTATTTCGTGGTTGTAAGTTTTATGTCGTATTTCAACATTATATGTCAATTGTTCGGTGTATGTGCATTTTTTTTGAACACTGTAAAAACAAATACGGTGTATGTGCATTTTTTTTGAACACTGTAAAAACAAATATCAAGTTTTCAATTTTAGGTTTCTTCTAATCTTGATTTATGTGGACTATTTATTGAAACTATTCATATAATATTTATAAAATTATATTGTTATTCTGCAAACTTTTAATTATTATTTTAGACCTTTTTTACTCTTTATTCATCATTTATATACGCTACGTTAAGCATACATACGAAAACACACACACACACATATATATATTATAAAAATGAATTTAATACATTATTAAATCATTAATAACTTGAATAGGATTGCATTTATTATTTTAATAAAAAATACAATTTTGAAATATCACGCACAAATATTGATTTAATTTAATTTCGTCGTGTATGCATTGTTTATACTAAATATAGATTTATTTTCTTATATTTATATAAATGTAATAAATTACTAATTACGAAAACATGTTTTTTTCTTAATTGACAAACGATATCACGCGCTAATAAGTAGAACTCGTATGATAAATTATAAGATTGGATTTTTTTTATGATTTTACTTTTATTAGTAATAATCAGTTGCATGATTTTATAATTATTTTATTAAACATATTTTTCCGTACACATCAACAAAAATAAAATACTGTAAATTCTTCAGTTATTGTTTCAAACATATTTTCATAAGTTTTACACTTATTAATAAAAAATATAGTTATTTTCAATATAATTTATAGAAAACACTTGTTTTCATAGTCTTACTTACTTACTATATATATATATATATATATATATATATATATATATATATATATATATATATATATATATATATATATATATAACAATTCCAGGTTACATGTTAATGAATTCATTCTTGTGCTTTTTCAATTTGAAATTATAAATATAAAAATAAAGAATTAATATCTAAACAGTTTATATATTTATACGCTTCTAAAGTCTAATGTAAATAAAAATCATATTATAAATATGTCCTTAGCAACTGAAAAAGAATTCTTTATTTTACAGATTTATGATCTTTGATAATAATAAATAAATTTAGCCATGAGAAGAATGTACAGTTCGGAAACACGAATTTCTGGAATTCTCATTTTATAAAAAAAGTATAATTACATTTGATGGCTACTTTAACAAACACGCTAAAGGTATTCAAATACGGTATGATATGCACGAAAACAATTTTTGAATGAACTTTAAAAATTTAATTTGAATATCCGCCATGTAAACAAAATGAAATAAATAAAAAATAACGTGTACATATTCATATTTATATATATATATATATATATATATATATATATATATATATATATATATATATATATATATGTGTGTGTGTATTTGTATATGTAGATAAATATATACCATTATATTAATTTAAATTTTTTAAATTAATGCCCGTTTATCACATATTCCATTGATTATATAAAGTGAATTCTGCAAATTCTGTAAAAATATATTCATTCGTTATTAGAATTTTAAAATATTATCGTTAGAGACAACACAAGAAAATGCACATATAGATTGTGGCTAACAAAAACCGGTTTAATTCCATACACCTTATTCCATTGGGGTATTTTCTTTGTTCCTTTTTCTATTGTTGTCAATGAATTTACATATGTGTATGTGTTATGCATATATATGTAAAACGGGTGTTAGTTTAGCTAGGTGTGTATATAAATATATAAATATATATATATATATATATATATATATATATATATATATATATATATATATATATATATATATATATATATGTAGTTACATATATATATATATATATATATATATATATATATATATAGTTACATATATACAATTTAATGTTTAAAATTAGACATTAATTGCGTTCATACCGTAAAAAGGAATTCTATCAGATATTTCATAATTCATAAAATATGCACATAAATATATATTAAACTCATAATTTATTAACATTAATTATAAAAGGAATGTGTTATAATGTATTCCTGGTTTCCTTCCTAGATACATAAGGATAGAAACAGTTATTGTAGTGTTTATGTGTGTGTGTGTGCGTGTGTGTGTATATATGTAACAAAACCAACTAATGATCAAATGTTTTAAAAAATAGATATAGTTTAAAAAAATAGTTAATCTAAAATTTTGAATTTATCATTTGAGTGTCAAAATCGGTGATTTTTAATAAGTACGTACAACGTATAAAAATGATTTCATTTTTAAATAAACACATAAATTAAAAATTGAATAGAACTCCTTGTTCTAAAATACTTTTTGTAATGTTAAATTGTTTACAAGAAGAATAAGTTATCAATTCATTCCAGATTGAAAGATATGTATATATGTGTAATTGTTATTATTGTACACATATGTTCAATTCCAAGGTAAATGTAAAAGTTATAGAAACATGTGCCAAGTTAATGTACATATTTAGATTGTATTACTTTTATAATGTAATAAAAAATTATAAACACATGTTAACATTTGACACAGTTGCATTTCTAAGTATGTTTTCTAAAATACGTACATATACGCACTAATTATATATATATATATATATATATATATATATATATATATATATATATATATATATATATAATCTATCAACATTTTTAACAAATGTAATTTTCTAAACGAATATATCGAAAACAAATTTACATAGTAATTTAGTATCCAACGTTATAGACTTAAAATTTATGTATCATGTATTAATTTCTATTCAATGACAATAAAGCCAATTTTAACATTTTATAAATTAATATAATAAAATATTTACATGTACTTATACCTTAAGAAAATTTGTATTATCGATATTGTTCGATTATATGAAGTCAATATTATTCAGACTTTGGCGATAAACGTATTATATAATATATTCGAACAGCTGCGAATTCGGATTTTCAAATTCAGTAAGACAATGAAATTAAATAAAATAGAATTCATTAAAGTTACACAATAAGATTAAATGTACAAGAGAAGTGTTGTATTAAAATGTTTAATGCTATATTTTTTCTGTTAAGTCAGTAAGTTAATCACAAATAAGCAATAGAATATATATATATATATATATATATATATATATATATATATATATATATAAAATTAAAAATATGTTCATATTGAACACAAGTGTATATGATTTGATATATTTTGGTAATTAAGTATCATTAATATCAAGTAATAATTTATTAAACAACAAACAACTATATGTTATTCTTGTTGCTATCAAATGAAATGTACAGTTAGGTCAATGTATATTTAAGGTTATGATACTGGAAAAATGTGATTATTAAATGATAGTGATATGAAGGAAGAAAGAATACTGTAAAATAATAATTAATGCTTAGAAAATAATAAATTCTTTTGAGATTCATTGATTTTGTTTATAACTAATTACAAAGATATAATCTCTATCTCTTTCTCTTTTTATATACATATATATATACATATATATATATATATATATATATATATATATATATATATCATTTATACAAATGATTGAATAAATCATTTATACTAGCGGCGTTGAACAATTTTTGGAAACAGGACAAATGTATTTTTTAATAGCTGGCCAAATTTATTTATAAATAAAAATCTTTATATAATACATTCAAAAAAGTACACTAGGATACACTCGGATTAGAAATTTTTATTCAAACTTCTTTAAGTTTGTCCTGCAAACGTTTAACTTCGACACATTTTGGTAGACTAGATTGAAAGGAGACTTTGTGTGATCTGCTAATCAGATGAGCACTACTCGTAATTTATAAAAAAACATTGATAAGAATTTAAATATTTTTCAAAGATCAAAAAATAGACATGTATATTAGGTTGGTAGGAAAATAATTACGGTTTTTGTTTTCTGAATTCTAACCTTTTTTTTAAATGAGTTTCATTTCATCATGTTCATGTTAATATATTTTAACGTGCATTTTTCGGTCTGTGTTGTGGTAATATCGACTTTGGTTTCATTATTAATTTCGCTTAAAATTGGGCTATTGAATTAGATGGAAATAAAGCAAATAAGAGCATTTTTTTTTTGTATGAGCTCAAAACGAATGGTAAATCAGCAGTAACTGCTCGAAAAGTGGATCCTTTACAACAAAAAGCTGTCTGCACAATGATTGGACAAAAATGAAGCCGCAAAGCATTTCGCGACACCGAAATTACATGAAAAGAAAATTATGGTGACTGTTTGATGGTCTGCGCTCGGTACAATCCACTACAATGTTTTGAATCCTGGCGAAACCATTATAGCTGGGAGTTATTGTCAAGAAATCGACAAAGTACACCAAGAACTGCCACGTTTGGTCGCCGCACTGGTTAATCGAAAAAGTTAAATCTTGCTGCACAACCACACGTCGCACAATCGACCCTCCAAAAGGGAATGAACTGTACTATGAAACATTGCCTCATCCACCACACTCACCAGACATCTCGCAAACAGATTATCACTTGTTTAAGCATTTCGACAACTTCCAAAGTAAGGTCTTTAACAACTAAGCTGCTGCCGAAAGTGCTTTTAGAGATTTTATCAACTCCAGATCTCCGGAATTTTACATCACCGGAGTAAATAAACTTATATTGGCAAAAATTTGTCTATTCCAATGGTGCTTATTTCGATTAAAAAAGTTAATTATTAAAAATGTATATGAATTTGAAGGTCATAAACTACAATTATTTTTCTACCAACCTAATATATATATATATATATATATATATATATATATATATATATATATATATATATATATATATATATATATATAATGTGCATGCATACATGATAAACAATAAATCGAACATATATACATACACACACTCACACCCACACATACATATAGTTTTATATGTATGTATATTATGTTTTTGTGTATCTTTGTTGCGTATAAGAAATTATATTTATATTTTGAAATGATAGTTGTTGGTTTCTGTTATCAGTCTATCCGGTTACCAACAGTATTCACTGTTTTCAGTTATAATAGTTATTTATTAAAGAATATTAAATTAATTATAGTAGTTAATTGATGATATATAAGTAATCAGTATAACTGTATTTTAATTCATGAAAACCACTGCTTTTATTTATGTTTTCCTACGAAATTATAACTAATATTGGTTGATTCGAAATCCTTACTAAATTTTTCTTTGATCAAAAGTTAGTTTTCTAAAGAAAAATAAAATAAATTTTCTGATAATTATCAAAAGATTCACTTTTAAACTAGCATCAAACAGTTTTATTTTAAAGTATTAACACTTTATTTACATAAATATTCTTTTTTATCGTATCAATTTGGTTGGGAACATCTTTTTAGATATAATTATTTTTGGTAATTAATTTGTTTTTTTTTCATTAGATATTAAATTAAAACTTTTATCCGAAAATGGCATAATTGTATTATTTTTTAAGTATTTTATACATTTTTTTGTATTATTTTATATAATATTAAAACATTATTTCATGTATTTGGATAAAAAGGATTATTTCGTTTTTTTTCATTTCGAATAAAAAATATTAAGTTTTTTGAGGAAAATCGAAGTTAAAAAAAGCGTTAGTGTGTAAGTTTTTTCAGATTCGTATGTGAAAGAGAATTATAATAGTAAGAAAAATATTCTTCGCGTTTAGTTAACGAAGAAAATTGCTGTTTCCTCGTATTTATGTACATTTATGTTACCAGTGTATTAAACACTTAAGAACCATTTACGTTAGGATCATCGATTCAGTTGTACTTGCTATTGCAGTATTACAAACGTGGCCGTGATCTGCGCGCTAATCTACGGACAGGCCATACATATTTTATATTATAGTAGCAACGGAACAATTTGCAAACAACCTTGACAAGACATTGATTATCTGCTCTATATACATCGGGATATAGCTATAACCACACACAAGTACGACTTTCCTTTGCACCATATTTTATATACATACATTATAGAGTTCAAGGTGATTTCATTTGCATCCCGTTGTCAAATCATATTTTCATAGGGAATCATATAATACGTCAATCGTTTTGTATAGTGCAAAACAGCAATTACATTGAGACTAGAAAAATTCTCTCTGTTTATAACGAGTTGAAAAGTGCACACTTGTTGATTATTCATTTTGCAGATACTTAAGAAGTTTTTTTCTAAAAAAAATTTTTGCAGGCATAATTTGTAATCACAATTCATTATTGTATGAAGGCCATGAACTTAATTGATTTCAAATCGATCAAAACAAGTTATATTGCAATCATTAAAATGTTAAATGTAATTATTCGAAAATACGAAAACAATTATATTACCTCTGTGCTTCTTAACAATATAAATTAAATAAAAAACTATTCATAATCGACGTATTTTATAAATTGTACACAAATAACCTCGACACAATTTCAATTACGAAAGTGTCTTTTGTTATAAATATTTCAATACTTGTTGGTTTTCAAACAATTTTTGTGTAATCATGATTTACTACTTTATTGATGAACAGTGACTATTCAGTTAAATAATATATATATATATATATATATATATATATATATATATATATATATTATATAAATTAAAGATATCTAATTTCATATAGTATATGAAATAGAAAACAAAAATATGAAAAATAACAGTGTATCAAAATAAATAAAAATGTGAATTTGATGTTTTAAAAAAAATATTTCTATCTTGTTCAACGTATCTATAAATGGCGTTTATTTTTTTTTTAAAAAAAGAATTAAATTCTGTTGAAACTGACTGTAGATAAAAAGCGTACCATACAACTCTACAACTTTTAACATCAAATATTTCTAATAAAATATGCGTACATTTTAATAATAATGTTAATTTTTTTAAAAAAAGAAATACATTTTTTATAATTTAATACTGTATGTCTATTGTTTCTTATTTTTTTTACTTACACGAATCATCAATGATTAGAAGATCAATCATTGATCAACGAAAAGAGTCTGTACCTATCATCTATTAACGAAATGTCTGTTATATTTTTTACGATTTTAATATTAATGATTATTTAAAAACATTTATTGTAAAAAATAATAAATTGACCATATATCGGTTATATAAATATATATATATATATATATATATATATATATATATATATATATATATATATATATATATATAGTATGTATAAAATTCATTTATTAATTTTCTTTCAAAACTTATTCGTACACAAATTTATAAAAGGATACATTGAATCATCGTAATCAATACCTAGAAAATTCGTAAATGTTTTTTTCTGCGTAACACTTAGAGAAATATAAGAAACCGCAGAAAATTCCGGAAATGTATATTAGGTGTAAAAATTAATTCGGTGTCTTTACATTAAATCAATCATAACTCTGTTTTAAATTAAAATTTTTCTCGTCGTTTTAGGATTTTGAAGTGCCAATTTGAACATTTAAAAACGCTATATATAGTCCAAGATATATCTTAGATAAGTAGTTGGCATAACCTCACAAAACAGTAGTGAACACGATGGCGTCCAAAAGCAGCCTATTAGGTATTGCATACTTTTCGAATTCCAGTTAAAAAAAATGCTGTCTAACTTATCTGAATCATTTGTTCAGCTTTTGGGAAAGGTATTGTGATACGTAAAACATGCAAGAAATGTTTAAACTGTGGAAGAGATCCGAAAATTCTTACGACTTCATCCACCAAAGTCGTTATTTGTTTTCGGCGAAGAATTTGTCAGTTACCCGACACATGGAGCAAAGTTATACAAAATAACGGGGATATTTTGAGGATTGGAATGTATTGTATTTTTCTGTAAACATTCCTTTTTTATAAAAAAAGGCACCTAATTAATTTGTACCATTTATATATATATATATATATATATATATATATATAATGTTTTTTTTGTGTTATATTTACAATCATTTCATTACGCTAATGTGTCCGAAGCTTCGTTTATTGCTGTTTGTTAATGTGTTTTATTATTTTTGTAACAAATTACACTCTATTATATAGTTTGTCTTAATCTCAAATTTTTTAATAATTTTCTTCATGAATCTATTTTATTTAACATAGATTATATATATATATATATATAATGTGTGTCTGTGTATTCATATTTTAGTACTAAATCTAAAAATTTCTAAATCAAATACATATTTTGTTATTATATTGTACTGTGTAAGTGGAAAAAAAATATTTGATATGATTCAATAATTTCCGCTTGATAAAAAATCATATATGTATATGTATATGTATATATATATATATATATATATATATATATATATACATATATATACATATATATACATATATATACATATATATACATATATATACATATATATATATATATATAAACCCCTGTTAAATATACAATTGCTAACTAATCTTTCAATTGCTAATGTAAAAAATTGTAAGTAAATGATTATTTTAAATTATACAGAATAAAAACTAGAATCGCCTTATTGCAAAAATAACATTTGATATTTTCGTAAACGACATAAAGGTATTTAACTGGAAACTTTTATTACTCGACCGAATCAAACCGATGATTCACCAGTTACAAATGTGATTGGCAATGACTATGATCGATCACGATTTATTTAACATTTATGTGACAAAGTTTTCTTTAAAAGGAACTATTGAACTTTAAGACTGAAATATTTTCCTTCGATTGTTCGTCGAATGAAATACGTTCAATGTAACTTAAATGTATTGTATATCAATTACATGTTTTATATTTTACTGTTGAAGCACGTATTTATATTCAAATGTAGCTGGGTCTAATTTTATACCTAATTATGTTGAACAAACTTGTTAATTATTGTTTGAAGGTGACGGCTTAATTATTTTCGTACAACATGTACATATATATATATATATATATATATATATATATATATATATATATATGTGTGTGTGTGTGTAATACACCCATATACATGTAGTGTTATTTGTGTGTATATAAAAAGACTCAATAGATTTTTACTTAAACGAAAATGAAATCTAAAGACTCAGTAGTTCATGTTTAAAAAAATAAAACACTATTAAATAGTCATAAAATCATGAATTAATAAAACAGTATGCATGAAATATTATTCTTTTATCAATAATATTTTTATAACTCCAAATAAAAATATTATGTTGTTTTATACAGATGTTTCGATATAAATAATTTATATCAAAAAAACTTTTTTTGCAGATATATTTCTACACGTTTGCAATATTGATATTTTCTAATTTTTCCATCAAGTCTCAACTAAAGTTAAAAGGCTTCACTAAAATTCATACACACATACATGCAAACATATATATATATATATATATATATATATATATATATATATATATATATATATATATATATATATATATATATATTTATATAAAGACGTGTTATAACTATTCGTTATATTTGTTCAAGAAACGTGTTCACCCATACCATTGTAGTTAATACACGATTCATCTTGCCGCATTATGCAAATTAAACGTTTTTTTTTTGCAACATTCCAATCGATCGGGTTCTATTTTTATTTTTTTCGATCGAGAGTCAGCATTTCAAATCGATTTTTATGATTTTTTGTACGATTATAAAAAAAATTAGCAACTAATTCAGACAAATATTAAAATGATTCAAGCAGTTAATCATTATGTATTATTTTTCAGCGGCCTTTTTATTTGCTAATTTTTTTTAATGATTAAGCCATATTTATAATTACATTTGCTGTGGAGGAAAAAATAAAATCCATTGCCGTTTTATTTGTTTCGTTTGTATAATCAATTGGCCGTATATTTTTTAATCGCATTTAATACATTTTTTTTAAGTTTAGGGTTATTTTCAAAAAAATATTAACATTTAAATTTTATTAAAAAGATAAATAATGCATATTTTTCATAAAGTGTATATCCCTTAACATATTGGTTAAATAGTTCAGCTTATAATTATGTCGAATGATAACGTTTTTAACTGAAGAATTAAATACGTACGATAATAACATTAAGTTTAGTGAGAAAATTTTCATGTTAATAGAAGGTTAAAAAAAACTTTTTTATGTTTATAGCTCTGTTCTACACCTGCTTATTAATTGTACCAATCAAACAGAAACCTTTATAGTCTTTATCATTGATACATAATATAAATACACGCATACACGTGTAAAGAAAATGCACGGAGTGAAAATTAATTTATATAAATAATTATATATTATTGTATTTGTTAAGAACTAAAATTTAATATTTCATTTTAATTTTAAGTAATAAGTATTAGTATTTTATTTATAATTATTTTTTAATATGTTAGTATTGAATTTCATTAAATAGTTGAGAAAATGATCACAGTGAAAAGAACAACAGTTGTATTTAAAAGTAATTAAGTTAAAGAAAGAACCGAAAAATATTAATGATTTAATACAAAAATAATTGTCACAGAAATCGAATTATAAGTTAAATGATTTCTAATATAAAAATATGCCACTTGTTTCATCATGTAATTTTGATACATCAATGTGTATATTTTGCATAAACGTTATTTATTAAATGTATTAAACTAGTATGTTTTGATCGAGGTAACAGGTAAAAAAATATTTAAATACGTCTGCCATTTCAAAATGCTCTTGTTACAAGTATCTTTTTAAACAGGTAATGTAATTAAATAGAATACTTGTATTAAATCGATTGTCTTATTAATCTATTCGTGAAAATTATGCCTCGTGTAATATTTTATATTTTTTAATTCGAGGAAAATGAAAAGGTAATTTTATAATATAAAAAATAATTTATTTGGATATTATTTCGGCCGTTTAATTAATACAATTATGAACACTTTGATAAGAAATTTTATTGCTTTCACCTACGACTATTTTCATTTCATTTTGAGACATGTTTATAGTCGCTTATATACCCTTTTTTATTACTACAACACACACTTGTACATATATATATATATATATATATATATATATATATATATATATATATATATAAACCACATAAAAAGAATACCAATATTACTATCTATTTCCATATTTTAATCTGTAATCTTTTTTAATGTTAAAAAAGAATTTGATAAAAAAATATGTAAATAAATAATTTCACCTATTATTTTATTCAGTCCACAATATCAACCTCACATTACAATCCGCCAGGTGTGCGTGTAAATATATGGAAATAAAGCACATATATGAAAAGTACATATGGAAATAAATGTTATCAAAAACTTTACATCTGTTTGTAATTCTAGTATCTAATTATAAGTTTCCCTGCCATAATACTAATGACGTATCTATAGTTGATTCGCTTCTGGGGTAATACGTTTCTGACAACTATTTAACGTTAATGTCGTTCTTATCGTGGATACAAAACTAATTAAATATTGTAAATTGCTACTACTTGAATATAAACAAACGCTTTTTTTAGATTATTTTCAGTTTTTAATTTAAATCCAATGATTGTTAAATAATAAAGACACACATTTTCATTGAGGTTGTTATTTAATGGCAAATCATTGTTTTCACAAATAAGGCTACTTTAAAAGATTATCATGTATAGTAAATTATAGTTTGACGAACTGATCAAATAAATTGTATTTTTATAATACTGTAGTGAACATTCGGATATCAGTCACAACGCACACATTTATATATATATATATATATAGAGAGAGAGAGAGAGAGAATGGTAAATTTTTGTTCAGTTTTTTTATACAATATATTTGATTTGACTTTTCTGAAAAGCATGATCGTCTACAGACAGCTGTTTATTGTAGTTTCAAACTCAACAGGTGTTCGTTCGCTTTGCTTTTGTGGATAGATGATTGGTATGGAGAAACGCATGTGCACAAGAGCAAACACGAACACTAAATTCTATGCTGGTGGCATTTTTGTGAACAGGTTTATTATATATATATATATATATATATATATATATATATATATATATATATATATATATATATATAAATAAAGTTTTATCACACACATGAGTACATTAAATTACTTCTATTCAATATAGAATAACAGAAATCTTTATTCTCAAAGTTTTTTAAAAAAATCATTCAGTATAAAATTGATCATTATAATCAAATATTTGTATTGATAATAAACTTGTTTTCACATATTGTTCAATAAAAGAACTCAACTGATTTTCGCATTAAAAAGTAAATGAATTTAAAAAAATGTAATGACGAAGTTATTTTTTATTTCTTATGAAACAGGATACAACAAATACGTAACAAAAGTAGTTCAGTTATTTTAAAAAAATAGAATAAGAACATCAATTAATGAAATTTTATCAGGCTTATTCGTATAGCTTTCATTAAACCGTATTCATTTTCTTCTTTTAAATCAAATACTGTATGCATTGTTTTAAATATATATATTCCAGCTCTTTTTTATTAATGGAAAAAATTGAAAAAAATACGTATACGTATTCTTATTTTAAAAAATGTAGAAAGTAAATTGAAAATCAGTTTAAATTTAATACCATATTTTATATGCCAGTTCTTAATATTTTTTATTTTTCTATTTTCAGTCTATATCAAAAAATGGATTTTTATTTTAATCGCTAACTTTTTTTGATATATATATATATATATATATATATATATATATATATATATATATATATATATATATATATTGATTAATACGTACCACGTTTCATCTAACATTATTTGCGTTGTAAATTCACTACATGTTGATAATGTTCCGTTTTTTTAATTTCATTAAACTATATTATCATTAATTGTGATATTAGTTGGTACATAAATAAATATTGATATAAACAACTATGAAAATATGAATACAAACTATGCATTAAGTGAATAATAGAAACTATACTTATATACATTGTTAATAACACTGCGATCATGTTATTTTATACTAGATGTCATAAAATGAAAAATAAGCAAATAAATCTTTGTAAATATGGTGAGTCATACGATTTTCCACTCAGTTGTTTTTCCATTATGTATATTTTAACGTTTTTAAAAGTAGTGAAGTAAATAATATTTTTTTATTTTAAATCGATATAGTTTGTAATTTGAAAAAAGTCTCAAAAATTCTTAATTCATAAATTATTTTTTTATATTCAGAAAATATTTTATATTTTTGAATTTCATTCGTTGTTAGCAAAAATCTGTTTTAATGTTTTATTTATAAATTAAATATTTTTTTCGTTCAGAATATTTCATACAAATTTTCAATATAGTTACTGTATTTTATATAAATAATAAAACTAAAAAATTACCAATATAACAATTAAAAAGAACACAGATCTGTATATTTTAGGAATAAATAATACATTATTCCCCTCCCCCCTCTCTGTTATATATATATATATATATATAATATATATATATATGTATATATATATATATATATATATATATATATATATATATGATGAACACACAAATAATGATCATAAATGTTATTATAAGTATTTATTTCCTATGAGTTCACGTTTTCTTTGTTTTAT
Source organism: Acanthacorydalis orientalis (assembly GCA_034766995.1). Classification (NCBI taxonomy): domain Eukaryota; kingdom Metazoa; phylum Arthropoda; class Insecta; order Megaloptera; family Corydalidae; genus Acanthacorydalis; species Acanthacorydalis orientalis. The sequence goes on along the minus strand of CM068320.1, from coordinate 9,805,996 downwards.
TAGTAACATATAATTTGTATTCAGTACAACTTTTCAGTACAAATCTTATTTTATCCGCTATTTCTTTGTTTGCAAATCTGATAAGTATTCCAATTTTTATAAAACATTAAAACAGGCTGTTAATTGTATAAAGAAGCTTTGCAATTTTTTTCTATCTTAAAATAATATTCCTTTTTATTATTGAAAGCCGGTTAATTCATTGTCGATCTTTCATCGAGCTATTTCTTTTTTATCATTATGTACCCTTTTATAAAAGCAGTACATTTTTAACCCTTAAACTTGAAGTATCCAAATATATTTTAACTAGGTCAATTCTGTTTTTATATATATAATGGCTATTTGTTATTAACTATTCATTTTTTAATATTTCGACGATGGGTGTGTAGATTTTGAATAGTCTTTTTATAATATTTTAAGATTATATTTCAGAATGTATAATATATTCAAAAAATCAATCTATACAAATGTCAACATATGAAAGGGGATGTAATGATAGTGAGATGCCATTCACAGAAACTTTTGTTATGTATGTATCAAGTTTGATACTTTTCAATTATGTTCTATAAAATGACCTTACGTTACCAACACCTCCCGTAGTGAAATTAAAAACGTGTGAACATTTGATTGTTGTAAATGGTCATTGTACATTGTATACTTATTATGAATTACACGATGTGTAATTTCAAGGACTTATTATTTTATGAATCTCATTGGTCATGCGGTATATCTACGGTATATAAAGATCTTCTAAGAATATATTGTGTTTTTTCCGTAATGTTTCTATGCATTGTGTATTCGCTGTGAGATGAATTTACAATTATAATGATTTGTTCGTGTTCAGTGTGTGTATTATTCACTGTCGTCTTAAGGGAGACTTTGAATAACATCTCTGGTATATCGCCATTGTAATAATGATCAATAATTTGTATTAATTTAAATTTGATTTAAATCTCTCTTATTTAAAAAAGCCATTCGATTCATATCGATGAACAACAGATTAATCGCTATCATGTGGAATTATTTATTGCACAATTGCTGAAAACATGTATCTTTTTCGTGATTTTTTAATTGTTTGTTAATTGATGAGTATTTTTTATCATCATCATCCATATATATATATATATATATATATATATATATATATATATATATATATATATATATATATATGTATGAATGATGATGATCTGCTAGTATACATTTTTATATTATTTGTATTTGTTCATTGAAACACCAATTACATTATATTTTTATTTCTCATTTCAGTGAACTGTATCATGATTATTTAGGTTTCAATGCGCACACACACACACACATATATATATATACAGATTATATATATATTAATAATAAATTCATTAACTTTGTAACAAAATTATTTTCAGTTTCATCGAACACCTTTATAATTCTCATTAAAATTTTCATTTTCAGTTCATTAATATAAAAGTATTGCATTATTAGATTCATAATTAATAGTTAGTTATCACTTTCAATTATATTTTACATTTAAAAGTTATTAAACCTAAACAAAAAAAATCGTCTTTGTAATTTCAATTAACTGAATAACGATAATGAGTATTTTTATGTAGACATAATGAACTGAAAATAGATACCGTATACACACACACACACCATATATATATATAAGGATGAAAAAATACACGACATAAATAAAGTTATTTTTTTGTGTACAAAAATATATATATATATATATGTGATATATATATATATATATATATATATATATATATGGATGAAATAATACACGACATAAAGTTATTTTTTGTGTACAAAAATATGTAAAGAATAAGAAAAAGAATTTTAAGAAAAACGGACAACTTTATTACACTTTCTACTTTTAGTACCAATGCAGTAAATGTTAAAGGTGGATGTATATACTTGACAAGAAATATAAATGAAAACCTTTTCTTACTTGTAAGATTTATATTGCACCTGACATTTACTGTTATCTTTAATTTTTATTTTGCATTACTTTTTATTTTTATATCGTTTTCAGTTGAAAATATTCAAAAATATAAAATGACTAACAAACTTATTAGTTGACCTCAGCAAAAGACTGTCGAGAAACTATTTGTAAAACAGGTTATAATTAATGTGGTTGTCGATCTTAAATTCGATTTCATATTTTTAAAGAATATGGTTTAAGTTACGGTCTATATAAAGTTTATTATTAAAAAAAATAGTCATGTCTCACAATATTTTTTAATAGATAAATGTCGTCGTAGTCGTACACCGTACACATTCATACACATTAATTACTGACGTGTTCTATAACCTTAAGGTACAAAATTCCATTATATAGTATTCACTAGTTTATTGTTCTGTCTCTGAAATAGCATAAAATTAGTAAAAACCATATTGATAAGTTAGAATTTCACATTAGCAGTTAGATCCATACATTCAGAATAATATTGAATACATTTTTACAATTATGTGATCTAAAAAAAATATAAATTGAACACATTTGTTTGGATACACGGTATAAATAATTCTTTTATTTTTTTTTTCTAGGGAAAAATCATATCTTATATATATATATATATATATATATATATATATATATATATATATATATATATATATATATATATATATATATATATATATGTAACTGCATTCATGCAATACACCATTTACCTTTTTTTAATAATAAAATAATAATCCAAATAAAAAAGTAGTATATCGTAGATAATCTAGAACAAAATCACAGTGGGTCTTTTGTTACGAACAACAAATTAAACAGAATAAACAAACAAACAAGTCGCACTGCCACGTGTTGATTAGAACGCCGAAAGAACAAATAGTTATATGTAACACTTCCTAATTACTATTTTAAAGTCACTAACTAATACTTAATTAGTATTATTACGGAGAAACATTATGATACGGCTATGTGATGTTCAAAGCCAGTATCATTTGAAAACGCTGTACTCGAAATTCCTCGAGCTCTTTCAAACTATTACCAGTCTTAAACTGAATATAACATCAAAGAGGGGACTAGTAATGCTGTTCTACCACTTGTTGAGCAGTTTCGAACTTATTCGTTTCTCTCGCGCGCGACTGTTCCAGCGAGTCGATTCATCTCTGTCGAATATTTTTACTTATAAGTGGGGGGTCTGTCGTACTGAGTAATATTATTTTTTTATTTGTTGCCTGTTCTGCGTTTGTTGCGCTTCGTTCCTATTGTGATATGACCGAGAGCATATTATTGTACAACCTCGTACGCAAAAGATGGCCAGTTATCCTCTATTCGAGTTTTGAAAATAATAATTTCGATTTTAGTATTTTTCTTTTTTTTCTTTAATTTCAACCAACTTCGGTTATCGACGATTTTTATTGCAACCGTGTTGAAAAATAACATAAATTTGATGAAACAAGTTTGAAATCAATTTAAGGTAGACAGTATTAATTATAAATAACGTGTTTATATATTATAAATATTAATAATATGGATATTAAAAATAAAGTAAATGAATAGAAAAAAACTCATAAATTAAAAATGAAGCTGTGGTACCACTAATAATACTGTGCCGGCATTGAAGTGGTTTGATTTTTATTTATTTTTTTGTAAAAAGTAGCTAGTTATCGAATTATTAAATTCTTTGAATTTTTAAACATGAAATGTATTTATACATTCCTTCTTTGTAGTATACAAAATATTAAAACTATTTTTTCCTGATACCTTTTTATGAAAATAAATTCCACAGATATCACCTTGCATACTTAATTAAATGAACGTTTGCTTGATAGTTTCGTTGTTAAGTAATATTGCTAACGAAAAGGTTATTAATTCTTGTTAATCTCATTTATTTTATAAAAAATCACATTACAGGAGTCGGTTGATATAAAATAACCTCGAATTAAATTCGAAGAAATCAATTATTTAATATCTGAGACAAATTTCCCAGTAACTTACACTTAACTATAAGGAAAGCATTGGAATTGTACCTAAATTAAATCTTTTATTTAAAGAAACGTATGATGATCGTTTAACTCAGCATCCGATATAATCCATTTTATTATATATATATATATATATATATATATATATATATATATATATATATATATATATATATATAGCAAAACTAACCAGATAAACAAATTCACAAACTATTTCAAACAATTTTAAATTTTAGAAAAAAATCGTTTTGCATCTAGTTTGTGAAATAAACTACAAATGCTCTGACTTGAATATATCCACATTTCATGTTCATTTATAAAAGTAAACTCAATGTATGATGATTTTTCACACATCACCAGCGTCTGTACGTGCTGTATGAACAAAGATTAAAAAAAGACGATGTCACTGTCATTTGTTGTTATGTATTCAACATTATAAAAGCGTTGTTAAGTTTAGGTATGCATTCAAATGTGTGTACACATACACACAAACACATACACATACACACAAACTCATACACGTATGTATTAATATGTATATATATATATATATATATATATATATATATATATATATATGTATATATATATATATATCATCATCATCTTCAGCCCCTGTTAATCCACTGCTGGATAAAGGCCTCTTCCATGATTTTCCATTTTATTCGATTCAGTGCCTCTCTTTTCCACAGTTTTCCAAGAAAGTTTTTAATATCCTTATCCCATTTGTTCATTGGATATATATATATATATATATATATATATGCATTAGTTTTTGAATTTTATGTTATCTATTAAAATATATAATTATTTTTACAATATTATTTTTTTGTTTTTCTAATGTACACAAAAATATATATGTTTTGAAATGAATATGAAAAATATGTATGTTTTGTTGTATGAAAATTATTCCCATTTATATAATAAAAATTAATTAATTTAATATTAATTTTGAAATTTTATTTCCGATTTTTATAATTACTTTCATGAATATATGTATGTATATATATATATATATATATATATATGTATATATATAGAGAGAGAGAGAGGCGGGGTGGGGAGTGAGAGAGAGATTATACAGATAAGTATTTATGAATTGTTTCCCTCAAATCAATCTCATTCAAATAATGTGAAATCATTTCAACTGTCTGCGATTTTTGAAAGTGGCTCCGAAAACAAAAAATCACTCATTAATGAATTCTTTTTCACCCCACAAACAAAAAAAAAATATTTTTTGTTCAAAAACAATCTACAATTTATTGAATATTTTTGTTCAATAAAATGTTTGTGATTTGTGGAGTGAGGGACAAACGAATTAATTGTCATAGTACTGTAAATTTTAAATAATACATTTTTGTATTCAATTTGAATTCTTATGAATGTTATTAAATCTCCTTCCTTTCCATTTTATTGTTGTTTTCGGAGTACAAAAAGTATATAGACTAAGATTAAATTACTTGTACAGTATTACTTGCATATGTAAATAATATTTTGCATTTAAGACCAATTTTGTTTGCTTAAAAACATACATGAAAACAGACCGTTAGTGATTTCTACAATGCTACTGGTATTACGCGGGTACCGATTTATGTCATAAACCACATCATTACGAATAACTTGTAGTATTAATCGTATGATTAAAAGCCAATAAACGTATTCAATTTTGTATACAAACTATATTGGTAACAAAGGATAAAAATAAATAAATTAATTTTTATTGACATGCTTTTTAGTATACATATTATTATATTGATCATTGTCTTCTACTCCTATTCGAGTTTTTACATAATGATGTTGAATAAAATTTATTAATGTATTAAAAATATATTTAAATGAGTTAATTAAATATACAGCGTGTGTGAATTTGTAATCAAAAAACGCTTAATAATATTCTATTTATTGAATGGAATTCTTCAAAGCATTAAAAATTTGTGTAATTTTAAAACTGTCCTTATTTTTATTAACTCTGTCTTTTGTACTGATTATACGGATATTTACGTTACTTTTTCAATAAAATTTTGTCTAGGGTTCGTTTTTACATTATACTAGACACACTTTTTGTCAAAATTACCCTCTGTCTAGCAATTTTTTTTATTGAATTGTGTCATTCAATAAATTAACGATTGATATAGTATTTATTGACTTCACTGTTTAAAACCCTTCTCATCGATGATGCGGTATAATGTGTGTACATTTAAACTATTTTCAAATTAATTATCTAAAACTTTGAGTTAAAACACAGATTACTATTTAGATGGTATACATATTTTTTTATAAAAAAAGTTCTCTAAAAATATTCTTGTGGCTTAAATGTATTAATTTTGTTAGTTTTGCTGTTAGTATTGTTAAATTATCTACAAGTAATTAACAGTTTATTCAGATAGATATCTATATATTATATAGTGTATTTTTTCAATTACAGTGTGTGAAATTATATTGAAATATAATTAGTAAAATATAAAGTAAACAATTTTGTTACATTTGGTAATACTTATTCTTATATCGGTTCCCTTTGGCATCGTAGATGAAATAAATCAATTACAAAATAAATAAAATACGATATTAGTGTAATTATTTTAAGTAAATAATATTGAAGTGAAACGCGTAAAAAATAGGATCTTAGATAAATTTTATTTATTGAATAACACTAGCAATTAATCAGTCCCTACTTAAGTTGTTGGAACATTCGTTTTAATTATATTGTGATACCTTTCTATAGAACAAACGCGGTTCTGCCCTCTTAACTTTTCGTTATAGAGAGTTAATATATAATATATAACTGAAGATATTTGAATTAAATAGAGAGTTTTGTTATGCATAAATTCGTTATACGAAAGTCTTACAGCAAATTAAAAATAGAACACACCACCATTCTGTTTCCCTATTAAATTATGTCATTTTTAAAATAAAATGAATAATTAGTGTTAAAAATAGAAATGTAAACTTAAAGCTTTGTTAAATAAGATATTTTACTTCAAAATTTATTTTTAGGTTCATTTTAAATAAATCTCATAATATTGTTCTTCTATGCATTTACATATATATATATATCAATGCATAGTAGGAACTGATCAATTGCTAGTGTTTTCAATAAATAAAATTTATCAAATATCCTATTTTTTATGGGTTTCGTTTCAGTATTATTTACTTAAAACAATTACACTAATATCGTATTTTATTTATTTTGTAATTGATTTATTTCATCTATGATGCCAAAGGGAATCATTGATAGAAAAATAAGTATTATCAAATGTAACAAAATTATTTACTTTGTATTTTACTAATTATATTTTAATATAATTTCGCATACTATAATTGAAAAAAATACACTATATAATATATAGATATCTATTTGAATAAACTGTTAATTACTTGTAGATAATTTAATAATAATAACAGCAAAACTAACAAAATTAATACATTTAAGCCATAAGAATATTCTTAGAAAACTTTTTTTATAAAAAAAATATGTGCACCGTCGAAACATTAATCTGTTTTAACTCAAAGTTTTAGATAATTAATTTGAATATGATATATATATATATATATATATATATATATATATATATATATATATAGCGAATAGGTTACCTACATATAAAAAAATATTATGCAGTCAGAGCTGAAACTTTTATTTAATAAAACAACATATGTTAAACCACAAAATAGTGATTAGATGGTGACAAAATTTAATCACTCTAGTTTATAAATTTACGTTTAATTATATATTCTTTATTCATTTCAATAATTTTGTTAAAAAGTGACAAATAGTAATTGGTAGAATAATTCATAATACAAATCTTTTTGTAATGTTTTATCTTCTCTATTCTAAAAATATTTCTGTAACTTAACGTTTATATTAGGTTGGTAGAAAAATAATTACGGTTTGTGACCTTCAAAGTCTTATACATTTTTAATTTGAGTGGTTCAGAACTGTTGGATGACTATCACCTAATTTTTATGCAAGCTCACGAATAGTTGTGCGTGTTTCTGATTAAATTGACGTCTTCAGTTGATTGTCGACCTTCTTCATCTTCAAGGCTCTCGTCCGCAGCACGAAATTTTTGGAACCACCATTGCACCGTACATTCCTTAACAATACCCGCACCAAACGCATCGTTTAGTTTACAAGAAGTTTCTGCTGCTTTCCTATCCGTTTTGAACACATATAAAAAATTACTCTTATTTGCTAATTTTCCATCTTTAATTCAATAGTCTAATTTCAAGCAAAATTAATAATAAGATCAAAGTCGATGTTATCAAAATACAGACTGAAAAATTCACTTTAAAATGGCATTAACATGAACACGACGAAATCACTCTTTCATTGAAAAAAATAAGGTTAGATTTCAGAAAACAAAAAATCGCAGTTATTTTCCTACCAACCTATTTATTTAAGTTCTGTAGCCTGTATAGTATTTTTAAGTTCTAGTTTATGATGTATATGCATAAGTAATTAAAGCAATATATTCAATACATATACATTTATACACCAAAGATACACATTCACATACACTCTTTTTCTCTCTCACACACACACACACAAACATATGTATATACATATATATACATATATATACATACATATATATATATATATATATATATATATATATATATATATATATATATATAGTGCCATTTAAGTATTCAACAAGTATATATATATTTAGTAGTGGATGTTGAAATTCTTAAATTCGTCTAGCATTTATATTGTTTTTAGTAGTACACCTACACAAAAAATATTTTAAAATTGAAAAAATTATTATTCTTTTCGCTGCATGTTAGGTTATTGTACTCATTAATATTTTTTCACTATATTATTATTATCGTTTTTTGATTTACTATGTTTGTCATTTAATTTTTGCATACGTTTTCGCATACAGAAGCGTTATAATATCTTTGTAGAAATAATCAATGTCAGCAAATTATAAAAAAGTTCTATTGTTTTGTTTTTGTACTAAATTATTGTTCCAAACATTAAATTTCCCAAGTGTATGTCATGTATAAACTTTTTTGAATTTTGTTTTGGAATATGTGGCCATGTCGCCCATTTATATATATATATATATATATATATATATATATATATATATATATATATATATGTATGTATGTATGTGTACGTATTCTACAATATTAAATTAATGTTTTCAATCCTCTGAATTCACTATAATTATATTAAAAATAAATGAAGCAGATAATTTCATTATCAATTTCTTTACATAACATATAATATATAGGTATAAAATATACAATATAAAAATATTTTAATAAATGCTTGAACATAAGATAATATATTTTTAAGTAAATATAATTCAACACTAAGAACATACTCCTGTATTTTCTTTTCTTTGATGTATATAATTATTTCATTCTGTAAATACAAGAAATAATTATGAAAATGTAACTAGTTAAAGTATTATTTTCGATTTGTTTATAAACGACGATCAAAATTTTTAATTAGAAACCTTTTCTGGCCCAAAATATGAATATACTACATATACATGGAACATACATGCATTGAAATCTCCGTTTGGAAATGTTATAATTAATGTGTTTTCTTTAAGAAAATGTGTATGAAATATCTCTGATTGATCGACTGTGTGACTATTTACGAAGCATACAGATAGATACATACATATATATATATATATATATATATATATATATATATATATATATATATGCATATATATGTATGTATGTATATATATATATATATATATACACACACACACACACATATTCTTTTAATATGTAAATTGATTTCTTTATTAAATATTAATTTGTACAGACATGTCTAACTTTCAACAAGTTTTATCTATTAAAATTATCATTACATATAATATAGGAAATAAATATTTTCTTATCTTAAATCTAATAATTCAAATCCGAATGGATATAGTGATTATATATATATATATATATATATATATATATATATATATATATATATATATATAAAGGGGAATTGAACAGTAACTTGGTTCATGTACTCGATGAGGGAGTGGGGAGCAGCTGTATATGTTTTCATATACTTTCATCCCTTTTAGTAACGTTTTAGTAGCATGTGAAATTGAAAATCATTCCACTATTAATTCTTCGTTTGTCAGTTCAACATAAGTATTTAACATAAGTGCAAAAGGAGTAAAATCAGAATTCGAAGTGTGATTTAGATTTTTTTGGGAGAGAAAATGGCGAAGGAAATTCACTAGAGGATATTCAGGTGAAGGTGTGGGTGAATCCTGTCCTTCCTACATTGGGTGCATCTTGTCCTTCCTACGAAACTGTCCGACTTTGGGTGAATGAATTAAAACGTGTCAGAACGAATATTGAAGATGCACCACGCTCAGGGGGCTCTAGAATAGAAATCACGTCAAAAATTATCGATAAAGTCCACGGTATGGTTTTGTCCAACCAAAAAAGTGAAAATGAGCGATATAGCAGAGGCCATTGGTATCTCAACTGGGGAAACCCATTTTATTTTGCATAATTAGTTGCATATGAAATAACTTTTTGTAAGATGGATGCCGCGGTTGCTCACTGCAGCGTAAGAACGAAATCGCGAAATAAGCCGACTTCTTGTAACCGTTTAAGAAGAATTCAACGGATTTCATGCGGTATTTTGTGACCATGGATGAAATTTGGATTTACCATTACACCCCAGAATCGAAAAAGTAATAGATGAAACGGTTAGGAAGAAGGCAAAGACAGTGAAAGAAAGGTGATTGCGAAAATAATTTCCTTGATCGGCTATATTCAGAAGGGAAAAATAGTTACTGGCAAATACTACGGATAAGCTGAAATCAGCGCTCGCGTAAAAAATGTCCCGGAATGGCAAAAAAAAAGTGTTGTTTCACCATAACAATACACCGGCTCGTTCAAGCGTTGTCGTTCAACAAAAAATGTGATTATTGAGTTTTAAAATCAAAAATTTAATTCCACGCTTAACCAATATATGTGTGCGTGTATATATATATATATATATATATATATATATATATATATATATATATATATATATATGTTATATATATATATATATAGATATATATGTGTATATATATATATATATATATATGTATGTAAAATATATATATATATATATATTTATATATATAATATATATATATATGTATGTAATATATATATATATATGTAATATATATATATATATATATATATATATATCATATATATGTATATATATATATACAAACACACACACACAAGTATATATAAACGCGTTTAAAATGCTGTTAAGACTGCGAATTCATTTATTTCTTTCACTTGTATATTGATGAATTTTAATCGCATGTTGCAAAAACAGCATGTGATAAACATACAGTAATTCAAACATACATTTAACATTATTATTACGATAATGGTGTTATTATTATTATTAAACTACTTCAATATTTTATTCGTAATATATTTGTAGCAGTTAAGTGTGCCTGTATCGAAACATACCATCAAACGTTTTTTCGTATGTAATACATTACGCACTGCTAAGAAGAATGTGTCCAAATATGTCTATTTTTTGTTCCGAATGAATGAATGAATGAATTCAGGTAGTACCATATTATAATTTCATTAGTCTTGAGTCATTAGTTTGTTATTTTCAGTTAGTTATTTTCGTTGTTCCATTATTCCACATCTTTTCCAATGTGATACACATATACTTGTTATGTGAATCTTCTATGACTGCTGTAAATTTTATATATATATATATATATATATATATATATATATATATATATATATATATATATATGCACGGGCACACACACACATACATGTCGTCGTATATAGTACATCGAAAAACAAGATAGAAAAGCGTTGGCGTTTACGTCAGCCTATGTTCACACGGTCTACAGTCCAACTTGGCCGGCGATTTGTTGCCTGAGGAGAATAATAATATTTCGACCGACAGCACCTTCAATATTTGAACAATGATGACTCGTTAAATATGGTTTATGAGTTCTGAGAAAGATTACCGTAAAGTATGGCTATCGAGAAGATCATTTTCGATACAACCTCTTCATCACCGTCAACATATTGATCTCGTGATACTTCTCGTCTATATTTCTGTTCCTCCGTCTAGTCTTCTTCAACAGCTGCCGTCATACACAAGCTGTCAAATCTACTACTCATAAATAATCAGTATACTAAGTGATAAAATTCACTCGAATTATATGAAAACAAATATTCTTTAATTTAACGATGAAATCACCGAAACCATATTTTAAACTATGCTCGGAATGTCGGATGTAAGATATATATATATATATATATATATATATATATATATATATATATATATATATATATATATATATATGATATTAGGTGTTCTTCATTGTAAACTTTTAAAATCTATTAAAGTTAGGTTTTAATGTTTTATAAGAATGTGAACTTTATTTTATGCGTGTAATAAAATGATGTTAAAAATATTTTTCTTTAACTTTCTTAAGGTAATCACATATTCTATTTCAGATATTAATTCTTTTTTAAATTAATTTATATATTGGTTAACAATAATTTACATGTTTACACTTAAATTGAGTGTAATAAAAATAAATTATGAATTGGTAATGTCTTCTTTTGTTTAATGAAAGACCAAACATATTACTTAATTCATCACATTTCCATTTTCATTCTGGATAAGTATTTCTTTATTATTTTTTTTCAGTCAAAAACAGTACACATTATGAAATCTTAATAAATCTTATGAAATCACTTAAATTGTGCTGTTTTTTAATATATTTCCATAAAGAATTATTTTTTTTATGCAATAATATATATATATATTTATTGTCAAAATTATTAAATACAGTAAACACTCCTATAACGCGGTACTCTCATAACGCTGTTTCTATATAACGCGGAGTAAAAATTTCGACACCATTCCTGTAACGCGGTACTCTTATAACACGGTTTCTATATAATACAACTTAATTAACTTAAGCAGTTTCCCTATAACATGAATTTTTCTATTACATTTTTACGGTTGAAATTAATGGAGAATTCGCCTGTTTTTTTCCATGCACGTACATCACTATTTTTCAATTTCAATTGTCAGGGAATTCCCCTGTAAACGCAGAAACGAAGCAGCATTGCTGTTTTTTATCAGAACTCTTAACATAGTGTTATGAGAATGCAGTTTTCATATATTGCAGAACGAATCAACCTGATTTGTATGTACTTGCTTCTGAGTTTCACTTAACGCGGTTTCGATATAACGCGGTACGAATTAATTACGTTATAGGAGAGTTGACTGTATTGATTATTTTTGGAAACATTACTGAGAAATTGTATCTATTAAATACTATTTATTAAATACATTTTTTATCACCTATACTTTTTTAAACATAAAAATGTACTAAAAATGGAGTGAGTTGGATTAATTTTTTTAAAAAGCTTAATTATTCTATAATGTTAATGTAAAATTCAGTCAGTTTGATTAAAGCAGTTATTATTGTGATCATTTTTTTCTAAATTATTAAAAAATAATAAGAAAGTATGAAAGCCTACACAGTTCAAGTCTGATAAAGTTTGTGATAATTTTTAAATACTTTTTTTGATGAATTACATATAATGAATGTATTTTATTTTATCAGACGATTATATTCTAATATTTTATAAGTTGGAAATAACATATTATTTAATTAAAGTATTAAATAATAGTTATTTAATGTTCTATTCAAAAAAATTTTACAGTTTGTGTTTCGTATTCATAATATTTAAATATTACAGAATGATAATTATTTTATTAATATTTTGCTCTTTCAGATTTTGTTATTTCATAATAGTTTTTTTTTATAAAAACATATTAGAAATTATAAAAAAATATTACATTTACAAGTTATTAAAATTACATAGTTATTAATTGGGTTTATCCATTTGAATTTGCGAGACTAGTTGAATATTATTATTTTTAAGAATCATTTTCGAATCTCTATTGAGCTGAAAATAGAGACATTAACATTATATTAATTGCCAAATTAAGCGAGTCACAATTCCCACTCAAGACTGACGGTCGTACGTGATAGATAGATATTGACCTGATGTACCTGAGTGTCTGTTGTATGCGCGAGACTAGTTAAAAGCCGGACAATTGTCTTGTATACCAATTCTCCGAATACCTGATCTCCTACTTCGTAAGACATCCATATTCACCCCGGACATAATTTACCTGTGAGAAGACCTCATCAGTTGATATCACTTCAGATGTTGGTATTCGTGTGTCCGTATCACTCTCTATGTCGTACACTATTTAAAAATGAAACGCGATTTAGAGCGAGAGAGAATAAACAAAGGGAGCAGAGGAAACAAAACATCCACTTGAAGCGATCTTGGGTTGTTTCTCGGAAGACGATGCGCTTCTCGATTCTTCGTGATTCTCGACGGCCGTGGTCTTCCCCTCCGAGAGATGAGTTTACACATTGAATCGAAGACAGGTTTTTCGATCTTTGTTGGACCTCCGCGGCATGCTCTGTACTGACTCGGAATTCGTCAGTAGCGTTTGAATAAATATTTTTTAATTGCATATAAAATAGTAATTAATCGACTATTATTAAATTGTATAAAATATATGTACATTTGAAAAGTATCAATAACTGAAATAAACCTAGTAATCATCAGTTTTTTTTAATAAAATGTTCTAAATTATTATTTATTAATAAAAGTAAATATTGCAAAAAATGGTAATTACATTGTAGAACATAATATATTTAAACTGTATCTTATCTTTAAATAATAGTTATTATTATAATTTGAAAAATCTATAAACAAATTCTAAATTATTTGATGTTGGAAACATGCATATATATATATATCGCACCTCCGAAAAAACAATGACGTAAGTGCAAAAACTTTGGAAATGAAAAAAAATTATCACAAACTTTAAAAATAATAACTTGTTCCACTGGGACAATGACATAATTTTAATACACTTAGTGACCAGTGGAGAGCATGAAAGAAAAAATCTAGAAGAACAATGACGCAATTGGCAGATATCTAACTCATGAAAGGGGTAGAAGGGATTATTCTTAATTTAATCAAATTTGAAACAACTTTAAACGCGATTTCCCACAACTTTAAGTTTTTGCACTTACGTCATTGTTTTTCCAGGATATATATATATATATATATATATATATATATATATATATATCATTATATGATCATTATATTTACAATTAAAAATATTACAAACAGTAAAAATACGAGGGTCGGCTGAAAAGTCCGTAGCCTAACAAAGAAAACAACGGTTTAGAAAAAACATTTTTGTTTTATTTTTCAATATAATCTCCAGAAAGGCTGATACATTTTTCGTATCGGTGTTCTAATTTTAATAAGCCATCTCTATAAAATGATTCGTCCTGCTCCTCAAAATAGCTGTTTACTGCATCAATAACCTCCTCGTTGCTGTTAAATCGTCTTCCTCCAAGGTATTTTTTTAGGTTAGGGAAAAGGTAGTAGTCGCCGGGTGCTAGATCTGGCGAATGAGGTGGATGTGCAAGCAACTGGACCTTTAATTCATGTATTTTTGACGTTGCAATGAGTGACGAATGTACTGGAGCATTGTCGTGGTGAAACCAAATTCTTTTTCGCTAAATGAGGCCGTTTTTTCTTTATTTCATCGCTCAAACGCTGCAATAAATCTGCGTAGTACTCACCAGTGATACTTTTACCCTTTTCCAAATAATCAATATAAATGATTCCTCTTACATCCCAGAAAACACTCGTCATAACCTTGTTAGCTGACAAAATTGTCTTTGCTTTTTTTGGAGCTCGTTCACCCGGCTCAATCCACTGTTTAGATTATAATTTGCTTTCAGGAGTGTTGTGGTGAACCCAAGTCTCATCCATAGTTATGAAACGTCTCAAAAATTCATTGGAATTTTTCTTAAAGAGCGCCAAATTCTCACTTGAAATCATTCTTCGACGCAACTGTTGGTTGGGTGTCAGTAAGCGCGGCACCCATCTCGCACAGACCTTGTGAAAGCCCAAAACATTATTCAAAATATTACCAACACGTTCTTTCGATATGTTAACAGTCTCTGCTATATCGTGCAACTACAATCTGCGGTCTTTTAGCACGATTTTATGGATTTTTTCCACCATTTCCGGAGTTGTCACTTCCACGGGGCGTCCTGAGCGAGGCCCATCTTTCGTGCTTGTCCGTCCCAGTTTAAATTCTTTAACCCACTTTGTAACCATTGAATATTGTTGGGCAGAGTCTCCTAGTGTGCCACGTATTTCTTCACAAATTTCCTTGGGCGTAAAACCTTTCAAATGGAAGTATTTAATCACCGCACGTTTTTTCTCATTCTCCATTTTTTCAAGTTTTCCGAAATCGTCTTAATTGAAATGCTGTCAATCAAACACTAACCAAGCGACTCACCTGAAACTTTGGGTATAAGCCAGTTAAGGTTAGTACTATATAATGCTAGAGCGAAATTGCACTGGTGGCGCCATCTCTGTGTCAGGCTACGGACTTTTCAGCCGACCCTCGTAATATTGAAATTCGTAATTGAAATATATTTTTAGAAAAAAGAAAACCTTTGAGTTGATCCTGACTTTAATATTAGCCTTTTCTATAACTGATGAATTTAACCAATAACAAAAAAATATAGTTTTATGAACATGTGAAATGTAATACGTAAATGTCATTATATATATATATATATATATATATATATATATATATATATATATATATATATATATATGTGTGTGTGTGTGTGTGCATTAGGTCTAAAAATTAATAATGTACCTTTAAATTGAATCAGTCATAATTCAGTTTTCAGTTAAAATATTTTCTCGTCGTTTTAAGATTTTGAAGTATCAACCTTAACATCTAAAAACACTATATATCTTGTTCAAGCAGTTGGCATAATCTCACAAAACAGTAGTGAACACGATGGCGTCCGAAAAGCATAATAGTAGAAATTGCATACTTTTCGCATTCCAATTGAAAAAAAATGCTACCGAACCGAGGGAATGTTTTGTTCAGATGTGGGGAAGGTGTTATAATACATAAAACATGCAAACATTTTTGAAACTTACTAGAGTCTATCGACTCAAAGCCGTTATCTTTTTTTTCGACAAGGGTTTCGTTAGTTTCCCAATAGACGGAACAAAGTTAATCAAATATTTTGATGATATTTTGAGTGATAGGAATGTATTCCATTTTTCCGTAAACATTCATTTTCTATTAAAAAGACCCCGTATTAATTTGTACACCTTATATATATATATATATATATATATATATATATATATATGTATGTGTGTGTGTGTTTGTAACAAAAAAGTTATAATAGATTTTTTTCAAAACTTGTGTACTTAGTATTTTTTAAGAAATTATTGCAGATTATTTAACGTCAACTATTTATTTAACACAAAAAATTGATATTTAATATAAGCTATAACATAATATATTAATCAGAATAAGATATATTTTCTTAATATCAGGATTTTTGTTTTAATTGAAAAAAATTCTTATGATTCATATTTATTTTCTATAGTTGTATATATATATATATATATATATATATATATATATATATATATATATATATATATATATACTTATTAATAATAAATTTTATGTGCATAATGAAAGTATTCTTCATTAAATAATTTATTATTAAGATAGTAAATAGGATGAGTAGAATAATTTATTTTACAAAAATATACATATTTGGACAAAGAAAATTCCTTTGCATTCAATCATCCAATACTTTTAAGTGAAGATGTGCTTTTTTCTTTGCTCGTACCATCATAAATATATTTGAAAGTACGCCACTGGTTCAATGTCAGACTGTGGTACGGGTGTTTAGCAGAGCTGCATCGTGATGTATGTTGATCGTGGGCAGCCACACGGAGCACTTTGACTCCTTCGCGTGGAATTTCTCATCGGGCCAACAACAGCATTCACTCACTCACACTCACACTGATCGATGCTTGTGCTATTATTGGTTCGACTGTCCCCGCACCCCCTGTGCTTCGACTAAACTCACTCTTCTTGTATTTTATAGACGATGACAAATGAAAATTATTAAAAAAATATTCCACCTCTTGCAGTCGATTTTATTCACTCCGTTTGTGATACGTCTCGAATGACATTCTTCATATTCTTTGCCTATAGTGAGGTGAAATGTTATAGGTTAACGCGTGTATCACGAACATATGCCGAGAACGGCGGCAATATCATTTTTATAACGGCTTTTTTGTTAAAGCACCAATAAGACAACGTAATAAATCTTGTTATGTAATGATAATTATTACGTTTTTATTTAATTTCATTGTGCTACCTTTTTCACTAGATATTCTCGAAGAATGAAATATAGACATAACCCATTACCATTATGAAAAAAAACATGTTATAAGCTATGGTTAATAAACACAAATATATATGTTCATTGTTGACATTTTACATTAATACACTTTAAATTCTTAGTTTCATATTTTAACTAAAATTATTCAGTTCATTTCAATTGTAGACTGAAAATCAGGCCAAGTTTTTTTTTGAAAATATAATGCATTGTGTTATAAATTTCAGTTACAATTTATACTGTAAATTACATTTCAAAAAAGTCGTAGATTTTTTTCAAAACGTATCTCTTTAATATTTTTTAAGAAATTATTAAGATTATTTAAGGTCAATATTTATTTAATATAAAAAACACATAAAATTGATGTTTGATATAATCTATAAAATATTACTAATCAGAATGAGAATATATATAAGTTGTAAAATATTTAGTCAAGTATGTGTACATATATATATATATATATATATATATATATATATATATATATAAAGTCTCTTTTTATGCAGTAAATACGTTCCGCAGAAAACCACATCAACAAAAAATCGCACAGATATAACTTATGTTGAAAAATTAGGGATACGTTCTGTAATTTTCTACAACCGCATAAAACCAAAGCAATGAGTTAAAATACACCAAAAATCGCAAAAAAGTTTATGAAAATTCAGGAAAATAAGAATGTGTAAAAGTACCTTCAAAAATCTAAATAGAAATTAATGTAAATCTCAAAATGATTTTGTTCCAAACTTTATTCATTTAATTTTATTGAAAAGTAACAATTCCTTTTACATTTTTTCATCGGAATTATTTTCACTATCTAACAATGTTCTGCACCATTTGCGAATTGGTGCGAAATCGCTTTCATCACTAGAACAGATAGTCAATGTATCAGATCTGCATGGTAGAGACAATGGTTCTTAACAAACAGAATTAGCGTCAACTTCACCTTCGTTCTGTATTGATTTTTTTTCTCTGAGTAATAATTTGTTATGCAGTTCGCGATATCCAAACGTACAATTCTTCAGCTCGCGTTGGAATTTGAAGGCTCGTTTAGAATTTATGTCATGAACAAGAAAATGATTTTTCAATTTATTGCAAAGTTAAAGTTCTCGAATCATATTTGTAGTGAGGAGGATAGGGTTTTTTTCCAATTCACTATCATTTTCTGGATCTTCAAAGATATCTAAAGTTATACCAATAATATCATCGTCACTTAAGTCATTATCCGCAAATAATTCGGGTATTAAAACCTTCTTCACCAATTTTATGTACCAAAGTAATGATTTCAGCTGATAATGTCGATGTTTGAATGGTTGCATTATTTGTAGCACATCCAGGCGAAGCTGCTTTCCAGTAGGCATTTAAAGATTGTAGTCTTATTTCAGCGATAGCAGATGCATCATGTTTAAATAGTCCAAAATAGGAAATTTTAAATTGAAAAACATAAATTTTAAAAAATATAATAATTTAAATTTAAAATTTTTTAAACGTGCAGCTCATATTGTGTATACAATGGGGAAACCCCGAATTTGACTTCAATGTGCACCGCATAACTTCAAAACCACATTAAAATGATATGCATAAAAACAAACTCAACTATATATATATATATATATATATATATATATATATATATATATATATATATATATATGAGTGTGTGTATATGGTGTACAGAGGACATTGGAGATTCTCTGGTCGTTATAGTAGCAATAAATGCCTGTAAAATTACACATACAAACTCGTGAACATATTTTAATTGACTGTCTCAATAGTATAAAAATGTAATAAATTACTACATTGTACAATTACCGATGTTACTTTTAGCCTTCTGCTACACTTTATACCATAGTTAATTATAAAACATTCTATTTGTATTAATTTAGATATTCGATTAAAACATTTAAATTATTTAAAATAAAAGATGACTTTCAAATGATCACATGTTAATCCAATTAAATATAATTTGATATTATTTCTATATTGAACAAAATTATTTTGATTTTAAATATTCTGAATATCTTAAAATGACGTTATGTATAGAAAAATAAATGTTTAATTGTGTAAGTTTTGAAAGTTAATTGAATATATTTAACCACATATTCATATCATTTTTCAATTAACAAAACGTGTTATGCTCACTATTACAAATTCAGTTTAATTCAGTTTAGTAACTGAATTTTTTAGTTGTTGAAAAATATTTTTACTTAGCAGTACTTAAACATTTTTAATATTTTGAAAGTATATGTAAACTCATTCATAAATTAAACATATTAAACTTTCATGAACGATTTGAAAAATATAATATGGTTGTTAATGGAATTCGTTAATACAGATATGAAAAATAATAACTCATTTAATATTACTATTTAGCAAAATATAGAAAGAAATATCATCCTCGAACACTAAAGACTAAACCATATTTCATTGTTATTCAAATAAATATATGTACTCTTTATTTATGTTTGGAAATTTATATCTATGCGATCAAAAAATAAGAAGGAGAAAGAAAATCTGAACGAAAACTTTTTCAATTATTAATTAAAATATAAGATATTGTTTTAGTTAGTAAATTATAATATAAATATATATATATATATATGTACATATATATATATATATATATATATATATATGTACATACATATATATATATATATATATATATATATATATATATAATTATGTAGAAATAGCAACTTTTTACTAAATTACTGTTTTATATTTGATTAAAATTTATAAATGAATTAAAATATCTTTCTAACAAAAATATTCCATTTTAATACAAATAATTATATATATATATATATATATATATATATATATATATATAAACATTTTGTATATTTGTATACATTTAGAAAAAAGTGTAACACAAACGATAGTAATTATATATATATATATATATATATTTGAATCTTAATTATTAATACTCTTATAATTCCTATATAAAAAAATATTTTTAGGTTTTTTTAAATAAAAAGTCTATTTGTATTTTTATTAATTTGGGTAATCACATCACTTCATACATGTTTAATAACGTCCATGTCTTAAAATTGTTTTTTTTTTTAATATGTATATATATATATACGAACAATGATTATTAAAATGATTATCATTAAAAACATATAAAAGTTCAAAATTTAAGCTATTGTTAAATTATATTAAAAAATATCTTGAAGATAACGTATATTGGAAACGATCTTGAAGAATTCATGGATTTAATTCAAAAAATAATAATTACACAAGTAAAAAAAAAACTATTAATTTATTTTATTAGCTTATTCGTTCCTAAATTTAATTAAATCTGTTTTTACATATTTTTCCTGTCAATTTTGAATATCAATATGTAGTTATTTTAACTTATGTCCAGATCGTTGATGAAACTGTAAATAAGTATAACTAAATAAATATTAGAAAAATAAATTAGTGAAAAATTAATGACGTGGTTACTTAATTCGGTATTTAAATATTTCAAAATTTAACATAATATGTTTTTTTTTATTTTTTATAAAAAACAAGTATTTTAACATTTGCTACCATATTTTAACTCTTTGTCTAGTCTATAGACGCAATTAATTCTTATTGACTATATATATATATATATATATATATATATATATATATATATATATATATATATATATATTGTCTTGAAAACATTAAATGAATCAATAATTTCATAAACCAACTAACCAATGAAAAGAGTTTTGATTCTATAGCAAGAATTGTTAAACTGTTGATCATGTTTTTTTTTATTAAAGTAATAATTACTCCAGACGAGATTTTTTTTATCAAAATGAGACGAATATTAAAAGCAGTATTTTAAACTTGATAACATTGACTTAGAATTACGTATTGTAATATTATTTCTATGAACTTATTTAACACACACACATACACACACACATATATATATATATATATATATATATATATATATATAATATTGAGGTTTTTAATTGATATAATGTTTAATATTTATAGAAATTGTTAACATACTTTCAACTGTTCTCCAATTAAAATATTTTTTATTAAAAAGCATTAAAATGTATTTTTTGAATTTTTCTATTACGTTTATAACTGTGGGTTTCAATTTTATTTTTTTACTCTCTGCATATTTTTATGCATGTGTATGTGGATATATTATCCTTATAAAAGAGATAGCTGTTTTACTTCTTGAAAATAATATTTTTTCGTACATAGAGAAATCAGTTTAATATAGTAAAAACGTTTTTCATACAATTTTGTTTTTTTTTTTTAATAAAAAAAATACTGTTTATATACTGAAACGAATTCAACTTATAAAAAACATTAAATTTACTTACTGTCTACTGCATGATTTTTAATGTTTTCTCATATATAGAGAAGCAATCATGGGTATAGAGAAATATATATATATATATATATATATATATATATATATATATATAGAAATAGCGAAATTAAAAGAAAATATATAATACTGTTTTTTATTTATTGATTTTTTAATGGACTAATATGGCTTTATGCGCTCTAAAGGATGCATGTACCATTGAAAAGAAAAAGACTTATATGCTTGTATAAGAAGATTTTTTTAACCACGATATATGGTTCTATATGCTATTAAGACTAAATATAGCGTATAAAATTTTAAAATCTGTTTTCTTTTTTATTTTTAATTTTTCTTTTTTTAAATTTCTATTTTATTTTTATGTTCATCAGTTATTCGAATGTTTTTGCCATACCTTGAAGTAAATGTACACCTTGCCAAATGTTGTTTATAAAATTATCTTATAAAAAGAAGCAAATTGGCGGGGAAGTGAAAATGGCAATTGTCAACTTGATATTTTAGTTGCTAGTTAAACTCTGTTTCATATGAAAAAATCTTAGTTTTTTTTAAATATAGTAGTAATTATTTTTTACATAAAGAAAATATATAACTTATTATCGTCAAGTTAAAAACACAAAATGTAATGTTATTTTTTAAATATTTTAGAATATAAAAAATGAGCACACTCTAAACAATAATTTTTTAAAGGGTTTTTGCAATAAATTTGCAGAAAGTGTATATAATTAATTTATTCTAAACTAAAAACTTAAATTGATCATAATCTTAAATTAATTAAATATTTCAAACTTTATTTTCTATTATGAAGATTATATATATATATATATATATATATATATATATATATATATATTGCTATTTTTCATGAAAACTTGTATTTAATTTGCCGTTAGTATTCTTTTCATTAAATTCGATACTTAGTGTTATATCTTTAATAAGATATTTTTAATTTCTTTTTTGTTTTTGATATGTTCAAATTAAAAAAAAATGTTTTAAAATAATATACATATGTGTGTATATATATATATATATATATATGTGTGTGTGTGTGTGTGTGCATACTTAATATCCTATTCGGTCAAAATAATATTAAAATTTTCAAAATAATACGTCGGTACATATTTATTTTCTCTATTGTCATTACTTTTTTAATGTGTTCTTTTATAGAATCCGTCAAAACGTGTTTTCCCTATAATTAAATTTGTTTCATAATAATATACAATTAATAATTATACTGCACCATATTGCCCTCAATTGCATCATTTAAAATGCCATCATGACGGATCCAATTAAGAACTTATCGTGTTAATAGAATAGTTCTAATAGTTTATTTGCAGCGAGTTATTCGCTAAGAACTCTATTTCAGACTTGTTTTACAATTGTACAGGTAATATGTTCCAATGCATATAATAGCAATTTGTGGTCAGTGTAATATATATTCTTCACTATGAAGTTTTAAATTGTATATATATATATATATATATATATATATATATATATATATATATATGTATACATATATTAGCGCGTGTGTATATGTGGATTTTGCACTTTACAACAGAGGACGTCGACCCAACGGCTCGCCAGTTGGTTACCAGTTGTCGCTACACGGCTACACTACTGCAGGTTGTTGCCAACAAGAGACACATACATATAAGTGAACATTTATGTAGATGCAGAGAACCTGATTTATGATCGATCGTATCCGTCATTCTTGGAATATTATACTTTCGAATAAGAAACTAATTTTATTTCGATTATATGCATTAATTATGCCGATTACAATTTATTTATTTCATTGAATATCTTATTTTAATATTCAGAACTTTTCCTAACAATATATTTATCTCTGACAGAGTCAATTGTGCTCCATAGAAAAATAACTTCTTCTACAATTAATATATTTAATTCTCTTTTCGATAAAATCATATTCTTTTAATACCTTGAAACAATTTTTCAGAATTTAGTTCTTTATTTTTTCATTATTTATAGACTATAGGAACGATATTGCATCACGTTTTGTAAATAATCAATGATCGATGTGAATCAAATATTCATTATATTGAAACAAAACTTGCTAAAAAGTGTGTACTGGAAGTTTCTCGATCTGTAAATATTTAGTTTTCTTTTTCATCTAAGCAATTTTAAATGTATTCTAAACCGAAATAAATACTGATTGAAAAATACTATATACACATTCACTTTTAATACAGTTCTTCGAATAAGAACCTTTTGAAATATCTTAATTTTCAATTAAAGTACTTAATTGATTATCTTGGTTCACTTCAGTAATATTTTTAAATATTCAAAATTACTTATAATAAGAAAAATAATGTATTAATATCATAAAAATGTTTAAATAATATCAGTAACAAAACTGAAAAAAATGTATTACTTTTCCGTTATTATTGTTATAATTAATGCCATTTACTATAATTTTCAATCAAAAGTATACTATTTAATGTTTTATACAAACACTTTTATATTATAAATAAGAGTTTTTATGATTATATTTTCGAATAAATATATTCTACTTGAATGTATGAATTTACAAAATGTTTTCAGTATATTGCAAAAAAATGAAAACTAAATTTAAAAACATATATACTTAATATACAAATGTATTTAATTAGAAATATACGTACTTATATCCAAATACCTAACATACAGTAAGTTCCTGATTAATGTATCATGATTTTGAACACAACTTTAAGACATATGTCATTTTTCATTAAGTTTTCTCATTAAAAAAAGTTATTGATCTTCAATATATGTATGGCGGCATTTCATTTTTAAAGATACTAATTCCTGTTGAATATATTATAAAGTTTGTTTTTTGGAATTAATTGCTTTCGAAAGAAAATATAAAATGAAAAACAATGCAGTACTATTTTTTCATACGTAAAAAACAATATTACTTTTTAAAAAAAATAAAAGAAAAACACTTGTAACTGAATGATTTACCCAATTGACTTATTGACCAATTGAAATTATAAATTATATTTAAAAAAAAATTATCTATTAAATGTTTCAAGAACGTTGATTATAAAATCGTAGTAACATTTAAATTTATTTAATATATATATATATATATATATATATATATATATATATAAATAACTTATTTCTCTCTCTCTCTCTCTATATATATATATATATGTGTGTGTGTGTATATATATATATATATATATATATATATTTATATATTTATATATATATATATATATATATACATACACACTACTACTACTAAATAATGTTATAAAATTTAACCGTAACAATGAATAATATTAAAAATAAAAAAGTACATTTAAAAAAAATTAATTAAAACATTAAGATTTATGGGTAGATGTATTTAATTCATTACTGGTTAGTTGTGTATATAAAATTTAACTCGTTTTGCCAAAGCTCTGTATATATTAATTCCTGAATTTAATTTGATATAAATACTAATATCATTCCTAATTCACTACATTAATGAAAAAAGTTTCGTATTAATATTTATCAATTGTTTATTGATATTCATTTCAAGATGATTTCTCGTTTTATATCAATACAGTATAGTATTCATCATTTTGTCGATACGTTCAATTTCATTGGACAATATTTATTAATTTTAATTATTTTTATAATAATATTAATAAAAAAAATACATATGAATACAGATAAACAGTACTCAATTTTTATATAGAAAAAGTTGATATAAATTTTACTTTTAGTTTCAAGATTGAACATGAAAGTTATTAAAAATTGCAATTATTATTATTTGTTTTTTAACACGAGCCTTATAAACCGCTCTTAAAATTATCATATTTTACTTATAGTTATGTATAACAGCTTGTCTACATGCAGCCTGTCTTGAATATCAATAAAATTCATAAGTAACTTATAAAATATTCACATTGTTCGAATAGCTACTGATTTAGTATTAAATTATTCATGTGATCGTTTGAAATTTCACCAACTATATTTGACGGTCTTCCACTTCTTCGTCTCCGACTCACCAGCGAGTTACACACGGTCTAAACATACACACGCACAGTTACCTGTCCATACCTGTCTGTCTGCCCGCGCTTTGCCTTCGGTGCCACTGACTGCTTCACCTCGCTACTGTGCATTGCCTCAGGCACTTGCAGTCACTCAGTCAGCAAGCCTTTTCGACTAAACGGACTCTGCTATCTAAGCTGTATCCAGTCGGCCAGTAAATCAGAGGCGAAACGGTCAGCTCTTTGACCATGTTCGGGCTGGTTGGCTTAGCAGGCTTAGTTGGCTACCGGATTTCTGCGTCTACCAGTATTATTCATAGTCGTAATCATTTCACAAGACCTTACCGCATATATTCGTTACTCCTCTCTACACACCCGCATCAATTCTTCACATATTCTTTAGACAACGCATGATGCCCGCGACTATTTTTGTTAATAACCAGGAACATCTTCAGGTGTATATATATATATATATATATATATATATATATATATATACATCTTCAGGTGTATATATATATATATATATATATATATATATATATATATATATATAAATGTTTTAATAATATTTAAATTTCAGTTTATAATAATTATAATCAATACTCATGCACTCAGGGGTTTACAGTGGTCGAGTAAACTAAATGCATGGATTGAATTTTTATCTTCTACATTCATAACTCTTCGTAAATGCTTTTACTATGACATGTCATTAAATAACTGGTCTAAAACTATAATGTTAACATTATCAAATGAATGTACAAGATCCATGTATGGTTTTATATCAAGTTATATTAAAATACTTTTGAACGTAGCAAAAATATTATTTGTGGTTAGTTTTATTGTCTAATGGTAGTTTATTATTTAAATATTTTATGTATCAAATAATATAGCAGATAAATATAATCACCAAAACGTATCGTATAATTTTTAAAACAGAATAGAACTTTACAAATGAAAATATTAATAATATTTTCATCAATAATGAATTCTATATGCACGATAATTGTTATCTCTCATTGCAAAATTAACATTAATTAATTAATATGAGTAGTATGGAAGAATAATTTAATTATATTACTAAATGTTTTTCTCGACGATATATATATATATATATAGATATAGATAAATATTTATATATATATATATATATATATATATATATATATATATATATATATATATATATACATATATAGATAGAGAGAGAGAATCGTACTTAACCGATATGCTTTTAAAAATGTTTTGTTTGCGCCGATCACATATAAAATTTTATAATTGCATAACTGTAGATATAAACCAGAATTTCAAAAGCCTGAAGGTATCAGCAAACCAGAAATAAAATATTACAATAAAATAAAATGCAAATCTTAAACGACATGATGTCCAATAAACGATCATGCGAATATATATATATATATATATATGTATGTATGTATATCGTTATTGTTTTCAATAAAAGAGTCTTCGTGTTTCTTTTCGCTTCTTAATTTAAAAAAAAATGAACGATCAGACGCCATTCTTTTCGGTACATCTCATTTCTCTATTCATTTTTTAATAATCTAATTCTATCCATATTTTGTCGTCTGTTCTTATAATATATTCCGTTTATTTCTAGTGGCACGCTGTCCTTTGGTCAAAAAGGGCAATTTCCTGTCCTATCCAATGAGCACACACCTCACCAAACCAATCTTTTATAAATTCATTACTGTAGTACAAAATTGTACATGGAGCCCCCTAATCCAAATTTTCCTGGGCGCCATGAAGCTATAACGCGCCACTGTTTATTTCTAAATCTTTGCTCCGGTTATTCATATTATATCTATTAATACTGTTTGCTTTCGTATTCATTTTATTCTTCTACCTCTGGTTATTATTTAAACATATATATTTTTTCATACTTTTTTCCTGTTATCTGAAACCATTAAATTATTTTCGCATTCAGTACTCACAATTCCACTTTCGTAAATGAGGGCAAATAAAATATATTGATCGAATAAGTTTCTTATAAAAGTAAAATTATCAATTTACATTAAATGTTTTCCTCTATAACTTGAAATGGCATTTATGTCTCTTATTAATCAAAATATTAATAATTTTAACTATAATTAAAATGTCTGATTTTTTTTCAGTGTAATTAATCAAGCAGTATTCATGCTACTTTTGAATATGTCAGGAATAATAAGAATCCAGAGATAAATTTAGAAATATTATGAAAAGTTAAATGTTTTTAATTCGTAAAAAAATCATGTTCCTTCATATATTTAGCTTTTTACTGTAATTCCGTATATATGTCTCTCTCTCTCTCTTTATATATATATATATATATATATATATACATATATATGTATATATGTACACTCACATATATACACTTAATGATTCTAATAGTTATTCATACGAAAAAAATCAAATAATTAGTATAATTGACTAAATTAATAGAAAAAATGTACTTAATTGAATACGTATTTTAATGTAACACCACTAATATTCTTCTATTTGTGTCGGTCGACTCAGCATCCCATTGTGTGAGATTCTCATCGTTTAGGAATGCGTCGAATTCGAATAGCTTTCGGCGCGAAGTTATTTTACAGATTGATCAGTATGATTCGTGGGTCGCAGCTAATTATTGACCGACTGTATAAATGAACTTTTTTTCGTAGACGGCAAAAATTTATATTTATTACATGTAGAATTAGTATAATTTTTATCAGAGGCGAAAACAACTATTTATGTCAGTTAGAAAATATAGATATAAATGTGCTTTTTTTTGTAATGGAATTTATATTGAACTAGTTATTTTTTTTACACAAGAGAATGTGATTTTTTTATTATTATGTTAGTTACTATATAATTTGAGTTACTCATTTGAGTTTGTAGTACATATTATATATATATATATATATATATATATATATATATATATGTTGCATGTGTGTGTGTGTATGAATGCATATGCAAATGTATTTACATTGAGTATATCGCATATTCGTTATTACGAGGGTAGTCCCAGAAGTACCCGACCCAACAAAGAAAACACAAAAATTTTGGATAAAAATATATTTATTTTTCAACATAATCTCCTTTCAGCTCTATACACTTTTCCCAGCGATGTTCAATAAGTTAGATACCATTTTTATAATAAGAACTGTCTTGCTCCTCAAAATACCCATTAACTGCCAACATCACTTCTTCATCGTTGGGAAATCTTTGACCACTGACCCATTTGTTCAAGTTTGGGAACAGCAAATAATCCGAGGGGGCTAAATCTGGCGAATAGGGTGCATGAGGTAGCAATTCAAACTTTAATTCATTAATTTTGGCCATTGCAATAACGGATTTCTGAGCTGGTGCATTGTCTTGATGAAACAACACTTTCTTCTTAGCCCGTTTTTGCTTGATTTCTTCGCTCAAACGTTGCAATAAGTTCGCATAATACTCGCCGTTGATAGTTTTTCCTTTTTCAAGATAGTCAATGAAAATTATCCCACGCGCATCACAAAAAACCGACGCCATGACCTCGCCTGCAGATGAAACGGTCTTCGCCTTCTTTAGAGCCGGTTCTCCCTTTTCAGTCCATTGTTTTGATTGTTCTTTTGTCTCGGGTGTGAAGTGATGGACCCATGTTTCATCCATGGTTATGAAACGGCGCAAAAATTCTGCTTTGTTGCTGTGAAACTTCGCTAAACACTCAATTGAAACATCTTCACGACACTGTTTTTGCTCGAGTGTGAGCAAACGCGACACCCATCTTGCACACAGCTTTCTCATGTCCAAATTTTCAGATAATATGCGATGTACCACAATTTTTGAAATGCCTAGTATGTCTGCTAGCTCACGCACTTTCAGTCGACGGTCATCCAGTACCGCTTTGTGGATTTTCTTCACCATTTCTGGAGTCGTCACCTCATTTGGTCGACCACTGCGATGCTCGTCTTGGCAGCTCGTACGGCCTCGTTTAAACTCTGCTACCCAATATTTCACTGTTGTAAACGAAGGAGCAGACTCACCCAGAGTAGAATCCAGTTCAGCTTTTATATTGGTTGGGCTGGGGCCTTTCAAATAAAAGTATTGTATCACGTAACGATGACCAATTTTCTCCATTTTCACAAATTCACTGAAAACATTCACTATTGATGGCTTCCAAACAAATACTAAACAATGTGGCGTCCTCAAACTTGAAACATATGCTTTATAGATTGTGTACTTTCTAATACAGTGATATTTTTCAAACAACTACCGCCATCTCTAGGTCAGGCCGGGTACTTCTGGGACCACCCTCGTAATTCACTTTTACCCGGCTATCTAGTAAATATAAATGGGCTGTTAAAAATATTTCTTTTGTATCAACACATATTAATGTATAATGCAGATTTTAGTTCTTTTTATTTTTATTAATATATAAAATAATAATGTGTATATTTTTTAATAATTAAATATAAGAAGATATAGAAGTTACTATATCCATAAGGCAATTTATACTGCGTTTTAATTTTAAATGAAACAAATTTTCATCAGTGAATTTTTTTAGTCCCCCACGAACCACAGACTCTTCTGTAACTTGGATTTCTAAAGATGATAGCATTGTTATTTAAATGCGAATAACAACAATGAAAGAAATCAATAATCAGCGATCGAACATTTTTAACCAGAAAAAAATGTCTTTTGTAGAGTAACGAAAAATTAATTTGTAAAAATGAATTTAGTCACAATGTTAGGAACTATATTGTGAAATAAAATAAAATTTGATTTCGTAGAAAATGTTTGTTTTATAAGAAAATTTTGGAAAATGTGAACATTTATATATAAAAGTAGAACATTCCAAATGAAATAAAAAATAAATATTTTTTTATGTAATATGTTCATTGATTTGTTAATTTTTCAGGTGATTTCGATAAAGTTTTTTTTTGGCTAGTTTTTGAACATAATTTGTTTCACAGAACTTACTCGCTCTTTAACCCTTTCAGTACAACTTTTTTGTTTTGATTAATTTCGGTAAATTGTAATCAGTTGCATTAAGGGGTAGTTAAAATTGGGCAAAATTATTGTCGAAGAATTTTTCAACATCTTGAATGAAAGATATAGTCCTGTTAAGTTTTGTCTCATTAGTATTTTATAGTGGGTTCACTATGTAAAGTATTTTCCCGACAGGAATTTTTGAAAATTGGTGGGACATATGTATCCCGTTAATAACGAAAGAGTTGAGATACGTTTTATAGTTAAGCAAAAAAATACTACAACTTTGAAAGTAATCAGTGTAATTTATAATTATAATTGTTTGATATCTATAGCTTTTTTTAATCCTATAAGTCTATTCATTGCAATATGATAAGAATATAATGGTGTAAAAATTAAGTATTAAAAAAATGTTGTACCATTCCAAAGATAGGAACACTTTCGACATGTTTAAATTAAATTATTCAATTACAGTTGTAATTTAAACACTTTAATCATAATTTTGCTAAAAACACGGCTTTACCTACATATTGATTATGTAGACAAAGTATGTGGTTTACTAAAAATTGATGATATCTAAAATACAGTAGTTGATATAGATAGTAATTTATGAGTTTTGTCAGGACTGTATGGCATCTTTTTTTATTACGGTACAATATATGAACCCAAAATGAAAATTTTAAACTTTTTGGCTTCAACTGAATTTTTGAATTGTACCAAATGGATTTAGTTTGTTTAACGGTGTAGTTCGTCGGATTGATACTCTTTAATTTATCTTGAATGCACTATGTATCGTAAAAATCAATTTAAATTTGAAGTAAACTTGTACTACTTTCTTTTGAATTCTCTCGTGCAGCACATCCATTTTAATTCATTTAAAAAACAGTGTTTAATTCCACTGACAAATTAAAGAGACTTATTCTATAAAAAAGTTATTTAAAATTTTTTTTGTAAAAAAATCGTCTCTTTATACTTCCACTCTCTTCTTCATAACTTTGTCTACAAAAATTAAATTCCAAAAATTATATTTTTAAATATTTTGGTAAATTGTTTATCTAATATTATCCTGTATTCTAGTATACTTTTATTTTACAATCAATTGATAATCTTTGATTGTTTTTCAGGAGATATATAAACATTCTTATTTGAAATCATAATTGTGACATTATGATTTAAATTTTACTCTGGTTTAATTTCCAAATATTTATTAACTGTTTACTCCGTTTACTGTCCCTAACAAAATTTGCGATTTTGGGGGATTTGAAAATCATGGTGAATCATTGGCAAAATCTTCCTAATGGGTTTACCTTGATGAATAAAAACTTTTCTACGCACAAAAAAAATTCGTTTCTATGAGCGCATTCCCATCGTAACTTCCAACTTTGTCATAAAAAAAAATTTCCCACTTAAAAATTGTGTTTTCTCTCTCTAATATGACATCTGTCTAAGGGCCTGCTAACAAGTATACTTTGTAGTAACCACTGTTATTCAACTATCTACCACTATTTGCGAATCAAGAGATAATTTGTGGTAATTTTATATATTACTATATTTTTCTGATTTCTCTTATCTTAAATAGTTGTATATTTATCATATTTATTTAAGTTATCATTAATGCATATATGTTCCATAATATTACAAAATTGAATTATTTTCTGATTCTAGTAGTAAAAAAAGTATAATAATCAGAGAAAAGAACAATGAACCTTTATCTTTTCAGTTTTGTAATAGTTATTTTGATATAATTATTATTGTTTTAATGAATAAAAAGTCATTGTCGGTATCATTAAACATTTCAGAATCAGTAAATCAAGCGGTGATGATTATAGTGCGAGGGGGTAGTTGGTGTACATTTCTACTGGCGTTATTATCCGCCAATTATTTCAAAAACATGTTTTTCAATCCTATACAAGATATATCATTTGTTTGTTTTAATATCATATACAATAATGAATGTATATTTTCACAGTATTGTCATATATTATTTTACTGTGCATTTCAATCTCCATAATACATTGTTAATGAACAAAGTTTGTTATTTGAAAGCTTTCCCAGAGTTAAGAAAATTATAGAGATAACATTTTAATTTTTTCAGTTAAAAATGTATTTGTCTCACATACATTAAATAAATTAATACTGACTCTTTAAGTCAGTATAATATGTAAAATTATCAATATATTTATATAAAAAAATATACCACTAGAATCGGAATGAGCTGAAATTATCAATTTTAATATTATTTTTATTTCATTTTCAAAAATTGTTTTCAGACTATACTAAAAGGTGTCGTATTTAACCTTATATCGGAATTTAATGTTTATATATATAAAGTGAACTTATTATAATTATCAGTTTGTTTAAAAAATTTATTATCTCGAGTAGTCTTTAAGTCTCAAACATGGGAGAACTCTTTGATGAAAAAAAGTCAGTATATAATGTCATAATAACGTCGATATGTGACATATAATAAAAAAAAGTTGTATTAAAATAAATTGTAACTATTTTTGAAAATAAAAATAAAAAATATCTGGATATCTTCAGAAAAAACGTATAAATTTAAAAAATATTATATATAAATCTATTATTCTAATGTAATTATTCAGTCTCTAACTTCAAAAATGAATAATATTTTTTTAAAATGTATATCAATCTTTACATACACATACAGACATACATATGGAGATATATATATATATATATATATATATATATATATATTAGCTGTACAAATTAATTCGGTGCTTTTTTTTATACAAAATTAATGTTTATTTACGAAAAAATGAAATACCTTTTAATTCTCATCATATTCCCCATTATTTTGTATAATTTTGCTCCATCTTT
This sequence comes from Acanthacorydalis orientalis, assembly GCA_034766995.1. Taxonomy (NCBI): domain Eukaryota; kingdom Metazoa; phylum Arthropoda; class Insecta; order Megaloptera; family Corydalidae; genus Acanthacorydalis; species Acanthacorydalis orientalis. The sequence continues at coordinate 9,771,611 of CM068320.1, read as the reverse complement.
CGGGTAACTGACGAATCCATTGTCTAAAAAAGGTGGCAGGTTTGAATCGATGAAGTCGTCAATCCATTTTCGGACCTCTTCCACTGTTTGAAATGGGTATCAACCAGGTGATGCTGAAGCGACTAGAACAGGTGATAATCTGACGAGGCTAGGCCCGAGGAATACGCTACATGAGAGAGAATTTCACAGCCCAACAAAGAAATAACATCTTTCGTCTCTTTTGCGATGTGCAGCTAAGCGTTTTCGTGCTGCAAAATGACTTGCCTCGTTTCCTCGTTAATGAATGTTATTTTTATCTCTAATTCATCACTCAAACGGATGAGCTGTTGTTAGTAACGCTCTGAATTTACAGTCTAACCAGATTCGGGTAACTCATAATACACCGCACACTTAATGTCCCACCAAATACACAATATCACTTTTTTGGTTTGAATATTTGGTTGCAGAGTCAATATCGATGGTTCACCGGGCGTAACCCATGATTTACATTAGAATTGTACAAAACTCATTTTTCATCTCCGGTTATAATTTTATGCAAAAATCATTCCTTTTAAATCTTGCAAAGAAAGATGTGATCGCATCACTTCTTCTTTCTTTGTTTTCCGGATTGAGGTCATGTGGAATCCATCGGCCTAACTTTTGATTTTTTCTCATGCCATAGAAACTTACTTGCTGGTTGTTTCCAACTTACTGAGCGAGCTCCTGTTCAGTCTGACAGAGTTTTCACTTAACAGCTGCTCAAGCTCCGCATCTTCAATTTTTTTCAGTTATCCGAGACGTTCTTGATCGAAAAGATCAAAAATAACCAATCCGAAACCGTCGAAACCATTTTTTGTATGTTTAATGCGTCATAACACCTACCCTTGCAAAGTTAAACAAATCATTTCCGCGACTTCGATAGCGTTTCTTTAGCTGGAATGTGAAAAGTATGCAATTCCTAATATGCTGCTTTTCCGACACCAGGGTGTTCTCTACTGTTTTGTGAAGTTATGCCAACTGCTTTGCGAAGATATATAGTTTTTAAAATGTTAATGTTGGCACTTTAAAATCCTAAAACGACAAGAAAATATTTTAATTTAAAACAGAGTTATGATTAATTCAATTTAAAGGCACCGAATTAATTTGTAGTCTTTATATATATATATATATATATATATATATATATATATATATATATATATATATATATATATATCAAACAAAATATGTTAATTAGAAATAACATTGAATTCATAAAAGTAAAAATATATATTATTATAGAATGAAACTAAAGTGATGTATTTTATGATATGCTTTTTCGGCGCCTGAAAAAGTTGTTACCAGTTTCACAAAATAAATATATCTTTGTAGCCTTTAAAGAAAATATCATAAAATAAAAATTGGTTCGACACTAGTTCACAAATTTTGTTTTGTAAATTTCGAAAGCATATATACTTCATTATTTCACATTGAAGAGAACATTTCATAGTACATTTTCATTAAAAAATCTTTTTAATTCTTATAATTATTTATTCATTTTCAAATGTCTCAATTCTCTGCCTATTGAAGTTTATTATTACCGTTAATATTATTTCGCGGTTACATAATTTAAGCTTAGTGCCAAAAAGTATTACCATCTTTGAAACATATAACTGTTTACCAAAGTAAAAAATTATGATAGTTGTAACTAACACTTCAGAAAGGTATTAAATAGTTTATATATATATATATAGAGAGAGAGAGAGACAATATACAATACATTGTAATATTAAAATTTAATTTATAACTAAATTAATCAAATTTAAACATTTCATTTCTATCAATGCGTCTGTAATTAACGAGAATAAAATTAAGTTTTATTTGGTAGTGAGAGTTTTGATTTCATAGATTGAATATATTTATATTCTTTCCTTAACCAGCACACTATGTAATATTATGCGTAAAGAAAAACTTTTGAAGTTTTAGAGCGTGAAAGTTTTTTGAAAACGAAAACATTAATTTCGTATTCAACTTCAGCATATAACTTTGCGTTGTGGAGTATAGGTATTATACGCCTGTGGTGATGTAGTATCCGACATAAATTCTTTACATTGGCTTTCGTATGCTTTCAACATTCAATTATATAATTTAAAATTCGTAATTATTGAAAAAGCAATGTTACTAAGATGAATTATATAACATATTTGGAATGAACTTAAAATATCAATCAATGTTGACCTAATTTAAGTTTATTTTTAAAAGTGTAAATTTCATATATTAATTTTCAAATAAGGTTAATGTTATTATATACACAAACACACACACACACACACATATATATATATATATATGTATATATATATATATATATATATATATATATATATATGTATATGTATATATATATATAGATATAAAGAGAGAAGGAAAATATTTAAAATGTTTTCAATTCTAAAAAGTATATGCATATATAGTGTGATTCAATTTAGACTTCCACATGAAAGTATTAAAAAAAAACCAAAAATGAAAGCAAATCATGACATTTTTTAATTTTTTCTTTTTTTTTTAATATTTCCATGTGGAAGGCTAAATTCAATCATTCTATATTTGGTTTGAATATTATTTCAACTTATCAAACTTCGAATACTGAATATAATTTTGAAACCTTTTAAAACTTTTACAAATAATAACTGAAATTGTATGCTTGAAAAAATTATAAAAAAAATATTTAAAACATATAATAAATAAAAGTTGATATTTATAATAAAGAAAAATTGATTTTGTTTTCGGGAATGTGAACTAGTCGAAAAAATATCTGAATAATCAAATGTATTTTATGTATATTTTTTTTTTAAAAAAAAAAAATATAAAGAAATTTTAAATGTAAGCTATTCGTTGATAAAACTATTAAAGTAACGTTATTTTTTTCTGATTTGTCTTAAATATTTTTTTTTCCAGTTAAGAGTTATGGGCACTTTTTATTAAGAACTCTTGTAACAACAAAACTCTTAAAACAACAAAGTGCTGTTTTTCGTAGTCTGTTCACTGATAGACACTTTTGAAATGTAAAAAAATATATATTATTGTTTTTATACATATAGCTACTACAACTTAATTTACTATTTATTAAGAATTTCTCGAGCCATCGGAAAATAATTATTGACATATCTGTACAAAATTTATAATAAGAATGGAAAAAAATATTTTTTATGCATTAATTCGCATAGCAAGAGTACAAAAACGTAGACAAAGTTTCAATGTTACTGTGTGCATATTTATTATTTTAGTCACCACTGTACATTATATGTTTGTGTGTTCTTGGTTTTTGATAATAGAAAATGTCTTCGTGTTCTCTGTTTTTAGTATAATTCTCTTTCCCTTAATAATATATAAACTTGTGTTACAAGTATCAAAACGCGTAGGAGTTTATGAAAGCACACAGACCGAATTCATTTCGTTAAAGACAAAAAGAGATAGCCGTGTTCTTATACAAAAAATGCCCTGACAAAATGTTGAAACCACGGTGGATAAAATAACAATGTTTATTTATAACCGGAATTCGTTTTAATTCCAATCACGTTTATTTATTTAAATACATACAGAACTATTTTATTATATATATATATATATATATATATAATGTTTTTCTAAAAGGGACGATTTTTAAGGAATTATATTTCACAATGTCAAACTGACAGCTATATTTTTTTAACATTTGTTAAATTTGACATTGCCATTTTTAGCTATGGCTTTGTATACAACAAAACAACGCATTGAAATAATACAATTGTATTATGAAAATGTTCGTTCTATAAAAAATACATTTCGTAAATTATGCGATATTTTTTCTCGACATATTCGTCCATCTGAATAAACAATTCTTCTATTAGTAAGTAAATTTAAAGACACTGGATCGGTTAAAGATAAAGATCCACCAATATGTGTTCGTAGTGCTCGTTTTGAAGAAAACATTGACTTGGTCTGTGAAAATGTATGGGAAAAGCCAGGAATGTTAATTCCTCGGCTTTCACAGCAATTAAACCTTTCACAGACTACCACAAGGCGTATTTTGCATGAGGATTTATTAATAAAGCCTCATAAAGTTCAATTAACACAAGAATTAAAGCTAACAGACACTGCGTCGGAGATTTGTTAATTGAATACTGGAACAACAACAACACGATTTTTCTGAGAAATTCATCTTTAGCGATGAGGCTCATTTTGAACTCATTGTCGGGCGCTAATGATCTCAGCTGTCGGGACGTCCTAAAAACTCCAATAACCAACCAACCATCGAACTCACTGGCTACGTTAACAAATAAAACTGCCGAATCTGGGACGAAGAAAATCCGAGAATGATCGTTGAGAAGTCACTGCATAAAAAAAGAGTGACTGATCGGTACACACTTTGGTTCGGTAGAGTCATTGGTCCTTACTTTTTTGAGAATCAGGCTGGTAAAGCGATTACTGTGAATGGAAAAAGATACCAAAACATAATAACCAATTTTTTGTAGACAAAATTGGATGATATTGATCTGGACGACATGTGGTTCCAGCAGGATGGTGCAACAAGCTACATGGCTGGTAAAACAATTGATTTATTGAGGACGAAATTTCCTGATCGCGTTATTTCCAGAAATGGAGACATTAATTGACCACCGAAATCATGCTATTTAACACCATTGTACTACTTTCTTTGACGCCACGTTAACGGGCAAGTTTACACCAATAATCCTAAAACAGTTTTCGACCTATAAGATGATCCGAAGAGAGTAATTGGTGAGATAGAGCCTCAGCTATGTAGAGACGTTATTGAAAATTTTAACAAAAGAATGGTTACTTTTAAGAGAGTACGCGGCGGTCACTTACACGATATTATTATTCATTTATAAACGGCGTACCCCCAACTGTTATTTACAATAAAGAAACTTAAAATTTCACGGCAAATTCTGTGTTTTATTTCAAATTAAAAAATGCGCCCTTATTGAAAAACCCTATATATATATATATATATATAAACACACACACACGCGCGCACACACACACACACAATACGAAATATTTTTTACATACTTAAACAGGTTATTTCAATTTTAATACATTTATATATTAAGCAAAAATTAAAATAATAATAATTTTTAATGTAAATTACAATCCTTCTCAATTAAAATATATTTTTTATTTATTTTATTGCTATATAAATATTTATTTTTATTAGGAAGAATTTTTAGAATAAATAATATTAAAACATTTTAATAAAAAAATTATATGAATTTCCATTGAAATATATTTTACATTACTTATTATAGATTATAGTATTTACATTTTCTCATTAATTATATATATACACACATACAAAAATAAAAATATTTATAATTCATTTGTCATTGATTTTTTTTCAGGGAGCTTGGATTAGACCTTGTACCTCGTCAAGGTGCTCAAGCTGTTGATCCAGATACAATGAGCATTGTTGAATTATATCAAGTACATGTTCAAAGTGCTGAAAGTGCAAATACCCCTTTAGTGAGTTAATGCAATTAAACTTTCTATTTGCAATTTATTCTATATATAAAAGTTTATTTTTTTTACTCATTAGAAGTATTTTTTTTTGTTAATAAATAAAGGATTATACCATTATTTGCATTAAATATAAAGATCCATGAACTGTCTATTAGAATATAATAGTTTTAAGAGTTTTTTTACATCTTTATTCAAATAATCAGTGAGATCTCACTATTTTAAAATCATGAAGATTAGAAACTCGATTTTTAATAAGCAACTTTTTAAGGTAGTATAGAGTTGTTAAATTTACATATTTGCTCTTCATGATTTAGAATAAAAAATAGTAATTGAAGATGAAGAATACTTTTTAAAATTAGTATATTTATTAAATGATGCAAATTGTAAAGTATAATTTTCAGACAAGAGGTATTGCACGGCGTAAAGAGCCGAAAAAAATCCTAACACACCACTTATATTGTTGCATGAGAGATTTTGGCTATTACATAGGAGAAGATACAGAAATATATTTTTCATTGTATGATAGCAAAAAGCAAAAATATATTTCAGAACGATTTCTAGTCAAAATATCCAAAGAGGGCTTCTCAAATTATGTTGAGAAACTTCACAGTAACTGCACAGTTTTCACTGTAAGTATATATTTTGTTTTCATTCATATTTAAGCAGTTATTAACAAAACTATTACAATTCAAATTAATGTATATGTTTGTATGATTTTACTATATTTGTAAACAAGTTATTATAGATAAACTAAATATTGTACTGTAGGATCTTGGAAATGCAGATTTAAGCCGAGACCTTTTTTTAATTACTCAAGTATTACGTTCAGGACGTATGTTATATAGTGAAAGTAGTCGCCGTAGTGGTACGGCTGACCGCAAAGACTCTTCACCTGGACATAACTTTAGAAGGCCACATGCTATCGGTGCTGTTAATTTAGCCGAAATGATAACGCATCGAGAAGGCGAATCTGAAGAAAAAGAATTTACCTTTAAAGTAAGTACCGTATCACATTTTCTAAGACAATTCTTTAACTACGTGTATTTATTTATTATAATTATTTTAATAACATAATAATATTGAAATATATACATATATATATATATATATATTACTACATTAATGTGTAGTAAATATAACTTTTTATATGTGCTTATACTAAAAAATTATCTTATTCATATTAACTTTTAAAAATCCAAATAATTGTTTTCATTCATTAATTTCAGATATATCAAACGGAAGAAAAAGACTTTCATCAACTTCATGAATTTATCATCAAACAGAATGGAAAATTTAATCCTCTTTCAGGTCAAATGTGTTACGGTAAGTATTAAATAATATAATGTATAACTTGAAAATTTCTTATTTTATGTGTGTGTATATAAATATAAATATATATATATATATATATATATATATATAATGTGTAATGTATATGTATGTGTGATTTTTTATTGTTTATTATTTTTAGGTATTGTAATATCTTTAAAAATGTTACATGGAGAATTAATGCAAGTACGAGAAGAATTTCCTCTTTTATTTAAAAATACACAACTCACACGGAAATTAGGATTTGCTGATGTAATTATGCCAGGTGATGTCCGAAATGATCTCTATTTAATGCTAGAACACGGAGAATTTGAGAGAGGAGGAAAATCGACTGGAAAGAATATTGAAGTTATGGTTGTGGTGCTTGATCAAGAAGGACAAGTAATAGAGGTAAAATAACGTTTTATCGAAATGTTAATATATTGAAATTATAATATATATATATATTTCTTACCTACAGTTTTACTATCCAATTAAATTTATTAATCACTCATGCTATTTTTTATATAATCTTCATAATAGAACTGTCTGTGGGGTGCATCTGGAATGGAAGGTGCTTCCAGTTACAACTCAATGATCATTTATCATCATAACTCACCATGGTGGACTGAAAACATTCGCCTAACAGTTCCTATTGAAAAATTTTCAGGATCACATGTACGACTTGAATACAGACATTGTTCAAGTGAGTAACATATTTATGTTTATTATACTGTGTTAGCATATCTTAATACAATTTAATGTTTTATTGTAGCTCGCGAAAAGACTGACAAAAAGCTTTTTGGATTCTCATTCGCTCGCCTGATGGGTCGAGACGGTGCTACTATTCAAGATGGACAACATGAGTTATACATCTATAAATGCGAAGATGCATCTAGATTAGATTCTCTTGGATATTTAGCTTTACCTAGCCATTCTCGTGATACAGCACTTGCTGACAATGTACCATCTAATCATTCATTCTCTAGAAGTCAAAAGGAAACTATATATATTCGTACGCTGTTGTGCTCAACCAAATTAACTCAGAATGGTAAATTTCAAAAAGATATTTTTCTATTTTCTATTCATTGTTTTTTGTGAGAAATATACAATTTAACATTTTGAATTTATATTTAGAGCAGTAGATAGTAGCATAAATAAGCGGTCAGTTCACACATGCTAATATATACGTACTCTCTTAGACACCAAGCACACTGTCGTTGTTGTCACAAGCATAATAATGTATCTGTATTTTATTGTTTTATTTGTTTGAAATATACTTTGGTGATTAGTTAGTAATCCTAGTAAACTTTACTCGACAACCTGCGCATGTTAACCTCAAAACTGAAAAATGTCTGAGGAAACAGAAAAATATCGAATTCCGCTTTTCGACGGAACAAACTTTGACAACTGGAAGTTTCGTATGGAAACTTTACTGAACGAGTTGGACCTGCTTCAATTCGTGGAAACCTCGTGTCATGAAATGGTGATATTATTAGATACAGATATGCCACCGGAAAGTAAGAGGAAAGAGGGACTAATCACTGCAAATCAGAAGCGTGACAGGAAGTGTAAGTCGCAGATAATTCAAAGGATTGTCGATAGTAACCTGGAATACGCTAAGGACAAAGACACAGCTTTCGACTTGTGGAAAGCTCTGTGCTGAACATTTAAAAGAAAAGATATCGTAAACCAGCTCTTTTTACGTAAGTTGTTGCTCTGCATGAAATTTAAACCAAAAAATGAATCACTTGCCAGTCATTTTCTGAAAGTTGATAAACTAATTCAAGATCTGAAGTCAACCGGAGCGAACTTAGAAGAACTTAGAACTTTGTCATCTTCTTCTCACCATGCCGTCCGAGTATGACAACGTAGTTACAGCCATTGAAACTTTGGCTCAGGACAAGTTGAACATCGCTTTCGTCAAGAATCGGCTTCTGGACAAAGAATCTAAGAAAAATGACATGAGAAAAGCGATCAAGGAAGAACTGCCTTCATCGACAGCATTCACGTCCAGCAGAGACAGAAGAAGTTAGATGCACCGCACGGGAATTGAAGAATAGAGGAAGCAACGAATTCAGATTCCCATTTAAATCAATTACTGTGGAAAAATCGGACAGAAATTGGCTGAATGCCTCAGCAGAATTCGAGATGTCAGAATGCCTCAGCAGAATTCGAGATGTCAGAATGCCTCAGCAGAATTCGAGATGTCAGAATGCCTCAGCAGAATTCGAGATGTCAGAAATAAAAATCTGCACAGCGTAAACGCAGCGTCAGGATCTAATGACAAGGCTAATTCAAATTATTACTGTTTTTCAGCCACAACTAAAGATGATGAAACTTTTCAAGTCAAATGGCTTTTCGATTCCGGAGCAACGGAGCATCTAATTAGAAGTCACAATCAGCTTAGTAATGAAAAGGAACTCAAGAACCCTATACAAATCAAAGTCGCTAAAACCGGAGCACTACTTCAAGCCCAGAAAACAGGAGAAATTCACTTTCAGTCAGGAAGTTGGAAATGATTAGTTTTCGAATTATGTTTGAGAACAGACAAGAAGTTATTACCAAGGAGAACAGAAAAATTGGGTAGCACATAGAAACAGCATGGAATTGTATGAGTTAAACTTAAGGAAACCAGTCTCAGCAAACCTCAGCACAAAATCTAGTGATCTGGAAATATGGCACAAAAGGATGGGCCACTTAAACTACGAAGACGTCACAAAATTACCGAGCCAGACCATTGGAATGAAAGGAGAATTCTTGGAGAGAACTGTGCAAGGTGTGCTAGAGGGAAAGCAAACACACAAGCCTCACAATGAACCGTGAATACGAGCGAAACGACTCCAGAAATTGGTTCATACTGATCTTATTGGTCCGATAAGTCCTATCTCTCGCGAAGGAAAGAGGTATGTATCGATGATTGCACACACTTCACGGCTACATACATCTTGGAATCGAAGATCGAGGTTCTACGATACTTCAAAATATATGTTGCTATGGCAACTGCGCATTTTAACTCTAAATTGAGTCGTTTCAGATATGACAATGGACGGGAGTACATTTCGAAAGAAGTAAAGCAGCTCTTCGAAGACAAAGGGATCCAGTTCGAATTCACCATCCGGTATACACCCCAACAAAACGGCGTCGCAGAGAGGATGAGCAGAACCATTTTAGAATAAGACTTATGCATATTACTCAACAGCAAGCTTGAAAAAACGTTTTGGCATGAAGTAGTCCTCGCAGCTACATACCTGATGAATCGAAGTCCCACATCGTCCCTAAATGGTAAAATCGCAGTAGCTCTTTGGTTTAATGAAAAACCAAACCTCACAAAACTGAAAGTATTTGGGTGTATTACATACTTACGAGTTCCAAAAAAACTGATACCTGGAAAATTCGACTCTAGATCACTCACATGCTACTTTATAGGGTACTGTCCAAACGGCTACAAGTTTTAGAGCCCTAATGATCGAAAAGTAATTTTTGGACAAGATGCAGTTTTTGAAGAAATGAAATTCACCATCGAGAACCTCAGCAGCGAACGATGGATAAATCAAGAAGAGCCAGAACAGATAGATGAAGAATAGATAGATGAAGAATTCCAAACAGAAGAAGAAGACAAAAAAGAACCTGGATATGACAAGAAAGAACAAGAAGAAACGAAGAAGAGAGAAGAGAAAGTCAAAGAGTCAACAAATCAAGTGTACACCGATACATCTCGTAGACCAACAAAATAAACCATGAAACCACGATACCTCGAGAACTACGTAGCACTAGCTCTACATGCGGAAACTTTCGTCGAGGACATGCTGAATAACTTTGAAGAGATTGCCACGAGAGAAGACAAGGAAAACTGAATGCAAGCAGTCAATAAAGAAATAAGTTCACTACAGGAGAATAACACGTGGAAACTTACTATACTACCCGAAGGAAAACGTCCCTTGAGCAGCAGATGGGTTTTTAAAATAAAAAAAGATACCAAAGGAAACGTTGAAAGGTACGAGGCTAGATTAGTCGTCAGAGGATCAAACAAGGATCCAACTATGAAGAAACTTATGCCCCAGTAGCGAGACTCACGACGTTCAGAACACTACTTACAGTAGTCATTGACAGAAATTTCACAGCGGAACAAATGGATGTAAAAAATGCATTCTTACGCGGCAAACTTGAGGAGGAGATTTATGTGCAGGTTCCCGAAGGATTCGAGAGCAAAAACAACTCGGTTTGCAAATTAAAAAAGGCACTCTACGGACTTAAACAAGCGTCAAGGGCATGGAACAAAACACTGGATAACTTTCTAACCTACCTTGGATTCGAAAGATCAGAAGAAGACAAATGCTTGTATATGCAAAAGGACGAAAACAGTCAAGTATTTCTTCTCGTATATATTGATGCTCTTACAATTGCAAAAAATGATGATAGCAAGATCGCCTACTACAAGAACGCACTGAAATCAAAATTTCACATGAAGGATTTAAGAGAATTAAATCTTTTCTCAATATCGACATCGAGAGAAGACACGGAGAATTTCAACTGAGTCAACGAGTGTATCTCGAGAGAATGTTACAACGCTTCGAAATGGACTACTGCAATGCGACAGCGATACCGATGGAAACTACACCAATCCCAGACACTGGAGAAAAGCTAACAATGACTCGAAACCCTATAGAGAACTCATTGGATGCATTATGTACGTAATACTAACTACGAGACCAGATCTGAGCTTCGTACTCAACTTTTTCAGTAGGCATCAACACGAACAGACAGAAACTCTGTGGAAAGGACTGAAAAGAATACTTCAATACATAAAGGGAACGCTCAACATCGGGCTTTGCTTTAAAAAATATGAGAATAAAAAATTAAAATGCTATGCAGACACTGACTTCGTAAACGGACAAGACAGGAAGTCAACTTCGGGATTCATTGTAAAAGTATTTGGAAATATCATCGCATGGACCACGTAACGCCAGACAGCAGGTGCCTTATCATCAACCGAGGCAGAATACATCACACTGGCAACGGTAGCGGCAGAAGTCCTGGGGTTAAGCATCTCCTGGAAAACTTTAAGATTGTCAGCGAGATTGCAGTAAAAATTTATGAAGACAACCAGTCGTGTATACACTTGCTTTCGAAGTGGGAGCACAAACGATCGAAGCATGTCGACGTCAAGTATAATTTTGTACGAGACTTGTATGAGGAGAAGTTAATTGAAGTCGAGTACATAAACACCAAAGATCAAGTCGCAGATATGCTTACGAAGCCATTACCCAGATCACAATTCGTGAAACTGCGATCAGAACTCGGACTTCAACGACTCCAAGAAAATGTCAAAAGGAAATATTAAGGAGGAGTGTGAGAAATAGACAATTTAACATTTTGAATTTATATTTAGAGCAGTAGATAGCAGCACAGATAAGCGGTCAGTTCACACATGCTAATATATACATACTCTCTCTCTTAGTCACCAAGCACACTGTCGTTGTTGGCACAAGCATAATAATGTATCTGTATTTTATTGTTTTACTTGTTTGAAATATACTTTGGTGATTAGTTAGTAATCCTAGTAAACTTTACTCGACAACTTGCGCATATCATAACATTTTTAATCATGTAGTTTCATCATTTTTTTAATTGAAGTTGAGTATAAGTCTTGGTATATAAAATTAAACTACTAATGACTAGTAAATTTTTCCTTTTTATTTACTTTCATTCATAACTATGTTATTTTTGTTTTAAAAACACAAATTATAATATTTGATAATATTTAAACCAATGTAATTTAATATAAAATTTCAGTCGATCTTCTTTCATTGCTTCAATGGAAAGCACATCCTGAACGAATACAAGAATCATTAACTAGAGTTCTACGACTTGGAGATGAAGAACTTGTTAAATTTTTACAAGATGTACTTGATGCACTATTTGCTCTTTTTTCTACTGAAGATGGAAATTCAACACAACATAGTGGCCTTGTGTTTCATGTTCTTGTTTCTATATTTAGTTTACTTGATGAATCTAAATTCCAACATTTCAAACCAGTAATGGATGCATATATTAAAGGACATTTTGCAGCTGCTCTTGTTTATAAGTAAGAAATTTTATTAATTTTTTTTCTCAAATTTTATTCAGTATAAAATGTGTTAACCAAAAGTTAAGGAGCATATGTGTACTATATTTATTATTTGAAATTATCTTACAATCAAAAACGAAAATAATTAAAATGTAAAATATTAATTTTAATTAAAGGGGTCTGCTCTCAAGCGTTCAACATTGTGCTGAATGGGTTTCATCTACAGAGAAACAAGAACCTATTAAGAAATGTTTTAGAAGCTTGGAATATATCTTTAAATTAATAATTCAGAGTCGTGTATTATTTTCACGTGCAACTGGAGGACAGTTTGAAGATAGTTTTAAACGAGATCTTTATTGTGTATTAACAGCACTTAATACAATGTTAGGATTATCATATGATGTTATTTTACCAACTCAGGTATTTTATTTGGAATGTATTGAGTCATAATAATGTCATAAAATTTAATAATTTCATTTTATTCATAACACATACGTAATAAATGTATTCAGAGGTCTTTCATCTAAAAAACGAATGTGTTTATATATTTATTTTTATTAAAAATAGGTTGCATTACTTCAGTCCGTCGGTGCTGTTTATGAACAACTTACATGTGTTTTACCTGTTTTCGAAGTCACACGGTTAGCGGCTCAAATGCTCGATTCTTTACCAAGAGACTTACCACCCCAGTTAACTCAAGCAAAACTAACAGCCATACGGCATCTTGTTACTACAAAATTATTTCGAGATGATGGTATAGTACTTAATATTGTGCAGTAAATTAAAGAAAATATTTTTATATATAAAATTTATATTGATTATCATACACATTAATATATTTCTTTACAAATAAATTATTATATTTTCTGTAATAATTTTAAAATAAGTTGTTTCAAGAATTTTTAAAATGCATGTCATATTTAAAAAGTTAGTTTTTATCATTTTCTGTTTTTTAGAGTCACGAAATATTTTGTTAGCAACACTGTGTAGACATTTACGTTTACATTTAGCTCGAAGAGATGAACTTCGTCTTTGTACTGACACTCTAGCAGATATAATAGGTTTTCTGTACCGTCAGAAAAGAGCTGCCGATGCAGAAGGCAAAGTTAATAATTGTATTCATCATGATATAGATACTTTATGTATTAATACTCTTGATATGCTTATTCAAGCTGTTTTAATTATAATTGATAGAAGTACACCAGTTTTGGTGAGTTATTAAGTATTGTTTATAAAGTAGATTAGTCAATATGCTTTTTTTACTCTTATATTTACTTTTGAAAAAAAATATTGTACATTTCCAATATATATATATAAAACAATTAATGATGGTTTACTAGAAACTAATTTATTTTAGGGTTGCTTGGTGGCATGTTTAATTGGTTTACTTCAACTTTTGGATGAATATCATTATTCTCGTTTATGGGAAGATTTAATGGGTCCTAATCACGACCGAAAACCGTTGAAAGATTTCCTTCTTCGTGTATTTCTAGTCTTTCGTGATCTTGTCAAACAGCAGGTTTTTCCCTTAGATTGGCTTGTGATTCGAATGGCTGCAAACAATGTAATGCTTCGTGCATTACAAGAACTTGCACAACCACTTGCATTTAAATTTCTTGACAGTAGAGCTGGACATTTTGACAATCAAGTAAGAAAAAAATGTTTTATATGTAAAGTAGTAGATATTAAAATGTGAATAATTTTATTTTTTTAGCTTTGGAGTAATTATTTTAATCTTGCTGTTGCATACTTAACACAACAATCATTACAACTTGAACAATTTTCTGAAGTAAAACGTGAAAAAATCATAGAAAAATATGGAGATATGCGAGTGCTTATGGGCTTCCAGATATTATCAATGTGGTCACATCTTGGTAAGTAAGCAGAAAAATATTCCGATACATTCGTTTATCTTATTCTACGGATAAAAATAAATGTGTTTTTTTTCAGGTGAGCATAAGTTACATTTTATTCCATCGATGATCGGTCCATTTCTTGAAGTAACACTTGTCCCAGAATGGGAATTACGAAAAGCAACATTACATATATTTTTTGATATGATGGAATGTGAACAAAAAGCTAGAGGTAATTTTAAACAAGTTGAAGCCGAGTTGATAGATAAACTTGATATTTTAATCAGTGAAAATAAAGGAGACGATGAATATAAACAATTATTCAATACAATGTGAGTATGATAATATACTTAAAAAAATTTATTATCTGGTTTTTTAGATATAAAAATAAATCATATAAATAAAATTTTTATAAAATATTTTAAAATTGTATACCAAATAATAAGTTTCTGAGATCGGTTCTAAATAAAATTTTAAATTATTAATTCATTTCTTGTGTCAATTTAATGACATAATTTTTTTCTGTGCTTTCTTTTAATGTAAAGGGAACACTTAAGTGCTGTGTAAGTAATTATACATCATATTAAAATTTAAAAATACTAAAAATTCATAACATTTATCAATATTAGGTTACTTGACCGAGTACAATCAGAAGATCCAGCGTGGAAAGATAGTGGTACTGCCTTTATAAGTTCAGTTACAAGACTTCTTGAACGTCTTTTAGATTACCGTAGTGTTATTCAAGGAGATGAAAATAGGGATAAAAGAATGTCGTGTACAGTTAATTTATTGGTAAGTTTTAAATGAAATTATAATCTGTTAAAGTTATAATAATGTTGACCAAAAATAAATATATTTTCATTGTTAATTTATTGTATACTTTGTTTATATTTATTCAAACATAAAGCATATACTAATTAACATTGATGCAAATTATTGATGCATTAGAATTGTTTTTCATATTCAAAACTGAAGATGAAAATATAAAAGTTTAAATTGCATGAAAAAATATTATGTTTAAAACTAAATACTATTGTTCTAATTTGAATTTTATCACATCTTTTTCATGTGAACTTATTAAATATTATATTCTTATGATTTAAAATCAATGTAAATGAAGGTAAATGAAGAACTGGATTTTTATTACAAAAAGCTTTCACATTAGTAAGATCTATAAGGAAACAAATGTAATTTTAGTCCATTTAACTATTATAACATCTTTATTGTAGATCTAAAAATCAAACCATTTAAAGTATGTAAAAGATAATTATATAATTTGTATTTTAAATTTTTTCAAACCTAAGAAATTGAATATTGTAAGGACTTTCTAATATCTATTATATATTTCTTATCTATTTTGTGTATGGCTCTAGTATTTTAAAATAATTTTATTAATAAATTAATTTACAGAACTTTTACAAAAACGAAATTAATCGTAAAGAAATGTACTTACGATATATACACAAACTACATGACTTGCATGTTAGTGCACGGAATTTCACTGAGGCTGGATGCACAATGCTTTTATATGCTGATCAACTTAGTTGGAGTGGAACAGCTCCTGCTGGTGATCCTACATCTCCCGCTATGCCAGAATGCCAATTAAAACAAATACTGTATCATAAAATAATTGATTATTTTGATATGGGAAAGGTATTATTAAACTTTATGTTATGTGTGTATATATATATATATATATATAATATAATATTTTTTAGTGCTGGGAAAAAGGAATACCATTATTAAAAGAATTAGCTATACTTTATGAAACAAGAATATTTGATTACACAAAATTGAGTCAGGTTCTTAAACTTCAAGCAACATTTTTTGATAATATTCTTAAAAAGACTCGTCTTGATCCAGAATATTTTCGTGTTGGATATTATGGCTTAGGTTTTCCACTGTTTGTGCGGGTAAATTTTTAAATTATTTAATTTTCATAAGCCACTGCAATATAATGTATTGGTTGTTTGTAGAATAAACAGTTTATATATCGTGGTGAAGAGTGTGAAAAAATTGGTGATTTCACTCAACGACTATTAACTGAATTTCCATGTGCGCAAATATTAACAAAAATCACTCCTCCAGAAGATTCAGTTGTAAATTCAGATAATCAATGTATCCTTTATTTAAATAGAGTATAATTACAACTCTAGTAAATATAAATTGGAAAGTTTTTGTTAATAATAAATATTAAATGTATTATTTTTTAAAAAATAAAATGAAAACAATCCATAATAAATACATAACATTATTTAATTTATTTCACTTACAAATGCAAACAAAATTGTAAATAATAAAATTAATGTTAATTAAATGTACTTTTTTTATTATCTGAAAAAACACTTTATTTTACATTTCTTTTTATGTTTAAGACATTTATGTAATTAAGAAATTTTATAAATACTATTTTGTTGCTCTGGAATGACAAATTTTAATGAATAATTGACTTCAATTTATAAATGTTAGAATTTTGAAGTATTATATAATCTAAAAATACTGTACTTATATGGTAGCATAAATTTATTTCATGAGTTTGTAAGTTTTTCTTAATTGGAAACAGATATTCAAATATGTAATGTCAAGCCTATACCAGAACCTAATCCAATTTTATCAGGACCTGATATCCCAGAAAAAATCGCTAGATTCTACTATGTAAATGATGTACGACAATTTAGATTTGATCGTGTTATCCATAAGGGTCTTATCGATAAAGACAATGAATTTAAGGTAAAAGTATACTCTGTATATGTATGTATGTATGTATGTATGTATGTATGTATGTATGTATGTATGTATGTATGTATGTATATATATATATATACATGAAATGCATGCCTGCACTTAAAACTTATTTAAGTATATTGTAAAGTGTAAAAAGTAGATTATTTTTTAATTATTGTTTCATAAAAATAGTAGATTATTTAAATATAATTGTTCAATAAAGTATATTTTATAATTTTTTGTTAATTTTCAGAGCCAGTGGAAGGAACGCACAACATTAATTACAGAAAGTTCTATGCCTGGTATTTTAAGATGGTTTGAAGTAATTGAAGTAAGGACTGAAGAATTAGCTCCTATACAAGTAGCTTGTGATAATATGCGAACTACTGTTGCGGAATTGCGTACTCTTCTCCTTCATTGTACAGATAAACCAGATTTTAAACAACTTAGTATGAAATTAAAAGTTCGTAATAGTTCTAACATATATATTTAGCCACATTTTTAATGTCACATGTTTCTTATAAAAGTTTTACCTAATCTTTATCATTGTTTTAGGGTATAATTGTGCCAGAAGTTCAAGGAGGGATAATTAAGTACCAACAAGCTTTCTTTACTAGTGAATTTTCAAAACTATGGCCTGAACATATGCAATATGCTAATGAACTACGAAGTATAATTCAGCTTGATCTGTTGCCTTTATTGGAAGCAGGACTCACACGATATAATAGTCTTGCACCAAATGAACTTCAACCTCTTCATACAGTTATGTGTCAGCGACTTTCTGAATTAAGACAAAGTCTTGGTCCACCCCTAGCAATTGGCCCTAGATTAAATAGGGCAGATAGTATTGTGAAGTAAGAATGTTTATATGTACTTTAAAGAATATATTAATTTATTGCATTGAAGGTGTATATAATATATTTAAAGAATAATGAGAAATGAATTATAAAATGTTGTGTGTGAAAACTATTAATGAATTTCACAATTTTATTTCAGTTCTCCATTACCACCTTTACCTATTGAGAAAAAAATAAATTCTGATGGAAACCGCAATTTAAATGGTAATATCTGTGGTCACTATGCTGATGGTGATTATGGTGAACATTTATACACTAAACCAATGGTAAGTTTTTCACTGAATATATATATATATATATATATATATATATATATATATATATATATATATGTATAATGTTTTAGACTCTTAGAAAGTATACATGTATTTTTTTTTTATAATATGTATATATATATATATAGTAGTCCTCCTGTGCCCGCTGGTAATATGTTCCAAGACCTACCGCGGATACACAAAACCACCCGTAGTAACCACCCACGAACCTTTATATGTCGTTTTTCGTTTACATTCATACTTATGATAAAATTTAATTGATAAATTATGCACAATAAGACATTACCAATATTAAATAATAATAAAATACATCGTTATTGCACTTGTGCTTTTTTCTTTCTCACGAATGAATGGGATTCTGGCGTTTAACTGTCAAGGGACGATGGAACAATGAAAAATATTTTGTACACACCTAGTTTAAATAAATTTTTACGTTTGTTTCTTAAAAAATCGTTATGTCTGGAATGTTTCATTCAATATTTTTGGGCCGAGGTAAACCGTGGAAACCGAACTTGCAAATACAGCGGCACTACTGTATGTATACATATATATATATATATATATTCACACACACACACATATATATATACACATACGCAAACACATGCACATATTACATAAAGAATATACTTTCAATTATAAAGTATGTACAGATATAAATACTAAAATACTTTCCAATTTAAAAATGAACTGTTTGGAAATATATCTAAGAATAAATTTGTGCTTATAAATTTTATAAATTTTAATTGTTAATAGTATTTTATTAATAACTACCCTGTTTAAAATAATAAATTTATTAAATGTAGATTTAGAGAACAAACTAATTAATACTTAAAATATATTTTTGAAAAAAATAGTTATTATCTTTCTATATATAAAAAATAATTCCATCGCAAAATTTCCATAAGATAAAAAATTTTTATTTTTTGTATAGACCACCTCTTCGCATTGCCTCTCCCCCCACTACACTCTACAAGTAACACATTAACCATTTCCATTCTCAATCATTAATAATTGGTTGATGGATATCTATGGTCTCTGTTCTGATTGGTTGAATACATCAGTCACATGTATGTAGCTCTCTCATGGTGTACAATGAAAGAGGTATATACGATTTCAATGTAAAACTGATGACATTTATTAAAAAAATTGTATTCACTGAAGCTTTGGAGTAAAAAAATTATTACACATTTTAACATTGTGTTTTGTTGTAAATTTTTATAAACTTTTCCAATAAAAGTTTTATGACTTACATTTTATGCAGATTATTTGTGCGTATAATTTGTCAGTGAGCGTAGCAAGTAGAGGGCAGAACCCTCTGATATATAAAAAAGAAAATTAATGAAATAATCACCTATGTATAAATTTATTAATTAAAATTAAGTAAATCCTGAATATTATTTTGAAAGTAATTGTTTAATTGTACAATAAGTGAATGTAACAGAGATGCAACACTTAATATTTAAATTTCTTATATAGGATGTGTCAGAGCGTACAACTCCTGTGAATAAGGAATCATTAACATTGCCTACAACTCCAATGAATATTGCACCACCAATTCCTCAGAGAGAACCACGTCCTAAATCACAAGGTTTTACAATTACAGGATTAAGTAATGTAATGTCTGATGAAACTGCAAGAACTCCAACACGTGGTAGTCATGATTATTCTAGTCTTCCAACATTGAAGTCTCGGTAAATATATATTTTAAATAAATACTGAAAATCTTCTTTAGTTACAAGAAAGCCCTATATTAATAAATTGATAATAATGAATCATACATTTGAATTACCTCATCATCTGTTATTGAAAGTATTTTTTAATTAACCGTAACATAATCACTTATTTATAGTTATTATAAATTCATTTTAGTTATTGTTATTTAATATTTTATTAATAATATATATGCATATATATATATATATATATATATATATATAAATTAAGATTTAAAAACATTTTTTATTTTATTTAACTGAAGTCTTCAAATAGTGAAAAAATTGACTACATATAACGATTATTATAACAATTCCTTTTTATAGTAGTGATTCAATTGATTCAAGTGATTTAATAACACCACCTCCAAGGCCTACTCACCATCGAGAAAGGTCATTAACAAAACCTCCATCGCCAAAATTACCTCTACGTCATTCTTTACCAACACCGACTGATAGTGGAACAATGCACAATTCTTGGCCAGAAGGTAGCAATGGTACAGATGAAGCTCCGCCATTACCTCCTAGAGGTCAAGGTATTTTTTATTTGTTTTATTTTTTAATATTATCTGTTATCTAATCAAAATATTGACATAAATGTTTAAAAATAAAGGTTTGTCTTTATATATGTATAATATATATTAATGAATTATAATTTATGATTCATTTAATTAATTTTGCGTATGCTCGTCTTGTAAATAAAAATGATAAAAATATTTTTTTTCTTGTTCACTGTATAAGAAGTTCTAACAATATTATTTTATTGACATATTTTTTGAAACTCATATTTTAATCACAAAATTACAAATATTTTTTTATTTTTATAATTGGTGCAAAAATATTATTAACATTTATGTAAGATAAATATTTTTATTTTGTATACTTTTCACATTTTTATAGTTCCTGATAAACGAGGTTCAACAACATCTCTTGAAACACCTCCAAATATTCCAAGACGTATACAAAAGAAAGCATCGACTTTATCAGTTTTCAGTGCTGATACTCTTGTAGATATAACATTTGATGAGCCAAATGGTCGATCCTCATCACATATGGATCGGCCTGAAGAAATTAGTGGTGATGGGCCAATAACTGACAATAGACATCATGATCTTAGAGACTCAGGTATTAGCACAACAAGCATAACGGATTTTAGCTCAACTCTCAATAATTTCAATAACGTACCACCGTATGAAGATTTTGATTTAAGAGCTCATAGATTGCAATCAGAAATGAGCTTAAACATCAGTTCACCTGCGGCATCACCAAAAATAGATGATCCTCCTCCCATTCCTCCAAAAAACTTACTCGGTCATCATCAAACTGCAAGCCTTGGATCGAGTGCTGAAATCGCTGCTGCTGGTTTACTTGACAGAAGACGTGACAGTGATGGTGGATGTTCAGATCGCCCACCTACGCTTGATAATTACTCTATTCCAAAATTGCGTACTTTAGAAGGTGCAACTAGTACTGATGAATCAGCCTGTTAAACATACTTTTAAAATTTTAATTATATATTTCAGCATTGATTTGAATTAGTAATTTCCATTTTTATTTTAAATTAAAATATTTTTTTCATAATATTACAGTTTTAAATTTTAATAAAAAAATATTTATTTTTTATTTAATAATTATTCTGTTTTTTAATTATTTTAATATTTGTAATGAATTTAAAGAAATTGAATTTCGCTTAATGAACCCAAAAAAAAAATAGTATGGAAATTACTATCTAAAATGAATTGATTTTATTCGTGTATTTATTTTGATATTTAATGAAAATGAACAGCAATTGTTATCTGTTCAAAAAGTATTGATTTTTACATTATTAGAATTAGTATATTTATTCATAAAATTCACTGACTTCTCTGTATTTAATTAGTATTATCAATAAGTGATATAACTAATTACAACATTGTTTTACTGACCAGATATGTTTTTTTCATATCGATTATTTAAAATATTTTATTTTTGGAAATTTTTATTTTTGGAATGTTACCAAATTTTACATACATATTCAGGAAATGTTAAGTCTATTCTTTCCCACTTATTTAAATTTATTAGTTACTAAATCGTACAGGTGAAAGTTATTAATGTGGCTTAAACTATAACTAGAAAATATCAAAAAATATTGTAAATATGAAATTTAACTTTTATGTGAAAAAAGATATATTTATTAAATTTTAGTCTTCTTTTTTAATAATGCGTGCGTGCGTGCACGTGTGTCTATATATATATATATATATATACACACACATACATATATACACAATAATATGTATTCATATTATATATGCACATACACATACATACATAATAAATATGTATATATGCATACTTACATGTATTTTTGTTTATTTGTTACTTGTGTATGTGTCTATATATATATATATATATGTATGTATATATATATATATATACATACATACATACATATATATATATACATACATATATATATACATACATATATATATACATACATATATATATATATATACATACATATATATATATATATATACATACATACATATATATATATATATATACATACATATATATATATATATATATATATACATACATATATATATATACATACATATATATATATATATGCACGCACACATAAACAATCACATATTTATATAATCAAAATATATGAATTAGTAATGTATTTGGTAACATTCATAAATTTCTATATTGAAAAGATTTATACTTCATGTAAGTAGTACTTTAATATATCTCAAGACATTCATCAATATGTTATTGAATAATTTATCTTTGAGTATATATGTAAGGCAATTATTTTAAATTGATATTATACACATTTCATAAATTTATACTGGAGATATATTAAATCCAATGAATTCACTTATTGGATGATAAATAAATTTAAGTTTTTTTTATCGCAAATTTTATAAGTACAGAGATAGTCTTTGTATGCGAAAATCTAAACAGATATCGCATTATTATATTTAAGCATCGTCCATATCATTCCACTTAGTCGTTAGTCAAGATATACATTAGGTAGCTTTTTCATTCCGAAACACATGCCATGTATTTATGCAGTACTTGCAGCTACCACAAAGTTAAAATTAAAAAATCAGTGCCAATCTATCATTAAGTAATTGACATCATTAAGTGAATCATATATATCGTTTCTATATCGGTGCTATATTATTATGAAGCGAGTCCATAATTCATCTATTTAATTGATCAAAAGATCACCCTATTACTTTATATAAGAAAATCTATATGAAACTCTTCACGAAATAAAATGTGATTAATATAATATAGCGGGTTTTAACTGAACAATTTAAAAATATCATTATTGGTGAGTTTTTACACTGAGAAAAATTATTTCAAAGTATTTATTTGTATTTAAAGAAAAACTTCAGGTTTATTTTGATGGTAATTTATGTAACAGTAAATATTGTGTTCATAATTTAATTAGAAAAACATACTTCACCTGATAACATAAAATATGACATATATATATATATATATATATATATGTACATATGTATGTATATATTATACATTTATACAAATCTATATATACATATTTGGTTAGATATATGGTTTTTATTGATTATTTTATGTAATTATGTTTAGTTTAAAGGTATTAATATCAGTTTTAAATATAATTTTATGTATACAAAACTCTATTTCTATTTTTTTAAATATTTCATTTTTTATAGTAACATAATTTGTAAATATATATGCCTGTTTTTATTAAATTGGTAATCCATTCATATATATTTGATCATTAAAATTATGCAATAAAAACAAAATTGATATTATTACCAACAAGAATTAATGTGTGAATGTATGTGTGTGTGTCTCTCTCTCTCTCTTTCTCTCTCTCTCTCTCTCTCTCTCTCTCTCTATATATATATATATATATATATATATATATATATATATATATATATATATATATGTATATATATATATATATATATATATATATATATGTATATATATATATATATATATATATATATATACATATATACATATATATATATATATATATACATATATATATACATATATATATATATATATACATACATATATATATATATATACATATATATATATATATACATATACATATATATATACATATATATATACATACATATATACATACACTTACAGGACCTTTCAGAGAAAATGCGAGGCCTGGGGCAATCGATTATTTGAGGCCCCAAAATTCTACTATAGGAACTATAACTATGGGGAAAAAAATATAAAATTTTTATGCTTTTTTAATGATATTTAATATTTATTTGTGTATAAAAATTATTTAATAGAAGCTTTTCACACGTAAGCACTAGCAAATTCAATTATTATTTTAGAATAATCTGAAATACGGGCTATTTGGTAATTTATGTTTAGCATCGCCAGTCCATTTTGTCATACTTGACACATTGTCAATCGTAGTAAGTTTTTAATCTTTTTCAGAACACTAAATGATCTTTCTCCTCCTGCCACATTCACATGCATAGTTAAAAAAATTAGAGGCATATTCATTGTATTAGCTAATATGTTTAGGAATTCCATGTCAATAATTTCTTTAAATAATTCAACCCGTTTCATGTGTTGTTTAAAATTGTATTTGTAAACACACTTCACTAGTATCAATTCGTCTCGTTTCTTCGCTTATTTCATTTTTATGTTTCTTTTGCAATAATTTTGCCTTTGAAACCATATTTTTCTGATCCATTTCATTAAATTTCCATAAAACTTCAAAAAAATTGCAAATAGAAGAAATGCCTTCAAATCTATGTGTAAATCTATCTGTTACTGAATTTAGGATAATGTCAAAAACGTTTATATGAAAATGTTCTTCAACAAATGTCTGGTTTTTAAATCAAATTCTGTAATGACTTTATTTTCAGTTACAATTTTTTTACACAACAAGAACTAACTTCCAGGTTTTCTTTAGTTGTTTTATACCAAGTTAAAAATTGAGGCCCTTAAAATTGCAAGGTCCCGGAGCAGCTGCCCCTCTCGACACTCCCTCTGACAAGCTTTTTGTATATATATATATATATGTGTGTGTGTGTGTGTTTATGTGTGTGTGTACATTCACAATTATTTTAGGATTATTTTATATTGTTCAAACTCAATAAACAAAGTCCGCAATCATATTCTAGAGAAAATTTATATTTTGCTTATATTTTTAATATATCAATCTCGAAGAATTTAAGTTTTAAAGTTATTAGCTGTAGAAATGATGTAAATTATATATATTTTATAAGCTAGTCACTGACAAGAGAAATTTTAAAGTGAGGCAGTGCCGTATATTGTCTGGAAGATGGTTTCAGTGGTTCAGTATGTAATAAACATTAAAAATTTAGTAAAGGATCATTCAATAGCTTTTATTAGTATTTTTATAAAATAAGGACCATAATAGATTAAGTTAGTTATCTATCTACAATATGGTATTTTTTAAGAATGACCTCGATATTCATTTTTGTGTATGTGATATGTGTCTATGTGTAATGCTATTAAATATATTTAAGATATAATTGAACTGAAATCATATTTTTTCTGTCAAACACAATACTTTGTATTATATAAGAATTATTTCTTTTAGATAAAACTCATGTTGACTGGGGACAACAGTAAAAATTATAAAAAAATATTTCTATTATAAAACAACACACTTTGTATATAGGAAAAAAATGTTTACAACCGGATTAATAGCAAGTTTACACCTTACTATCATCATAGATCTATATAATTTCCTAAAGGAGATATAAAAATTACTCTAAACCGCTGGGTAAACTATTTTTATCAGAGTGCAACAGATTGTAATGAATTACAAATGTCCACTAGTCCTTCACCTTTAAATCATTCTTTTTGTATAATCTTTATCAAAAATTAAAAACAGAGAATATACAGTAGAAGGTAATCCTTCTAAAAAAAAACTACCATCAAATGCAAATAATCTAATCAATTTTAACTATCTCTCTCTCAACCTATCTATCTATATATATATATATATGTATGTATATATATATATATATAAATATATATATATATATATATATGTATATATATATTACGTATAATGATAAAAATAATTAAAACTATTAATTACAATTATATAATTATAGTATAATAATATATTTATTGGATGTATAAGTTTCTTTTCATTTAATTTATCTTAGACAGCTTATTACATTTGTTTGTTGACAGCATTTTTAAATATAAATTATTTTTTATACTTGGAAAGTATGATATTATTTCGTTTTTAATTTTTGGCACTTTAATTATGGCATTTCCACAAACTGAAGCTCGACCAGATGTAAATCCTTGGGTTTTACGTGAACAATATAAGAAAGAAAGTCGTGTTTTTCGAATATATGATGAATTTTTCCCTGATGTTAAAAGTATGAATTTTGTTGATATAAACAAAAAATATCGATTAAATATGCTTGTGTATGCTTATGTGTTTATATATATATATATATATATATATATATATATATATATATATATATATATATATATATATATATATATATAATTTTAGCTCCTGCACTAGCTGGAAAATTTTATTCTAAATATGATGCTGTAGATCTATCAAAAGTAAATCAAGAATATTTAAGATTAATCGAATATACAACATTGTCTCCCAAACAAAAATATAAATTGCCAATACAAGACAGCCATAAGTACTTAAAATATATACATACGCGTGTGTGTGTGCGTATGTGTATATGTGTGTGTGTGTGTATATATATATATATATATATATATATATATATATATATATATATATATATATATATATATATATATATATATATATATATATATATAATATTATTATTAACAGTCTTTAATCTTTTATGTTTATTAGATATGGATGGTACATTGAACCATTGGTGAAAAAAGATTTGAATGATAAAAGATTTCATTTCCCAAAATGTGAAACTCATATCGTACGACATGAAATGCGGATTCGAGCGGATAGATCTATGGATCGTCCACCTTTTGCTGGAATACCATTTAAATTATAAATTTGAAACTGTCCCAATGCATTCAACTTAACATTTACTTATACTATCACAATTGACACAAATATGAACGTGTAAAATAGAAAAGTGTTACGCATGAATTTTAAACTTTAATTAACCTATAATATTCACATAAAAGTTAAATTTCCGGATAGTAAATAGTATGTCATAAGTAAAATATTTCTTATTATTTCTATTTCTATATAATATAACTGATATTATAAGAATATATTTATAATTTAATAACTTGTAAAATGCATGCTATCATATTTTTTAGGACGTTGTCATAGAAACGTCATATTACATTTACAAAACGTTTTGACTTTATTGATTTATATAAGAGAATGACGTTTTCAGGTTCATTTTTTTATTCTTTTTAATTTAAATTGTAATTAAATATACCTACTAAAATGTACAAACCACTGAAAATAATAAAATAACACATGTTGACCACAAATGTCACAAAAAGTATTTAAAGTTGCAGTAGATCTTGAGATACATGCTGTGAGGATTGTTTGAATTAGTAACATTTATTTTAAATATATTACAATTATCAATTTTATCTTAAATAGGTAACATGTCCAGGAGTATGGCTCTGTCCGAATGGCAGACTTACTTTACGCATTTACATTCTTGGATCTTGTACAGAAACATCAGAAAAAAAACCATGTTTTCCGGTTTTATACCATGAAAAATTTATATTTCACAGAAATTTTCAATGTTATCGTAATCTTTCAAATCTACATCATGCATTATGTAAGTGTAATAAATTTCAAAAGTCTATCTATTTATTATTTTGAAATAATATATTAAATTAACATTAATTTTTAGAATAAATGCTTATAATATTTTTTGAACAATTTTGTTGTGTCATTTTAGTTTTTATTAAAATTATTTAATGACTTGATATTTAATTGTTTTATCCAGCACAAGAAAAAATATATATAGAGTTTATTCAGTGGACATCACAAGATATAGGAAACTTATTAGCAACTTTCGAATCATCTCTTGCAGATGTTTTATATCCAGCATCAAATTTTAGTAGAAGTGTATTGTCGGGTGTAGATGTAGATTTACTTATGGAACCTATGAGTTGTTTTCCAGTAAGAAAACATGAAAATATTTAATTTTATATGCACATATATATGTATACATATATACACACACATACACATTTATTCTGCCTTAAGGGTATAATTGCACCAAAAATAGAAGTATCTACAAAAACAACTATAGAAGAAGTTGTAACAAAGTGTAAATGCACAAGTTGTAAATGTAGTACATATGTCATAAATCCAAAAACGTTAAGTTCAAAGAAAAGTCCACAACGATCAGTTCCGCTTCATCAGAAACAAGTGTGCCATTCGTTACAGTATCATAGGTATGTGTCACATTAACTTAGTTTAGATATATTAGTTTTTATATATTTTTTTCTCTATAAAAGTAGTTTTCCTTAATTTTAATTTTGAAAGAAAAAATATTTAAGTTATTTGCTGTTGTTCATTAAAAAATATTAATATCAAATAAGAATATTAACTGTTTAAAAATGTATAAGTATGTACATATGCATACTTACAGATCATAGATAAATAGTTATACATATGCATACATGTGTTCTCATGTGTGTATGTGTCTACATATTTATCAGCACACTTTAAAATTATATTAAATGTATCATTTGTTTATATATATTACAGGTCTAAAACAAATCAAAAATTTGAGAGTTCTTCATCTACAAAATTAAAAAGTAGACCTTTAGTTATTGTCCGACATAAAGAAGATGAAAAATTTAGAAATTTAGCATGCTGTTGTAGTAATTGCAAACAAAACTCACAAATGTGAGAATTGAAAATTAAGTTTATCTAAACTGTATATGTATTTGTCTTTATATATATATATATATATATATATATATATATATATATATATATATATATATAATTTATTTTATTTTAATAATTTTGTTATATATTATTTTTACATACCATAATCAATAGACCATATTATAGTAAATCATTTAATAATATAAAATATCTTTATAAGAAATAATGCAGCAAGAAGAGTAACATTTAGTATGATAAATATTTCTTTAACATTGTTTACAAAAATTGTATACATTTTTATTTACAAAGTTGAATATCATATATTATTTATATTTATATATATATATATATATATATATATATATATATATATATATATATATATATATATATGTACATATATGTGTAAATGTACAATTGTTATTTATGTAGTAGTATCCAAATCATTGTATAAATAAATATTGTAATGTGTGATTGAATACTAGGAAAGTACAATCATATACATTTTAATAATTTGAATAATATATTTTTATTATTGGCCACTCAGTACAAATTATTTTTAGATCAAAAAATCATAATCCTGGAAGTGATTTTAAACAACTTTCTCCAATTAATAAGTCATATCAAAAGTATGAGTGTAGCAGTTTAACTCAACCATCTTCAAACAGTAATTCTTATCATTATGAAAATTTCTTAAAATCAAAATATGGTTGCGATAAGCATAAAATTCATTGTAAGTACACAATCAATATCTTTTAAAAATGTTAGAACAACTAAAATTAGACACTAAAGATGAAATATTCATGTAAAGATATGGTATATTCCTTCAAGCTTGTTAATGCTATATATATATATATATATATATATATATATATATCTTTTATAGTGTTTCCATTTGTAACTTTTCATGTATTTTGACTTTGTTTTGTAGCACAACACGGTAGCAACAACCACTTTGAAAAAAGTTGTTCTATTTGTTCAAAATATGAGATGTACTTCTCTGACTGTGATTTTCATTGTGTAATTATAATATAATGTATATAATTTTCTTGATATAGTAATATTTATTATTCTAATTTTTTGTAGCTAGATTTAGATGATTTCAACAAACTTAATTCTTCTACAACTGAGTTTAAAAAAAATCTACATTCAAATATTGCATCCCGATCACACACAGATATGCAAATAATAGAACAAAATGAAAAAAGATTTGCAGATCTTGATTTTAATAAACACTATTCTTATCTTAATGGACAAAGACAATATTCTCCTCATTCCCATAATTTATCGAAAAGATTGTAAGTAAGAAAAAAAACTATACAAATACTTTTGGAAATATATATTTTAACATATAAAAAAATAAAGTAATTTTTTAAACATAAAATTTCTTAAGTAAAAAAATGTACAATTTTTTTATTAAAATTGTTGAGACTTAAATGTTTATTTATTTTTAATCTGTGGAAGCATAGTAATGTACAAAAAAAAATAAATAAAAAAGGTAATTAATTGTATTGTGTAATTTCATTATAATAACAATTTTTTTCAGTAGAGTAATATACATTATTTAAATTCTATGCTAACGAAAATTACTATTTTGTGACTAGTATTATAAATTTTACTTAGTTTACATTTTTTAAAACTATCATATAACATTAACTACTATTAATAATATAGAAAAGAACACATATTCATAGTTAAATACTAATAGTTCAGTTTAAAGTTGCCAAGTTTGATTGTTTTAGGCTGTCTCAGAGTGATGAACAATGGAGTAATTATAAAGATAATAAAACGGATAGATCATACAATGATAGTTTTTTTAAATATTTAGAAAACTTTTATAAAACTTTATACAAGAGAGCTAAAATGAAAGCATTACATGAAAAAGCAAAATGCAAATGTTGAGTATAAAATAAATAATTTAATTCTATTGAAAATTGTGTATTATTTGCATTTCAATTTAAAAAAATTTATGCGTGTATGTATATATATATATATATGTGTGTGTGTGATATATGTATGTATGGATGGATAGATAGATAAATGTATAATATGGATGTATAATATGTATTGTAAAAAAGTATCTCAAATATACAAAATGGTTAAAAATATATTGTTTTTTGCAATTACATCAAAACATTTGGTTTTGAAATATGTAAATAACTATTAAGATTAGAAAAAATAATTTAAAGTTGGAATGTGTATTTCAGATGCCTACAATATTTTAAATGTAAGAAAAATATTTTCACTATACACTTGTAGTAGCAAAATAATTGTATTTAAACATGTTGTAACATGTTTAAACCACTGTTTATTACTAACAATGAACATTTTTTTCATTAGATATTCTATTATTAAATATATCTTTTATAACATATTATATTATTTTTTCTGTTTCTATAAAAACTATTATTTTTTTTCTACTATTTTTTACTTCCTCCTCCTTTTATTTTTTTAATTTAGATTTTAACTATTAAAGTAATAGTATAGAAAGAAAAAAAGTAAAATCGACTTGATAATCATAATTAAATGTATTGTATACATACTTTTGTATATAATTTGAGAATTGTGGAAGAATTAGAATTTGAAAGAAACAAAAGTCAACTTTTTACAAACAAGTAAATGACAAAAATTATATTCAATAGAAAAAAAATGGAAAATGTGGTAGGTATTAAATATGAAAAAAATAACAAATATATTATTTGTTTTATTCTATAATAGTACATAAGTCATGCACAAACATACAAATTAAAAAAATTAGCTATTTCATAATGGTAAGTTCTAGTTCACAGATGTTTTTAATAGTATGAGAAAATATAGTTCAGTGATATAATTTTTATTCAATTTTAAATTAACTCTCAAAATTATATATTTCTTATAATAAATTCAAAAAAATTAAATTTTACTATTACTTAATATTTAATTTTATTTGTAAACGAAAGTAATTACATTAGTGTCAAGAAATTAATAATTTTTACATTTTCATTAAACTGATTACAGAAGTTATAAATTCGTATTTTTATAATATGGATACTGGGAATAATTTGTCAATGTGTTATGGAAATATTGAATATACAGTACAAAAAAATGAATACGGCCGAAAATATCTAATTACCTCAAGTTGCTGTAAAGTACAAGGGTATTATATAACAATAACCGTATCTGCCTCTTAAGCAGCTGGTACAAAAAAACCAAACATGGATACGTTAGTACAACAAAAGGGAAATTGTTGACATGTTGCCTATGTACTTGTCCTCTTCTTCAACCCATTAGATTAATCAGTAGTTTTATTTTTCTCAAAATCAATGGATTAAACGTATATTTTTTTAGTATTTTTTTCAATAAAGGGTTTCATTTGATTATTGTTGGTAACAATCTATTACTTTTATATATATATATATATATATATATATATATATATATATATATATATATATATATATATATATATGCACATACACACACATATACATACATTCTTGTTTCTATCTGCTTGAAACATACACAACCACGTAAAACTTATTGAAGTGAAACTTCTATGGGCGCGTTAGCAAGGGGTAAAATCATACGGCATGTCACTAAAAAGTTACCATGAATATAGCCATGAACGAGAGAGATGGAGCGAATCTGAGTGCGAGAGAGAGACTGCACTGAAGTTCACTTTTGTTGTGTGTTTATGAGCACAAACACCTGTTTTTTACATTTTTATTTCTATATATATTTGTACCGAGGAGACTATAAGAAGGAGAACAAACTCTGACGATTGCCTATTGTAATTAATTCACGAAAACCGGCAATCGGATGGCGGCGCTAGTGTCGGTGAAAGGACATGCGTAAAGGCCGATGCGCACAATTCTCAGTATCACAATATCTGCTAAAAACAGCTGATTGTGAAAAGAGGCGATTAGTGTCAACTTATTTATTGTTATCGATCTGTTACAATTTGTTGACCGGTTGTTACCGATGGAAAAGAAAACGTTGCTTTTCCTTCTTTTCCTAGACACCTTTAATGCAACAAGTCTTGGTCATTTTTTTGTGCACGGTAAATCATGTACTAACAAAATGAACGTAAACGAGACAATAACTTTCAGGTAAGAATACTTCTGTCATGTATTTTTCTATGTACAGTGCGTTCCGCGCTTGTCCCCTGGCTGAAACTCATACGCAAGGAGGCTATAAGGAGAACGAACTTCGGTATTTAATGGCATCGAAAAGTGGCGCACGAGTTCCGGCCAGGGGAGATGCGCGGAACGCACTGCGCATAGAAAAACATGACAGAAGTATTCTAATCTGAAAGTTCTCATTGTCTCGTTTACGTTCATTTTGTTAGTACATGATTTACCGTGCGCAATAAGATGACTAAGACTTGTTGCATTAAAGGGTGTGTAGGAAAGGAAGGAAAAGCAATGTTTTCTTTTCCATCGGTAACATCCGGTCAACAAATTGTAACAAATCGGTAACAATAAATAAGTTGACACTAATCGCCTCTTTTCACAATCAGCTGTTTTTAGCAGATATTGTGATACTGAGAATTGTGCGCATCGGCCTTTGCGCATGTCCTTTCACTGACACTAACGCCGCCATCCGATTGCTGGTTTTCGTGAATTAATTACAATAGGCAATCGACAGAGTTTGTTCTCCTTATAGTCTCCTTCCTCGATGCCACCAAACACCGAAGTTCGTTCTCCTTCTTATAGCCTCCTTGATTTGCACTTTTTAAGGGCCATGTTTTGTCTTTATTAATTCGTTTATAGGTTACTTTTTAAACAAGTAGCATAGAAGAGTACAAAGTACATTTGATATACTATATACCGTATAAATTTCAAAACTACAATAATGTAGTTATAGTTTCTAAAACTTTTAAAAACAGTTTGGTGAGATCACATTGATAGTAAACATATATTAATTGATCCGGGGAACTTCATTCTTGCGAATTTAACTTAGAAGGTAAATTCAGATCAAGAAGGATCAGAAAAATTGATAGAATACGTGTGTCGATTATACCAAACGTTCTTTCAATATCTATAGACGTAAACTTTAATCTATGCGTTCATT
Source organism: Acanthacorydalis orientalis (assembly GCA_034766995.1). Taxonomy (NCBI): domain Eukaryota; kingdom Metazoa; phylum Arthropoda; class Insecta; order Megaloptera; family Corydalidae; genus Acanthacorydalis; species Acanthacorydalis orientalis. Next base: position 9,737,413 of record CM068320.1, on the reverse strand, counting down.
AAATCACAGGAATCACAATGTTGAATCATATTATATGTCTTTGGTTTTGTGTCCAAACTAAGTGAATTTTTTTTTAATTTAGTTTGGCACAAAGAAATATGTTTTTGGATAGTTTAATTACAAATAATAAAAAGCGACTATTCTGTAATGGGGTCGAACGAAAAAGAACGTATAACGTGAAGACAGTCATATATCAAAATAAAATAATGTTAAGTTGTTTGGATCGCGAAGGGGTGATGTAATGTGTATTTATAAAAACGGGTAACTGTCAGTACTGATCGTTAATAAACAATGATGGAACTTACATAGATCTAATTATTTTATTTAATTTTAAATGAAGTGTGTGTAAAAGCGTGTTCGTGTTGTTTTTTAAAACAGCACACGCGTATATATATGTACACATACATACATACATATATATATATATATATATATATATATATATATATATATATATATATATATATATATGCACGTATATGTGTGTATGAATATGTAATGAAAGCAATATTTAATGATTTATTTCTTAAATTGGGAGTTGAAAACATAGTAAAAATCACAGTTAGATATGATTAGTTTTGAAAAAAAATAAATAAAAATTAAGAAAAGATATAAAAAATCAATTATTATTATGTGAAACTAAAGTTACATCATAGATATGTTTTATTAAGGTTCGCCTTTTCAAGTAAACCAGAAAACAAGTTTATTCCTGGTTGCATAAATACACAATACTCATAAATTGTAATCTAACTGTAGAATGAAAATTTGAAACTAAAGAAAGACAATTGTAAATTTTATATTTTTTGTACATTTCCAGTAAAATATTAACGACCAAAAATTACTGAAACATTTATTGTTCACATTCGACTTCGTTAATTTTACACATGGAAAAAGGGGCGGAGAGTCACCATAATTTATTTAGCATTTTAGGAAAAAAATTCCGCACAGCGGTTGAGAATGACTGATTTAATGTGTTTACCTACTCGCAGAAAATTAAAATAAAAGGTAGAGAAATCGAAATTACACATTATATTTATTTAAAATAGGTTATAAGCAAGGATGTTTATTTATTAAAGAAGTTAATAGAAGGATAACTGTACGATGAAATTAATTTATTTTGATTTGTTGAAAAAAAATAATATCCGGCCCGTATATATATTATCTGTCTTTACTTGTTTGGAAACTCAATGGATCAAAATAAATCTTAAAATAATTTAGCGATTTCAGAAAACACAAAATAGTATGAAACTTATAAGCATATTATAAATAAAAAGAAGCGATAGAAAAATAATAATTCGCATATGAAAACGTATACGAAGTAAATATTTAATAATTTTTAAATGGAGGTTGGCTAGTTATATTGTATGAAAAAGATAATTCAAGGATGACAAATAATTTATTGAGAGTTCAGAAATATAAAAGCGTTTGGAAACAGACTAATGAACACACAGAATAAGAATATCAGAAAATTTATCGAAAATTTGTAAAAAGTGGAGTAGATACTTGATCTTTAGAATTGGAAGAGACGTTAATAGTAATGAACTGCGAGAGAGTAGATATATATATATATATATATATATATATATATATATATATATATATATATATATATATATATATATATATATATATATATGCATGCATGTATGTATGTATGTAAGTATGCACGCATATATACATACATACATACATACATATATATATATACACGGCATCGATTTGGTTATTTTCGTTTACCAGGCATCTATTAAAATATACTCATATATTAATTTTTCATTTAAACCGAAATTTAATTCTTAAAATTTCATTTCATAATTTACTTTTATAGATACTGAGAAATAATAAATATATTTTTTATAGACATAAACGTACGTGCCTATGAAGAAGTAAAAAAAAGCTTTTGTCGCATTTAAATTAATGCATAACGTGAGATATTTTTGCGGCGTATCAATAAAGTGAAAATTTGAAAGAGTTTATTCAGTGTGTACATGTAATAGAACTTTTCCTTATTCAATCGATAAGATAATTCTATAATACGAATGAATGAATAAAAACGTAATCTGTTCAACATGAATGTCTGCTGTTGTTATTAGTCATGTAAATGCTTTAAATTGATAAGTTGAAAACAGATTATAACGTGCTAGAGTTCAATGAAACATTTATATCAATGAAATACAGACAGACACAATACAATCGGTTATGCTATTAAGTCTATGAATATGTATAATATAATCATTATTATTTCTGTATAAACTATAAACATGCCAATAACAGAACGGTGTAATTGTGTATTAACAGAGAAATGCAAAGTACAGAATATAACATGCAAATAATCAATTTTATTCGTTGTTGACTCGCCTCGCGGTCTGTGTGACGGTCTTTTTGTGACGTCATCTCTAATCGCGAATCACCTTGTTCTTTACAAGAGACTGCCGTACATATATTATTATACGCCCACGCGGTATAGTAAACAGACAAAAATATTCACAGTTTAAATTATAATTATAAATCATACCCTCATCTATCTCTAACTTTCTCTCATTGCATTCATAAAAGAAAGATAAAGCTACAAACGAATCTGTATATGTGAGTCGCAGTTAAGCGGCTTGTCGTATTACACAGACCCATCAATGAATGTTGTATCTTTACGTTGATTCGTTGAAACTGATGTATCCTTGCGTTGTTAACCAATAGAACTAGATGTAACATCGTTAGACCGAGAATGCTATCTCGTGGCAATTCTACGAATGCGAACATACGATGTAAGTAAAAACAGTAGGTGAACTCGATAGTATTTTCTTTTCATAATAAAAAGGTATTTTTTAACATGTTTGAAAGCAATGTATTGATTACTATATTCACTTAAGTATATTTACTTTTCGCATAAGGACTTTTTCTACATTTTCATAATAAAAAATGTTGTCTTGTTCAGAAACAAATTCATTGTAGATGTTCATGAATAAGTATGAATATTTAATACTTTTGCGAATCATTGATATATATATTTTAAATTGACAATGCTTTTAAACAAAACACATTTTTGTTAAAGAGATTTAGTAAAATTATGTATTTTATTGAAAGTGAACAAACATATCTAAAATCACTATTATTCACAAGAATATTTCATTACTCCACAACTCATCAAATCCGATAATAAAGTCTATAATTGATTATTGATCATTCTGTTTGTTTGTTTGTTTTTTTTTTGTTAAAATTTAAAAATATTAATATTTTTTGTTACACGGGAGTCATTATTATTTTCTAGTAAAATCCATGCTGCCATAAATTTTTGGATACATTTTTAAACCTATTATTTAAAAATGGCATTCAAAATAAGATACATTTATTATCATATCGTAAAACTATAATTATAAATAAAATATATACTTTAAATTTTACTAATTATAATTCCATGTGCTAATTTTTTTAAAACAAAATATTTAATTTATTATTTTCTATTCTTTATTATTAATCTAATTATACTTTTCCATTCTCTACAATTTGTTCCAATTAACAGAAGCATTTCGCACAGAACATAATTCAAAACAATATTACATGTATCAGTGTTCAAGTTTATTATTTTCTTAGAAAATATAAAATATCATCTATTGGAAAAGTATTCATAGTATGGATACATTTCATAAAATACAAAGATAGTTATTTGAAAATATTACATTGCACAATTCATTTTCAAAGAAACATGTACTTTAAAAACATTTATAGTATACTTTTTACTGAAGGTAATTTTCTGTTTAACTCATAAAATGAAAAAAAAAACATTCACAATACATGTTTTTACATGCTACTTCTAAAATGAATGCCTATATATTTATTTTGGTGTATTCAAAAATGATACTGGTAAGAAAATAACATTTGCAATATGTTTATTTTTATTTTCTTATGAAGAAAAGATTTACTTTTTAAAATAACAAAACTATTTACAAAAAAAAATTTTTTAAAACCTTGTTAATGTTTTATAAAATTATATATATATATATATATATATATACACTTTAAAATTGATAATATTAACAAGAGTGACACAATAATTAGTAAATAAAAGATATTTTTTCTTTAGTAAAACATTAAAGTCCTTTTACGCTGTGAAAAAATATTTAGGATTACATTGAAGAATGATTTACGTAATAAAATGAAAGATCAAATGTAATCAAGAAATCAAAACAAATCTACTTCGGCTTGAAAATGACTCCAAGTTCAAATATATCGTAATGACTCAGAACGAAACTCTCTCTCTCTCTCTCTCTATATATATATATATACATATACATACATATATATACGTATATATATATATATATATATATATATATATATATATATATGTATGTATTGCTTATAATATAAATTTATTTTCTTTAAAGCCATGTGTTTAGAAAACATAAATGCGTCCTCTTATAACAATCTATGAAACCAGACATATATTCTATTTTAAACTAAGAGCCATACATACACATGAAAAAAATTATTTAATGGACAATTTAATAGATATTATTTTTAAGTATTATTGTTCTTAAAATATATTATAAATGATTATTGTAAAAATGATGATCATATATTGAGCAGTTAAAATAATTAAAAATAATTCAAAAGTAACTAATTTCAAGTAAATATGCATTCTTTTCGTTTTTAAATAAATGTTCGTTCATTCGCTCAATTCAATTGTGAATTTACATTAAGAATGAAATAAATTAAATTTAAAGAAATGTGTTCAGGTATGAAATAAACTTAAGCTCATTGCCATACGTTTATATATATATATATATATATATATATAAATATTTAAAAAAATGTTCGTAAGTAGATTCAATATATATTAATAATTAAACAAATGTATACGTATATGTATGTAAACATATACACACACATTTTCAAAGTGCTCCATATCAATCTAAAGACAAACATTTTTCTCTATATTTTGTAATATCGTTATTTAAGAAAATGTTGTGTAATTTTGTAGAAATTATAATTTATACCCTCTTTCATATTTTTTTAACAATGTACATAATTTGTTTAAGGTATTATGTTATTTTTCCGTCATCAATTGATCTATGTATTGAGAAATTATGAGAAAGCAATGTGTTTATCTGCGAATTAAAAAAAAACGAGTGTATTGACTCTCGCTCATACGGCAGCGAAAAGTTACACTACTGTCGAACACGTATATGTATATATATATATATATATACACGCATACACATTCACACATATATATACATGTATATATAGCGTACTGTAATATTTGCTGGGTGTTCATGGGGAAACAGCGATGTCAGTTCATTGTGAGTTTGAGGACTGGTTGTGTCGGTTGTTCGTCGTTCGTCGTTGTACAGATGTAAAACAATAGTGTTTTCTTTCCCATATCATATTGTTGTGTTGAAAAATGTGCAGCGATTGTTTAATCGACGTAGCGTGAGAATATATCCGTTCTGTTATTGTTCATCAAGACGTTGAAACATTCGTGTGATTGTGACAGAAAATAATCATCAACAGTAGTGTGTTTACTTCTGTAACTTTGTTGTCATCGACGAGCGATATTTAACGATGCCACACACGGCTGACATGGAGTACGAACTTGTGTCGAAAGAGTGGTTATTATCAGAGCTGCGCTCGAACCCGACGAAGATTGTCATCATGGATTGCCGTAGTTCGAATGAGTACGGTGAATCGCACATTCGCGACGCTGTCAATTTTTCTATTCCGAGTATTATGTTGAGGCGGTTAGCTGCCGGGAAGATCGACCTGATGTCGACAATAAAATGCAGAGAGCTGAAGAACAAGATATCGAGCGCATTTAAAGACAACGTATTCGTCCTGTATAATGATATCGTCGACCTGGGGCAACAGGGTGACTCCACTCTGGCCGTACTTCTTAGGCGGCTCGCTCAAGATGGTTGTCGTGTAGTGTGCCTAGAAGGTAAGTTCGTTCTGGTTCATTCATTTCTTATACAATGTGTGCGTTTTGTTTGATCGTTCCGACGTGATCGACCGTGTCATTTGTCGTGGCTACTTGAATGCGTGGGTGTGTTCAGAGCTCTCGTAGCGTCGGCCGCGTCGTATAACCTCCTGGCCGATGTCCGCCATATTTGCTTGTTTTGACATAACTAGAGAGGCATAAAGATCCACAGGTGTAGACGACCAGCTGATTTGTAACAGTCGAACATTGTTCGGTTTCAATCGTTCATGGGACATGTTCCGCTGTAGTTAAAGTTCGCCTACAAGTGAATGGATATTTTATTAGCTGCTCGAATTGATGAATGGTTATGTTCCACTTGTTTTTTTTTCCATGTATTTAAATCCAGCAAGTGATAAATATAATTATGCACGTATGAAATACTTGTACATGTGAGCTGGTAGAAGCACTAAAAATCTTTTATTTAATGGCAGTAAGTCAATACAATAGGATTTCTCATAATTATATGTACGTTTTCGCATTAGACAATTGTTCTTCCCCCGATAATTAATATTTAAAGTATTTTCATCAATTAATATGCGAATTGGAGGGAATGTGGTTTGAGTATAAATTGTTCTTTATAGAGAAGAGTTTGGTAAATGTTATGTAGCATGTACATATATGTATATGTATGATATATATATATATATATATATATATATATATATATATATATATATATATATATATATATATTTGTGTAAGGTTACTGTCATTATATTTAATGTACATTGATCTTGATACAATATATTTATTAAAATTTTTGTCTAAGATAATAAGTGGAAGTTCCAATAAATATATTCTAATAATATCTATGAAGTATATTGTTGATAACTCTATACAAGTATGTGTAAGCATATGTATGTTTATTTTGAATAATTTTTTTAGAAAAAAGCAAATTTTTATTTCTAGTGAATTAATTATTATTATGTTGTCAAATAAGTATTAGTTGTTTTAATTAATAAAAAATATTAATAATTAGTATCAAACATTTTAAAAAGTATGATGTTTTAACTTATTTATGTTAAACTATTAGATCGTTTTAAATGAAATGTCAGATTCTAGTCATGTGAAATTTGTACACACCATGAAATTGTTATAAAACTGCAAATGCTATTTTCTATATGTCAAATTAAAGTTTCAAGTTTGTTTTAGTAAAGCATTTGTTCTTGTCAGTCAGTGAGTTTAGCTCACAGCAAATCGTAATAAATTAAAATAAATTTTAGACCAGCGTCAAATTTGTATAATTTTTGTATACAAATCTAAATTTGGATACAATATCGTGACGTCGACAAGTAATATTAATCCGACATTTAAATAAAGTATAAATAGTGAATGGGAAAAACGACTTTGTTTTGAAAACTTTGATCAAGAGATATAAGTCTTCAAATGAGTCATAATGAGTCTTCAAATGAGCACATACATACTTGGGCCGATAAACGATCGAAAGCGATCAAATTAAATCTTTAATTTATTATATAATTATTCAACATTTTTTGGCACATGAAGTTCTGTGAGAAATATAAGTAAATAGATCCGTCTTTAATTAACGGGTAGACAAAAGGCAAGTCGATTGGAGTGCTCTTTTCTCATTGAGCGAAATAAAAGAGATCCTTTTTGACTAAGGTTGTAACATGTGTTAAATATTGATAATAGACAATGATGTGTTCAACTACTTGATACCGGTGAAGTACCAAAATACATGCCAAAACTATAGAAATCTGTGTTGACTTTTTGTCAGATTGCACCGGTTATTGTATATAATTATTCATTATTTCTTTTTAATAACGGGCAAAAGTGCAAGTACTGAAAAGTCCTGTACAAATGTATTAAAAGTGTGCAAGAAGCTATTATTAATAAACAATGTGCCCATAATAACGCTCGGCCACATATAAACGCTAGTCCACAAACTGCATCAGTTATAATATGAGACTTCCTTATTCACAGTATCTTTCATCAACTGATAACCATAAATCTGAATTACTTCTAAACGAGGAAAAATATCAGCAATGAGAGGATAGTTAAATACGTTTTTGAGAAACTTATCGCTTAGAAACATTTTCATATTTATAAAAGTTGCATAAATGCATAATTGCCATGTTTGCAAAATGTGGATTTTTTGTTTCGGTATTTATTTTAATTAGTTTTTTTTTAACACAGTTATGTTTTAAAATTTCGCAAAACAATGATATTTCATGAGCAAAAATTCAAAATTATTATTTATTGTTCCAGTATTTTAAATATTTGTTTTTTGAAAAAGATTAGGGCGTAATTAGAGGTTGTAATTATATTTACTATACGTAGGAAATATCCCAAAAATGTCTACTTACAATTAATATCGTTTATTGGTTCACAGAAATATCTTTATATATATATATATATATATATATATATATATATATATATATATATATATATATATATATATATATATGTATAAAGTGTGAAAATGCATATTTGCGTAAATTGCATGAACACATATTTAATAATCTGCAATTTGTGGATGTTTTACTGGATTGCTTTTGATTGATAATATTGAGTTTTTGATTTTGGTATCAGTTTTGTTATTTCAAATTTTGGTTTTTATTAAACTTCATGTGTACGAAAAAATATGAAACAATTTTATGAATATGACGCTTTCAGTATAATTATTTTTTTCGACAGAGATAATTATCTGTATATATTATATAATAAATTGCTGGAAAATAATCATTTTTTAATCAAATAAGATATTGGATATTTATTTACATTATATTAGTTGTTTTAAGAAATAAATGTATAATAATTAGATATTCGTATTGCATTAGGTGAAATAAAAATGATTATAATATTATATTAGATAACACGATTATTAGCATACAGGGCAGAATAAAAAATAATGTAAACATATAAATAGTTGTTATTCGTTTTGTATGAAGATTGATAAATCTTATAAAGTACTGTTCAAAATATCAATTAATTGGACTTCTCTTTTTCAAACGAAATATCTCCTGCCTCCCTCCATATATATATATATATATATATATATATATATATATATACACATATATATATATATATATATATATATATATATATATATATATACACACACACACACATACATAGACATACAGACAGTTGAGTCTGTTTATATGCCTATCTTTTAATGCGATTTTGAAGTTATGCGGTGCATATTTCATGCAAATTCGAGGTTTCTCCGTTACATATATGAGCTGTACGTTGTTTAAAAAAATTTAAAATTTAAATTATTATATTTTTTAAAATTTATATTTTTTTAATTTAAAATTTTCTATTTTGGATTATATAAATCATACTACTGTATCTGCTATCTCTGAAATAAAACCACAAATTGAAATCCGTACTGGAAAGCAGTTTGGCTTGGATGTGTTGCAAACAGTGCAACCATTCCAACGTCGTCATTATTAGCTGAAATCATTACTTTGGCACATGAAATTGGTGGGGAGGGTTTTGGCACCTTTATCCAAAATGCTGTCGACGGATTGTTTGTGGATAATGACTTGAGTGACGATGATATTATTGGTGTAACTTTAGATATTGTCGAAGATTCAGAAAACGATAGTGAAGCGGAAGAAAAACCTCCTTAAAGAATCTCCCTCATTGCAAATATAATTCGAGAACGTCTTCAACTTTGCAATAAATTGGAAAATCATTTTCTTGTCTATGACACAAATTTTGAACGAGCCTTCAATTTCAACATGAGCTGAAGAATTGTATGTCTGGATATCGTGAATTGCATAAAAAATTAGTAAAATCATCATCGCAAAGTTTAATCACTGATTACATTGTCAGAGGAGAAAAATCAATACAGAACGAAGGTGAACTTGACGCTAATTCTGTTTGCGAAGAACCATTGTCTTTACCATGCAGATCTGATTCACTGACTATCTCTTCTAGTGATGAAAGTGATTTCGCACCAATTCGCAAATGGTGCCAAACATTGGCAGATAGTGACGATAATTCTGATGAAAAGATGTAAAAAGAATATGTTACTTTTCAATAAAATTAAATGAATGAAGTTTTTAAACAAACTTAATTTAAGTTTTATATCAATTTCTTTCAGATTTTCGAAGGAGTTTTTTAGGCATTCTTATTTTCCTAAATTTTCATAAACTTTTTGCGAGTTTGGGTGTATTTTAAATCATTACTTTGCTTTTATACGGTTTTAGAAAATTATGAAACGTATCTCTAATTTTTCAACGTAAGTAATACCTTTTTTTGTGGGATTTTTTTATTTGCTGTTTTCTGTAGAACGTATCTACCGCATAAAATGAGGCTTGACTGTATATGAAAAGTATTCTAGTTGAAGAACTTATATTATAATTTCTAAAATATTTTCTATGCTCGTTTTTGATGTTTTTGTTATAGATTAATTTAAAATTTACAAATGTTTACAAATTTTTGGAATGTTCATTAAGTTTCATTAAGGGTGGTCCCAGAAGTACCCGGCCTGACCTAGAGATGGCGGTAGTTGTTTGAAAAATATCACTATATTGGAAAGTACACAATCTATAAAGCATATGTTTCAAGTTTGAGGACGCCACGTTGTTTAGTATTTGTTTGGCAGCCATCAATAGTGAACGTTTTCAGTGAATTTGTGAAAATGGAGAAAATTGGTCATCGTTACGTGATACAATACTTTTATTTGAAAGGCCGCAGCCCAACCAATATAAAAGCTGAACTGGATTCTACTCTGGGTGAGTCTGCTCCTTCGTTTACAACAGTGAAATATTGGGTAGCAGAGTTTAAACGAGGCCGTACGAGCTGCCAAGACGAGCATCGCAGTGGTCGACCAAATGAGGTGACGACTCCAGAAATGGTGAAGAAAATCCACAAAGCGGTACTGGATGATCGTCGACTGAAAGTGCGCGAGCTAGCAGACAGTAGGCATTTCAAAAAGTGCGGTACATCGCATATTATCTGAAAATTTGGACATGAGAAAGCTGTGTGCAAGATGGGTGCCGCGTTTGCTCACACTCGAGCAAAAACAGTGTCGTGAAGATGTTTCAATTGAGTGTTTAGCGAAGTTTCACAGCAACAAAGCGGAATTTTTGCGCCGTTTCATAACCATGGATGAAACATGGGTCCATCACTTCACACCCGAGACAAAAGAACAATCGAGACAATGGACTGAAAAGGGAGAACCGGCTCCAAAGAAGGCGAAGACCGTTTTATCTGCAGGCAAGGTCATGGCGTCGGTGTTTTGGGATGCGCGTGGGATAATTTTCATTGACTATCTTGAAAAAGGAAAAACTATCATCGGCGAGTATTATGCGAACTTATTGCAACGTTTGAGTGAAGAAATCAAGCAAAAACGGCCGCATTTGGCTAAGAAGAAAGTGTTGTTTCATCAAGACAATGCACCAGCTCACAAATCCGTTATTGCAATGGCCAAAATTAATGAATTAAAGTTTGAATTGCTACCTCATGCACCCTATCCGCCAGATTTAGCCCCCTCGGATTATTTTCTGTTCCCAAACTTGAAAAAATGGCTCAGTGGTCAAAGATTTCCCAACGATGAAGAAATGATGTCGGCAGTTAATGGGTATTTTGAGGAGCAAGACAGTTCTTATTATAAAGAGGGTATCGAACTTATTGAACATCGCTGGGAAAAGTGTATAGAGCTGAAAGGAGATTATGTTGAAAAATAAATATATTTTTTTCCAAAAGTTTTGTGTTTTCTTTATTGGGTCGGGTACTTCTGGGACCACCCTCGTATATGTATGTATATATTGTTGGTGTTCAACCCGCTCTGGACTCCAAATATGTCTACCTATAATATTGGGTCGATTGTTTCGAATAATAAAAATGTAATAATGTACCAGTTCGTAACTTGGAGCTACGAACATACTGTCTACATGAAATGTATTTTTTTTTTTAATTGAAAGAGTTTGATAGCATATTCCAAAATGTATGTTTATGATTCGTTTTCATTTCCGTTCACAAACATGATTTTATTATTACAAAAATCATTACGTCTACTTCGTTAAATTACTTTTGTGTCGTCGTTGAAATAGAAGCAACGCGTCAATTACATCATTTTGTTTAGTGTAGTCGGTTACGTAATAAACTAACAGAAAATTAATTGAATGAACAACCTTGAATCATTTACATATTATTTAATACGTGTAATTTATTTACACATGCTCGAATTATAAGTGTGTATTAATTGATGAATTAAGTGACACCTATATCCGTTTGTGTGTGTCGCGGAAATGACAAACAATTTTGAAGCAATTTAGCGGAACGATAAGATTCCTTGTTGTACGCCTTTGGAAAACGTTATAGTAAGTGTATTTAGGAATAAATTTATCTGTATACTCTTGAATACCTTATATATATATATATATATATATATATATAAATATACATACACACATACACATACATACACACATACACATACATACATACTTATATACATACACTTTGCCTTTGTTAGTGAATATATCCCTATTTCCGTTTCTTTGTCGAGCTGTTTGTTAAGCCTTGCTTATGTGAATGCTATACGCATCATGCATAGTATAGTATATGCATAAAGATGAATAAAAACAGTGGTGTTTTTTTTCTGATGTGTATGTATGTATATATATATATATATATATATATTTATATATATAACCGTTCAACCGATTCATATCTGATCAAAAGTGTTTTACAGCTAAAGGACTTAGGAACCTAAAAATATTTCACTTGTTAAAATCCATCAATTAGATTGAAAGTTATGACCTTAAAAATGTGAACGATTTTCACGTTGGCAGCATTAAAAGGTGAATATCTCGAAAAGTTTTTCCAGTTCGATAAAAACTAAAATGTCTGCAGATAGAGCTTTCGAAACTATGTAAGAAGAGCGCACATTCATTTTTAGGTAATTTTTAAAATTACAAAAATGAATAAAATTAAAAGTGTAAAATAAATAATTATAATTAAAAGTTTTGTAAACCTATTACACACTTTCAATAAATGTTTAATTTTTTTTAAACAACATGCAACATTTTCATTTCTCTAACCCGACGTAGTTCTACCTGAAATACTGCGGCTATTTACATATACAACCCCCATTTTTTTATTGTAAAAATAAACATGAAAATCTATGTAATTTTTCCTTCAATTTGTGCACAGAATTTGTCTGTATATTACGCAGTAAATTCTGATTTTTTTCTACCTACTTTGTTTACCTATACAGTAATATTTTTAAATTGGAAAGAAAAATAATGGTGCTTCAAATTAGAACTGTAAAATCGCGAAAACCATTTTTTTTTATTCATATCAACAAAATAGAAGTTATCCTTTTGCGACATATGTGTTTGATTTCAAAAGCAATATATGGATCTTGATTGAGAATACATTCTTTCTTAATACAATTATGACTTTGTAGCAAAATTCATTTTCATAAATGAATTATTTTTGCACCGCATAAAAAATTTTTCTGTTCAAAAATTTTCAATAAATGATTACTGATAATTTTTCATTGTTTTTTATGCAGTTTCATCATCAGAGTGTTAAGGTATAGAGAAATATGTACCCTTGCGTTCTAAGAAAGAGAAGAAACAATAAAAAATGATTAATAATCATTTATTAAACATTTTTGATCAGAAATTTTTCGTTGCTAAGTAAATGAAATGCTGATGCTGCTAGGTTCGATTTTCGAACCGTAGCTCGTTTTTTTTTTTAAAAAAAGTCACGGATATTATGCGGCAGAACATTTTATTCTCCATAATTCACATATATTTAAATATAATTGTGTTTGATATAATTTATAGTAAGATGTAAGTATTTTGTTTTCCACGAAAATAACCGACGTTATTTTTTCTAACAACAACTAAGGTTTTGCTATTTGACGTTTTGTTACAATGAACTTTCGTCCCTTAAAAATAATTTTCTATATCCTGGACAGCGTATTGTTCTATTAACCCATTAATAAATTCATTGCTACAAATTATTATTTACATATACGTATATTATATCGATATATTAAATTAATTTGCAATTTTTAAGTTCAAAAACGACTCCCACTTTCATTCCCTGTAATCTTCTTTTAGTTGTTTTTATTTATTTTTTGTCAGACAACAATGGATCAGCATGTCAAGCACTGCAATTGTTTTTTCATACGACAGTAATTGTATAAATAGAATTTCATATTTTTTCTACTTTTTACAATGTATGAGAGCGGTTGGAGTAACTTGGTTCGATATTAGAGACAAAACCTTCAGTTTTACAGTGTATTCTCTTTTTTGACATAATACCCTCGACGCTCAACGCACCTGCCCCGGCGTTTCTCCAGTTTCGCTATTCCCTCTCGGAAGAGTGTTTCTTAAAGGTCCTCAGAATAACCGTTTGCAGCCTCTATCGCATTTTCATCCAACCCAAATCGCTTTCCAGCCAATTTTTGCTGAGTGACAATGCTTGAATGAGCCGGTAGAGATGTTTTTTCATGATCATACCCTTCTACTTCCCTAAAAGTGCTGCTTAGTACTGGCCAGTAACAGTTTTTTCTTTTTGAAGATAGTCAGTTAAGAAAATTCCTTTCGCATTCCAAAAAACTAACACCCGCCTGACACACCTGACACACCTCAGCCTCACCAACCGAGTGAACAGTTTTTTCTTTCTTCGAAGCAGTTTCACTGCATTCAGTCTACGTGAATTCCGTCTTAAACAGTTCCAAAAAGTCGGGTGATGTTCTCGCAAGAACTAGTTCTTACTCTGCAGTGAGCAAACGCGGCATCCGTCCTGAGGACAGTTATTTCATATGCAATTCATTATGCAAAATGAAATGCGTTCGTTCAGTTGAGGTGCCTATGACCTCTACTATCTTGCTCACTTTCATTTTCCGGTCTCTTAAAACTACATCATGGACTTTATCGATGATTTCTGGCGCGACTGCTGTTCTCAGGCCTTCTGAAAGTGGTACATCAACGATGCTCGTCCTGATGTGTTTAAATTCATTCGCCCAAAGTCGAACGGGTTGGTGAGAAGGAAAAGATTCACTCAGTGTAGGAAATATCCTCTCATGGATTTCATTCGTTGTTTTCCCTTCCATAAAAAAGAACTGAATCACACCTCGATTTCCGATTTTATCCATTTTGCAGTTTCACACGGAACGCTTGTAATGATACAACTGTCAAACGAAGAATTAATGGCGGAACGACTTGGAACTTCACATGCGTTACTAAAAAGAATGAAACTGTATCAAAACATATACAACTGTCCTCTTCGTGCTTAGCAAGTACACGGAACAAATTACTCTTCGAACCTCCCTCGTATTTAGTTAAATATATAAGCGCTATCTGTCATCTATATCTACATCAGTGCACATACATGTGTGTACATTATGTTTTGTATGTATATATATACATACATACATATGTACACATTATATGTATTCAAAATACTGGAAATTAATGATTAGTCTTATCTAAAAAAATACAAACTAATGAAGAAAAAATCTGAATAGAGATTTTATGTCATTGTGTTAATTGATATTTATATTAGCCGTTTTTCTTCAGTACATGATATTTAGCGGACTAAATCAATATTTTATTCGGCAAATACAATTTAAAAAATATATTTACTGAAAGCATGATGTCATCAGGTTGTTTTCAAAAATATACTTGAACGAAAAGTTAAATTGAGCGAAATTTAATAAAGAATTAGTTATATTTTAGCTTAAAATATTCATGGATTTTTAATAAAGAAATTTATTTTTAAATTCGTATAAAAAGTTCTCTCTCTCTCTCTCTCTCTATATATATATATAATTTGTTAAAAATAGTACTGAACATTTTCCTGAAAAACATTCATAATTAGTATTTCTTTTACCTCACGTTTGATTTTGTATAATGCGGGGGCAAGTTGCTAATAATGTTGTGGGCGTATAAATAAAAACAATATTGCAAAGAATAAAAGTACAAAACGGGCCAGGCGACTCGTTAATAACTTTGTCGAAAGTAGAAACAGTGGCGTAGGTGAAATAATTGGTTATATTTGTTCTTAAATTATTTTAAATACTATGGCGAATTCTTTTTCGTAATTGTTGATGTTGTTTTTATTACATGCCTGTGTCATGTTTTTAAATTATCCCTTTCATCGTATGTTACTGAAATTCTAAAATATGTACATAGCTCCGTTTAAATTGTAAATGGAATTGATTTTTCGATTTCCTTTTATTTTTTATATTAAACATTTTTATATTGTTTAAATGCATTTTTATATACGTGAAAAAACAATTATATTTTACAAAATTAAAGAGAATTAAGAAGCTAAAAAATATGATTTAGTCAACTATTTGATTAATATATATATATATATATATATATATATATATATATATATATATATATATATATATATATATATTAACAACTCAGAAAAAGTTAAAAAGCATAATAAAAATAAAAATTGGACGAAGAATAATTTTTTTTAGAAAATAATTGTGTTCAGTTTTGTATTAACACACTGTTTGCACACATTTTTCACTATTTTTTTCATTCCGCAAACAGTAAAAAAATTTTTCTCCTTAGATTTATGTACTTTGGGCGCTCTGAAGAAATGCACAAAAGTAACAGTTAAAAATATCAGTAATGATTTATTGAATATATTTAACTAGAAAGTAGTTTCGTGGTTTATGACGTGAAAGGATAATTCATTTGTGAAAATGAATTTAGTCACAATATCAGAACTCGATTGTGACTTTAGATTCTAATTCTGTTCTTTCTCTTTGCGACAAATAACTCTAACAGTAAATGATATTAAATTTGTTTTATATTTATTAAAATACAATGAAGTGCTTTTTTTTGGAAAGATATTAGAATGAAGAAAGATAAATATATTTTTTAATATATTGACTTTTCAGTATTTAATGTACTCCCAATTTTAATACTTTGTGTTAAAAGTGGATTCGGTTCATTATTATACAGATTATTTTTTTTTAATATATCTATTAATTTCATTATACCAAGTGTTTCCGTGTACATTTTTTTTAATTCTGAAATATTTTCTTTGTATATATAGATTTTTTTGTTTTCCGAAGAATTTAGAATGCTTTCAAAAACGAGATATTTGAATCATACAACGCATTTACAGGGATTTAGTTACAAAAATTATTAATAAGGTATTATTTACAAAAAAATAAGTAAGTTAGAATTGTCAGTGTTAATTTCGTTGTAATTAATTGATACAGAAAGATGACAAGGTAATTGACAAGTAATATCAGAAATCATTTCAGAACTGTTTATTTTCTGTAAAGGACTTGTATTAAAGACTTTTGTGTTCTTTTCTGGATTACAGATTCAACAAATAAAATTCCTTTTATAAAACAAAGTCCAGTCAAAATTCTTTTTGAACTATACTAGTTGATACTCATATTTCATTCTATAAAAAGTCGATTTTCTCTCAGGAGAAATATATATATTAGGTTGGTAGAAAAGTAATAAAATTATAAAATTTATTTAATAATAAAATTGCGGTTTATGACCTTCAAGTTCATATACATTTTTAGTAATTTTATGTTTTAAGTGGTCCAGAACTGGTTGGATGATTAACGTCTAACTTTTGTGCAAGCTCTCGAATTGTTATGCGTGGTTCTGATTCAACTAATACCTTCAGTTTGTTGTTATGAACTGAAGAAGGATGTCCGCGACCTTCTTCATCTTCGAGGATCTCGTCTCGAGCACTTAATTTTTGGAACCACAATTGCATCGTACGTTCCTTAACCGTACACACACCAAAAGCATCGTTTAGTTTACGAGCAGTTTCTGCTGCTTTGCCACCCGTTTTGAACTCAAGAAATTGCTCGTATTTGCTTCATTTCTATCTTTAATTCAGTAGCCCAATTTGAAGTAAAATTAATAATAAAAATAAAGTCGATGTCACCAAAATACAGGCCGAAAAAAATCACTTTAAAATGATATTAATAGGAACACTTTATATGATATTAGCAGGATGAAAAATGAATTTCATTGAAAACAATTAAGGTTATAATTCATAAAACAAAAACCTTAATTATTTTCTTACCAAACTAATCGATAGAATGTCAAGTTACATTTAATAGACCATTTTTTGTAACATAAAAAAGTTGTAGATTTTGTAAGTAGAAGATAGTTCATTTACTATTACACATTTATAAAACGCTATTATTGATAATTTAGTTTTGCCTTTTTGTAAATTGTTATCATTTAATATTGGATTATTCAGTTTAGTTTTACAATCTTTATGCGTATCATTTTTAAATGATTTTTCTTGAGTGAATATAAAACATAATTTTTTTCATATTAAAATATACATAAATATAATATTCTTATCAGTTACAATTTCTTGAAAGAGAGAAGACATTTTATTTCTAAAAATAGAAACAATGTTTATTAAAAACATATAATGGATATTTAACTTTTGTTTAAAGGTTATACGAGATTGGTATCTGTTTGTATTAATTACCTTGTAGTGTGTTTTAAATTCTGCTCGTTTATCTATCATTAATAACAATGATCATGTGAGTTATTAAATCTGATATTTGTCTTAATAGAGTTATATACAACGGTTCTTTTAATAATATTTGAATAGAAAACTAGTTTTATCAGTTTCTTGTTTGTGAAAAAAGTTATTAAGTGTCCAGTATCTAGATGAATGAAATTATGTTTTTGTAATGATACAAGGTAATAGATAAGATAATTTATAACAATGCACAGTTTAATTAAAGAAATAAATAGGAAAAGAAATTCTCATTTTTATATATTTTTTTGGACTGTGTTGTCGTTTATACAATAATTAATCATTTTTTAAAACTTATTTCTCTTACTATGACAGCTTTCTAATCCTAAATTTTATTCAAGTGGCAAGAAATGTTATGAGACTTTTAAGCGATAGTTAATAAGTGGCAGTAACAAATACATTCTTTTTAATTATAACACTTTTAAAACAACATGTCTTAATCTCGAATTGGAATGTACATGATTTTTATGAATATTTTATCGATAACTCTAATGTTGTATGTGAAATAGTTTTTTTTTTATAAATGACTAAAGAGCACAATGATCAATTTTATATATATATATATATATATATTTTAAAAGAATTGTTTGAATTGTAATCGAAAATTAATTACAATTTTAGTAATATTTGTGTGTTGTAATAGAACACTTGCTTCAATTATAATTTATAATTATTTTTATAAAATATGTCATAGATTTGTAGGTGAAAATAGATTTTTTTTAATATGTGCTATGATGCGCAGATGGTTAATTTATAGTTTCTTTATTAAAAATCTATTAATGTTCATGTATTAACAGTGCGGTTGTTAAATGTAAAGTTAATCATTATTTTTTTTTTAAAAAAAATAGTATTTACATTGTTTTATCAATACGTTAAGCTAAAACAATTTTGAAGACAATTTCAACGTT
Organism: Acanthacorydalis orientalis; assembly: GCA_034766995.1. NCBI lineage: Eukaryota > Metazoa > Arthropoda > Insecta > Megaloptera > Corydalidae > Acanthacorydalis > Acanthacorydalis orientalis. The sequence goes on along the minus strand of CM068320.1, from coordinate 9,718,027 downwards.
TCACACGAGTTTATAATTACAGTTTTAATTAATTTTTAGTCTAGTAATATATTACTGATTGTTTTCGAATTGTTTGTATTTTTTTCATATTTATTGAGGTAAATATATTTAGATTAATTATACAATATGAGACATTGTTATTTTTAACTAGTAGTCATATAAGTATATGACTTTCCTTTATATTAGCAATTTTAACTGAAAATAATGATCTGATATATTACAAAAAAAGTTTTGACTGCAAATAATATTAATGTAGTTAAGAATTACAAGATTTTCAGTTATATATGATATCAGTAGGTATTCTCAGAGTGTAATTAACGGGTAGGATTGAGGTTGTTAAAAAATGTCTTAAAAACTTATTAAAATTATATTTCTGTTATAAAAAATGGATACTTTAGAGAATTAAATTCAACTTTAATATAGTTTTGAAATATATATATATATATATATATATATATATATATATATATATACATACATACATACATACATACACAGTGGACCCTCGCCGAACGACTGATCGCACAACGACCGGGCTTCATGAAGCATGCATTGTTCATCACAAGAGGATCATATCTCGCGAAATAACGGTAGTGGGGAGGAAGTTGAAGAAGAGCTATATGTTATTGGTAGTGACGGATTAAAAAGCTTCTTAAGTGCATGAGCAACTGTTAAAATGAAATTCCATTCGGAAATTGAAAAGAGTGATGTTCTTGTGTATCAGTTTGAGAACAATGTGATTACCTACTTTTACAAATTGGAAAGAAATAGGCAGAAGCAGTCCAATCTGGATAGGTTTTTCACCAAAGCCTCAACTTCCTCTCAGTCTAGTTCCACTGACACAAAGACGGCTGAAATTGATTCTCCTTTTAGTAGAGAATTACCAGAAATCTTCATGGAGGATGATTTTTTCTCTAAAGACCAGCTTTAGTAAATTGTTGGTATAGACCACGATCGAATAAAAACAGATTATTGTCGACAAAAGATAAAGTAAAATAATTTATTTTCATTTCCTTTTAATTAATAAAATTAAAATTATATTTTATCTAATGTACAGTTAGGGTTTTAGTGTTTGCACCAATTAGAAGGTTTATATATTATAAGTGCCTTATACAATGACCTTTTCAAGGAACGACCGTTTGTCCTGCATAAATTACGGTCATTCAGCTAGGGTCTACTGTGTATATATATATATATATATATATATATTCGTATTTTTGTTAAGTATGTGAATATTGTTTTTAAAAATAGTGTATCTGTGTTATTGACGAACATTAATTTTACAATAATAAATTGACCAAAGAGTATATATATATATATATATATATATATATATATATATAAATATAAGGTGATAAACGTAGGCTTCCACATGAAAGTATTAAAAAAAGCAAAAATTGAAAGAAAAACTATATTATCTCTCCCTTTTAGTATTTTAGTTCAATTGTATTTTAGTGTTGAATTGAACTAAAATACTAAATAAAAAGCAACATAACTTTTCTTACTCCTGCCCCTCTTTTAATACTTCCATGGAAGCGTAAATTGAACCATCCTATACTATCCATATATTTATATATATATATATATATATATATATATATATATATATATATGGGGCTTTGTGTTATTATTGAATCGAAATACAAAACATATCGATTTCATTTGCTACACCACTGTTTGTAAACCGTCGTGTGGTGGTTGCCTGCACTAAACCCACGCTGGGACGCCCACGTCAATTCACGAGAATTTGTGTGACTGGATTGAAATTGTAGCCGACTATACGATCACGGCATGCCGATGTAATTAATAGAACCGCATTCGATAGAGACACTGTTCGTTTTTATACATTAGTACGTTTCTACCATTCTAGCAACGTTGAGTTTTGTGTAGGTGTTTTCGAACTATTATCTCACGAGCCCACATGTGTAATGTCAACTGTTATGATCGACAAATGATACTTCCATATACGGCTCTTCTTTCGTAGTGCTTTCAAGGCAGCACCGCCATTTAATAGTTGGATTGGAACTGTTTCGTTTAAATTACAATCAATAATTATTCGAATAATGTAATGTCTGTGCATGTTATGTACAGTTATGATATGGCATAAAAGTATTAATTAATAGCGTTTTTAAAAGTGTACTTTTCTAAAACGAGTATTTTAAAGTAAGCATAGAAATGAACATGCAGTTGTTGAATGAGTAATGTAGGATTTTGCTCAGAAATAAATTATTTTCAGTTGATATATAGGCTCAAAATAGGTTCGGTAGGTAGCTAATGTATGGCATATTATAACAATGCTATTTTTCTTAAGAAGCAATTTAAATATTTTTCTTTTTGTCAGGTAATAGCCTAAATGGTTTGTACTTTCTGTTATTAAAATTACGAAGTTTTAATAAATGTAAAAAAAAGAACGACATTTATTTTATATTTGAGGATTGATGATGATAGTAATATTTTCATAGTAAAATGTATATGCGTTTGAATAGTGATTATTTTATTTATTTATTAATGAATTAGATTAATGCGACGTTTTGTCTCTGATTTCACAACGTATTTTACCATCAAATCGTTTTTGTTATTTATACGTGCACTCTTATCAGGAAAATTAAAAGATAACATACTGATAACTACATAAACGTATATTTTCATGTTTATAATAGAATTGGTTTCATAGCATTGTTTTTATACCATTCACTTCATTCAGAATCTACTGTGTACTTTAGTTTGTTGTGATAGTTCATCATTGATTTTATATATTTTTTTTGTAATTTATTTGCACGGTCCTGTTTGAAAAATTGGAATATAAATCTCGAACAGCTATGTTATTATTTTTTTAACCTTGATATTAGTATTGTTTTGACGATATAATTTTTTGGAATGTCGGCACTTTATTTACAATGCGTTTTGTTAGTAAAGAATTATATGCTGGTTTCATAATGTTTTTATAAATTAATGTTTTTTTTTTCAATTTGGAATCGAGTATATAATTGTGCTTTTGTTCTTGCATGTATATTATGCATCTATCATTTTCTTTACCAATGCAAATTATCAATTTTAGCGTTTATAACTCTTTATTCATATAAAACTCTTTATTTATATAAGAGTGTAGAGTAGCAAGTAAGTGAAAATAACACATCATTAAACTTTGATCGATTTATATACGAAATATAAATAATTATTTTAAAATAGTATTTGTTCTTAAGTTTAAAAATGTTAGAATATATTGGCTTTCCATTTAATAGAATTATTTTAATATTTAGAAAAGAAAATCTTAAAATATATTTTTAATATAATAAACTTATGTCAAAAAAACTCTATTCTTCTTAAACATGCACTGTTATTTAAAACACTCTGTGTATTTAATATTCAAGACAAAATTAATATTTTGAATAAATTATATAAATATAAATTTTGTTTTGAATATTAAATATATATATATATATATATATACACACACACACATACACGCGTGTGTATTTGTATTTTTAGTGGATGGTTTTTCTAGCGGCGCAATTGGCACTAATTGTGTTTATGTATTTTAATTATTACCTGTATTTTGTCTTTTCACTTTTACAAATATCTTTTTTTTTCATTCCACAAAGTACACCAAGATTATTCGATAATTAGACGCTTTGAGGATGATGACGTTGCTATCGAAATGCACATAAGCTACAATCGAAAATAATAAATATTGAATATTTTTGATCGAAAAAATTCGTATGGTTTGTGGCGCGAAAAAGGAATTAATTTGTGAAAGTGATTTGAGCCAGTATCAGAATTGTTATTGTCATAACGTTTATATTTATAAAATTTTATCATTTAAAGCATAACGCTAAAGCAAGTAAATTAGTAGTACATGCATGCAAAATGACAAATAGATCAGTATTTGACGAGCGAGGAATGCCAGTCATGGTGTTTATATTTATTTTTTTGTTTTTGTGCTAATAATGGTTCAAGTATTCCAAATATTTTTTTCGATATACATTTTTATCCATAGAAAAGTAAGCAATTTTATAAATCAGTTTTTTCAATAAGAGTGAAATAAAAAAAGTTTAAAGTTTGTTTGTTATTTAAAAAATAATATTATTTTTAGAACACTTTTTATGATTTGTAACTATTATTAGCACGACTCATTTATTTTACAGATCATATCAGGAAATAATCCTAAATAATTTTAACTTTAAATTATCTGAAAACACACCGTATTATTTATAAATCATATACGTGTAATAAAAATATTCATACATTCAAAAAATATATATATATATATATATATATATATATATATATATATATATATATATATATATATACACACACATCAAGTATACCATATACATACGTAAATAGGTGTATCGATGACATTATCAACCGGTTTGACGCATTAACAGTCTAATGGCAGCATGCCCTCTTGAAGGGTTGACGTCACGACCAATACGTTTTAAAAGGCACGTTTTACGTCATAGTGCAAGTAGATATTTAAAATGAACGCAGCTTTTCGATCCGTGCAAAACAGAAATCAAAGATGGTATAAAGGTTAGGTTGATGCTTGATTAATCGACCGGTAAACAATACTGCCAGACATTTAGTCTCCTATGGATAGATTATGGGGTTGAGTCGAAGACAGGACAATTGCCACCGGAGCAGTGGGTCGCAGACAAGATTTGTTCTGATAAGTATAAAACGTCAGGGGAAGGTGGATAATAGGTACACGTGTATGTGTGTCCACGTCATAGAAACACCCTCTTGTTCACCACCGTATGAGGTGGAGGTTGCGTGTACGTCACCGAAAGTGAATTTTGCTTTCAGCGAATTAGTTTTGCGACGCCATAAGCTAATGCGTGGGTAGCTTACAGGCAGGTCTTTTTCTATAGATGTATTCAGGGAGAGACATGTTATCTTCTGTTATATGTTATCATATCTAATCATAATATCAACATTCAATGCCAACTATTGTAATTCGTAAATTAGTCGTCTCTCTCTCTCTCTCTCTCTCTCTCTCTCTCTCTCTCTCTCTATATATATATATATATATATATATATATATATATATATATATATATATTTATTTATTTATGTAACGATTGAATAAAATATTGACTGATTAATACATGAAATTAGAGATGATTTAGTATAAAAATTATAATTGATATATGTATCTACCTGATGAAAATTTAAATATTCCTGAGCAGATATTATGCTTAATTTTTTGTTGTTATATATGAAGTTGAGATTTGTGTGAAGAATAGTGTGTATTATTTTTATGTTAATAAAAGTGTGGAATATATATATATATATATATATATATATATATATATATATATATATATATATATATATAATCATAATTATTCTTATTGATCCACTGTTGTTTGAAGGACACTGAATATTTATATGTATTTAAGAAATGAGAAAGCTTTTTCCTAAATATTAATTTTAATACTGGTCAGAAATGTATATAAAATTAATTAATTATTATATTTTTAAAGATTTATTATCTAAGTTATAATATATAATACGACAACGTACAGTACCAAATATGAAGTTGTTGTATAATAAAAAAATATTGTTTTTAATTTCATTAAATCATTGTTCTATAATAATATACAAATGTAAATATCATTCCTTTGAAGAGTGATTTTTCACCTACTAATAAATTTTATTTTTGTGCTTCTCTAATATTATCTTAGATATTGTCTAATAAATGAAGAAAATCACTTCACCAATCGATCGTAATTATAAGATAATATACATTATACACACACACACACACACACACACACACATATATATATATATATATATATATATATATATATATATATATATATATATGTATATATGAAGAGATGAGAAAACACATCCATCTGTTATTTTGTTAGTAAATGAGATAAAATATGGATTGAAGAAGAAAAAAAATGTTTTATTAGGTTTTAACAGGTAAATGTTTTATGTTTTTAAGTATCAAATCCAAGATTGTTTTCGTTAATGTAAAATAAACTTCTTTTTATTAATAATAACTAAATATTTTTTCACACTGTATATTAAAAACTTTTATTTGAAATTATGTAGAAAAAATACTTTTTTGTAGCCATAGTATTTTTCAAGTCTTGTCTTAGAAACAGGAGTAATATTATTCCGTTGTACAACAAATTTTATTTACATTATACAAAAATTAAAAATTAAATTCACACTTATTTTACATATATTGTTTAATAGTATTATATTAATGTTCAAATAACAAGAATCATTTAGTTTGTAGCAAGTATGTATGAAGTGTATTGTACATGAAATGGGACGTTCATCGATATTTCATTCCGCATGAATGTATCGAATGTAATTATTAACTTTATAATGAAAGCACTTGTCCATGATGTAATGAACGACGTCATCGACATCGTCACTATTAATAAGTTTTTGAACTGATTTTGCTGTGACCGTGAATTGATATGCCAGTAAATAAAACACGCAAAGTTGAAGGTTGATGTTATATGGGCGCAGTTAGCAAATATTGTAGGCGCCTATAATACAATACTAACCTTTCATCATACTCACTGACTTACCACCCACCTATTTATCAGTGGCGGAACGTAAGTGATGAAAATACGACATTTTGAACAAAACATTGTTTAAAGTTTGGATACTTATTGTAAAGTAATGACAATTAAACGTACTTGGACACGTGTGTTATATATATATATATGTATATATATATATATATATATATATATATATATATATATATATATATATATATATATATATATTCATTTCAGTAGATCATATTTATATGTGATAATAATGTAATAAAAAAACGGCAAACTCCTGTTTTTCCCGGTATAACATTTTTTTGAAATTATATATATATATATATATATATATATATATATATTATATATTATATATATATATATATATATATATATATATATGTGTGTGTGTGTGTAAGAGTACAAGACCATATACAAAAAAGAGTCTATAATTCTATTTAAAAGTAAACAATTTCTGCAATGTTCGTATTCGAAGCAGTTTGATCAATTAACATTTTGATTTATATACAAAAAGCATTGTTTCTTTCATGCAACTTATTCCTTGATATGTTTTTTAATATACTTATTAAGTTATGTCAGTAAGTAATTTTTCGAAATTATTATATAGTTGTGAAAATAATAGTATTAATGATTGTAAGTTTAATCATGCACTTCTATATTTTCGTTCATTTTACTATTAAAGAAAGATAAATATATAGGCAGGAGAATGCCTGTGTCCATCGTAGGACTTTTTAATGTAGATTTTGTACTTATTTATAGAAAACATTGTTCGAAATAAACAGAATCAATTAACCCTTAGCTGCCACACTTATCTGGTATAACGTAGCTGCCACATGGGGTCAATATGACCCCAGCGATTAAAAATTGTTATTGCAAAAAAACTATACAATATTTTGACTTGATTTTTTTTTCGTTTATACTGAAGGGTTACTTTAATGAATGGAATAGGTTATATAATTGAAAAATTAAATTGACTATTGAACAAAAATTGTAATAGTCAGGAAAACTGAAAAAAATGCTATTTTTATAAAAAAAATTATATTATTTATTGACCCACAGTGGCAGCTAAGGGTTAATAATATGATTGTTTATTTTAAGATGTGTCAAAATGTATCAAAGCTTTATCAAGCTTTTTGTCAAATCTATCAATCGATTTTACACATAAGGTGATCATACTGGAATAGAAAGATATGTTTAGTTAAGAATAATAGTATATATTTATTATATGTAACAAATTTAATTTTGAAATCATAATGATTTAGTCCTGAAGTTCCATATTACATTTTAATAAAATTGTGATATTTATAAATAGATTGAAACTCATATAAATAGTTATATTAAAAGCCTTACTTATGGGTCTTATAGATGTTACTTCAATGTATATCATTTAATACAAAATACCCATATATTTCGGCGTATAAAGCGACACTAGACACAAAAAATTCTTCAAAAAAATAGGGGATCGCCTTATCAATACAAAAACAGAAACTTGGAAATAACACGAAGCATTTATTATGCTTATATGGAAATTAAATTCATGATTAAAAAAAAGGAATTTCAAGTTTGGTATATAACATAAACTCATTGAATAATTCATTTAATATAATTTCTTTTCAAAATGAAATACATAGCCATACCCTTCTAGATAAATCGAAAAATGTAATTTCTATTTTGGACATAAAATTGTATTGTAACATGTGAAAAAGGTGTTCAATTTAGGATTGTCTTATACGACCAATATATGATAACTGAATAAATTTTATCTTAAAATTTGTACTTCATCTTATTCATAGGTCGCCTTATACGCCGTGATATACGGTATATCGGAAAAAAAATTATGAATTAATTATTTGCAAATCGTATTAATGTTACGTATATTGTTTGCGGGTAATTTGGTTATGATATTTTTTTGTGATCTTTTCATATATATATATATATATATATTTATATAAATAAATATATATATATATATATATATATATATAAATATATATATATATATATATATATATAAATAAATGAAAATACTTTTTATTGTATTTATAAGAGTTTTATTTAAGAACGATTGCTTATGAGCAGGTATTTATAGAACAGGAATAAATAGTCAAAAATATACAATTATATATATATATATATATATATATATATATAATGTGTGTGTGTGTGTTAAACGCTGAAAGAACAATATCAACTTTATTATTGTCATTGGAAATAATTGAAATAATTTGTGGGACGTACACGTGTGTATATTTGGTTGCGATTTCATCGCCCACGCGTTTACGCCAACGACATCGAAGGGTGGTAAAATGCGGGCGTTGTTGAGGCACGCTGAGGTGGTATATCCGCCCTGTACGCAACGTTGGGATGGTGGAAGTTTTCTGGCGGACAAGGGCGGAGAGGGTGTGGTACTTATGTGCGCGAGCGCTGAGCGTCACTTCTTGGCGTCGTCGCGTGGCTACGCGGGTGTGAGTTTGTGAAGAGAGCGTGAGTGAGACAGACGGTCGGGTGAAAAAGCTGGCGTAGGCGTATCTCAGCAACATTGAATGAGACGCGCCAGGCATGGACTGGGCCGCAAGACTTGCGTGTTTCCACCTGAGCTTATATATTTTCTCGAGTTTATGTGTATGTTTATGTAGGTACATCGTATGTCTATATTGTACATATATATATATATATATATATATATATATATATATATATATATATATATAAATTATTGAATTATCTTTTTAATGGCTTAACTTTTTCTTTTTAATTAATTTAAACTACTGTACTAAACTCTGTAACACTAATTTTTGAAGCAGATATTTATATGTAATAATTACAAATAATTTAATAAACGTAAAACAATTTGACTGTAATAAAATACAGATGAAGTAATAGACTTAAAAGTAAATTTGAAACAAGAATTTTCGCTGAATTAACGGTATGGATAATAATGAGAAAATGTCCCAATGAAACAAAAAAATCAACGAAGAAACAAAAGAACTCCAGTATAAAAAAAGAACTCCATAGTTCGACCGCCTGTGTACCGAAAAGAAATGTAACCTAATGAGTAATGTACAAACTTCAGAGGAAAAATTCATCAAGAACTTGCTTCTTATAAAATAAGTAAAAAATGAAAAGAAAAAACAATTTGAGAAAAACATTAGAAGTGTAGATAATAAAAATGGTTATGGAATGTGAAAATATGAACATACGCATTTCATTTAAATAACCGAAGAAGTCTGGTTAAACTATTACTATTCAAAATTAAATCATATTAAAAATGGATGAAAATTTGATAAATTTGGGTGCACCGTACTAATGGAATAAAACAATATCTTGAAAAAAAATAAAACTTATTGGGCGACAGGAAAAGAAAAGGCAAGGCAAGTGAAAGAGAAAGGCATTCGGACGAAATAGAATTCCAGTCGAATTCCATATAATAATATTATTGCAATTTTTAAAATCGTAACGAATAATGTTTATTTTTTTATATTAGTTTTTTGCTTAAAATACACTTATATTTATGACATATATATATATATATATATATATATATATATATATATATATATATATATATATATATATATACACACACACATATATGTGTACATACATACCCATTTATAAGTACACATTTGATATGTAATGATATTTAAACATAAAAAAATATATTAAATTATTTTCATTTTTTAGTAATGTTGTAAAAAAATATTAAAATTAAGCTGTGAATTTAAAGTAAGTCAATCTAGAATAAGACAACTGGAACTATGGAATCTCTAATATGAATAAAAATCGTCTAGTGGTTTAATTTGAAAAAAAAATGAAATTTATATGAATAAGTTGTTTATTTTACCGTTAAGTACTATCTGGTGGGTTTAAAAAGTAAAGTTTAAGAATTGAATATTCATATAATATACGGCCATGAAATGATATTTTGATTTTTAGTTACAGTTTTTGTAGAATGTGCGTAAATTATTTTTATAATACAAACATTTTAATTCAGAATTGATAGCACACACCATTTCTGTATATCGTTTACTGAATATTTTGTTGACTTATATTTGAATAGGAAGTGCATAGTAAGTTTATATTTTTTATGCCAGATACATTGTCATTAATTTGTGTAAGTTTTGAGATAAATGTAAAGACAGTTTATTCAATATTACGTTAAAAAATCATTTAGGTAGACAAATAAAATCCAATTCGTCTCACTTAGAAAAATATTTAAAATGTAAGAATTTAAAAATCTGTAAAATGATAATTTTTTGTCTACTTGTACAAATATTTGATAAGTATATTTTTCGATTAATGTTTGAAAATTCATTGGATAATGTTTTGCAAAAAGTATTATGTACATACATATTTTAAACGGTGAATATATTAAGTAGTTCAATTTAAAGTTATTTTTATAATTTTAGCCAATATTGAGTTAATTTTTGTTTTTGAGAGAGATTTTGTTTCATGAAATATCTAAAATTGTACCTTACATCTAATAAATTTAATGTGTTCTTAAGATATTTGCTATATAAATGTACCTTAATCTATTAGATTAGTTTAAATAAATATTACAGCAAATCAGTATTCTATTTTGTTGTTTGTAAATATTTATTATCTTTAAATGCCTTACTTATTTTTAAAGAATCATTTATGTGAAAACAATAATTTTAAAAAATAACCGTCAATGAAAAAATTTTTGAAAAATTTAATACATGCAAAGCATTATTTAATTTTTAATTATTTTTTTATATTATTAAAAAGGGTTATTTATTTTTTTAAGCATAGATTCAGATTTCATTCAGTTGTTAACTATAAATACGAGGTTATTATAATTTTTTTTACCAATAAATGGGTATAGTGATTAGTTGTTAAAAATCTATTTTATCCATTTTTTAATTATAAGTAGTTAAATATTTGAAATTATTATCCATAATAATTTAAAATCCATAATAATTATCCAATTTTGCATTATAAGTAGTTAAATATTTTAAATATAATATGATGAAATGATAATATTTTTTACATTAAAAAATAGTTATTATTAAATTTTTAAAGAAGTTGTCTTATTTATGCTAGTATTTCATTAAATATTTAATGTACAGCGTTATATATATATATATATATATATATATATGTGTGTGTGTGTGTATTGTAAAGGTCTTCATATCGATTTTGTAGAATTTATGTGTGAAAGAGAAAAAAATCACTATGGTTTAAATAGTAGATTCACGTGTACCCCTTTTGTCGAAATGTTCTAATGAAATGTACAAAATACACAATTAAGAAGACGAAATAGTGTAGGTAAATATTACATGGCTGTTTTGGTTCAACCAGGCGTAAAGAACCTGTTCATGACACCACCCACGCCCGTTTGTCCCGTAATCGGTCGCTCTACCGCTCTCTGCAACCGTTCGACCTACACCCAGTGCAGGGGTAGTCGGTGCGTGGGATGTACGGGCGAAGGGCAGAGCGGTGGTGTATGCTTGTGTGCAGCGCCCCATTCACAAAACTGATAACGCTTTGGCTGACTGGTTGCTTGATGCGTGGGTGCTGGAAGCGCGCCGACGGTGGCACGCGTAGCTGGGTCCAGGGTAGAGTGCGGTACATCGGTACGCATTCGTCCGCCCACGATGCCGGGGATTCCCTCGTAACTGCCAGTAATTCCAGCCTACTCTCCCGGTATCAACAACGTCAATGTTGAACTACCCACGCAATATTTCGCATTCTGTGTGATGTAGCTACTTGAAGTCAGAATTATCTACTGTATCGTTTTCGTATTTACAAACGCCTCTGACTCATTTAAGCTACAGCTAAGATCTATACACACATGTATTTAACAAACATATACGTATATACATATATATACACACTCCCGTATTACCCACACACTTATCTGTACACATATATACATATCCACACTTCGAGATATTTATAACATAACAAAAACTTTCGCTTTAGACTGTATTTCATATTGATAAACGTGTATACGTATATTGATCATTTCGAATTATTATGATTAAGGTTATAAAGTGTATGTAAAATCAAGATTTTATGACAAAATATGTACAAAGTGAATAATGAAACAATATGGTTTGATTCTCTCTTCTTGTAGAAATGAATCCTTATTTCAAAAATTATTACTTATCTGTAATGAACACAAAATGAATAAGTAATGTGAATGAATTGTCATTTTGTAGTACCAAATTACTAGTAAACAAATTCGAAAATTATTTTTAATAAAAAAAATTTGTTCATTGATTTAATATGTATTTTGGTCGTTTGATATGATAGTTTCAACAAAATGCCTTATTAAACGGACTAGAGAGTATTTTTGACAAAATAAAAGTAATTTGTGCTTAAATTTGAAAACACAACGATTTTTTTAAAAGTAAATTTTAATACATAAATGTAATTTTTAAAAAAATAATTGTAAGTGCAAACGTTGAAACTATTCTCAATTAAAATTATGTTTTAAACGTTTGTTTATAATTGAATGGTCTCATAAGTGAAGATTAAACCATCAAAAAATCATTAAATTAATTATTATTCTTTGTCGATTAGTAGTAATGAATAGTTTCTTCTTATTTTTTTGTAGTATGCTTTTTAAAATCTATTATACTACATACATGCTTATAATACAATGTATATTGTTTTCATCATTTTCAGTCTTGATGATTTATTATAAGAAATTTTTGTAACTGCTTCCAAATCAAATATATATATATATATATATATATATACACACACACACACACACACACACATATATATATATATATATATATACGAGTATATATACATATGTGTACTCACAAATACAAATTTATAATAAACATTATTAAAATAGTTACAAAACTGAGGAATTCTTAAACTGAAATTGTATTGTAATAAGCAGCATAATTTCAAAAGAAGAATGAAATGTATATTGCGAATATTTGCGATTATAAAATTAATTTTATATCCTGTATGAACATATTTCTTTTTCGCTATTTTTGTATGTTTTATTTTAATTCACACAAAATAAATAAAACCGTATTTTCTTAAATTCTTTTAATAATAAATATTTTATTAAAAAATTTGCGGTATTAAAGTTCTACTAATATAGTTTTTAATTAAATATTTATTTCTTTAATTTCTATTTTCATTTTTTGTTTGCCTTATATACTGCATACATTTTTTTTTAATGGCACGTTGACATGCAGTGCGGTGTTGACCTTTTTATAAATAAGAAGCTTTAAATACTATTTTTATAGTTGAACAACAAAATATTTATTACTAAGAAACATTTTAGAACCCATTTTAACATTATCTGATGTCTAGTTTCTAGACTTGGCTATTAGTCGTCTGGTCTTTTGTTAAGTTGCTTGAGCTCATATTTTTCCGTATTTCGTACAAATTTTTGATTAAAATTACTTACAAATATGAATATTTTAAATGGCTATCTATAATAAAATTTACATGATAGACTAGTAAAAAAAATGTTCTCGAGTGAATGCTTTTACAACAATACGTGTTACTTTTTTTCGAGCATGCTATTTCCTTTCTTATTTTTTTATTGTATTAATATGTACGCTTTAAGAATATGATCTTATAGTATGGCATTAAATATTTCTTATTTTTTTTTTACATAATTAAATATTTGTTTGATATGGTGGAACGTAAATGTGTATTACACTTTTCATCATTATATTTTATCGAAAAGAAAAGTAGTGTCTGTGATTACTTACAATAAAACATTTGTGTGCATTTTTTTTTAATTGGAAATATAGTATACTGAATAAATAGAAAAATTTTTGTGTACTAGAACAAAACTGTATACTACTGAATTAAAAACATTTAACAAAATGGAACGGAAATGCGTTTATTCGGTTTTATATGTGATTTTAAGTATATATATATATATATATATATATATATATATATATATATATATATATATATATATATATATATATATATATATATATATATATATATATATATAATGTGTATGCATATATATAACAGATTGGTACGGGTGTGAAAATATAGAATGGTTAGAAGTTTAGTGTTGGCTATGGGCCAGTCGTGTAATAAGTGCAGACATTAATAGGAAACTATTAAAAAATCTAATTGAAAAAATGAGTCATCAGTGGTCTTAAGTTATCTTAAACCTTGATGCAGTTAAAAAGAATATTGAAATATAAAATTATAGCATCGTTAGTGATTTGTTCATTGTTTTCAAATTGTTGAAAATGTGTAAAGAAAAACAATTCTCCAATAAAATGGTATTAATAATTGTTTATTAATGAAAAATGTTCCATAGAATGTAATATAACAAGGGTGGGCAAACTGCGGCTCCTAAAGCTACTCTGTGCGGCTCCCGAGACAAAATTGGGGTTTCATTGCCATTTTTCCTCAACTTTTATATTAATAATCTGTAGTAGTATAGTATGTATAAATATTAGAATATTTTATATATAAACGGGTAATTCATATTATCTTTTCAAACATCCATATGCATTGTGTCCAAACTGCTGTTTAAGGGGTACTCTACGGTTATGGACAATACTTTAAAAAGATATGAAACTAATAATTTTGTTAATTAAGATTTGCTGAATGCAATAAAATAAAATTCTGAATGGGTTACTGTATAAATGTTTGAGAAAAATATTTTTTTAAAAATACACCTTTTAACACTGTAACTTTTAAATGCAAAAATGAAGACTCAAAAATATATTCCAATTTTGGAATACTAAATGGAGGATAAAATGTATGTTTTTTTTTAATTTTTGCGTTTTTTTTAATAAAAAAGCCTAAACTGAATCATTCTATATATGTAAGAAAAATAATATAATACTGTCAGATATAATGTTTTTTGTGAATGAGGATAGCTTTTTAGTTTTTTGCTTTCACAGAAAAATAACTTATGATTTAGCGCTTTTAACGATAACGCATATTTTTAATTTTCTGGTTAAATTAATTCATAGAACATTGATCAGCAATATAAATTCTGTTAGAAGATGATTATTAGTGTACTACTTTAAGAACGTATATTATTGTGTTAATATTATTTCAAAATAATATTAATTCGTTCGTTAGTTTGATTATTGAAGAACTTATTAATCGATTAGTTGACTAGGATTCATGTGATTTCAGAAAAAATACAGAAACTTTCTTTATTTCAGACGAGACCAAAATATTTTAATAACTAAACGCTAACTAAATGGATATTTAGGACACTATTTGACCTGATGTCTTGATTTTTATTTCTGGACATAAATTAAACATATGTACATGAATAATCCTGAAAATATTGTAGATTTAAAATTAGAGATTACCACTTGTGATCTTCGAATTACTCGTGAAATTTTACAAAAAATATGTACAAATTGAATAAGAGAGACAGATATGTCTACATATAAGAGCGACCCTTTTTATATTGTCAGTGATTAAAAATAATCGTTCCCTGTAGACTTTTCAGTTTAAATAAACTTTGATTTGATTTTATTTTTTTCAGTCCATATTTATATTTTATGAATATATATATATATTCTATTATTTCTCTTCTTCAAATTCTTTATCATTCTACAAATTCGTATTTTTTACCATAATAATTTATTTTTACCTTATTCATAGTAAATATTTTGATATATTTAAAATGTTCTGTTTTTTAAATTAATGTTTTTGCAAGTAAGTTTCATGTGTTTTTGATTAGAAATGTTTAAAGAAAAATAATAAATTTTTGCTGTTGGTGCTTTTGATATCAAAAACCCTAGAAACATAATAAATTATGAGGGATTAATAAATTTATAAAGTATGGTTGTATGGTTGTATGATTTTGTTGATTCTGTGAAAATTTAAATTTTTCTGTAAATACGCCGATGTAACTATTAACTCATTATTTAGAAGATACCTCACTACCAATGATTTACAGCTGCTGGGTTTTTCTTATTATTTTATATAAAAGTATGTCTTGTTATTCTTCGCAATCAATCAATTATTTAAAACATTTATTTATAATCTTTCATATAGTATAATATTTTTTGCTCTTGCATTTAGTACAAATTTGTATTGGAATTATTATTTTAATAGAAAGAAAATTTCTTTTTTTTAAACGTACTTGACACATCAGTTATTAAGTTGGTAGAAAAATAATTATGGTTTATAACCTTCAAATTCATATACATTTGTTCACATACATTGTTTTAAGTGGTCGAGAACTGTTTGGTATCTAACGCCTAAGTTTTGTGCAAGCTCTCAAATTATTGTGCGAGGTCCTGATTCATCTAACACCTTCAGTTGATCGTTATGAACTGAAGGACTCCCGCGACCTTCTTCATCTTCAAGGCTCTCGTCCTCAGGAGAAAAATTTTTGGAACCACCATTGCACCGTACGTTCCTTAACAATACCCACATCAGAAGCATCTTTTAGTTTACGAGCAGTTTCTGCTGCTTTACGATCCCTTTTTCAAGGGTTGCTTTATTTGCTTCTTTTCCATATTTAATTCAGTACCCCATTTTGAAGTAAAATTAATAACAAAAGCAAAGCCGATGTTACCAGAATACAGATCGAAAAATGCACTTTGAAATGACATTAACATAAACATGATGAAATTTTGAATCGTTCGAATTCTGTGTTAAATTCAATAATATATATTGTCAATTTTGCACCCCGGCTATACGTTTTATTTATATTTCTTAACGTATGTATTATTTAATCTTAATTTGGTTTTAAATTATAACTAATATTTAAATTATCCACTTACGAACTGAAAAATAAACGGGATCAAATATATAAGAAAATCTTGATACAAGTTAAGTTATTAGAATGGATGTCATTGGTTGATTAGTAATTAAAATTCTCAAAAAATTAATCAGGACATGCATATTTCATGCTTTATCACATCACGTGCTACTATATCATATATCATCGAATCATTTAATACAATAATGATGTACGAAATGTAGTAGATAGAAGAACTAATTATATTCGTTCATGATACTAAGAAAAAAATATCGTAAGTAATTGATGAATCATGAATCAACGATGACGTCGTGTTATTTTTGATTGTATTAATAAATTCATTGATTTATTATCCATAATTATCAGGTGCAGATTGAGTTTTTATTATTTTATAAATATAAACAGGTATGTTCTATTCGTAATAATTGCAATTAAATTAAAAAACATGTTTGTTATTAACACCGAATTTCAGAATATTAAACTAAAAAAGGCGGAATGAATTGAATACGTTAGAACTCAAACATTTTTATTATATTTGTTGGTAATAATTCTGTTCATTGTAACTTATGTCTTATTTTGTAAGCAGTTTATAATTTAATAATTAAAGAAAATGTTTGTTATTCTAGTACAAAACTAATTTTAAAATCAACGCGAGCGCAAATTAGTAATGTAAATATCTAGGTTTTATAGAATGTATTTTTTTATCCCTTGTTTAGGTTCTGTAATTCTGTAGACAATCTTATGTGTAAATAATCAATTGATGTTTTTATCATTCATTGTTTTTTAAATTAACTGATACATATTTAGATTTATTATTTCATTAGTTCTCTACATGATCTTTTTTGTCATAAATATTTATCAATAAGATATTATTAATGTTCAGTATTAAATTCTATAGTACTTTCAGATTAGAAGGTATGTTCTCAATTGATAAAATAACATAGTGTTAATTTGTAAATTATTTTCATAATATATATTATAGTATTGTTTTCACAATAGTTTTGATATTTGTAACAGTATTTTTAAACATTTATCTACTGTGATTTACTTATTCCCCTCTGAATTTAAGATTTGGTCGTCATATTTCATTCTTTTTAATTGAACGTTTTTCAAACATTTTTTTTTGTATGTGAAATTTACATCTAATTTTAAACTACTAGAAAACATATGTAGTGAACGAATTTGTTTAGAATTATGTATATTCTTCATTTTTAACATGAATTATGTCTAATACTTTAGATACCTATTTTAATTATTTCTATAATAACTATTATATTATGTTGGTAGCAAAATAATTGCGGGTTATGACCTATAAATTCATATACATTTTTCCCAGCTAATAATTGACTTGATTAATCGAAATAAGCACTATTGAGTCGAAAAATTTTTCCCAGTTAACCCTCAAAACACCTTCACGCTTTCAGTTAGTCGTTGTGAACGGAAGAAGGACGCCCCCGATCTTCATCTTCGAGGCTCTCGTCATCAACACGAACTTTTTGGAACCACCATTGCACTGTATGCTCTTTAACAGTACCCACACCAAAAGCATCTTTTAGTTTACGAGCAGTTTCTATTGCTTTACCAGCCGTTTTGAACTTATTCAATAAAATTGCTCTTATTTGTTTCTTTTCCATCTTTAATTCAACAGCTCAATTTAAAGTAAAATAAATAATAAAACCAAAATCGATGTTACCAAAATACAGACCGAAGAATGCATTTTAAAATGATATGAACACGATGAAATGGCACTTTTATTGAAAAAATGGAGGTTAGGATTCAGAAAACAGAAACCGCAATTATTTTCCTACCAGCCTAAATATATCGTTCTTGATATTGAGAAAAAATATCTTAAGTAATTGATGAATGTGTTATTTCAAAAACCGATTTTAATATTGTTAAGTTGTTTGTAATTGATATTTCATATTTGATTTTGTTAATCAAAATAATTATTGTACCGAAATGTGTAAAACATCATGTTTACTCCATATTGAATTATACACATTATATATTAAAAATGAAAAAAAGTTGCACTATAGAAATTTTTTTATATTGTATTATAGTACATTAAATATGTACAATTATTGAAGTTCATTGTATTTTATTAAAAAAAATCGTAAATCCATAGCAAATGAACATTTTTTTTTATAATTAAATTATGAATTTAGTATTCTGACCGAAATTTAGTGAATAATTTTGATAAAGAAAGAGCATATTAAATAAGTAAATATGTACATTTTGAAGTAATTTAAAATAAAAATATCATAATGAGATATGACCGAAATACGAATATTTCGAATATATATATATATATATATATATATAATTTTATTGAATAAAATCATATTTTTGTTTTTTACAAATGTTTCCTTGTTTAGTGTAAATGTTATTAGTATAAATAAATCGTCTAGTTACCAAATTCATTGAAAGTCGATTGTTGATTAGAATGACTTACATCTTCATAAACCTGTTACTTACCACTTGACGTATTTCAAGAGAAGGTTTTTAATTCTTTACAAGAACATATGTGTGATGTTCTATGCATATAGACTGAACATATGAAAATAACACACAACCCGTCTGTCTTTCATATTTTAATAATGTTTGATGAAATCAAAAGTTCTAGCTGTAAATATAATTACAATAAAGTTTTACTTGTATGAAGTGGCGTTAAAAAGCAAAAAAAAAAATGAATTTGTTTTCTCATATCTACTTGTTTTTCACATCATCCAAGCTGATAAAGACGCCTGTTTCGGAATACATTAACGTTCTGTTTGCTTTTGTCCGATTATATGATGATCTAATAAATCTTTCAATCCGTTTTGTATTCACAATTTGTTATCAGAGTCTCTCGTAATTATCAATACACAGATATGATGGTTATATTACACAGTCACTAATCAGTCAGAATTAATGTAGTGTTTGATGTATGAAGCATATCCGTTGTATCTGATTGTCGATTATAATTTACATATATGTAATACTATCATTGCAGCCGCACATACACATTATTAGTTATGTGACGTAAGGTCAAATGAGTCTGTTTGGTGTTCAATGTTGTAAATGGTGCCAAATGAAAATCCGGTGACGTCAGCGCGGGTTCAAAAGTTACTCATGGATGTGACGTACCGCCCATTGTCTCCCGTCTCGCTCAGTCTCGCGTGTCGCCCGAGGCGGCCTCGTTTTTCTGGGAATAAGAAGGTCGTTGGCGTTTCAAATACATACATACATACATACGAGACATCTCATGATGTGAACTTGAATTTTTGTCAAGTGGCCGTATATTTTTAGTGATGCCACACCACAATAAATTTATATACTTTCTTTCTCAAACTTCTCATCGGGAGCGCACGTGTGTAAATACTCACTTTTTATACCTACCTACGTACTCGTGTAATATTTATTTTTATTTATTATTCATCGCGCCGTATGACTGTATCATCTTTTTTTGAACGTTTAATTTTAAATCCGTACTCGTCCTCTATTTTTGTTTTGTTTTTTGTGTGTTTATTTTTTTCATTTGTAGTAGTTGCTGATTTACTGTTACGTACATTTCATGTACATCCTCGTCCATTAATATGTTAAGTAAAATGATTCTTTGTTACTGAACAGTAATAGTATCGTAACGACCTTGTGTTGCAACATTTGTTTTTATGCGTGAATGTGTGTGTTTTTTTTTGATATGAAACGGAAATAAATGTAACAATCTTATTTAAGTCGCGTATATCATCCTATTTCGGAAAAACATGCAAACCCAATCGAGGTTGTCAATAATCTTTATTATTTCTTAATGATATATTGTATTTTAGATAATAGCTTTTGTAGTGGAGGTGTACACACTCAATGTGCTACGTTGTTATATAGATCAGATAACATCTCAATTGTTCAAACCAACAATATAAAATAATTATTGTACGCGTTCCAATAATTGTTTCCCATTTTAGAAATATATATTTATACATTAACATTATATATTTTTGAAAAGTATAAAAGTATGATGTGTTTTTAATTCATAACATTCGAAATATTCTTCGTGATAGGTGATTATTTGACCTGGTTTTTTTTATTGTTATGTCATATTATGAAAGAAAATAGTGTAAAGTAAAAATAATTAACAGAAATATCATTTTGTGTTGACTCAACAAAATATGTTTGATCAAACGAAGTTGGTTTTCTTGTTTTGCGATTCCGGTTTCGCTAAAATCGCCATGAAAGAGTATTCTAGTTGATATTAATAATTGCAGTTGATGATTAATCTTTTATTATTATCATAATCATATTTATTTCGAAAAAATCTGCAAATAAATTTGATTTGTATTAGGTTGGTAGAAAAATTATTGCGGTGTTTGTTTTCTGAATTCTAACCTTAATTTTTTTTTAATGAAAGTGCCATTTCATCGTGTTCATTTTAATATATCACCTTAAAGTGCATTTTTCGATCTGCATTTTGGTAACATCGATTAAAGATTGAAAAGAAACAAATAAGAGCATTTTTTTTCTTTGAGTTCAAAATGAGTGGTAAAGCAGCAGAAACAATGCTTTTGGTGTGGGTACTGTTAAGTAACGTAAGGTGCAATGGTGGTTCCAAAAATTCCGTGCTGATGACGAGAGCCTTGAAGATAACGTCGCGAGTATCCGTCTTCGGTTCATCACGACCAACTGATGAAGGCGTTAGTTGAATCAGAACCATGCACAACAATTCGAGAGCTTGCACACAAGTTAGGCGTTAGTCATCAGACGGTTCTGGACCACTTAAACAGCCAGGAAAATCAGAAGAGAAAAATGTATGAGTTTGAAGGTTATAAACCGCAATTATTTTTCTACCGACGTAATATTTATTCAAATTAAATTAAATTTTATTCTTACATTCCAAAGGTTAATAGTTTATATATAATTATATTTTTAATTGCATTTATTGAAGAATATTGATGTATTATTGTAGTATGTGTCTTTATTGAAGGATATATATATATATATATATATATATATATATATATATATATATATATATATAATACACATGCACGCGTTGAAAAAAGCGAGGGTGGTTTTCATGTGAATATTTAGAAAAATATTTTTTATCTTTTAATATCAACAAAATATGAAAATTGCTATTTTATAGTTTCTATTTTCTGAAGCATTGGCTTCGCAGTAAATACAGACTTTTAAAAAATATGAAGATTTTAAGTGAACTGTATTGTAATAGATTATTATAAGTATATTATTATTATTTAATATCATTTAAATGTTTGACAGTTTTTTGCAATTTAGTAGTCGGATGTTTTTTCAAACCTGTGAATTTGGTTTGACTATAAAAAGTTGGATTTTATTAATAAATTATCATCAAATCTCAAGTATGTTTTAGTCTGTTTTTTACATAGAGTGTTGAAAATTGGAGTATAGAAACATTTATAAAAATATAAATACATATATATATATATATATATATATATATATATATATATATATATATATATATAAATAAATGTGTGGTGGCATGTACACTTTTATGTTCATTATAAATATAGACCGTTTAAAAATCGGTTCACTTAATAATTTTCCATGGTTGTATATGTTTCCGAATACATTGTATGTATTTACTTATGTTATTCTTTATGAATATTGTATTGCATATAATTGTAATTCTTTTAAAGATATATGAAAAGGTTAAATATAGAAAAAACATGGAGTGTTCGGTGCAGACAAGAAAGGCGTGCGTAGGCGTCCAAAGGTCTTGTTGATATCGAAGTGGGAGAATTTAACAAGTGAGAGAAATGTGCGAGCGAGAAATGAAATCACTATAACAGAATGGTATTATGTAGTGCGGTGTTGTGGGGATGCAACTTGTGACGGATTTCGTATGTGAGGGCGCTTTAGGAGTAACGATATTTATATAGGAGCTTTTCAGACGCCCACACATTCAAGCGCCGCGGTGACGTTCCACTCAGTTTTCGTTATCTCACGATGCTCTGATTTTTCATCGGATATACTTGTCTACTTTTTTACGTAAAGAGTGGAGTATTTCGCATGTATCTACCTTTATTCATATATCAGTCATTTTGATTTGCTATGAATTTAATCGATTTACTAAAAGCACACACTTTTGCTACTTTTTTCTTTAGCTATCGATTTTTTTTTTATATTCGACTGTTGTATGCAGTTGTTTTGTAAAGCGGGTTGTTTGAAATAAAAGAAGCAAATGTATTACACTGATTGTTAAATTGATATGTATCGTTCTGTCATGAATTTTGTTACAACTTTTTTCTAATTTTCTAAATTAAATTCAAGTTCTAGGTTAAAATAATTTTGATCTGTAACTTGAAACAATCTAAGTATGAAATAGGAGTATATAAATATTGTAATGAGTATTTACTTTGTTTGAAGTATGTCTTGAAACATTCTTGTTATTTTATTGCTTCAATTTTTAAAATACTGCTCTTTATTTTAGTATTGTAGTAATAAAAATTGTAAATACTTGCTTAAGATACTCAAAATCGGATTTTAATTCTTCATTTTAATCTCTCTCTTTCTATATATATATATATATATATATATATATATATATATATATATATATATATATATATATATATATATATATATATTACTGATTTAAACATGCATTAGAAATTTAAAATCCGGTTTATGCTCTCAAAAGACTTTTGTAAAAGTTTGATGATTTTTTAACTTAATCTTAAATACACACTCTTATCTATGTATTATGAAAGTATGGTCCATCTCATAATCTTTTTCTTTCTTTGGAACTAGTATTTGCCTTAACGTTTTTTCACAAATAAACATTATAAGTGATGATTTATTTTTGTGAATGTGACGGTAAAAAGCTTATTGAAAGTATTACTAAATATTTCAGTGTTTTTATTGTTGAAAAGTCCTGATTAGAAGAAAACTAGGTTATATGTAGATAAATTCTAAAAAGCATTTTTGATTGTTCTTATTCAATATTATTATCATTATTTATATATATATATATATATATATATATATATATAATAACAATAATTATGTGTTAAAATACTTTTCCACTAGTTGTTAATTTTAAACTTTAATAGAATGTATATTTTGTAAAGAAAATTTCAAAAAGGTACGTCTATTTTAGTAATTTACCATTAATAATATAGTATTTCCTTTTAAATAAACTATTTTTAATTTTTCTATATTAATACAAAGTTAATAAAAATTCGTCCATTTAAATGTTTAAAACTATATAGAAGTATGATACTAATAATTTTTCTATAAAATTAATATTTTCTTATTATTTTATAAGTTTTCTGCGTAATTTCTACTTTTGTATCTTCAATAATGTTTCGAGCTATAATTATGTAATGTAATTTTATTTATAAGACAAAACAAGACTTACAAAAGACTATATATATATATATATATATATATATATATATATATATAAACGTATAGGTGAGTATGCAATGAGCACCTCAAAAATGCTCTATATTCATCGCCAATGCAAATAAAGAAATAGAAGATACACCATGAATGCGGCTCGCAATTTAAGCTATTCAGACAGTTTTATTTCGAAAATAATAAAAGCTTCTTTCGATTAGTGCATTTATGACTAACGAAAGTAACAAGAGTTTAATAAATCTATTAAGCTGCAGACACACTTGTTTAAAGATCTCTCTTAAATAGCGAATCTTTGTAATATGGTTATATTATAAATCAAAAAATTGATAGTATTAGTATGTGTGTATATACATTATATATATATATATATATATATATATATATATATATATATATATAAATATAAATATGTGTGTATGAGAGCGGTTTGAATACCAATTTAGTTCATGTAGTCGCTAGGGGACAGCTGTATATGTTTTCATATAGTTCCATCCCTTTTAGTAACGCGTATGAAATTACAAGTCATTCCGTTATTAATTCTTCGTTTAACAGTTGTTCCTACACAAGCGTTTCGTGTGAAACTGAAAAATGGATAAACTCGGCATTCGAGGTGTGATTCAGTTCTTTTTCTTTGGAAGGTAAAACAGTGAAAGAAATCCATGAGAGGAAATTTCTTACATTGGAATGAATGAAATAAATTTAAAATGCATATGATGAATTTTAACGTGGCAGAACGAGCATCGAAGACACACCATGCTCAGGAGACCTGAGAACAGCTGTCGTGCCAGATATTATCGATAAAGTTCACGATATGGTTTTTTGTCAGACTTGTAAATGAAAAAGAGTAAGATTCATTGGAGTGGTCATAGGCATCTCAACTGAGCGAACGCATTTCTTTCTGTATAATGTATTGTTTATGAAAAAAACTTTCCGTAAAATGGGTGCCGCAGTGTTTTTTGACCAAAGATGAAACTTGAATCCTCCATTACATACTAGAATTGAAAACCCAATTAAAACAATGGACTGAATCCTTTGAAACGGCTCCGAAAAAGGTAAAGACAGTCCACCACTCGGTTGGAAAGATGATGTAGTCAGTTTTCAGGGAGCCGAGAGGCATTCTCTTGATCGATCTTCTGAAGAAAAAACAATTACTGGTCAATACTACGCAGGACTTTTGAAGAATTTAAAGACAGCGATCGTAGAAAAATGTCCCAGAATGGGTAAGATAAAAGTGTTGTTTCAAAATGATAATGCACCAGCTCATTCAAGCGTTGTCGCTCAGTAAAAATTAACGATATTGAAATTTGAAATTCTTCTGCATTCATCGTATTCGCCTGATTAGGCTCCCTCGTACTTCCTTCTGTTCCTGAAACTCAAAATTTTTCACGCTAAGAAGCGGTTTAA
The DNA here is from genome assembly GCA_034766995.1 of Acanthacorydalis orientalis. Classification (NCBI taxonomy): domain Eukaryota; kingdom Metazoa; phylum Arthropoda; class Insecta; order Megaloptera; family Corydalidae; genus Acanthacorydalis; species Acanthacorydalis orientalis. Next base: position 9,691,981 of record CM068320.1, on the reverse strand, counting down.
CTCGAATGAAGAAGCGATAGAGGTCGTAAACGGATATTTTGAGGACCTACAAGAAATCCATTTCTAGAAGGGAATCGTAAAGCTGGTGAAACATTTGAGCAAGTGCGTTGAGCTTCGGGGGATTTTGTCGAAAAATAAAGTATACTTTTAAACTGAAGCTGTTGTCTCTAATATCGAACAAAGTTACTCTTCAAATTGCCATATATATATATATATATATATATATATAAATTATATACCCTCACTCGCACACACATACGCATACGTACAACTGTATGTAATCTTTTTCATTTAAGTATAAGCGAATGGAATGGAGTGGATAAATGTGAGTATGAAATAACAAAATAAAGTTTATCGTCTTGTAATTGGTTATTTGTATAGTACATGCATGTAAATATGTATATATATATATATATATATATATATATATATATATATATATATATATACTCGTATATATGTGTGTGTGTGTATAAATTAATATAAAATATACTTATTAAAATTAAAAATAAACACAGCTACAATGCACATTAAACTACATATGCATATATATATATATATACATACATATACATACATACATATACACACACACACACGATAATAATACACATATTTATATTGTATCCACACTTTATGTGAATTTAAATATTTCTTTTTCAATCGCGGTTGATGTAAATTACTAAACGACTATGTTGAATTATTATAAAACAGCTCAAGTAACACAATTGCACTAAAGTGTTAAAACGGATGTATAGGAAGCTTTCCTGTCACATTCATAGAATAAATTATGAAATAGTTACTTTCAATTAGGAAAGGTGTGTATCGATATTATGCATATATATATATATATATATATATATATATATATATATACAATATCAATCAATAAAAAGAGAGACAGATATTAGGATATTGGTATATACTTGTATTTATACGAACATACATTTATTGTTTATTAGGTCTTCATTAATACACTAAATATGTTTTCTTACATATAAATTGTTTTATCACATAAACATTATATATAAATAATCTAGAATAAATTATTTTGTTCAAATACTTCTGAAGGCATAATAATCTGTCCAAATCAATAAATAATTTACGTACCACCTTCCACTTATATACAATGTTAAAGATGTAATAAATTGTACTGGATGTGAATTTTAATAAAACAATATTATATGCATACATTAATTGTATAATTGTAAATTTAATATACAATTATTCGAATGTCGGCGATGACATCAATAGAACTATAATATCGTTTGTAGAGGATTTTATTATTCTAGTAACGTTTCCACGCGGTTCTTCGACTTCTTCGTAGATCCGCGTTGAAACGGTGTGGAAATAGTAAACATTCATATCATACAGCTTTGTTGTTTAACTGATATTATCTCTCACATATTATTTTATGATGTATCTAAATGCTCTAGCTATTCGTACGATTTTATGTTCATAAATTAAATAACACGTGTTTGTGTCGATGAATTTCTAACTAGACCTTATTAAAAATGAATATAAAGTCGTTTTTATATTTTTTTTGCTGCCCAGTTACACGTGCAATAGTTGGACGGTCATTAGATAAGTTAATTTTTTTAAATGTTAACTTTCAATAAAAATATAAACGACGTTTTAAAGTTTAAGTTTTTTTGATAGTGGTAAAGTTTTAAATAATAAATAAGAAAAATATTCTGTAAAAATATTTCTATAATGATGTGTGTTGACAAATAATCAACAGAAAGAAAATAACTTGATAATAATTATTCTGTTTATGTCTGTAAATAATTTTTGGTTAATAAATTTACATTTTTATCTCAATTACAAACATGAAACCGAAGAAAAATGTAGGTGTTTTCTGAATTTTAAAAAATGGGTCATCCTCATAGTCTTTTATTAAAAACTGCAACTACTACTCATTATTTAATAGTGCCTTCTGTAAAACTATATATAGATGGTTATTAAATTTGTCAGTACAACTAGGTCTGGTAGTATATGAAGCACTATTAGTTAATTAGACTTAGTTAAGATAATACTTCACAAGATCATTCGTTTTAGACCTAGTTGTAGTATTTAGAGAAGATTATAAGTTTGACCCAAAATTTTGAAGAGGATACCATTAAAAAATGTTTTGGTAAACATGATCGTAACATTTAAATAACTCACATAATAATGTAATACTAATAAAATAAAACAGAGTAAATATTTGTATAAAAATGTAAATTATAATTTACATTTTTTTACAGAAGAAATTAATTTTTTAATGGAGAAAATATTAATCAACGTGAAAGCGTTTATGAAATAATGATTATTTCCAAAGTGTAATCAATTTATATACCGATGTATTTAAAGTTACTGTGATTATAAAAGTATAAGAATTATTGTGTATATTAAACAGTATAACTATTAAAATATTAGAAAATCAAATCAAATATGTAAAAAATGCTTGTAAGTTTAAACGAAAATAAATAAAGAATTATGTTACATGTTTTAATACGCATGTGCTACGATATAAATGAATTAATATTTTAAATAAAATAATATATCTCGCAACTTCTTTAATTTAGAACACGGTTTTTATATAAATACAAATACTACTTTAGTTCTGAATCGATACATTTATTGCATTACTACATAATTTTTAAATTCGTTATTTTTTACTTTGAAAACCGGATGATACTTATTACACTACAGACTAATTTTTAATGTAAGACTTTACGTCAAAACATTTGTGTTTGGTATCTTCATGTGTTGATGTTGGTATCAGTTTAAAGAATCTTTGTTAGCCTTTACCATTTAATTTTACTTTTTATACTTATATATATATATATATATATATATATATATATATATATATATATATATATATATAGATCTGTATGTGTGTGTATGAAATATTAGTACATCGGTGTAATATTACACCACACAACAGTTGTATGTTTCTAAATGTTTGAATTAATTACTTCCTGTTTTTCCAAAATTCTAGTTTATATTTTGTAATATTACATTTGTTTTTATGCGATTTAAATACATAACTTAGAATATATATATATATATATATATATATATATATATTCTTATATGTGTATATATATATATATATATTCTTATATATATATATATATATATATTCTAGTATGATATCGAATGTGAAAAAATAATTTGATGTGTATAAATTGCATAAAATGCATTTAATTAAAAATATTATTAACGTGATAAACACCTTAAAAATGTAAATTTCATAAAAATTAAAATGTATAATAAAGAAATAGTGTTATACAAATTAAATTGTTTTGGGAATGTGTTTGTATATAAATTAATTTTAGATGAATGAATGTTTTGACAAAAGATATAAATATACAATGAAAACAAATAGAATATTTAAGACAAAACAGGAAATCGATTTAAATTTATATGAAAAACTTATTTATTTCAATATTTATATTGTAGATTTTTTGTCTAAGGAATTTAATATCATGTTTTATAAAAAAAAGTTGAGTTATAATAGTATGCACTATGGCTATACTGATAAAAATTATACAGAAAAAATAAACAAGCTTGTTAAATGGTTTTATTTCAATGTTTGATCATATTTTTAACTTGCTTTTTTTATTTGCATTGGTGCTTAATGGCTTCTGATTTTTTTTGTTTACTACTGCTATTTTTGGTATATTAACTAGCAACCACGACTAAGTAAAGTAAGTATGTGATTAATGGCGTAGATTTCAAAAAGCATGACAGAGCAAACTATTTATTTATAAGGAGGTTTCCTTATCTATTGGGTTGGTAGAAAAATAATTGCTATTTATAACCTTCAAATTCGTATACATTTTTTCTTTGTTGATTTTCTTAGCTGTTCTAAATGGTCCAGAAATGTTAGATGACTAACGCCTAACTTTTGTGCAATCTCTCGAATTGTTGTGCGTAATTATGATTCAATTAACGTCTTCAGCTGATCGTTATGCACTGAAGAAGGACGTCCTCGACCTTCTTCATCTTCAAAGTTCTCGTCCCCGAGCACGAAATTTTTGGAACCACCATTACATTGTACGTTCCTTAATAGAACCCACACCAAAAGTATCATTTAGTTTACGAGCAGTTTCTTATGCTTTATCACCCGTTTTGAGCTTATACAAAAATATTACTCTTTTCTTTTTTTCCTTCTTTAATTCAATAGCCTAATTTGAAACAAAATTAATAATAAAACCAAAGTCGATGCTACCAAAATACAGACAGAAAAATGCACTTTAAAATGATATTAACATGAAAGCGATGAAATTAAACTTTCATTGAAAAAAATAAGATTAGAATTCAGAAAAAACACAATTATTTTCCTAACAACCTAATATTTATATATATATATATATATATATATATATATATATATATACGTGTTTGTATATATATATATATTATGAATATGTTTGTATGTTATGAATATTATAAATAACGGATGATATATAATTTTAACATACTGTTAATATTTCTAATGTAAAGTTCAAATAGTTATTGAAGTCCTGTTAGAATTTATGTGGCTCTCTTGGTCTAATGTATTCTATTCGTAGATATTTATTGGATAATTTGTAGATAATATAGTTTTCTAATACCCTGGGGGTTATTTTAAACAATATTTTTTCTTAGTTCGATGCTTTTATAAATTGTGTCGATAATGACTTTTTAATCTATAAATTATTTTATAATGCATCTACTTGATTTTTATTTTATTGTCATCTTTTTATTGTCTTTATCTAGAATTATTTTTGTTTCTCTAAACAGTGATGGTGATCTTTTCTATTACTTATATTCATTATTAGTATTCGTATGGGGTTATTAGATTTCTGTATAAGAGGTATAATTACTAAAATGTGAAAGTGGAATATATAAAGATTTTATTTATGTTCTTGTAAGATTTTTTTTAATGTTTTAGTGCATGTACGATGTTTAGGAAGGTCTATTAAGTGTGTAATTTTTTATTCCATTTTCCAAATTAACGGCCATAAGATGGTGTAATACATTTAGGTGAAGTGTACTAATTTCTGTACAATTTTATTTATAATGTTAATAGTTATTTACATTCATGAAATCGAATTTCAAATAAAAATAACTTGAAAATTTAAATATGTAATTATTACGGATTTAAATATTCTGATATATGTATGTGTATATATATATATATATATATATATATATATATATATATATATATATATATAATCAACAAGATAACTATAAAATTTGTGAACGTACTCATAAAGACATACTTTATAAAACGTACTGTATCGTGGTGTACAGGTGTAGCGTGGGTGAAATGGAAAAGTATATGTTTGGAAGGGGGATGCAATCATAGCTCTATATAGATGGTTCGGCGCCGTTGAATCGCGTGCTGTATGTCAGTCGAATAGAAAAAAAAACTTCTTTTTATAGAAACAACGTAATGCTGTTTTCATTCATCATTCGGTCTGAACGCGTTACCGGAAAACTGTCCTTTATTCACATGTAAAATGATGTACATATTTAATGTGTCTATTTTTATTATAATGATATATGGCATTGCAGATTAGACAGATTACATATTAATATACATTCTCATTTAAATGCATACGTACACTACGTGCGAAGTACATGGATGGATAAGTTACGTTTGTGTATATTTTAGTGATGACCATTGCACACACACATGATTCAGCCGTTTAAATCGTTTGTGTAAAAACAAAATAGTGATTTTGGATTGAAGTTGTATTAAAGAAATAAAAAAAATTATGTACATAACGTGTGTGTCTATATATATAGTTTTTTTTTACTGCCCTAAAGAAATATTTTTTAGTATTCGGAATAAGTGAATTCGTCCAGTATGTAAACCTCATTAAATTTGCACAATAAAAGTGCTTAATTTGAATCGATGAATGATTGTATTAAATTTATTCTGTTTAAGAATATTTGAATGATTTCATTCGTTTTTTGTTTAAGTTTTAATGATAAACTAAAAATACGTTCTGTATATAGTGTTAATTATAGTAAAAAATTGAATAAACATCCTTTTTAAATAGATTAAGCAATGAAAATAAAACAAATGATGTGTTTTATATACATTTAAACCTCTTCGTATTATACCTGATTGCGCCATCTATTTTTTTTTTTCGTTAAAGAGAAAGTAATTATAAAGAGTTAATTAAAAATGTATTTAAAGCTACTGAAAGTAGTTACGTTTCTTTGAATAATGAATTTTGTTATAAAGGAGTTCGTTGTATAGAGGTTTCATCTCATAATTAATTATACATAAATAGTGTTTTCTACATTTCGAGCTGAACAAAAATACTAAATAAAAAAACCTAATGTACGGCGTCTTTTTATTATTAGTGGAATTAATAAAAAAATGAATTTGTTGATTTGTATGCTTTTTAATTTTGTTCTTGCTTTGAATACTTGTTTCACTGCAAGTTATTAAAATGTTCACTGATCAGTTAATTGACATTTTAAATTTTAATAATATTACCTGCTCAATTTATTTTATAAAAATATCTATTTATATACAAGACCAAAAAAGGACCCAGTTAAATCATGCTATGAAATCTTTGCAAGGGTTTAGTTGTAAACACTTATTTATAGAAGATGTAAACTAATGTTAATGCGATATTGATTATAAATGATAACTTTTATTTTTTCACATAGTATATAAAAATTAACATTTTCTTTCTACTTCAACAAAAATTCAGATGTATTTAAGTTTTCCTGTGTTTTTATTTAACATTCCTTGATGTCTAATATATAAATAAACACCGAACATTGAAGTAATGATATTTATTTATATTTCATACGGATATTTCAAGTACAAATCAACCAAATGTTGAAGCAAAATATTTCAGAAATTTATGATATATCCATATCATTCCATTGCAATTTCAAATAGCAATATGGTTATTTTGGAAGATCATTTGTTCTATAAGCACTTGAAGACAATGCTAATAATTAAAAAATATTGTTATATTGATGATGCACTTCACGCCGATTTCTCTACCTTTAGTTTTCATAATATTAATAATAATTCAATTATGAAAAGTATTTTTGTTATTAATTAATATATGTATCAATGAACCTCTATAATTATTATATATTTTATTTTTTATATATCTAATTTGGTATGTTTATTAATTAATAATTAAAATATTCCACGAAAAAATATAAATATAACTTGTAACATTTCGGTCAATAGTCAATTTTTGTATATATATATATATATATATATATTAAAATATTTAAATTTAATATATATATATATATATATATATATATATATATATATATATATATATATATATTAATTTAAATATTATATTAAAATATTTAAATGTTAAATGATTGAAAACGTAACATGGATTGTTTCATTTAAATGATAATGATTCTATACACTTCTGAATCCCGTTACATTATAGATTATGATACAAACACATGCGTAGGTGTGTTACGATTTATTCTATCGTCCCACGTTCAAAGCACGGTATACCTCAGACTCACCTTCTGTTCCGGGTAATCCGTACCATCATGTTATGCGTGAATGATAGAGAAACTATTATTTTTTTGTCTGGCGCAATAATCTTCTAGATATATTATTTTGTCTTTGTTCATCTTCACTTATTATACGTTATTATTTCACTATAAGTTTGACGGACAGTACTTGTCTAGGCTGAATACTGTTTTTGACGTTTGCGTAGGCGCACATTACAAATCTGAGCTGGAATTCAGTACATTCTCGTTATCTACTTAAAAACATATTGAATCGTTTTCATGAATTACGAGTTCCGACTAATTATTTATTTTCATGTGAAGTATGAAAGTATGGCCGTAGGATGAAAAGTATTTAAAAGTTCGATTCATTCACCAATAAATAAGATAACTTTTTTATACGAAACATTGAATCATTTTGAGACATACATTGACATAATTGTATGTATATGTATATATATATATATATATATATATATATATATATATATATATATAATTGAGTAATGTTGTAAAAAATTAGATTGAAAACAATTCAAAATATGTAAAATCGAAAATTAAATTTCAAATGAAATGGTTGTAATCTTCTAAATAATGTTAAATTTGAAATAATTGATGTACGAGGACTGATCATTTAGTTCCTGGAATAAGTCCAAAAAAAACTTAATCTTCATGTGACAGTTTTTCCTTTTCAAAATGTCCCGTTTTGATGTGTATGCACTTTTGCCACCATCTTATCCATGCGTCGTCAAATTTCTGAAATCAGTTGCTTGTGCTATGCTACGCACAGCGACCGTTGTGAATTTGCGGAGCTCTTCATTAGTTTCAAAACGATTCCCCTTCAGAAATTTTTCAACCGTCGAACCCAATTTCGATAAATATAGAGGATGTGGCAAGACCTTTGCTTCATTTTTTTTTAATCACTTACTACACAAAATTGACTTTGTGGGGCCTTACATTATTATAATGAAGGAGCTACGTCTCTTCGCGAAGGTCTGAGCGTTTTTCACGAAGAAATATCTCATTAATAGCAAATAAATTTCTCAATATGGTATAGGTCTCAATCATTTTTGTTCCATGTGGTAAGAAATGAGTGAAAATAATACTTTTTATATCAAAAAAAAGAACAAGCCTACCGGCAGACGAATTGTTCGGATTTTTTTTTCGATCGTGAGAAGTCAGAATGCTTCCCCTTATTCGATTGCTGTTTCGTCTCGGGGTCATAATAATTGTGCGGAATCAACAGATTGTCTGGAATTCAATGAGCACAGATACGGTCTTGGATCATTTACGACAGATTCTCGTCCTTGTTTGAATCGTTCGTGCCACTCGAATACTGCAGTTTTCATCAGACACTCATCACCGTAAGCATGACTCATTTTTTAAATTATTTTTGAAGCAATGAAACCACCTCAAACAATAATGAATCCCATAACGCTGCCCTTGTTATAAATCATCTATGGCATAATGACAACAATTTGCACACTGATACAAGAAGCGTTGTCGTTGGCACTAAATGCAGAATAGTGAGTAGGCACTACGTAAATCAATCTCTAAGGCCGAATAAAGTACCCCAAGTAGTTGGAGCCCGAAGGACATGCGGTATTAAAAAATAGAGTACCGTTCCACGAATTAAATGATTAACCCTAGTATAATTAAAATTTGACTATTCTATTGTAAATATTTAAATTTATATATATATATATATATACACTATTTTATATATATGTATATATGTATATATGTATATATGTATATATGTATATATGTATATATGTATATATGTATATATATATATATATATATATATTAGGGGGTTTCGTTCCCTGTTCGCTACACTCACTAACCCCTGGGCTCATTGCGCTCGTCCACTTGTCTATTTTAAGCCTCTACATGTGACTGATGAAACAATAAACATATTTTTTAAAACTCATTTGTGTCTATATAATCATTATCGCAGATAGATTGCAACGTTGCTGTTTTATATATGAGATAAACATATTTGGGAACTAAGAAACGTCAACGTTATAAATAATTAAGTCGACTTCGTGGAATTTTTTGTGGAAAATTTTGATTATATATATATATATATATATATATATATATATATATAGAGAGAGAGAGAGAGTTATTATATCTATATTTAGTTTTTTATATACAGGTATTATTTTTTATATTGTTTTATTTGCAATTCCTTTTTATAATAAACATCATTAATAACACAAAATTTGTTCGTCTGGTCATAAGAGAGTGTATTCATTTGCTAAATGGTAGTCAAATTTCTAGTTAAAATTCTAAAATAATCGAAATAGTTCTATAATTGAAGCGTGATTCATTAACCTATAAAGATTTTTGTATTACATTATATATATATATATATATATATATATACATATACATATACATATACATATATATATATATATATATATATATATATATATATATATATATATATATATATATATATATGACTGTGCTACTTTGTATATTTGTTATGTTTTCTGTAAGTTATTCAGTAATTACTATTACTTTACAAAGAAAATAGATAAACATTGTTTTTCGGAAAAAGAAATTAGAACGTTGAGCATGTTGTAATTGGTCATTTAACAGTTTCTCCATTTCGTTAACCATTCATAAATTGTTTTGCACGTGACAGACACGTCAGTTGTGCATTATACCTTGCACGTGGCAAATTTTCTTTCTATGAAATTTTTCATTTGATTGTTAAGAATATGTTCATTTTTTAAATATATCACGTGTCATTAGCACAATATGTTTTTGTGATTTCCTTTAAATTACACTGTCAGATACAGACATAATAAATGTACATCTTTCGTTTGTATTTTTTTTTATATATAAAAAATAACTTATTTTGTAGTAATTCGATATTTTTTGCATTTATTTGTATTTGTACATGTACTAAGTTCGCATATATTTTCTGAGTATCTCTAATCTAATATTTTCTATGTTTTTATTTGCGTTCTTTTTTATATTTAATTTTGAGTTCTTTCTTTATACAAAATTCTTTATATTTAATTTTGAAAAAAAACTGAAAATTAATTTAAGATATATAAATAATATCAACGATTTTTATAACGAAGATTTGACTATTATTATCTTATGTTTTGATTCATGTAACACCGTTAACAAAGGTGAAAAATATTAAGACGTTAGTTATAGCAGTTTTTCTCAACCTTTTTCTAACTGTGGTCCCCTTCCGACCTTGTTTCCTTCCTGTGCCCCCCCCCCTGTTCAACTGATAAAAAGGTACATATTTAAATTTTTTGTTTGCAAATAGAACATGTTTTATTATAATTTTTATAATTTATACAAAATACAACAATTAAATAAAAATTTATACTTTAAGTATTTCTCGATCAATGTGACCCTTGTGCTTGATGACCAGAAACATGTTTTTTTTTATTCGGTTCTATTGCTGTGAGGGATAACCGAAGATCACCTCTGTCCATTATGTAAGGACGATTCCGTGTTAGACTGAGTAAATAATTCACAAGATTGAAACCTCCTGATTCTGCCAAATAGTAAGTAGGAAATGCTATGAAAAACAATTTTGCTTTATCCCAAAGCTGTGAAAACGTTTTAGATATTGTACTCTTGATCGAAAAATGGTATTTTTCTTAACTGAAACTTATTTTGGCTGCTATGTTGCTCTGTACGCTCTATGAACGCTTCTTAAATTCTATTGATGGTCACTTCTCTGTTCACTTCACTTCTGTTTTCTTTTTCTACACTTCTCTGTTTTCTTTTTCTTTTCTGTTTTATTTTCTCGGTCACTTCTCTGTTTTCTTCATTTCTCACTTCTCTCTGTGGCCCTCTAATCTTGTGCCGTGGACCTCTTACGTGATTTTCACCTGTACCCCAATGGAATATCCTGAGTCCACTGGGGAGGGGGGCATATGTCCGCAGATTGAGAACCCCCGAGTAATGTGTTATTTGTTTTATATAAACAACCTTTCTTTATTTAATCATCATTCAAGTGTAAGGAGAACTGGACTAATATAGTCGAATACATACTCTCATCGTTTTTCCACAATCTTTCTTTCTCTCTTGTATATCTGTCTTGTTATTATGTAACACCAAACGAGATGAGACATATTGTTCAGTGTCATAATTATTACATGTGGATTTTTCAGTACCTCTTATATAGAAATAACTGTTTGTTATGTATTAGTTTTATAATTAAAAATTTTATCTAAGTGAATATCTTTTGAAATATCAAAAAAGATTGCTTTCTAACCATAATAGAACTTACATGTAAAATGCATATATGAATTTATATTGCCTTTACCTTTTCGTATGCCTGAACATATATGGATTGTGAATTCATGTTTATTTTTATTCAATTTAATATATTCTCGATATTCTTTTATATAAGCGAATTTTAAAACAAGTATTGAAATGCGAAGTATTAATTTATTTATTTTCTATAAAGTTTTAAAATTTAATTTTAAAATTTAGGAATTTTTTTAATCGATGCTGTTCTGGACGAAGATTTACCCATAGTTATTTTTTATATACCGGTACCTTATGTACACTGTAAAACTTTTGTGGCTAGTAAATTTATTTATGTCAATTATCATGAGACCAGAAAAAATATGCGCCATAACTGGGGACGTTAGTTGTTCATTTAAGATCACTCTTTTCACGTACAGTATTTCTTTATTTGGCGTTCCTGTTTTTGTATGAATAACATCTGAGTATTTTTACTTTCAAAAAAATTTTTTTAAGAGTGAAACATTTTATTATTCAATTTCTTCTCTTTGCCAGAAGGGGGTTATTGTCTGTTTCATTTTTAGAGCAATTTTCATAATTTGGTACATTATTCCTGTATCTTCATTCATTAATATGATTAATCATTCATTAATATGTAATGCTAAATTTATTAGTATCTTCATTTCCACTGTCGTACTCAGAAAACATATCAAACAGTTCATTTAAAATATCCAAAATGTCGTTTCTTTCTGTCCTTTTTTATTTGCTCATATTTCTATAATAAATTAAAAATTATACATTTATACTCGTAGATAAAATGCATGTGCCAAAAAATATAAAAAAAAGAAGTTGGTTTAATACTGTACTGTGGGTGAATATTCACACAGGGATACTTCTTATCGCAGAACGGGCAGATGGTATAGCTTATAGGGTCTGTGTCAACTTTGTATTAAAAAAAGAATAGTAAAAAGTGTACGACGAATTCTAATACCTAAAGTCAAACAGCCAGTTGACTAATAAAATATAATATGTTCAGTGTATCAGGAGTTCAAATAAGAGTGTATGGATGTTTTGTAAATTTTCTTGGAATGTAAACTACTTGAAAAGCACTATTTAAACATTATAAAAAAACATTTTTATGATTCTATGGAAAAATTATATATATATATATATATATATATATATATATATATATATATATATATATATATATATATATATATATATATATATATATATATATGTGTGTGTGTGTTTGTGTGTGTATAAATTGTTAATATTCTATAATAAAAAATAGCCATTGATGTAAAAATTAAAAAAAACTGAGAAGGTAAACGTCCAATTCATCTTAAAATACATTAAAAATACGTTACGAACGGTTATAAAATAAAATTGTGTCCTACTTGTTATTTATCTATCATACATTTTATCTTGAACAAACATATTTTATCTTTAAAATATTACTAAGGTTTTTAGAACTATATGCTTTTCTTCAATTATATTTGTTTTCGATGTTAAAAAAAACACGATGGTAGTTTTATAATTATTTATTATAATTGTTAATAGTTTGTAATTAATTTCTTTTTCGCTTTAAATGTTTAATTTTAATACTTTTAAATTATCTGTTTTATTAAAACAAAACTAAAAATGTAAATAATTCTTTAACGTAATTTATTCTTAATACTTTTTATACTTACTTAGATTTTAGATTATATAAGTATTTTTTATGAAGGTATAAGCATATCAGGCAATTTATTGATTAATTCAATCAGCAAAGATAACACTTAATATTTTTAATTATAGATAAATTATTGTAACTGATTTCTTTCTCAGTGTTTTAGTTGTGATAAAAAATACCAAATCTAATTATGCTCAGGATATATATATATATATATATATATATATATATATATATATATATATTTAAGATAGTATTTCTGTTATAAGGCGCTCTAACGATATACTCATCAATTGACTACTTTAATTCAAGTTCTGACATATTTTCAGATCTATGTGTATAAAACAATTAGTAAATTTCGTGCTACGTGAACTTGGAAGGCTTAATACTTGATAGTTAAGGGTCTATTGTTTATAGGATGTAGTTATTTTTGGATATGCGGGATAAAGTTGTAAGACAAATAATAACACAATTGTTTTCGAAGACATACATAATCGCTGTCTCTTCCTGAAACGTTTATTTACAGTAATTTTGTGTTGTTTTTAAATATTTTTCTCTGTTTGTAAAAATCGGTTTCAGTGAATTTTTATTTATAAATCTCTGTATATAGATTTAACTTACGATTCATTTGATGCGTGCGCATGCTCATAACGTACAGCAAAATACACATCATATGTGTGAATACATTCATATATGATTATGCATTACGTGTATGTACTCATATAAGTTGCATTTTTTTCATAAAAGGTCAATGTCATCGATTAAATAATTTCAGTTCACAAAAAATAGAAACATAATATCGAATTTCAAAACTTCTTAGTACGCTGATGATATTAACATTTGGCTTTCGTATATTTAAGTAATATGAGTAAGCAGTAAAATCTTTTAATGTGTGTATGTATGTTCAGAAGATTGAAACGACTAAATTTTTGTTATATTGATAAAAAATGGATTCGTGTGTTATGTTTAGAAAAAAAGATTAATTTGTATGAGAACAGGACATTTAAAGTTTTAGTATCGTAACATAGGATTATGTTTATTGATCACATTGTTAACTAAATTAAGTCGTTAATAAAGTACGTACATTATAAATATTCGATGAATATAAATGTGAAAAAATAAAATTTTAAATTATCCGATAATATTTAATTGACAAAAATTAGAATATTTGACACACATTGATTGATCAGTGACTTTAATACAAAGAAGGAATATTATAAATTATATTAATAACTTTTATTAGATATTCATTTAATAAATTTAATGACATTCTTATATTTCGTGCGACTCGACTAATTTAATTCTATTGGGCTCTGAATTTATTAAAATTGCTTGGTACGGAATTTTAGCAGTGTTCGGTTGATGACAGCAACACCCCAATAAACAATATGATAGCTTATGACTCCCTAAAAATTTCAAACCGCCTCCTGGAGGAGGAGATACTCTACACACATTGACAATCATTGGTATATGGAATATTAACTATAAGATGTTAGTAGGTGTAGTGTTTGTAAAAGTAATATTAGATTTTGTATTAGTATGTATTAAATATTTGTTGCTTCTGTTTAGCATTGATTAATACATACTGAAGGAAATTTTCAGTCATTCAGTTGGAAATCTGTGAATTTATCAATGTGTTACGAGTTTGGATTTAGTCTTGTTGTGTATAAGGTAAAAGCATTAACCAGTAGGTTTCAAAATATGTAAAATATCAAATATAATGTGTTATAATAGATTATCGAAACTTAAAATTATAAGGATTAGGTATATTATTATTTACACAGAAACGTATTTGTCAAATGTTTCAAAATATTTGTAGGTTCCATATTTTATGCAAGTGGACATACATGGGGATCTGGCTTGAATTGGTATTTTTATTTTACTCTATTTTATTATTAAAATGTTTACCTCTAATTTTTAATTAGAGTTGATTTTGAAACAAGCACTAAAATAAATAAAAATATATAGAAACATTTTTTCTAAGATTTTCTTAGTAACTTTTATTTTACGTTTTGAAAGTTTATTGAAATGCTCGTTTATTCTCATTTAGAAATATATTTGTATTATTAACACATACGGTCGTGGCTACTAACACAAAAAGATAATTGTGGAGGAAAAGCCACTGTTACTACGAAGACTTACATCTGATTGATTAAATAGAAAATGCTTTGGATTGTTTCATATCCTGGAGGTCTGATAAGAATTTGTTGAAGGGATGTAGCCATTCAGTATGTCGTATGCGAACTGTTATTTTCAAGCGCAGCACTAAATAGAAGGGTGATTCTACCTCTTAGACATTACGTTTTGTTTTAGTACAGATTATTGCGAAAATTTAAGAGATTACAAAGAAATGTGTTGTTATTATAAAACATTTTCTTTTAATATATACATTGCAGTAAAAAAATGCATCTATTTATGTTTATAGCGAATCAATAAGGTATAATAAAGTTCAAAATTCTTTAAAAAAAACTTTCTGTAAGTAATATGCGGTAGGTTAACCTATTCGTTTTTTTTTTGTTTATTTTTTTAAATAATGTATTAAATTTACAAGTAACAGTAAGTAAAACTGTGTGTACATGATTGATTCGAGCTGATATTGTAAATTTGATTTTACACTTACTTTTTGGTTAAAACAGTTTGTATAATTCTTATATTGATGAATATATGCGTTTATGCGTAAAACAGTATTTTTTACTTTTTTAATATTTTAATGAAACTTTATTAATATTGTCTTTATCTGAATTTTAAAAGTGTTATTACTAATTTTCTTAAGAATAGGAAATACCACCTTAAACCTTTGTTTTTTTATATTATAATATTATGTTTTTAGTCGTGCTTTTATTTATAAATTAGTATATAGTCCGTTAAAATTGACGAGAAAGTAGAAAGAAACATAGAAAGAAAAAAAAACTGTTCATTGGTTTTTACAACATAATATATTTAAACATAAAAAATACCTAAGGACGAAACTTAATGAATTAAACTTGAAACCTATGAGCTGACAAAGCGAACATTCCATTCTCGTCACCATGGACTTCGTCCTACAGACAAAGTGACGAGAAATGTGGGTTTTTATTATATAGAAAATTCTTATTAATAAAATTGTACTTCGGAGCAGAATTTATTCTTCATAATAAAATATTAACAGCAACTGCTATATATATATATATATATATATATATATATATATATATATATATATATATATATGCGGTGATTTTATAAAATGTCATTCCATAAAATAGTGAAATGAATTAATTTAATTGATACATGTAGAATGAAGACAAGTATGTTGTTGTCGATCATTGAGACGAGAACATTTACATTTCCTTACTTTGTGCTCGTGTATTTTTTCCCATGTCGAAACGCACTGATTCATTCAGTCAGCGGACATCTTGTCTTTGTACCATGACATTTCCTTCGCTATTCTCACGCCGCTTCAGTAAATATTAACCGTATCTACATCGCTTTGTGTGTAATTTGGAGTGACCAACACCCTTCCGGAACTATTTGTCATGGTGCAGTTACGCATACAACATTTGATTTCTTAGTACTGAGTACCTTTTAACGTTTAATTTACCTTACCGTTTTGTGTTATGAATGGCTGAGAAATAATGTCATTCTAGATTTATATTTCGTTATGTGGACTGCATAGTACTATTTATTCACGTGCACATTGTGTAACATACATACACACACATATATATATATATATATATATGTATGTGTGTGTGTGTGTGTATATATATATATATATCTTGTTAAATAATGGCATACTTGCACATATGGCAATAAACACTAAATTCAGTAGTGATGATACTTTATCATTTCCTAATGACCTGATCGTTTCAAGAGAGAATATTTAAAAATAATTGATAAAAATCTCTTTGAAAAATGATTTTTGACTATTGTATCATGAATTTTAAACTGATTGTCATTATTTTATTTAAAAAAAAAATGTTTTCTTGGTAGTCAACATTCGTCGAATTTTGAATTCACTAATGATTGAAATGACCGTAAAAAATATTTTTAATGAAAGAATATAGAATAAACCTATTATACAATATAAAAATAATTATGTACTTTTTCAGAAAATTATTCGTCAATAGTATTATCTTTTTTTTTTCAAAAATACATCCAAGATATATATTTTTGTATTTCCTATTTATAATAATTGTTACGGCGGTTTTTTTCTGGAAAGTAATAAAAATTAAAATTCAAGAGATACGTACGTTGTCAGTAGATATTATATACTTGTAGTCAAATTATTATATATATATATATATATATATATCTTTGGTGCTCAATCTTAAGAATCAAAATTTCTAAATTTTACCGCATACACAAACAATAAATATCTATTTTTCCTGCGTAAAATAGTTATTTTTTGACTTGATCCTATTTCACTGAGCATGATATTGTGTGTATATATATGCCATTTTTACATAATATTTTATTGTTTTATGTACGATTTTATTAACATTCTTATTTTTCAGGTAAGCTGATTTACTATCTAAACTTTCTATAAAGTAGGTGAGTTAAAAATTAGTATTTTTCAATATTGTTTATGAGGTATTTTTATTGAACTTCACTCATTTCGAGCAGTTTCTATATTTTATTTCTTTGCTATTTTTATTCTTATATGAAGATTTTTAATGTTTAATCGTTATTAAGTTTATATATATATATATATATATATATATATATATATATATATATATACAAATATATACATAGTTGATACAATATTAAAGTAATGAACTATTTTTTTAAATAAGTCTATTGCTTACTTTATTCCACTAGGATAAAATATTAAGAACAGAGTAATTAATTCGCCCTGTGCAAATATGAATGAGTGAAGTCAATAATCCATAGTTTTAAACCATATTTTAACGATTAATTTTATTTAGAAAATTATAACTTCATAATGTCATAGATTTCATTGTATACACTTTTCTAACCGAAAATATACATTTTTTTTTAGAGAAGCACATGATATGAAATATAATAGTTTTGCCGAAACTAAATATTCTATGCAAAAAACGCCAATGCGTTTACATTTTTTACCCAAAATATATATTTTTTCTAAATATCGTATCGATATTCATAAGTCAAAGAAAAATACAAAATATCCATGTATTTAAATACGTACGTATAACCCATTTAAGAAGAAGTATGACTAATTATGATTATAGAATGTATTGTAGTGAAACCTTAAAAATACGTTCATTGTTTATTTTATACACAATTAGCGTACGAGTTTTCGTCTTTTCTATACTTCTGTTACATACTCTTAGATAGTTTTGAATAATTATGCACATCCTTCATGCGAGAAGGCACGAGCGGAAGTGTCGTCGGCAATAAGTTATTCATTTCGGTTTCCGGTGCCATCAAGTTATAAAACTTGCACCGTTTCTGTATGCGTTGGTATATTTGTCTTTATGTCTAGATGTGCACGTTCGTTTTGAAAAAAAATTATGGCTCGATGACCAATACAACTATGTTTACTGTACATTTAGTACGATAAATACAAAAAATACCTATATAAAAACCTGTACTTATGTGCATTTATGTATTGTATACATATGTTGTTTATATAATTCGATTGTAAAAATTAATTCAGTGCTTTCACATTGAATCAACCATAACAGTGTTTTAAATTTAAATATTTTCTGGTCGTTTTAGGATTTTTAAGTACCAACCTTAACATTTAAAAAAATCTATATATCTTGGCCAAACAGTTGACATAACTTAACAAAACAGTAGTGAACACGATGGCATTCGAAAAGCAGCACATTACGAATTAGATACTTTTCGATTTACAGTTGAAAAAAAATGCTACCGAATCTGCTGGAATGATTTGTTTAGCTTTGTGTGAAGGTGCTGTGACGCATAAAGCATGCAAAAAATGCTAAAACAGTGGAATATGTCCGGAAATGCATAACGCTTTCATCGACGCAAAGCCACCTTTTTTTCAACAAGGGATTCGGCAGTTACCCGATAGATGGATCAAAGTTGTACACAATAATGGACGATATTTTGAAGGTCGAATGTATTCCATTTTTCCGTATATTCATTTTCCATAAAAAAAAGCACAGAATTAATTTGCTTATATATATATATATATAAGCAAAAAGTTAATTGTTCATAGATATTTTGCAAACAGTGATAATAAGACCGTTTTTTTAAATTGTAATAAATAACTATAAAAACATGTAATGATATCGCAAACACGTATCCTTAAAACAAACCCGTAGTCAGGGGTGGCCCATGAGGTCTTCACCCTCTGATTGCTCCGTTTACCCCCTCTCCTTAACAAAATCTACGATTTTCGGATATTTGAAAGTCATAGAAAATCATTGTGAGAATATTCCTAATCAGTTTACCTTGATGATTAAAAACGTTTCCACGCGCGAAAAAAATCTTTTCTATGAGCGCGAACCCTCACCAAATTTGGCATAAAAAATTTTTTCCCCGCGAATATGACGCTTTGGCTATGGGCCAACTTAAGAGTGTGCGATGATTTCCATCTTAGAATAAAGTAAAAACATCGTATTATGCTTTACATTGAACGCGTTGGATTAAAATAAAGTTGTCTTAAAAATGCAGTGTGTTTTAAGACGTTCATTTTGACTTCTAATATGTTAATACTGAGCACAAACGTTATAGAGTTTGATTTAAAAAATGATACATGTATTTTGTAGTCCATTAAATGGTGTTTAGTGTATTTCATAGATACTATAAAGCATTACTTTAGTAAAACTGGATTTGAGTAACTTTAACAAAATAAATTTCAAGTCATTTAACTGAATAATAAATACTCCTCAAATTTAATAAAAGTTGTAACAAGCGATATTGTAATTTTATTACATTATTTCGTACTATTAATGTATTGTTTGGGATAAATGTAAAGATTACTTAATAGATATCTCAATTGTGATACATAAAAAATATTTAACAAAAAATCTAATAATCTCTTAAAATATAATTGAAGTCTCAGAATTATTGTTACAATATTTATTTGATTCAGACATACAGTTCATTCGTTTTGAAAGTCTTCAGTTTAATATTTATTGAAATGTAAATTAATAGCAATTTAATTAGTAATAAAAACGAATTATAAATAAAATTGATACGATTTTTTCATCTCTAGTAAAGTTATTGTAATATATTAGAGTTGTATTTAAAATGCATGAAGTTTCTAATATATTGCAGCGATATTTAATATCGAAATGCTCTTTATTGCGTATTTGTCTTATTAATTTATTAATTTCTATTTTAAAAGACAATCTTATCTTATTGTCAATAGAGTAATCCATTTAATTTATATTTGTTTTTTTTTTCGTTTATCAGTATCGAGCAATTAAATATATTTACTTACGCGAGTTGATTTATTTATATGTATATATGTATATATATATATATAATGTATGATTACAAAGTTTATATTTAGAAATATTTAAATAAGCATATACTCATTTAAAAATACTTATAAATGATTGCCGCCGTGCGACAAAAGTACGTGTAAAATGTAATCTACGCCCTCTAAAACCCCCACGCAATTACTACTGTTATTTCTATTTTTATAAAATGTCGACTTGATATGGTAACCGAGAAGCTCTGATAACGATATAAAAATAACTTCAACTTTACGGCATTATGTACAAATATAAAAAAAAAATGGGAACGGCATAAAAAAGAAAATAATCATACGAATATTATAGTAACGCGGCTGAATTAATTACAATGATTGATGGAGATGTTATTTGCAGAAGAATGGAAAATAAAACATATATTATTAAATTGACTTCATGCTATGCAATCATTTATTTGCATTTTTCTATTTTTGATATTAGGCTTACACCAATGATTCGACGTTTTTTTTTCAATTTTAAAACAGAATAAATATAATAATAGTTGTTATTTTTAAATGTTTTATGTGTAAAATATTATCAATATAAACATCACGTTTTTTTTTTGAAAATCGTTTGATTTGTTTATCAAAATATGTAACAATACTTCAGCATTACAACTCTATACATGTAGTTTGTGTTTACGAAAAAATGAAATTAAATAAAAAAAATATACAAAAAGTAAATAATTTATTTGCGCCCTTATAAGAGATATCATTTCAGTTATAATTTTTGCAGTGTAAAGTTCTATAAATTAGTGATTTATGTTTCACAAATCACCTATTTTATATTTCAATCATCGACGTTGTAAAGATTTTCTTAAAACGTCATGAAAATTGAAATTTACCTGCGATATTAGTTTTTCAAAAACAGAAAACATGTAACTATTAAGAGTTTACTTTCATATCGGCGAGAAAATGGTTAATTTTTTAATTGGCCATCCTCAGATTGTTGAATAGAAAATAATTTAATAATTTTGTAAGGAATAATGTTATATATAAAAGTAATACACAGTGCGATGCGGGGGCAATTAGTTAATCCATTTATAAAGAGTAAAAGTCACTCAACTTGTTGTCAATAAAACTCGTTTACTATGAAGCATGTGCGATGTGTATGTCTGTTTATATATATATATATATATATATATATATATATATATATATATATATATATAGTGTGTGTGTATGTATGTATGAGGGTGATTTGGAAAGTTCGCGGCCTAACATATAAGAGGCGGTAATATTTCAAATATTTGTGGCGCATTACAAAGCGATATCTATCTTGTACATAACCTCAAAGTCTATAATTAATATGTCAAGCAGTTTGTTGCAAACATCAATTTAAATAAAGCTCTTTATGTGCTGTTGAAATATATAAAATTGAATATCGTGCTGTAATAAAAAGAAGTTTGCTTAATGCTAATAGAAATCTTTAATGAGATGAAAAATGTAGTGAGTAATAGTGCACCTTCGTATACAACCGTAAAGAAGTGGGCAGCTGAATTTAAATGTGACCGTGGAAGCTTAGAAGATAACCCGCATAGTCCGAAAACTGCAACGACAAAAGAAAACATCCACAAAGTGCACGATATTGTCTTACAGGATCGGCGATTGAAGGTGTCCCAAATTACTAGAGTTGTGTATGTCTCAGATGAACGCGTGCATCACATCATCCTAACTGAAGAGGTAGGTATGAAAAAGCTGTCGGTAAGATGGGTGCCACGTTTGCTGACAATTGATCATAAACGCATTCAAGTACGAATTTCCCAAGATTGTTTGGATCGATTTAAAAGGGATACGACTGACTTTATCCGGCGATTTGTGACTACTGATGAGACTTAGATTGTCCATTCACTCCAGAGTCAAAGTAACGGAAGCATGGTGATTATACGCCACCAAAGAAAAAATCAATTTTGTCTGCTGGAAAAGTTATGGCTTCATTTTTGGGATGCTAAAGAGACCCTGCTAATTAACTACCTTTCATAGAGTGAAACGATAACGGGAGAGTATTATGCTAAACTTTTGGATAGACTCGATCAAACATTTTGTGAGAAAATACCTGGTTTATTAAAGAAAAAAATCATTTTCCATCAGAAGAATGCACGTCCCCATATAAGGGTTGCATTCATGGCGAAGCACGCTGTATTGAAGTATGACTTGCTGCCCGATCCATCCTATTTTCCAGGTTTGGTCCTCCTCACTTTTCCATCTGTTTCCAAAACATAAAAAAATCCTCAGTGGTAGGCGATTTTCATCAGATGAAGAACTGATTGCAACAGTGAATCACTATGTCGAGGACGTCCAATAAAAATGATTTCCGAGACGACATAGAAGCACTGGATTATCGCTCGATGAAATGCATTGAAGTTCAGGGAGACCATATTGAAAAATAAAAGTAATTTAAAAACACAATTTATATTCTTTCATAGTTATGCAGCGAACTTTTCGAACTGCCCTCGTGTAAACTCATAGAAAGATCTTAAAGTAAGATTTCGTAATATCTTTTTAAATTAGAAATGACAGATATTTACGAATAACATAATTAATTTGAAAATAAATATCTTATCAATAGTAAAGTACCATTTATTTATATTTTTCATGACGCATGAAAAGTGAAGAATAAAAAATGAAACAAATACTGATTGCTAATTCGTATATTCTTGGCGAATGCTAAATTATGATTTAAAGTAGAACGGAAATATTTAAGGATGACTACGGCTGTCAAATGTAAAAATAATTACAGTTTGTGTGGAATAATATATATATATATATATATATATATATATATATATATACATACATATATATATATATATACACACACATATATATATATATATATATATATATATATATATATATACATACATATATATATGTATGTATATGTATATATATATATATATATATATATATATATATATATATCACATTGTAAAGTATTTCGTAGTTTTATGGAATGTAATACCTTTTTTACTTAATTTTCTAAATTTAATTTTCATTTTTTTCTATTTTATTTTCATTCTTTTTCAAATCATACACAATATTGTAATTGTAGTAAATTTTAATAGGTACATGCCTATTTATTTAACCCATTAAACGCCGCTACTTAAAGTAGTACGAATTTTCGAAAACGCTTAATATGTTTTGGTTCTAAGTCCCTTCTGATTAATCTGGCGTTAGAAAGAAAAAATTAAAAAATGTTGGTCTTCCACAGGGAAAGGTTTTGTATCGAAACAGCGACGACTAATGCGAGCATTATCAAAAAAAATATTCAAAAGTGAATAAAAACTAGTCTCTTTTTAGTTTCAAATTCACTTATTTATTAAAATCCGAATCAAATACTGTGATAGTTACTAAAACACTTGCTGTGGAGAAAAACGTTGCAATTTTTACACACAGACACACACACACACACATACATATATATATATATATGGTCTGTCTCTTACAAAGTCCACATCTATTCCGCTTTTTTCCTCACTTTCGCAAAAGTCGAAAAAATTAATAATGTAGTTCTATGGCTATTGAATCAGTGTTTACTGTTTTATAAAAAAGTTTTGAAAGAAAATATTTTTAGCAGAGAAAAAAATGTCCCAAATTAATGTTACGTATCCGCAACAGCGGCGCTTAATGGGTTAAATAATTTTTCTCTACTGTGACATTAATTAAATTTTTTCAATTTTTTTGTCAATATTGATTTTTTATATACTTATTAAGAAATTAGCGCGAACACTCATAATAGGGTTAATTTTTCAAATTTTTTGATATATAAATTGTTTAACTCCTAGTTTATATATATATATGTATATATATATATATATATATATATATATATATATATACACATACATACATATACAAGAAATATACTTTTTTTTAAGTATATGCAAACCACATGGAATGAACCATCAATGTATATATTTAAAGTACTTATTGTTTAGATGTTGTCATTTGAAAACATGCAGATGCATCTGAGAGATTATAGCACACCTACAAGGCCAGAGATACACTGTGTATAACTAAGGGCAAGACAAGAATTTCGTTGTAATCATCTTTTTTGTCCATCTCACATTTTTATCTAAGGCGAGTCTGAAATTCTTACCCGTACTTATATGTTAGTAAATGAACACCCCATTTATTTATTTTTTATCCAGTTGTATCGCATTATTTGAATGCTACCATTTTACTTTAGAAAATGTGTTTTTCTTATTAAAATAAAAGTCAATTGCATATTTTCATATATATATATATATATATATATATATATATATACATATATGTATGTATGTATCATTCGGAAATGTAGTCCGAATGAATATTGAATTTATGTGAATTTGAAAAAATATTCTTTATACACTTGACAATAAGAAGACATTTATAGATTTTAAGTATTTATCTTCACTTGTTGAGTAACATTCTTTCCCACATTCAAATAATAAATTCGATGCGTATCTGTATTTAATAAATTGTTATTAAAATTTATCTTTGAGTATTAAAGTACAATATTATTATAATGAAAAACTCTTTATAGTAAACACTGTACTAACACATAATTTATAATAGAGTGAATTAATTATAGAAACTAAAATACAATGTATACTTGAAAGATCGAGGGCGGTTTGAAGAGTAACTTGGATCGTGTACTCACTGAAAGAGAGGTGGAATTGTGTATGTTATTATATAGTTTCAACCCTTTTAGTAACGCATGCGAAGTTGCAACTCATTCGGCCATTAATTCTTCGTTTGACAGTTGTTTTAACACAAGCGTTCCGTGCGAAAGTGTAAAATGATAAAAGTAAACTCGGAATGTGATTCACTTCTTTTTTGGAAGAAAAAACAGCGAAGAAAATCTATGAGGGGATATTTCTTATATTGAGTGATTCTTGTCCTTCCTATGAAGCCGGTCGACTTTAAGTGAATGAATTTAAATGTGGTAGAACGAGCATCGAATATGCACCACGCTCAGGACGTCCAAGAACAGCTGTCACGCCAGAAATCATCGACAAAGTCCATATGGTTTTGAACAAACGCGTTTCAATTTGCGTATGAAAAATCTTTCGGAAAAATGAGTGCCTCGTTTGCTCACTGCATAGCAAAAGTAAGTTTGTACGCGAACATCAACAGACTTCTTGGGACTGTTTAAGAAGAATCCAACTTATTTCATGTGGCGTTTTGACCATGGATGAAACTACGATTCACCATTACACATTACAATTGAAAACTCAATGAAAACAGTGGATTGAACACTGTGAAACTGATCTGTTGAAGGCCAAGGCAGTTCACTCGGCTGGAAAGATGATGGAGTCAGTTTTCTGTGATGCGAAAGGAATTCTGTTGATCGACTATTTTCAGAAAGGAAAACAGTTCCTGGTCAATACTGTGTAGCACTTTTGTATAAGTAGAAGGTAGCGGTCGTGGAAAAAAGTCCCAGAATGGCCAAGAAAAAGGTGTTGTTTCACCACAATAATGCACCAGCTCATTCAAGCGTTGTCGCTGAGTAAAAATTGTTCGAATCGATGTTTGAAATCCTTCCGCATCCACCGTATTCGCTTGATTTGACTTCCTCGAACTTTCATTTTTTCTCAGAATTCAAAATTTTCCTGGCTGGAAAACGATTTTGGTCAAATTAATAGGCGATAGGGTTCACAAACGACTATTTTGAGGACCTCGAAGAAACTGACTTCCAGAGAGGAATCGCTAATCTGGCGGAACGCAATTTAGTTAATAATTTTAAATATAATTAGCATTTGAAAAAATGAATAAATTAAAAAGTAAAAAAATAAAAGTAGTTCGTCAAATTTCACAATTATATAGGCTTCAAGGATCTATTCAATAAAGACCTATTTTCTTTAAATGATCAATTTTCACATTTTCAAATTGAAAGAATTAAATAAATTGACCAAATAAATTTAGTCTATGTTTTCCATATTTCCAACGTTTCCGAATTTTTTTCAATATCTCTTTCTGCTACTTCTCTTTATATATATATATACATGTATTTATATGTATATACTCATGCATATACACATACATAATATGTTTATTTGTGATATTTTTAATGTCATAAACATAAAATTATCGTGATTAAAAAAATCGTCATTGTATTGTACGATTTTGTATTCAGTCTAGAGAATAAAAATGTATGTGTGTGTGTATATATATATATATTTAAATATATTCATTAAGTGTGCATTATGACCTTCGTATATATGTGAAATAATTAATTCCGTCTTTGCATATGCATGAAGAAAACAGTTTGGCGGTAAATATTTCTTTCTAGAAAGCCTTAATCAAGATTTGAGCCAGAGTTGTATTTTTATTTCGTACAAGCGACGACTAGCCGTATTAATTACTTCCACGTTTCTAACAGGATGTTAAAGTGCTTGTGTTTGAAAAATGTATAAATCTCATGCAGAATGTCTTTATAAAAATAGCACTTTTATTAACATATTTATTAACAGAAATGTTGGTACACCGTGAAAAACTCACATATTCATTAGAAAGTTTGTTCGGCACGTGTGCATTGTTTATTTTTCATATTGCTATCGCTTTTTTATGTGCCGATCGTTTTCTTTTAACGAACTACTGTAGCCATTGTGTCAATATTATTATTTCGAGAATTGTGAATGATATAATAAATGATAAATGAAAACGGTAGAATTCTATTGATATTATATATATATATACAGGGAGGCACAGAAATAAGGAAAAGGTTTAAAACATTATTTTTTTTTTGTTTTGTAATATTTTCATCTTTTTTTATTTACCAAAATATAGTATAAGGATGGGGATTTTTTCCTGATTATACATGAAAAATGACATAATGTAAGTTATGTCCATTTTCGGTTTCATAAAGTCGAGCTCTTTCAAAGGTATTTTCCATCACTTCTCTCAGGTTTTCTGAACGCTCGAATTTCTTGTCTTTTGTTGTTAAGCTACAGGATGGTTTCTGGCTTATTAACGTATACACGTTCTTTTAAGTGGCCCCAGAGAAAAAATCGGGAGGTTGCAAATTAGATGAACACACAGGCCAATTAAAATCTCTGTTTCTTGAAATTATGCGTTTACCAAAAATGCTCTGTAAAAGTTCCATAACGGATCTTGCTGTATGCGTTTTGGCTCCATCTTGTTGGAACCACATCTGTTGACGTTTATAATAACTGGATTCAAAATTTATTTAATCATCGTACGGTATTAAGCACCATTTATAGTTACAGCAGTACCATCTTCATTTTCGAAGAAATAAGGACCTATAATCCTTTCGAACGTAACGCCGCACCAAAGAGTTCATTTAAGTGTGTGTAATTGTCGCTGATGAAGTGCTCTTTGATTCTCTATAGTTTATATTCTACAGTTTTGTCTGTTCACGAAGCCATTTAATCAAATTATGAATAAATTTATTATTTTCTTCTACTTGTTTGAGAACACGATTTGCATAATCAAGGTGATTCTGATAATCTGTTTGCTTTAGCTCTTGCACAAGCTGCACTTTGTATGGGAACATTTTTAATGCGGTCAAAATGGCTTGCAGTGACCTCCGGGATATTCCAAGCTGGGTTCCAAGTTTTCTGGTCAACGTTTCAGGACTTTTCTCAATACTCTACTGTACATGCTGAATATTTTTCTCAATTTGAGCCGAACGATGTCTTCTAGATCCTGGACAGTTACGAACTGCACCTTGTTGTCAAAAACGTGCAATCAAACGATTAATCATTGACTCCGATACTCCTGTTCGAACATTAAAATAACGACGATATGCACACTGCGTCAAACTAATAGAACGCTGATTTTCAAAATAAAATTCAATTATTTTGGTACGTGGTTCCGTCGTGTATTTTTCCATGATAGATTCCACAAGTTTTATTTATAAAATTCTGAAAAGAAAGAATCATTTAAACAAAAAAAAAATATTTACTATTCAAAGCCTTTCGTTTTGTTGTGCCACCTGTGCGAGCACTACACACACACACACACACACATATATATATATATACACGGGCACATGTACATGTTATATTAATGTTTTATATATAAAATAAATGATTTTCAAAATTAATATTGATCGTTTTAATCAGACTTATTTCTTTTTTATACTATTATTGTATTCTCGAATTTACAATGATGTGAATTTCTTATTGATTAATTTCTTAATGATTTTCTTATTTTTCTATCATTCCTTTTGAAACAAGTATTAATTAACATTTTTGTTAAGGGTACAGTGTCGATAAACTAATATTTTTAATTATTCACATTCAAAAGAATACAAGACAAGTTCATAGTATCGGATAAAACAAACATGCAAATTTAATACATACATATTTTTGTTTACTATTTATTGACTTCTCTTTTTGTTGAATGATATAATGTGTATGTTTTTTTCAGCAATTATATCCAGTAATAAATATTTTAATAATCATTTAATACAGAAAAAAGCACAGTTTGTAAAATAATCTATTAAAAATGTTTCTATTATATATATATATATATATATATATATATATATATATATATATATATATATATATATGAATGTATGTTTTAAAATTCTCAGAATTTCTTTATAAAAAAATCTTTCGAATTCCGGATGCTGGAGAATAATGTTTCGTTTGGATGTTGTCATTGTGGACGCACGGTAACTATGGTTTCGTGTACATAACATAATCTGTCAGAGACTAGCTTGCCAAAAATAGATCATTCATTTCTTCCTGTATTCAAATATTATCATCGAGTAATACAATGTTTTATCATATATCTTCTTTGACTGTTTCAAACTGCTCTATTTATATGTGGGTATACATGTGAACGCATAACTATGTATTCTCTTTTTTCTATAGATACTTTATACATACAATATGTATATATATATATATATATATATATATATATATATATATATATATATATATATATATATATATATATATATATATATATATACTCTGTAACATTAGGATAGAATTATTAATTTTCTTTGGTAATTTTTGATTTCTATTTATGCAATTTTGTCATATGTGATTATTTGCTAATCCGTAAATATCAAGTGAACAAATTAAAAACTAGGTCTAATAAAAAAACTGTATGTATATAGTGAAGCGACAAAAATTTACAAAAAAAGAATAGAAATAGTTTCTTATTATTTCTGTTGTTTATAAGTTTATTTATTAATGATTGTGTTTGTTTTTTACAGTACCATAAGTATTCATATACCAATTACTAATACACTTTTTGATTCAAAATTTAATAAAAAGTCATTAAAATTATACTTTATCATTAATTTTATGAATAACTTATACACTTATAAATAATGTAATGAAAATTTGAACAGAAATAAGTAACAAGTATTTGAGAAAAAAATTATTTTCTAGACATGGTCAACAAAATTACATCACAGAAATAGTCATACATTTAAATTGAACATAATGTTTGACCTGTTGATTTTTAAATTAATTTAGTATTTTGTTGGACCATCCTTAGCATTAATTACTGTTTCCAAACGACTTTTCATACTCTTGACTAATTTTTATGTTTTATTACTGTCAATATTCTCCCAAACTTCTCTAATTTCTTTTTTAATGTTTCTTTGCTTTACATTTCATGACCTGTAATTTTCTCTCAATTTCTGTCCATAAATGCTCAATTGGATTCATGTCAGGGCTTTGTACAGGTGTTCCTAAAGTGTGCGGGGTGTTGTATAAAATCCTTTATTTGAATAACCGTGCTGTGTGCTTAGGATCATTGTCTTGTTGAAAATAATTATCTGGAACCCCTAATTTAATAGCAGTTGACTTTAAATTGTTTGTTTAAATGTCAATATTCTTTAGCACACTATACAACTATAAAAGCAAGTTAAATGAAAATATTTTTTCTAAGTGGCAATACAGAATTGAAAATTTATTAAGATATGAATTATATTACATAAATACATACAAGGCAAAAAGTATCTCTATTTTCTTAAGATATTGTTATATTTGCAATTTTGAGATTTAAAGATACAGATGAGATAAGTTAAAACAAGTACGTCGTAAACATGAACCACAATAAAAGTGATGCTTAATGAATTGGTACTCGAAAAAAATTAAAATAAAATGAACAGAAATTGAAGAAGTTACAAAGTATAGTTTGCTTGGACCAACTTATTACTAAAGCTGAGTCGTTCATTGAGAAATTTATAAGTAAACTAATAATAGAATGTAACTAGATGTGACGAAACACCATATTTAAATTGACCGTTTCTATTTTTATCTATAGAAGTAAAACATTGAATATCAAATAATTCAATAACTTAAGACGAAACCAATGAACAACAGAATTTATTAAATAGTAGCAAAAAATAGAGAAAAACTAATAACCAGGTAGAATAAAGACAGGAAAATTATGAAACTGGATAGAAAATAGAGGAATTACTGAAAAAACATGTAGAAAAAGTTTTTTATCAGTAAGTAAATAGAGGTTAAAATTATATATGTACGTGGGTCGTTCGATAAGTTTGGTAAATTTCTATGATGTGGCGCCACCATTCATTTGGTAACGTCACGACTATCAAGTGTCACTTTTCAAACTAGTGTAGGCGAAATTTCAGCCAGAAGCGATGCGTTATTCACCTTCTACAGATGTTTGAAGCGAGCATTGTAGCAGTTACCGCAAAAATGGAAAAAAACTAGCAGGCCTTTATGCGTCGATTCGTCACCGTGGATGAAACATGGATCCACCACTACACACTTGAGTCGAAACAGCAGTTAAAGCAGTGGACAACGACTGGTGGTTTTTTTGGGATTCCCAAGAAATCATCCTAATCGATTACTCAACGAAGAGGAAAACAATAACAGGAGCCTATTATGTGACATTATTGGACCGTTTGAAAGAAGAGCTGAAACAAAAACGGCCAAGATTGGCGCACAAAAAAGTGCTCTTTCACCAGGACAACGCGCCATTCCACAAATCGACCGTCGCAATGGTAAAATTGCACGAATTAAGCTTCAGATTGATTCCTCAACCACCCTATTCTCCGGATTTGGCCCCGTGTGACATTTTCCTCTTACAAACTTGATAATTTGGCTTGGTGGGAAGAAATTCTTGTCGAAAGAATATATCATCGCCGCCGTCAATGGATATTTTGTAGACTCGTTGGACCAAGTATATAACCTTTAATGGAGACTATGTTGAAAAGTAAAATCGATTTTTTTTTTAAAAAAAAAAAACGTTTTTTAACTTCACCATACTTCTAAAACGACCCTCGTGTGTATATATATATATATATATATATATATATATATATATATATATATATATATATATATATATGATATGTCTATAAGAGAGAGAATACATAGTTATACGATCACATATGTACATTCTTATGTGGAATGTATGTATCATATACATATATACAAAAAAAACATACATGTCAAAAAAGTGATTAACATTGAACTTTTCTTGTATATTAGTCATTCGTTTTCTGGTTGTGTTGTGTACTATTTTATTGAATAAGTGTTAAAAATAGCGATATAATGTTTTTTAATTTACGTTATTACTGCAGATAATCTAATATTTATTTCTATGTAAATTAAATTAGTGGAAATAGAGAACGATTATCGTTAATTAAAAATTAATAATTCATAAGTTGTAAAATAAAGCATCATTGAAAAGAAATGTAATTGTATTATAATGTACATGAATTAATTGCTTATAGATCATTTTTGTTTATTACAGTTTTGTATATTTCCGTGTACTTTTCCAAGTCATCTAAAATGAATTGGATTTCGTCAATTTCCTTTTGTGCACATTCGCTTTCATTCATTTTGTGACATGACTATATATTTTGCATGGCGTACTATGTATAAATCCGTAGTAGAGAATACAATAGTAGCGTCAGAGAAGATCAACCCCGTGAACATTAAGTTATACCCGTTTTCATCAAAGCTGAAAACGAAAGCAGATGCCAAAAGGCATACACAAGCATCGACCGTAAAGTAACCAACTAACATATGACTAAAGTAATCTCTCATTTGCTGAAAATGTAACCCACTAGGGAAATCGTTATCCCGCCGCGTACAAAATTCTTGAGTTTGTTTTTAATATCACTCTCGTTTAAAATGTTAATTGTTTGTTTATATGGTATATATATACATACATATATATGTGTGTATGTATGTGTATATATATATTTGTATATACATAGACGATTCAATTTAGGCTTCTATATGAAAGTATTAAAAAAAATCGCACAAATTGAAAAAAACATTTTAATTTTTTATTTTTATTCTATACTAAATAAAAAATAACATTTTTTTAATTTTTGCGATTTTTCTTATACTTTCATGTGGAAGCCTAAATTGAATCACCTATATATAATTATATAATTACTACGAATGTATTTATTATCGTATAATAAACTTATTCAAATATGACATTTTTTGAGTAGCAAGATTAGCTCTTATATTTTTGTATACAACCTTTATATCTTTATTGTTTACATTTTTCACATCCTTTGTTTATATCCATTTATAAAAAAAAAACAACATTATACTATCGCATCGCAGCTGCAATTATAAATAAATTTCATTGACATTACTTACTTTGCACAATGACTGATACCGCGATACTTTTTTTAAAAAGATCATATACAAGTAGATAATATTTAATTATTTATCATTGATAACGAACACTTATTTTAATCAGTTATACTGATAATTGATAGTTATGTTATTTTTGATTCATTATTAATGTGTAAAAGAAAAAAAAATGAGTTATGAGAGTAGATGTAATAATTATGTTGAACTGAATTTAACATGTACAGTATTAAAATTAAAAAAAGATATGCACTGGTCCGAATTTCAAATTTTCTTGATTTGTAATGAAAATTATATTGAAAATCAACTATTCACAATT
Source organism: Acanthacorydalis orientalis (assembly GCA_034766995.1). NCBI lineage: Eukaryota > Metazoa > Arthropoda > Insecta > Megaloptera > Corydalidae > Acanthacorydalis > Acanthacorydalis orientalis. Next base: position 9,658,265 of record CM068320.1, on the reverse strand, counting down.
ACTTAATATATTTGCGCCATTTAATATTAAATATAACCAGGAATCATTCGTATGGTCAAATAATGACCAAGAATGCTGTACTGGCTGCCGTTTTTGAATCAATTTTTTCAAAAATTGAAATTGAAGAACTTATCAACCTCTCTCTCTCTCTCTATCTATCTATATATATATATATATATATATATATATATATATATATATTATAGACTACGAGAAGGCTTTTGACTCCATCACCACCTTGTCGGTAATATCTGCACTGAAGAACCAGGGCATAGAGGGCACATATATCGAGCTGCTAGATAACATCTATAAAAAAGCAACGATGTCAGTGAAGCTACATGAAGAAACAAGAAAGATAAAAATCGAGAAAGGTGTAAGACAGGGAGATGCAATTTCTCCGAAATTGTTTACTGCGGCCTTAGAAGAAGTATTCAAATCGCTTGACTGGGAGGACAAAGGAATCGAGATAAAGGACGAAAGATTAAGCCATCTCCGGTTTGCCGATGATATAGTTATTTTCGCAAATACTCCGGAAGAGTTGCAAAAGAGAATAGAAGAACTAAACGATGCCAGTCAAAAAATCGGCCTGAACATGAATCATACAAAGACAAAAGTACTGTTCAATGCGTTTGTATGTCCGAAGAAAATTGAAATAAAAGGAACGGAAATAGAAGAAGTCACGAAATATGTTTATCTAGGCCAGCTTATCAACAGAGATGGATTATTCACGGAAGAAGTAAATAGGAGAATAAAAATGGGATGGAGCTCTTTCGGACGAAACGCCTCAATATTTAAATCAACAATCCCACTCTGTTTAAAGAAAAAAGTATTCGATCAGTGTATACTACCGGTCCTTACCTACGGCAGCGAAACATGGGTGCTTAACGCCAAAATAGTTCAAAGACTCCAAACAACACAACGAAGTATGGAAAGATGCATGTTGGGAATAACAAGAAGAGATAGAAAGAGAATAGAATGGATACGAAAACAAACAGGAGTCACAGATATAATAAGAAGAGTAAAGAGTCTAAAATGGAAATGGGCGGGACATGTCGCAAGAAGAGAAGACAACCGATGGACAAGAGAAATTATTGACTGGGAACCAAGGAATATGAAAAGACCGAGAAAGAGACCAATGAACAGATGGGATAAGGATATTAAAAACTTTATTGGAAAACTGTGGAAAAGAGAGGCACTGAATCGAACAAAATGGAAAGTCATGGAAGAGGCCTTTATCCAACAGTGGATTGACAGGGGCTGAAGATGATGATGATGATGATGATATATATATATATATATATTTGTATCGGCAAAAACGGAACCTTCTTATAGGAATGAAATTACAAAATAAAGTATCTATTAATAAATTTTTAACGTGCGGAAGTCAAGGTTATTGTGCTATTAGGGCTCGTCGACAGCTAATTATGTGGAAGTAAAAAGAATATGGGAGGATGCATTTATTGAACACAGTTTTTAATATTTTTAACAACCACTTTAAATATGTTAGATACAATTCAATATTTGTTATCTTTCTGTATATATAAAATCAACATTATCCACAAAAAATTTAATGAAACAGTACGTTGCAAAAAATAATCTATCTGTGAGAATGTTTATATAGATATAATAACATGTATATATATATATATATATATATATATATATATATATATATATATATATATCCATAACGTCGACTTATTTATTTGATATTTTTCTTGTTTCATTCGGTTACATGTGCATGTTTATAATTGAAAAGTGGGCGAGCGCAACGAGCCCGAGTGTTGGAGTGCGCAGCGAAAAGGGGGTGAAGGCCTCTAGTATATGAATAAAAAAAATGTTTTTAATATTTTATTACTTTAAATTAATTTACATTATCAGTGTTTCATTTTCATTTAGTCAGTTTCATTTAAGATTTATAAAATTCTACATAGTGACTGAAAACATAAAATTATGAGCATTTAATACATATATATATATATATATATATATATATACATACATATATATACAGTTATATATATATATATATACATACATATATATATATACAGTTATTGAATAAGGATTCAAACATTTTTTGTGGAGAATGTTTGGTATGGAAATGATGTGTTTTTATCAAACATTTTATAACATTTATTCATTTAAGCGAACCATCATCATTATTTCATTCTTTAAAAATTTAGGACTGAATAAAGGCTTGTTACATTTTTTTTAAGGTTTGTAAGAATCCAGTACCTTTTTCCTTGCGTGTTTCTAGTATATGTTCTGATATATGCATCCATCAGTTGATTTTCATTTTTTGGATTCTTTCTAGTTCTTCACATTCAGTCAATAATTTTCTCTATCTGTTCGTTATTTTCTGTTCATAAGAACAGAAAATAACGAAAATACAGGCCTTCTATTTTTATTTCAGAATTTTTTATTATGCGTAACTTCTATTTATTTTCTAATTTTTTCTATTTTTTTTTTCTACTGACTGTTTATTAAACTTAGCTATCGCCTATTCCTTTGAAAAAGTTCGCAAATTAAATAATAATTCGTAAATGAATTTTGACAGGAAAAGCAAAATAACTTTTTATAAACATAAAGTAAGGTTTTATTTTCGAAGTGCTGTTGTGTTTGGATATGAAACACACACACACACACATGACCACACATATTGCAAAATACAGTACTATATGTGTGAAAATACTCTTTAATTTAATAATATATAATTGAAAATTTGAAAACAAAATTATTGAGTTAGACACTTTCCTATTAAATGTGCAGTACGTATGTATGGTACAATTTAGGTATTTTAAATGTAAATATTAATGGAAAAAATCGCCTTCAGGTCATTTTTTTTTTATTTACGGACACTCACCGACTTACGTACGAGGATCGTTCTACAGAATATAACGTCAAGACATACGTATGTCAGATCATACTCTCTGCATTAGTGCTATATGTATTCAACAATCAAATTATGCTTAAGAGTAAACATTAAGTGCAGGCACATACGCAAAAATAACCCCTGTGCATACGTGTAATGTCAAACGTTTTACTGCTGTGTACATTAACTATATAAAATGATAATAATATAAATTTTGGGAATCATGTAAAACTTTTATTTTTAACTTTTAATACACACTGTATTCTACTACTTTTATAGTCCATACATAAATTACGTACAGAAAATTTGTATCTGTTGATGAAATGTTTATAAGTAAATGTTCATTAAATGTTTATGATGAATTAAAAACGAAATTTAATTTGGCAAAATACATAAGTATCAGTCGACGTACGTAGAATCAACGTAAGTCGAGGAGTGTCTGTGCATGGTAATATAAAATAAAAGTAAAAACAACTTTTTTTATAATTTTGACGGAAAACGTCTTACGCGCGGGTTCAATATGTGTGGAAACTGTGCGAAAGTCGATGTTACGATTTTGTGTGTATTAAACAATTCTTAATGACTTTAAAACTATAACGCATATCCAAATAAGCGATACATGGTTTAATAGAGCAAAGATGTAAGAATGTTACGCAATGTTACCATCAAGCGCGTGACGTCACAGGCCGCCACACATTGTCGCCAAATTGTAGTGTGTAATGTTATCGGTTCGCCGCGCGAAAAAATTAATGTAGCTCAAGAGTGCGTGCGTGGAGGATGTTGTGCGAGGTATCGTTTGACAGATCTGGACGAGTGCTATAAAGTAAAATACTAACAGTGACAATAGTGAAAGCAATTGAAAAGATACACACTGATAAAGTGTTGAAACTGGAACTGATTTTCTCTAAAATTTTAAAAATATCCAAATATCTTCAAAACAAGAAGGTTAATAAGTATCGTAAACGTTTACAAAGTGAAAGAAGACTAAATGAGGAATCCAAAAAGGTCCCTATGACAGCAGCAGAACGAATGCGGAGGATGAGGCAGCGTCGACAAGTTGAGGTTGAACAACAGTCACGCGAACGCTGCAACGCCTGATGCAAGTTCACAGGGAATAGATGTAGACAGTGAGATGGAACCGATGGAATGCGACGAAACAGAAGCAGATGTAGCGTTTAAGAATACGTACTTAGTTTTTAAAACCCATTGGCGTCTGGCGATGGTGCACTTTGAAAAGACATTTTATGGCAACAAGTCGGGTTCTGTTTGTGGAATTTGTAACCGAATATGGTTCCAGAATTTAGAACGGCCAAATGCAGCTATGTTGCAATTCTTACAACAGGAATTTACAGATGAAGACGTTCAACAGTTCATGTTGTGCTCAAACTGCTTTACATTAGTAAAGCAAAGAAAGGTGCCAACGTTGAGTAAAATTAACGGTTTCGCGTATCCGCTGAAGCCAACACACTTGCCTCTCAACTATATCGAGATGTTTCTTTTTCAACGAATGCTTTACTATACAGAGCATGTCAGAACAATAGTTAGTGGCTGGCCCTGCGATCCCAACATACCGCTTCTGCTCACCGGGGACTTTAACATTGATGCGTCGAACGATCATCTGAAACAGTTTCTGAACGACAAGTTTAGATTGATCTTGGCCACGGATCCAACTGGCTTCGCAATTTTAAAGAATACCATTATGGACTTAATGTTCTCTAGAAGTGTAGCATGTAAGTCTTACATATTGTACTACTCGTACCATTGTCCTGTCTTTAACAAAATTTTACAAATTAGTCAGCATTGTGAGAAATAAATAAAAAGACACACAAGTTTGTTGTGCTCATTTCTTTCTTACCAACCCTACAAACACCACGCACCGACAACACCGCTTAGGTAAGACGTTTTCCGCCAAAAACCTCAGCGGTAATGACTCCGACACTACCTACCAATTTTTTTATTAACGAATTGAGAAAAGAATATTTTCGATATAAATTTTCTTTCGGAATGATATTGTTTTTATAAATACCAGGGGGGTTTGCTCCCTACTCGCTATGCTCGCCGACCTCCGTGGAGATTCGCCCCCTGTTCGTTGACGCTCCCTCCTCGCTAACAAATAACAGAAATTAACAAATTATACGCACAAATGATCTGCGTAAAATGTAAATCGTAAATTTTTTATTGGAAAAGTTGATAGAAATTAACAACAAAACACAATCTTAAAACGTGTAACAATTTTTTAACTCTTAAGCTTCAGTGAATACAATATTTTGAATACATTTCTTATCAGTTTTACAGTGAAATCGTATACCTCTTTCGTTGTGTACTGTGAGAGAGCTCTACATACATGTGACTGATGTCAATCAATCAGAACAGAGATAACGCGATATCCATGAACCAGTCATTGATGATCGGAAATGGTTAACGTATTACTTGTCGAGTGTAGCGGGGGAAGCGGTGTTGCGAGGAGGTGGTCTACACGAAAAATAAATAAAAATGTTTTATGGAAATTTTACGATGGAATTGTTTGTTATATATAGGAAGATTTTCTGTATAAGTATTTGATAATAAAACGTAAAATAAAAGCTTCTGTTAGTTTATTGTTTAAAGGTATTAATAGTTAAGAGCACAAGGGTATATAATTTAACTTGTCAAGCATAGCATTGTTTCTAATAGTTAATATTTGCACCAACATTTATTTAAACTTTACAGCAGTGTTATACTAAAAATAAATCAATGAAGAGCTTTTATATACTTATATTATAAATAATATATAAAGAGGAATGGCGCAAAAAATATATAAAAAATAATGAAACTTTCAGATAAAATACAATCTAAGATACGAAAAGATGATTTCAGTGTTTCGATTTTGAATGTATAAATTTTAATAATAAAGCATATTGAATACGGAAAAGGCTGATAACCAAATAATAACATTAATTAATTTAAATTTATCTTATTGGTACAATTATTGGTTAAGATTGCTTTTGTATCGTTTGATGTTTTATGTAAACTAGAAATCTAAATCAATAAACTGTATTTCTTCTCTATTACGGTCTAATAAACAAACAAAATCGATTACTTATAAGTCTGTTGTGTTCAAAATCAAGATTTAATTTAAGAATAAATAAATTGCAACAACAGAGTTTTTACATAAAAATTTTAATGTGCTTTTTTTCACTATTAAAAAAATGATTTAATATAAACAGTAAATTATTTAATCAAACCAGAGATATGATGCATCTGAAATTATCATAAAATGTTTATCATTAATTAATCAAAAGTAACCTCTTTGACTTAATAATATACTATCACAACTGATACTGCAGAACTGTATCAATTACTGTACTTTTATTTTACAGTTATTGTATTATCCTAACCTACGTTTATTGATAACTATTTTTCGAGAATTTAGCGAATTTCTGCTAGAAAAAATATCGTTTATCATATATAAATTGAAATTGTTTATACAGATTTCGTAAATATTAAAAGCAAGAGCATTAGTAGATTGTAAAGTAAGGGGTTTTTAAACATTGCAGTCTATTGTTTCTGTAATTTTTTATATTTAAACTCATTTGTACTAAATGTTACATGTGATGTCAATAATTATAAACTCACCTCTTAAATTTGACAATTGTAAAAACTGAAAGCCACTGACAATAATCTTAATGAATAGTATCAACAGGACTTATGAAAATAGAGGTTTATAAGTCATTAGAATGATGGACAGTGTTTTTGTTCGATAATTTAAATGCAGTATGGGAAAAATTATAAACTTTTCTATAATTTTATGTATAATATATATATATATATATATATATATATGTATGTATGTATGTATGTATGTATGTATGTATGTATGTTTGTATGTATGTTACTTGTATGTGTACAATAGTATACATCTGCAAATTTAAATGACTGATCAATTCTATTACTAGTTAAACATTGTTAAGCCTGTGAATATGTAGTTTAATGCAATACAAGGGAGAGTTGCATAGCGACGTTGGTCTAGTGCTTCTGGCGGAAATGACGTGAGCGCGGGCGTCGGAAATAGAACGACGCGTGGGGCGCCGGTGTAGTCGCCCGTCGATCCTGTCTGACAGGATGTATAAAATAATGAAAGATAAACAATAAATGCGAATGATGCTGTCGATATGATGCTGATGCCAGAGGTATGTTTATCTGCAGTAAGACTTAAATACGATATGCTTAATATTCTATCTATAGAGCAAATTAATATATTTAAATTTTTATTATATTCGAATGATGCGATATTAATAGAATTATAAATTACTAATAGGTATCTCTAATATAAAAAAGTAAATGAAGAAAATTAAAATTTTTGTTTTATATATATATATATATATATATATATATATATATATATACATATATATATACAAATGCACATAAATATTCTCTTGTATATACGCTTATGTCTGTCGTGAACACAACATAAATGCTAATTTTTGAATTAAATTTAAAAATGCAATATTTTATTCTCAATTACCATGTATGTATAATGTGTATATTTGTAATAATATATAATACGTTTCACATGTATACAATGAATATTTTATAAATTCTACACAAATTGACACAGTGTTGAATTAAAGTAACCGTTTTTTCTGTTGTAGTTTAAGGTTATAAGTATTTGACACGTATGTCTTGAATTATTGTTATACCAATCGAACAATGTGTACTTTTTACAATAAAATCATATTTAATAGCAAATTATAAACGCATGGTTTTATCTTAAAACAAATCACTGGAAGCATATAGAATTGTCGAAATTTAAGAAATGTCGACATTTATGTTCATAAAGATGTCCTGGCTTAGCAATAATTTTCATTGATAGTTCACCTCATAAAAATTTCACAAGAAAATTCACTACAATTACTTCGATCTGCAGTGGTAAAGGGTACTCATTTTCTACGACGATGCTAGGTCATATGTTTGTCATGAAGAGTGACCTACATATTGATTATGGTTGGAAATGTTTCCCATTTTCTTATGGTTACTATCGAAATCTTTCAAACTGAAAGATGCCATTGAAAACGAAGAGTGATGCCTATCGTAAGTTTTGTAGATTGAAAAATAAATTATTTATATTGAGATATTGTACGATGTATGATTTCAAGATAATAATAAAAATAAATAGTTTTTGGTGCCTATAGAAATGAAATTACTGTAAGTGTGTAAAGAAAAATATAAACTAACTTTCTGCCTTTTTAAATCCCCGTGTAGTAATTTTGCAAAAATAGATAGACTGCATTCTTTATCGATAAATGTATATTGCTGTTATATCAAACAGCTTCGCACTGCTCTTGTACGGTAAAACCTTGATATACCAGAACAGGATACACTGTACAATTTGTAATGGCTGTACATTCAAATTAAAAATAAACAAGACAACTCATAAATGATTCCGGAACTATAATTGTACATCATAATCCAGATTAGTGTCATTGACTATTCATCTGTTATTAGCCTTATTATCTGATTATATTGCTTTTGTTTTAAAAGTTTTATTATATACGTACAGTAACAATATCATATATATATATATACACATCCACATTTTCACATATAGATGGAAACGAGCGTTGTTCCTCGCTATTAATGATCTACGTATATGTGTTTGGAACAATTCCAGGAATATTGATGATTTCTGTGAATAGCTTTTATTCCTTTGGTTGATACCATTCAAAATTTCTGGAACATGACTGCTGGAACATTGTAGTTTTAAAAAACAAATCACACTCAAAGGAAACATAATTGTAGTATTTAAAAATATATTTATTTTTTTATACAGGGCGGTGCATAAAGATCTCCCACATTTTGAAAGGGTATATAAAAAATGTATTTATTTCTGAAAAGTACATAAAAATGTTTTGTTTTAATGGATTTTAAAAATCATATCAGACAAATGGCGGCCGTCGTTGGCAATACATTGCTAAAGACGGTCCCGGAATTTCTCAATACTCTCCGGGTCATCTCAGGTGGAATGGCGTCGATTTCCTGTCTGATCCTTTCCTTCAAATCCTCAAGAGATTGAGGACAATGTTTGAAAACCTTTTTCCTTCAAGTATCTGCAAAGGAAAAAGTCACATGGGCTTAAATGTGGCGACCGTGTCGGCCATCCCACGTCTTCCCTTAAAGAGATCAAACGTTCAGGAAACATTTCCCCAAACACTCGAGCGAACGTCGTGCTGTGTGATCTGTGGCCCCGTCCTGTTGAAAGCACACATGTTTTGTTGAACCGCACACGTTTTGTTTTGTTGAAACCATACATTGTCCAGTTTGGGGCGCAGAAAGGTCTCCAACATTTCAACATACCGGTCAGAGGTCACAGTTACTGTTGCATCACCTTGCTCAAAAAATCGGAAACTGCACACCAAACAGTTACGCGAGGAGAGTGGAGTGGTCGTTCGTGGAATTCACGAAGGTTAATGTTCAGCCCAATAGCGAAAATTCTGCTTATTTTCGGCTCCACTGATATGGAAATGAGCCTCATCGCTACTCGGAACAGCTGCACCTATTCAAGAATTTTCGCACTTAAGGCTCTGCAGTTGATGTGATCTCTCTCTCTCTCTCTTACTTAATTCTTGAACGAAAATCATTTTTTAAGGATGAAATTTTAAATCTGCATGCAGAATCCTCCCTAAACCCCGACTTGGTATTCTCAGTTTCATGACATGCTTATGATGCCTTTGTGATTGCTGAATGAATGCTCTTACTGCTTCCACATTTTCTGACGTTCTAACGGTCTGCCAGATAATTTTTTTTCAGTGTGGATCCAGTTACCCAAAGATTAGAAATCCATATCAAAATCGTTTTCTGATCTAGTACAGATACATTTCGACCGAGCGCGAAGCGTGTACGGAACGCTCTCGGCGTCGTTATCACGGAACCGTTGTTCTCATAATACGCTTAAACAACAAAGCCCTGATGTTTACCGGTCTAATTCATGATGGGTACTAAAAACGGCAGAGCCCAACCTACCGAATTAAATCTACTCCACATTTTTACCCCCACTACATCTCACACAGTGCCTCTTCAAAATAGAAGATTTTTATGCCCCATTCTGTATAATATCCGCTTTTTACAGACATGTGTGATACTGTTTAGAAATTACTATTTAGAAATATTTAAATGTATTAAAAAATAAATTGAATATCTCTAACGATTGAAATTTTATGGAATAACAAACAATTTGATGTTATTTAAAGATTTTATTATCCTGTCATAGATATGACAAACAATATTATACACAAATATAATGATCGAATTCGAATTGAAATATATTATTATTATTATTGATTAAATTCTTGTCGACATCGAAAAATATAATGAATAAAAAATTAAATTATAGATCTAAACGGAAAATTTTAATTGAAAAGGCATTGCGTGCCTTGTCCAAAATTACCAATCGTCTTCATACACTCCAGTAGTTCTTAACAAGTCATCGTCTGGGTTGTGTTTATCTGTCTTTGTATTAATATCCTACACGCTTCCCTTTGATTTTAGTCAGAATATACAACGACAGTTGTGCTACATATTATTATCCAATTTTAGTTACAGAAAGTTGAACGTATTAAATAATAATAATATAAATAACAATATTTTACAACATTACCTGATTTAGCTCCGTCTGATTTCCCGTTTTTCTCAAGCCTGTCGCAGCCTTCGACCTGTCTCCGACAGATTAATCATGTTTTTAAAAACATTGAGTAGTTTCCTACGAGAAAATGTTTTCAAAGGTAAAGCATCAGCTCAAAGCGCTTTCGATGAATTCGTTAATTCCAGGACTCCAGAACTCTATCTTGTACGAATAAACAAACTTGTTTCCCGTTGGGAGAAATGTCTGCAGACCAATGGTCTTTATTTTGATTAATAAAAATAATTTTTAACTGATATATGTATTTTTATACTCGATACGTAAAAACCGCAATTATTTTTGCACCAACCTGATACAAAAAAAAATTGTGTTCGTAGTTTGCCAAGAGTGTATTTGAAAAAGTATATGTGATTTGGAAAAGTCATTGATAAAGAAAGTAAACAAGAATGAACCAATTACACTGCCCTTACAGTATACATAACGGAAATAACTTTGGATCTGAAAAATCATTTTTAAGTCCAACTATATGAGTTATGTTGAGGTATGATTAAATTCATCGAACTATTTAAATGCCTTTGAATGGATGTCTCCAATATCCAAAACATCCAATAAAATTTAAACTTAATTTACAAATTGTGGTTCCCATATATATATATATATATATATATATATATATATATATATATATAAACATAATACTCTCATACAACTGTGCCATCGACATTTTTAGCATTTTATAAATACCTTTGAGCGGAAAATGGTACCACTCAGCTTTCCATGTAGGTAGGTGTTATGTAAACGTTCCCGATCCCATGACCGCGTAACATGCGAACAACGGCGACGTTCGATATGGAGGGCGCGAGATCTCCTCGCGCGCGCGATCCGGCACAAGCTCGTCGGCTGGCTGTAGGTGGTTACTATAGCAACCGCTTGAACGCGAGCCAAGTTAGCAGAATGACGGAAAAACTGGGTTTTCCATCCACACACACCGATCTATCTACCTATCTGCCTGCATGCTTACCTACCTTACTGCCTATCTACTATACCATGATAGTCGTATTATACTCTAGCTAGTTCCCTATTTTCTAACAGTAGAACATCAGCTTGGTTTGCTTGATGAAAACACCCACGTGCATGTATGTGTGTGTGTATGTATATATATATATATATATATATATATATATATACATACATATAATGATGATCTTAAAATTGAACAAAAATAATAGATTTCTAATATTCATAAGTTATATATTGATTATGAATAAGAATTGGAATTTTTCAGGTGTAATTTGTTAATACTCATACATCTCACTAACAATAGACTAACCAAAAGTACACACTGACCAGAAAAAGTATTCATACAGTTGGAAATTTTAAACAAAATGCTAATTTTCTCTTTAAATTAAAGGTGTTCTTTTAGAATTTTCACTATTTTGTTTTAGTTAAACCCATATATGTTTCACTTATAATTATAAATTTAATTTTCATTAATACACTTTTCCAGGAAACTAAAAAATATGCAACGCAAAAGTATTCAAACAATTGATAAATAACCATCAAAATGTAATGAAATTTTTAAAGTAATATTTTGTAGGGTTACATTGGCATTACTTACAGCTAGAAGTCGTTTTGGTATAGATTTAACTAAGTGTTCTGTTTGTTCAGGCGTTATTTTGCTTCATTCTTCTAAAAGTATCCTTTTTAACTGTTCTTTATTGGAAATGTAATGTTTTCTGATATGCTCTTCGATAAGGGCCCACAGATTTTCTATTGGCTTCATGTCTGGCGATTGAGTAGTTTCCAATACATGTGGGCAATTATAAATGATCCACTGGCACCCATTTTAAGCGGTGTGCTTCGGATCGTTATCTTGTTGGATATAAAAACCTGGATCTATTCCCATATGTATTGCACTTTCTTTAAAATTATTTTTTAATAAGTTTTAGATCAAGTCCATTATCCCATGAATTATCACTAAGTTATCTGGACCTCTGGCCGACATGCAGCCCCACACTATTACTCTTCCGCCACCGAATTTAACAGCTCTTTGAAGATTTTTAGGATTGAGTTCTTTTCCAGGTTGTCTTCAAACTATAATACGGTCATTCGATTCAAAAATGTTGAACTTATTCTCGTCGGAGAAAATTACGTTATCCCAAAAATTTGGAATCATACCTAAGTACTCTTTTGCAAACTCTAGACGTTTTTTCCTGTTTGATTCACTTTATGCAAGTTTTCTTCTAGCAACTCGAGCTCGATATACGGCTCAGTGAATCGTTCGGAAAATCGAGGTGCAACACTGTATGTTCCTTAACAACACCCACATCAAAAGCATCATTTTGTTTACAAGCAGTTTCTGCTGCTTTACCACCCGTTTCGAACTCTTACAAAAAATTCTGTTATTTTCTTTTTTTTATCTTTAATTCAATAGTCTAATTTATAGCAAAATTAACTTTATTAAGTTAATGTTACCAAAATACAGACCGAAAAAGGCACTTTAAAATGGTATTAACATGAGCACGATGAAATGACACTTTCATTGAAAAAATAATGTTAGAATTCAGAAAAAAATCAATTATTTTCCTATCAACATAATATCTAGTAATTTCTATTTACTGAAATATATTTAATTAAAATTGGATGTTTTTTGAAAAACTTAAAAATGTGTCCAAGATATATGAAATTTTTGATTGATAATTTGAACGAAACGTATATTTTCATAAATTTAATGTAATTTAAAAATACAAAAAAATATTGATGTAATTACAT
>CM068320.1:9457500-9642500 GCA_034766995.1 Acanthacorydalis orientalis | reverse complement strand
AGTGTAAAACTGATGATATTTATTCAAAATATTGTATTCACTGAAGTTTTAAAGTAAAAAAATCGTTACAACATTTTATTTTGTTTTTAATTTTTATAAAATTTTCCAATAAAAATTTTACGACTTACATTTTACACAGATTATTTGTTCTCATAATTTAATTTCTGTTATTTGTTAGGGGAGAGCAAACGCCAACGAGCAGTGGTCGAAGATCCCTTTGGGGGTTGGTGAGTGTAGCGAGTAAGAGGCAGAACCGCCTGGTTAATAAAGAAATATGTTTTAGAACAGAGACATTCAACTTTTTCGAATTTTCAAATAACTGAATAGTTAAACATATTTTTTATATCCCATTTTATCATCGTTACTTCTTCCAAGACTTCTTTTAGTCTTGCTTCATTGCATAGTAACCTGCAATTATAAGTAGGGGTGCAAAGTTTTGGAACTAGATAGGAAATTGACAGAGTGGCAGTGGGTGTTTAAACCTCAGGGATTCTTCACATCCTCTGCCTTCTTACCTTTCCGATTCCGACTACTGCCACAGTCGGAGGCAGTCAAGCCTCCGAAGAATGAAGGGTATTGTTTGTTTGTACTATTCATTATAAATCACGACTTGTCCCGCTGATCCCACTTGCGTCCTGACGAGCACTACTTTTCATTTTGGTCGGAATTCATTTCAAAGTTTTCACTATATGGTTAAACCTGCCAATATTAAAAAAATATTGTAGTACATCTTCTTGGAATTCCATTACAAGTAGGAATTGCGGGTGAGGATGAGTAATAATAAATAATAAAATAAAATAAAAATGAATTTTATTGATCTTAAGTTGGTACAGGGCCGGGTTTGGCCTTATGATTTATAAAATTTGTGCGGTGCCCTTACCACATTTGGTATTTAACCGCTTTGTATGTGTGGATTGTGTTTGAGTTTTGGTGATTTTTATTAATGTCTCTACTTGCGTTCCGGGAAAAATTTTCAAAAAACCGGGAGTGAGGATGAGGTGATATATATGTATATATATGTATGTATATATATATATATATATATATATGTGTATGTGTATATATATATATATATATATATATATATATATATATACGTATATACGTATATATATATATGTAATGAATCACAAATATATATAAAAAAATGAGTAGTAAATTGTATAATTTGTTGTTCAATGAAAGATGTAATTTTCATTAATGTATTTAATAATAATTGTTGTTATTAATATTGATAACTTTTTATGTTAGCAATTTAATAAAAATAAAATTGATAAAATTTGTTTAAAAACATTTTCTTTTTATAAATATAAAAATAATCATATTGTGTTTCTTTATAGTAAATTGTTAAAATTTTTGTCTATTTTTCTAAAGTTTGTATATATGTATATATTATATATATATATATATATATATATATATACTTTTGTTTATAATAATATAATATTGACTTCTCTAGTTACAATTTTTTTTTAAAAAAAATGGGTTATAATCCAATATTACTTTCACTTTTTATTATCTAATTAAGTTCCAGCATCAATAGAAAATGTAAATGTAAATTTTCGTTTAAAAAACAATTCCAAACACAAGCCTGTTTAAATTGAAATCGTTCACTTAACCACACTATATCTATAATTTTAGATTTTGAACGAAGTCAAGTGAATTTGCTGGTTAGCAAGTGTGTTATCACTATACCAGTGTTTCCCAGTCGAGATTCCTTATTCGAATCCACGAATCTCTTGAGATTTGTAAGATGTGCCTGTAAGGCCCATATAGTATTTTTACAAGATAACACATTTATTTCATCTTATCCGTATTTATGGTATTGTGTGCAATATTGAGAATCGATGATGTACGATGAATGTGCAGCATCACAGATATTGGAATTAACTTTGTTATGCATAGTGTCATTAAGGATATTATGTTAAATATAATCAAATATTCTATGCTATAAGATTTTTATTCAGGATTTATTTTACATGAATTACATTTCGGTAAGAAATCCAAACAATCACAGTTTTATTTTTTTATATTTCTAAATTTGCTGCTTAGAGTGAGTTAACTGCATTTAACTAAAAAAATGAATTATTATATTATGAAACGGCTGTTATTTTAAGTCATATAAAAATGTAATTGTTGTTAAAATTATTTTTCATTATAAAAAAAAGTTTAAACAGTTAAATATATTTAGATAAGACTCTTGTAGTGTTTACTTGGTACTAGTTTATATAGATATGAATTATATTATTTTGTATTATATATGATATTTAATATAAATTAACAACGTATCATTGATATTTAATGGGAAAATTTCGTGTCTAGTTAATAAATCCTTCGTTAAATTGTATGAGAACGATTTGTTTGTTAAATGTAAAAAATGTGCAGTGAACAAATAATCATAGAAAAAACGTTACTGAAGATTATTATGCAGTCCATTTTAATTTTTTGTGAGTCCTGTATGTATTCTACTTGCTGTAATCAATAATTGCGAATATATTAGAATACACAGATGAGTACTGTATAGTTATTACGTTATCATCTTTTGTGTATATATATATATATATATATATATATATATATATATATATATATATATATATATATATATATGAAATTATCGATTTTCAAACGAAATTATTATTCAAACGGGCAGAAACAATGATTACTAATGACAATATACTTAACAAAATTTTTGTTACATATATTAATACGAGAATATAATTAAACAGGATTAATTAAGTCATCCTTAATTTGAACAAACAACGTATGTATGAGCGTATACAAATATGAACTGTATTGCATGTGTCATATTTCGCAGAACCGTTTTTGTAATTATTCTACATTTATATTCTCAATTTAGCTTTTGCGTTATGCGAAATTTGTCCATTTTTCGCATTCGATCGTCCTCAAAAACGTATATTTATATTTTATTATTCGACTCATCAACTAACATAAAATATGACTCATTTTTCGCAAATTTCTGTTGTTTTCGGTTGAAAAATAAACTTAAATAATCCAATTAATATTGATGTTATTGTTATAAAATGACATACTCATATTGTTAAACATTATGTAAAAGTAATACTTCGATAAAAACGGAAACTTATATAGTGTACATTAGTTAAAACATCAGTTAAAACATTGTCAGTGATGATTAGATACGCTAATTTATTAACATCTATTGTATAATAAGTAGTAACTTTTATTCTGATAGATTTTATTATGAATCACATTACAGGCTGAATTATACAAAAAATGTTGGAGACAATCATCAAAAAATACTCCTAAATATTGGAATTTTGTACATTTCAAAACTTAATTCAAAAATATTTTTTTAACATGATGACTGATATAGTGATGAATATAACCATAAATAATGAGTATAACTGTCATGGTTATTGTCGTTAAAATTTTTATATTTGTTAAAAAATAAATGTATGCAACATTCATAAATATATACTATTTATTTTGAAATACGATTCATTACATACATATACATATATATATATATATATATATATATATATATATATATATATATATATATATATATATATAGGGGGGAGACAATATAAATAAATTGCGTTAATTCCAATCATGTATTAAAGAACTGGAAATTGAAATACAGTATTGTTTAAGAAGTTTAAATAATTCCATTTTTATATTCCATAATATGTAGATTAATAATGTATGAAAAATAATTATTGTAAATCAAAACTTATCATTAAAACCATTACTATCGTATTTAATAGATAGATATGTATCATTTTGTCTTATAGGTTATTAAATCAATTTCATACATTTTTTTAAATGTACAAAAGTGTAGTGAATAACATTTTTGTGTCTTTTTTTATTTAAATCTATACAAATTAGATTATTGTACTTTGTATTAATCATTTGATCGATTCAATCGTATTTGTGTTGAATGAATATGAAAGTGGTTTGACGTTATCATATTGTTCCTTGTAATATTTCTGAGAATTGATAAACGTAATTCTACAAACGTATAATCAAGTACATACATATGTTAAAAAAGAACAGAGCATATATTTCATATTGGAAAATAAATTCAATATCTTAAAATGTACAGATTTTTATATTGAATTTTAATTTTAAAATAAAATGAATACGCGTATTTTAATACTATAGACGTAAATTATATTCGGTTGAATATCCATATTGTTTTAGTTAATGTGCCATTTTTATTTTCTAGGCGGATTTATCGACTTCCATGCCGCTTATCCGGAATGGTGTGATAGCTGTTCGGCATTACTGTTGGGCGAAGTTCCAGGAACTGGTCCAGGTTTGCCTGGTCCCGAAACACTTCCATTAATGGGCCTTCGTTCGTTGCGCATATCGCCAGGCGCACATCCACATCGTGCTCCGCACCTGAGTTGTGACAGTTTATCGTCCGCAGCTAATAGTTCCACAGACAGTTCAGATACAGATGATCGATGCGACAGTTCATTAGGTCAGTAGTTCAATGCAAATATATATATATATATATATATATATATATATATATATATATATATATCGAATTTGTGTTCTGCAAGCTTTCCTATATTTATCTGTCTGGTAATCTGTCTATATATATATATATATATATATATATATATATATATATATATATATGTGTGTGTGTGTGTGTTTAATATTTTGTTTGGATAACACAGTATCTTATAACAAATAAACATATATTAATAATAACACATATAACTTTTAGGTTATAGCTATTGAATATAAATGTATTGGTTGTAGCAATATTGCACTATTTTATAGGGAATATATATATATATATATATATATATATATATATATATATATGTGTGTATTTGTATATATATATATATATATATATATATATATATATATATATATATATATATAATGTGTATATAAATATATATATAAGTATATATATGTATATGTATATAAGTATATATGTATATATATATGTGTATATACGAGGTCAGACAATTAAGTAATGCGACCGATTTTTTTTCTCGACCTGTGGTAACACTGCGAACCTGTAACTCCGCCACCGTAATAGCAGATCCCTACTCTCTCGATTGAGATCTTGACCACCCTCGTACGATCATTTCTTCGCCAGCTGTTTAGTGTTTTGTAACAACGCGCGAGTAGTGCATGTCACGAAAATGGAACAGAGCCCACCGAATGAACATCGCTCAAGATTGTCTCGAGCAGGTTGAAAGTGATCCTACTCTTCTCGATCGAGTTATTACTGGTGATGAAAGTTGGTTCTTTCAATATGACCCCGAAACTAAACGACAAAGCCAACAGTGGCTGTCCCCTGGAGCACCAAGGCCAAAGAAGGCGAGAATGAGCAAGTCCAAAGTGAAAACCGTGTTGATTTGCTTCTTCGACAGCAAAGGGGTGGTTCACAAAGAGTTCGTACCACCTGGACAAACCGTAAATCAAGTATTCTACCGCAATGTGCTCGAAAAATTACGAAAAAGCGTGCTCAGAGTGCGTCCAGAGATCGCGAAGACTTGGGTTCTGCATCACGACAATACTCCCTGTCACAGTGCGTTCAGTGTCTCTCAGTTTTTGGCGTCTAAAGGCATCGCAACGTTACCACAACCGCCCTATTCACCGGACATGTCACCCTGCGACTTTTTCCTATTCCCGTATATGAAAAAATTCGTCAAAGGTTGACATTTTGACTCCGTTGAAGATATCCAAGAATCTGTGACGAGGGTACTCGGAGAGGTCCCACAAGAAATGTTCCAGAATTGTTACGAAAACTGGAAAACTCGCTGGAATAAGTGTATAGATGCGGGAGGGGACTACTTTGAAGGGGATCGCAGCGATGTACCTTAATTTTTAAATATACTCGATTTTTGAATTTTGTCGCATTACTTGTCTGACCTCGTATGTATATATATATGTATATATATATATATATATATATATATATATGTATATATATATGTGTATATATGTATATATGTATGTATATATATATATATATATATATATATATATATATATGTATATATATATATGTATATATATGTATGTATATGTATATAATATATATATATATATGTATGTATATGTATGTATATGTATATAATATATATATATATGAAACCTCAGTTATCTTTGTTTTTAATATCATACATATTTTTATCTTACCATAGTATCGATGATGATAGTTAAATTAGACTTGAATTACTTTGTAAAGAAACAACAATCATATTCATTAATTGACTTTAAAGATTATTATTGATTTGAATAAAGGGATTTCTAATAGGGACGGATTTTTTTAAGAAGTTTTACTCATATATCACGGATGCCAAACTGACAGCTGTATATTTTTTGATATTTCTTAAGTTTTGACTTTGCCGTTTTTAGTTATGGCTTCGTATAACAACAAAACAACGCATTGAAATAATACAATTGTTTTATGAAAATAGCCGTTCTATAAAAAATACATTTCGTAAATTACGCGATATTTATTCTCTACGTACTCATCCATCAGAATCAACAATTCTTTGATTAGTGAGTAAATTTGAAAAGACTGAATCGGTTAAAGATAAAGAAACACTAACACGTGTTCATAGTGCTCGTTCTGAAGAAAACATTAACTTGATTCGTGAGTGTATTGGAAGTGTCAAGAATGTCAATTTCACGACGTTCACAACAATTGAGCCTTTCACAGCTGACCACATGGCGTATTTTGTGTACCGATTTATTCTTGAAGACTTGTAAGGTTCAATTAACACAAGAATTGAATCTAGCAGACTATTTGCTTCGTCGGAGATTTATTAATTGGATACTGTAACAACAAAATGGTTTTTATGAAAGACATCTTTAGCAATGAGGTTCATTTCGAACTCTGGCTACGTTAATAAGCAGTACTACTGAATTTGTGGTGGAGAAAATCCGAGGGTGTTCGTTGAGAAACCACTGCATACAAAAATAATGATTATTTTGTGTGCACTTTAGTCCGATGGATTCATTGGCCGTTACTTTTTTGAGAAACAGGCTGATAAAGCGATTACTGTCAATAGAGAAAGACACCGAAACATAATAAAAAAAAATTGTGGGCATACTAGAATGCTATTGATCTGAAGGTTATTTGGTTCCAGCAGGACAGTGCAACAAGCCGCACAGCTGATGACATAATTGATTTATTGAAGATGACATTTGCTGTTCGCGTTATTTCCAAAAATTGAGACATAATCACCGAAATTCTGCGATTTAACACCATTGGACTACTATCCTTGGGGTCACATTAAAGGACAGGTGTACACCAATAATCCTAAAACAATTCCCGACCTAAAAGATGAAATCCGATTAGAGTAATTGGTTGAATAGAGCGCCAGTTGTGTAGGGATGTTATTGAAAATTTTAACAAAAGAATGGTTACTTGTAAAAAAGAATGCGGAAGTGACTGACACGATATTATTTTTCATTTATGAATGGCATACCCCCAACTATTATTTACAATAGATAAACTTGAAATTTCAGCGCAAATTCTGTGTTTTATTTCAAATTAAAAAAATGCGTCCTTATTGGAAAACCATTTATTGTTATTGTATATACATAGGCTCTACTACACAACGCAAAAATACTTGAAACACCTGGTATTCGTTAATTTACAACGCACTATTATTTCATTAAATCTGATAAATACAGTTACCATAAATGTCACTTTGAATACTATAAGTTCAATACCTAATTTATAGTATATCAATTTTTATAAGGATACCTTTAAATTCATAATAGGTGTCGATCGATGTTTTTAAAATTAACTTTGTTTATTTTTTTTATAAAAAGCACTCGATGATAATTATATTAATAGCAAATCCAGTGAAAAATATGATAATTATATTAATAGCAAATCCAGTGAAAAATATAATTTATTGCGTTAATTTAATCTTAAAAATATTTTTCATTTTTTTCAGTATTATTTAACTTTTTTATATATATTAGGCAATTATTAGTAAAAACGATGATACACAAGTTATTTTTCATAATTTGTTAATCGTGTTGTTTTCTTACACATACTTATAAATCAGTAATATAAAGAGAAAAGATGCAAGAAAATTTTAAAAAATATAACTAAATTGTACATTTTTAAATGTTTCTAATACATTATCATTATTTCGTCTGTTTATTCGACCGTTTTGAGTCTTTTTGTATTTTTTTTAATCATTACTTTATACTGTCCATGGAATGTTTTCTCTTTTTGCAAAATGCAGAGTCGGTTTTCGTTTCCAATTCTATAATTTTATTCATATATCACTGACTCGCGTTTATTTTCGAGATCATTCTATTCTTCATTTAATTTTTCCTTGCTATACTTTATATATGTTCTCTCTCTCACACACACACACACGTGTATATATATATATATATATATATATATATATATATATATATATATATATACAGAGCATATACACGCACACATACACATATTTTTCGTATTAAATTTGAATAAATTTACAATTATTATAGGTCTTGAAGATGACAGAGATTTTCCTGTGGAAATCCTTCCTCACTTGTATTTGGGAAACGCAGCAAACAGTGAAGATAGTCAAGCATTGGCAAGGCATAGTATTCAGGTAAGATATTTTATCAAAAAGATACATTTTACTTTAATGCAATTGGACTCGTACTAAAGCTAGAAATTTCATGTCAGGAATTATACTAGAGTTTCTGTGGAGTAAAATTACCTTCTTTTATTATAATAAATTATACTAACGAACTGGTAATAATGTAATTAATTTTTGATCACAACTATTAATTGTTAGAAAATAAAAATGTCAATTCATATTTATACATGTTATTCATTAATAGAAAAATATTTGTTTTTTTAAAAATTTCGACATAAAATTTATCACAAAACAAATTCAGACACTGACTAAATTCACTTTTACAATGAATAATTTGTTCATTCTAAAAACCACCGTTTTTCCGATCAACAAAATTCAATAAATTATAATTGATTCATTTTGAATATTTCTGTTCAGAATGCCAAGGTACAGAAAAATCTCTTTTGTATCCTAGCGATCTGAGAATGATGAAGTTGCCATCAAAATTCGCATAAGCGATAATCGAAAATAATCAATAATAATTTATTGAATAATTTATATATATAGTTATATGTTGGTTCTTAGAAAATGTTACTTTGTAATTGAAAATTAAAGATGTCTGAACATTTGAGACATATTTCCAAACTTAAAAATATTTTCAATTATTAAATTTTATCTTCGATGTTAATGAGTACAAAATATTAGAGATAAATAGACAAGATAATTCCACTTTTAGATTAGGAATTTCTTTATTTTTAGATAATTCATTCTGCGACAAATTTCTTAAACATTTGTATAATTTTTATCTATATTTTGATAAAAGTAAATTTATCTGTTTGTGTAATTTACAAATACTTTATGTACATATTATTTTTCTGAGCATTTTATTAAGACATTAATCTATGAAATATCATTAATGGTTTTCATTTTAAGTATTCAACAAATAAACATGTCTATAAAATACCACTGATAAATTTGTAAATACACGTACATTGACATAACTAAAAAAATAATATTCAATAAATCATTTATTCAACATTGAAACATTTTCATAAAACTCGTATTAATTTTTATTTTTATTAGGTTGGTAGGAAAAGAATTGTGGTTTTTGTTTTCTGAATTCTAACCTTATTTTTTCCAATGGAAGTGTCATTTCATAATGTTCATGTTAATGTCATTTTAAAGTGCATTTTTCGGTCTGTATTTTAGTAATGTTGACTTTGGTTTTATTATTAATTTTACTTCAAATTGGGCTATTGAATTAGAGATGAAAAAGAGGAAAATAAGAGCAAATTTTCTGAATTAGTACAAAACGGTTGGTAAAGCAGCAGAAATTGCTCATCAATTAAACGATACTTTTAATATGGGTACTGTTAAGAAATGTACGGTGTTAAGGAATGGTGTTTCCAAAAATTTCGTGCTGACGACGAGAGCTTTAAAAATGAAAAAGGTTGCGAGCGACCTTCTTCAGTTCATAACGACCAATTGAAGGCGTTAGTTGAATCAAAACTAGGCACACCGATTCGAGAGCTTGCACAAAAATTAAGCGTTGTCATCCAACAGTTCTGAACTATTTAAAACAGCCAAGAAAATTAAAAAAAGAGAATGATTTATATGAATTTGAATACTACGTTGGTCAAAAAGTTTCTGGAATTTTCATATAAAACGCAAAATATTTGATATTCAACCAATTCTCGATGCCATCACTCGTAGACTGTTATCGATTTTTCCTTCAGCTGATCCAGCGAAAATTTCTCAATGGCTTCAACAGAGTCAACACGGCGTCTTCTCAACAGCAATTTAAATTTGGGGAATAGGAAAAAGTCACACGGGGCTTTGATCTAATAAGGTGCTTACGGAATGATGTTGGTCTAGTTTTTAATCAAAAAAATCGCGATCAAACATTGAAGTGTGAGCCGACGCATTGCGCGATGTAAAATCAACGAGCTACTTGCCCACAATTCTTTTCGATTTTTGTGGATTGCTCCGCGCAAACACTTCATATCACCTAAGTAATATTTCTTATCGATTGTTTGATTCTTTGGAAGAAATTCGTTGTGGATCACACCACGATAATCGAAGAGAACAGTTGAGAGAAATTTTGATCTTTGATCGATTTTGGCGCTTTTTCGATTTCGGTTCTACTTTATTACGCCATTCGGACGATTATTGGTTTGTTTCGACCTCAAATCCGTACACCAAAGTCTCGTCTCCAGTTATGATGCGTTCCATAAACATGGGATCCTTAAATTTTTCAGGTACCATCTCGGTGGCAACATATTTACGACGCTGTTTTGGCTCGAAATTTAGCGTTCTTGGCTCGAGTTTCACTGCGACATGTTTGAAGTGCAAAGTATTGGTCAAGATACTTTGGCAAGATCCATACGATATGCCATCATCAACAATCTCTCGTACAGTCAATCGACGATCATTCGACGGGCGCTAATGACCTTAGCTATCGAAGCGTCCTAAAACCCCAATAACTAACTAACGATCATTCAGTATCAAATCGTTCACTTGTTGAACATGTTCTTCATCGGTAGATGTCGACGGTCGTCTCGATTGAGGGTGATGTTTTACTGATTCTCGGCCTTCCTTAAACTGTATCACTGGTATACCCACGTTTTTAATAAACATTTCATCAGCTGTTCACAAATGGTTTAAGAAATCGCAATAATTTTTGGTATAGATTACAGTGGAAGGATTACCAACATTATCATTTTAAAAAAATATAACTTTGGGTTGTGCGCGGTGCTTTTAAAATAGAAATTCCGAAAACTTTTTGACCAGGATAATATATCATGTGGAAATTAAAATATTGTAATGGTTTTATAAGTAATCTAGAAACATTATTTTTTCTTATTTAAAAAGAAATGAAATTAAAGTATATTAGTGAAAGAAACAGCCTAATATATCTATGTTTTTTTTTGAACTGATTTTATATCTTACATATTCTTATCAGATAGTTATAATTATACTTGTTTGTTTTAATATCTGTAATTCCATCTTTGTCTTGTCTAGCTGTACTAAGTCCAGTTTAAGCGCTCATGTATTATTCTGGTATATTTTTTTAAGTAATTATTTATATTTAGTTTTTTAATATATATTTGGTTTGTTTAGTTTTTATTTTATCGGTAGCAGAATAGTGCAAGAGTAATTTTTATTGTACCAAAACCATCAAGATAAAATAAAATTATAATAAGATTAATGATTTAAACTTTTTAAAAAGTTAAATTCGTTTTTGTTTTTAGTACGTACTGAATGTAACTCCGGACCTTCCAAATGTATTCGAAGATATGGGTAACATAAAATACATGCAGATTCCAATTGCAGACCATTGGTCGCAAAACCTTGCCAGCCATTTTCCTAGTGCCATAGAATTCATAGGTAAGTTGATACCATTACAGATTTTACATTTCTTTCTTTCATAATTATTAAAACTACAATAACTAGTGACAAAACTTAATAAAAATTAAGAACATCATCTGCGTTCTATGTATGTATCCGTTATGGGAACAATATTTAAGTGTATTTTTTTTTCAATATGCTCCGTTAATTTTTTATTTCAGAAAAAAATCATACATTGTTAGTAAAAATTTTTTATTATATATATATATATATATATATATATGTACATATATATATATATATATATATATATATATATATATATATATATATATATGAATGTGTCTGTACGTATATATATATATATATATGTATGTGTGTATATATATATATATATATATATATGTATGTATATATATATATATATATATATATATATATGTATATATATATATATATATATATATATATATGTATGTATATATATATCTATATCTATATATGTATATGTATATATGTATGTATGTATGTATATATATATATATATATATATATATATATATATATATATATATATAGCTATGCATATAGCTTATAAATATTTATATATTTTTATTTGAAGAGTTACAAAATAGTTTTTTTATTCTATATTTATCTATTCTTCTGTATAATATACCTAGAATATTTTTTTTAAATCTGTCTAATGTATTTTAATATTAGAGAAGAAAAAGTGAATTTAATCCAACCCCGTAAAAAATTAAAATACATTTCTTTTTTTGATTTGATCTTGCTCCAACACTCAAGTATAAGAATTGTGGAATCCAATTATTTATTTTCTCCAAAAAATGATAAAAGCAAAAATCAATCTGACGGTATAATTGAAAAATGCATATTTAAAGATAAACATCTGATAATTATTTCTCTTCTGATTATTTGAAATTTACTGTTTTCATATACCAAATTTGAAAGCTCTATAAAAAATTGTTTGGTTTACCCGACCTCATCTAAACAATTTTACTTGAATGAATCATCTCAAAATAAGTTAAAAATGTATTTATTTTTATTAGTTTTTTTTCAATATTAACTCAGTCTTTGATTGAGTAAAAATTTTTCAGATGAGTTTTCAACAATTATTTACTATAAATAAACATATTGACAATATCTACATTGTCTAAAACTGAAATTTATCATAGAGTTTTATATGATCCAGTAGTTTTTTCATATTTTTTATAATAAATAATTATTAATACTTATTATTGGTTTTCTTAATTATTTGTAGCTGACAATTATTTTTTTTAGTTTTGCAAATTTCATACATGTGTTATTACTATAAATTAAAATTTGAAAAGAAATCAAACCAATAATTATGCCTTACAGTTTTTTTCTTAACGAACAGTATTTGTTTTTAACAACATGCTTTCAAAAAAACGACTAGAAAAAGAATTAATAAATTTCACTATATCTATATTTTAGATTTTCTGAGTTGATTTTTCTAATCTTTTCAAGTTATTATATTTCATCTATTGTTTGAAAATGCTTCTATGAAAAAGTAATGTCATAAATCATGCGATAATCCGATAATTACATTTTAGTTAAGTATTATATGTAATATCCAGGTTAATTTTTACGTAAGCACATGTTATTTTGAATATTTTTAATCCTTATGAAAAGATCCGTATGAATAAAATTGTTCATACATTGAGATCTCAAACGTATAAATTAAAATATAATAGGGTGTTTTAAGGATCAGAGTATAATTATTATTCGTATTTAATTTCTAATATTTGCAATCACTTACGTCTATTCATGTGTCCTGAAACACAAATAACGTATCATTAATTTTTTTTCATTTAGATATGTATAACATCATCACCCAGTATCAGAACGATCATTTAATATACCACCTTTATGTTCATTCTGTTCTGTTATAGGATTATACAGAGATCACACCCCCGCACAAGAAAATAAACTGTCCCTTTCACTGTGTTGTATCTTTTTTGCTCTAAATCAATATCAACACCATTCGCAGCTGTGCCACGCTATACTATGCGAACTTCGTGTTAGAAAGAGTCCAAACGACTTTCACAATAGTCGTTAAATTGTTTAAATTTATTAACATAAACTATCTTATACCACATGATTTCGATGTATTTTTGAAAAGTACTATTTTATATCATTTGTCTGTCTATTATCAAAAACTGATATCGAACACAATAAAAAAAAAATTCATTCAGAAATATTTCTGTATTCATAAGCACGCTTTTTAAAGTCTCATTGATAACAGTTGTTCTGTTTAATGAATAACTATTAGATAGTACGTCACTGTATGTGTGGGTATGTTGATATAAGACGAATTATTTATTATAAGCTTCCTATGAATGATATTTTATATTTAAGTTCTCCGGATAACATTTCGAAAAGGTGCATTTATTTATATATTTCATGATGTTTTAATTGGTGTGTTATATAAAATCTGTTATCTATAAATTTAAGTATTTTCATGTTTGTATTTGTATATAGTTAGGAGTAAATTCATGTTGTGAACGTTTAAAATGAATAGAGTAGATAATGGAAAGAAAAGGTACTCGTATAATATTATTTTTTGACCAGTACAATCAATTATAAAACGAAACCGAAAAATATATCCATTTTAATAATTCCTCTTTGTCTTTATATAGAATTAAATGCATATTTTTTCAATAGTTAATTCAGCACACGTATCATCTCTGTCTCTCATGAAGAATGTAGTTCATGCCGCGCATTTATTTTGATCGCACTCAGTTTTCTTTCACAAACTGTAGTTATATCTCACTTCAGTATTCTGTACACTCTGTCTCTGTTTTTTAGTACATAATACTACATGTCCTTTTTCAACTTATTGTTAGTCGTATATCGTAACTGCTGTAGTACCGTTTCATTGAGCGAAATATGAATGGACACCAAAATCTATATAGGTCAAATTGAATTCCATTGACAAAATCTTTCTCACTTAACAGATAGATATATTTTATAGAATGTGTATTTTTTTTTTAATGATTTTCACAATTTGAAATATAATTCGATCTTATACATTTTGTGTACGATTGAAAGTTTTTTGTACAAAAAAGAATAATAGACGAGAGAGAATCAAGCAGTGTTTCTGTAAGGTGGACTGTTCCAAATGAAGGGCGTTTTGAAATTGTTAAATGATTATTTATTTCAAAACTAGACTACCATTATAATTTTAGTTATATATATATATATATATATATATATATATATATATATATATATATATATATATATATTTATTTATTTAAATAATCTAATTTCCTCATATAATTTCAACCACTTATCTCAAACTAATTTTCTAGATTTTATGTAAATTATATGAATGCATAATATTGATTTTTGAGATAATTCATATAAACTTACTTAATACTAATTTTATATATATATATATATATATATATATATATATATATATATATATATATATATATATATATATATATATATACGGATTACTTTAATAAATACTTTAATTTTAAATAAAATATAAATAATAAATTTGTACCACTAAGATTTTCGTCTTTCATATTACACGAAATAAATTATTTTAATTATTTAAATATATTATGGTTATGTAGTGGGCACCATTTTTTTAATTGTGACATTAAATTTATATTTTTTATTATTTTCTTAAAGTTTAATCTTTCTTTATTCTCCTATGCCGATGTTAATTATTCAAAGTAATTAGTAAAAAGTAAAATATTTCCCAAATTTGATAATTCATTTCAATTAAGTTCCCATATTTTATATTTATTTTATTTATTGTATATTATGTATATTATTAAATAATTCATAAAATTGTTGTTAATATTAACATCGTTAACCACAAGAAAATAGATTTCTTAAAAAAATAAAACATTAATGAAATTATTTTTTTTTTAATTTGAATATATATTAATCTTTGAAAAGGTTTAAAATAAATATTAATTTATTATTTTGGATTTGCAAATTAACTGCTTACATTATACATATATGCATATATATATATATATATATATATATATATATATATATAGTGCCATTTGAAGACTTACGAGATTTGGCAATTTTATTCCCGAATTGACACTGCGGCATAAAATTAAATTAAAAATATAGCCGCATATAATAGTTCACAGTTTTATCAATAAAAGGTGATCAAACGAAGATCAAAAAGCTGCTAGTTTCTATGTAGAAATTTAGCACGTAATCTTCTTTTTGTCAAAGGAAAATCTGTGCAAAGTTCGTCCCGCACAGCAGTCTTACAGATGAGCAAAACAGGGAAAAGTTGCATCGTTCGCAGACTTCGTTCAGACTTATAGCGACAATGCAATTTTTAACTGCATTGTAACTGGTGATGAGTCATGGGTGTTTCAGTACGATTCTGAAATGAAACACCAGACGAAAAATCCAGAATCAAAGCCATACTAATTACCTTTTTCGACAAACATGGTGTAACCATAGATAATTTGTACCTGAAGGACCAACAGTTAATAGTGGATTCTACATTAGAGTGATAAAGAGAGTAAGAGATTATTGTAACGCATTTCTCGAATGCGACCGGAATTTTGAGAAGTTGTTGAGATCAGTCACTCACTCTGTTCACCTGACTTGGCATCAGCAGACTTTTTTTTCTCTTTTTTAAAGTGAAAAATGTTGTCAAAGGGAAAAAAATTCAGGATTTAGAAGATATTCAGAAAAATATAACTGGCGAATTGAAAGCAGTTTTTCGGATGCCTTTGCCGACTGTTTTCAAAAACTTTTAAAACATAGCAATAAGTATATTAAAGTAAATGCAGATTACTTTGAATAAATATCAAATATTTTTCGTGTTACTTAAATTGTTCCTTTTCTTTGTGCCAAAGAAGGCTTATAAGGTTCAATTAACACAAGAGTTGAAGCTATCATACCATTCACTGCATCTGAGATTTGTTAATTGGATACTGGAACAACACAATTTCTGAAAAAGTCATCTTTAGCGATACGGCTCATCTTGAACTCTGGCTACGTTAACAAACAAAACTCAAATCTGGGGTGAAAAAAATCCGAGGGTGGTGGTCGTTGAGAAGTCACTGCATATAGGAAGGGTGACTACTTGGTGCGCATTTTGGTTCGTTGGTGTCATTGGTCGTTACTTTTTTGAGAATCGGACTAGTAAAGCGATTACTGTCGATGGACAAAGATACCGAAACATGATAATCAATTTTTGTGGGCAGAATTGAATGATATTGATCTGGAGAACATGTGGTTCCAGCAGGACGGTGCAACAAGTTACTCAGCTAATGAAACAATTAATTTATCGAGGACGAAACTTCCTGGTCGTGTTATTTCCAAAAATGGAAACATTAATAAGCCACCGAGATCCTGCGATTTAACACCGTTAGACTACTTTCTTTGGGGTCATGTTAAAGGACAGGTGTATACTAATAATCCTAAAACAATTTCCAGCCTAAAAGATGAAATCCGAATAGTAAATGTTGAGATAGAGCTCCAGTTGTTCAGCGATGTTATTGAAAATTTGAACAAAAAAAATGGTTATTCACGTGGCGGTTCACTTACAAGATATTATTTTTCACTTATAAATGGCATACCCTCAACTTTTATTTACAATAAGGAAACTTGAAATTTCAGCGCAAATTCTGTGTTTTATTTCAAATTAAAAAATTGCGTCCTTATTGGAAAAACCTGCACATAGTATAAAAAAACCAAACGTACCTATTTAAAGTATCTTGTAATAATTCAAATCCACTTTATAAAGTTTATGTAAATGACAGTATATTAAAAATAAAGCGTATCTTTGTATAAATGTGCTTATTTTATTTCATATACTTGGGAGTTTAGTTTTTAAATAAATAATCAAATTTAATTGTATTAAACTATATAATTAGTTTTTAAATGACTTTTATAGTAAAGAATTATATTAAGATTATAATTAATAATAAATTATTACGACATATTTGTATACATTACTAAATATTTTGTTATATATGGATCAGTTATTATTAAATAATTTGCCTGTGTGGTAAATTTTCATTATTAATACATTTTTAATATAATTTTTTGTCTGTGATAATATTTACTTCAATATTATTTTTTTATATGTTATATATTGAAATATATTATGATTTATTTTCTGCTATTTTCAGATGAGGCGCGTTCCCGTAACAAAGGTGTTCTTGTACATTGTCTGGCCGGCGTATCGCGGTCTGTTACAATAACAGTCGCATACCTCATGTATAAATGTTCACTGAACTTAAATGATGCGTTTAATCTCGTTCGATCCCGCAAATCAAATATTGCTCCCAATTTTCACTTTATGGAACAGTTACATAATTTCGAACGTGAGCTCAAGCTTGATGTGTGTTCCGAAAATCCTGATGAGGTACTCGAGAGATTCGGTCGACGTGATCGCGATGACGATGACGACGATCCGACACAAGGACGACCGTCACTTGGCGATGATTTAGACGGCCATCAACGTCAGCATCGTCAACATCGGCACGAGCACCATCGACGCGAACAGCACAAGTACGATGAACGTCAGCGAAATCATCGTCAACAAAGGCGGAATTGCTCTCAGTGCGGCTCAAGTAGCACTTGCGAATGTTCGGCAGGCAACGTACGTACTACAGAGTTTCTTAGTCCGATAGGACAAATTGGTGTGTCACCTGATTCCGGCATCGAATTTGATAGATGGGGTTCAGGCACACCAGGTGAATGAGGTTTGCCGAGTAGCTCGTCGTCGCAGTGGCATTTTTAAAAATGCCGACTCCACGACGGGCTTCTCCAATATATCTGGCCATAGGCTCTCTGTATTTGGCTCTTCCCGGCGCCGCTATCTGGATTTTAACGACGGATGACGTAGTCAGTACCTATTCCATGAGTTTTTGTATGGAAATATCTGCGACATTGGACGAACTCGGAAATAATTTGTTGATTCATTTGTAAATGTTTGGAACTTATAATAGATATATTTGTATCAGACTCCCTATAGAAGGAGAAAAATCGTTAGTCCTTCCGTTTTGACATTTGTTCTGGTCATGAACTGATTACTAATATTTTTATTTTACTGTTTTAAAATTATTTTGAAGTTATAAACTTATAGGTATTAAAAGATTTTAACTGTATCGCCAAATGTTTCATAAATAGTTAATTAACTATTTCATAAATAGTTAAATATTATTCATTCAATATTTTCGCAGATGTAAAACAAAGTGTAATTTCTTATTGATTATTTAAGAGATCTTAATAATATAGAGATAAAATATAACTTTTTCAAAATCAAAACAGTCGTATATGAATAAACATAAAGATGACATCATTTTTATGGTCAAAAAAAATGAATTTTGTTTCTAAAATAAATAGATAGTTTCATACACTTTTTACTTTTTATAGTAATGAAGACCCATATAAATATATACAGACAACTTTTCCCCTTCAATTGTTCAATTTTTAAAGTATATTTCTTCACAGTCCAAAGTTGAGTGTTAGAATCTATTGAAGTATAAAAAATAGCAGTCCAAACATGTAAAATTTAAAAGTGAACATGTTGTTTGTTTTTCGTCCATGTCTTGGACTTCACAAAAAGTGAATGATTTTAATTGTAAGACTGTACGGCCACTGTTGAAGACTATAATGAAGAAAATTATTTATTAGTCTATAAGTCGTATGTATCATAACTAATTATCGTATAAATAATTTGACAAATTAGATCTATATAAATGAATTTATTATAGGAATTATGATAAAACACAATGCGATTGGCTAAAGAAAAAAATGGACGCGGGCGTACGTTAAAAAAAATATTTTTCCATTACCTTAGCGTGGAATATTGATGTCTCTAAATTAAATGAATAATTTTGGAATTTATTTATTAATGTTATGTAAATCGTAACACTATTAAATAAAAGTTTTAAAAATATTTTTAAAACATACATTATAAACATTCAAGTACTAAATAAAGAAAATATTATAATTAATACTGATGATAAAATTATGATTCTAATGAAAAACTAAATTAAACAAAATTTTGTGTATACATTTCTGCATGATTCATATGTTTGTAATAATATCAAAGAAATAATATAAGAAAAGGCACCATATAATAATCTAATAATACACACTATATTTTCTTGCTTTTATATTTAAATCTTTGTCAGTGTTTACAGTTTGTATGAAAAATATGCAATATGATCTATTTATCTTTACAAAACATCATTTTCAACTATTCATTTTTCCATAATAAGGTTTTAGGTTTAAGGTAAATTTTAACATAAGAAATATATTAAATAATAATAATACATTACTGAAACATTTTCAACAAGTTATAATTATATGGTCTTACAACCAATTAAGCCAGTCTTCGCTTATATTTTATATGAAATTGCAGATATTTTCACCATTACAAAAGTTTTTAATTTGTTGATATTACGAACATTTTTAATATTTTTTTTATAGTGATTGTAATCAGTATACTTTTAATATGACAAATATTACACACATTTCAATGTTGATAAAATAATTTGTCATTAAATAATTTATCTAAATATATTTATATGTCTGTAGGTATTAATGCCTGGTATGTAAATGAATGTGTGTGTATATGTATACATTCTACATATAAATCTTTATGTAGAAACTTGCATATACACACAAATATATTTTTTTAATTGTTGTACCAATGCAATTACATATTGTTCTGTTGGTCATATTTTAAATAACATATTAAAATAGCACGATATTCTTACTTTCAAAGTAATTTATATTGCGAATCTATCTTAATGTTAAAAATGATTTTCAATTTATAGCAAATTATTAAAAAATAAAATTGTTATTTAATTAAATATAAATTATATATTGATAATCAAATTAATATTTCATTTAATGAGATTAGTGCATTCCTTAAGAATCGAATTTTTATTTCATTTCATTCACATAATATATGCGTGTATAAATCTGCGAATGTTCGTATGTGTATGCGGACACGTTCAGATATGAAAAGCATATTTAATTCGTACGTCCGTAAGACTGTTTTTTTATGAATAATTGTTTTGTTCGTTTCTGTATTTCCCGTCGATGTAACAAACGCTGTGATCATTGCACGCATTAGATTATTTTTTTGAGCAAAATATTGAAAACGTCGTCCGTGACGATTGTTATTTTCCTCATTAATGCTTTATTATAAATATAACGTACAGTACGTATGTGTTCATATAAATTTTAAAGGTACAAATTTATATTTGTTTATATATGTATGTACTCATTTATCTGTACACATACATTTAACTGTTCAATTCAAAACAAAATCCGAGGCCCTGTTATTATATATTAGATCTATAAAATATTATTATATATAAATATATATTGTTGTTATATAAATGTTGGCATATTTTTCTTTTGACAACATTTCTCTGTATTAAATCTCTATCTTGTAGAATCTAACATAAATTGCTATTTTTTATTCTAGTTGATGAATGAACATTGCAAGACGACGATTATATTAAGTGTACGTGTCAAGCGTAAAATTATATGTAAATAATATTAAATATATGTGTCGTGAATTTTTTTTGTTATTTTTTAATATCCTTTTTAATTATTCTTTCTTTAAAGCCGTAACAAAACTGCTTCTATTCTTAAAAACCTATAAAAATATAGTTAGTGAAACATCAGTGTAAAAGTATGAAATTTGAAATTGTAATGGACTAATAATTATTTTGCGTGCAGTTTTTTTAATGGTTAGCATCTATTACAGAATCAATAATTCAAACTATGTATTTCCCATTCAACGAATATCCAGAACTTTTTAAGTTTAATGTACAGCAGGTAAATGCTTCTATTTATTAAATCGAACACGCTTTTAAATCTATATTATTGTTTAGTTGTAATTTCAGACTTTTTCGATGGTTTTCGAAACTGGATTTCTTCAGGTGAAATTAAAAAACATCTACCAAACATTACAAAGCTGGCATGTTATGAATATCTTGCATCTAAAACAGATTTTCAAATGTCCCTTGGTAAATATAATCTAAATAGAAATGTGCATATTTTTAAATTTTGATTATTGTTGTAGATGTCTAGATATTACAAGAAGATTATCAAAAACAAAGATGGCACACTGTTATATACAATCATATTAAAGATAAATCCAGGCTCATAAAGAAGGTTTTGTTCCTATGAAACCTTTAGAATTAAAAACACTTGAAAGTGGGAAATACTTCTACTAATCAAATCAGTGGAAGTATTTGCACAGGTAGTTCTTCAGGTTCATAATCAAATGGATACCAGATATTTATTCTGTTTTCAAAATTGGTGAAATGATATTAAAATTTAAATTTGACCATTGCAAAGGATTGATAAATAAAAAAATAAAGTTACGATTGGTACTAATCAAAAGGTTTGAAAACTACTTCTTATTTTTAAGATAAGTATGTTCGTATTTATGGAAGTAAATTTATAGAATATTATATATTTATAGTATATTTAAGAATATACTGAAGTATATTTAAATCAAAGTATTTGCACGAACATTAGATTTTATGTAAATGTTTTCTAACAATGAATGACATTATTATAAATCAATGATTTTTAAGTACAAAATTTTACCATTACAGAAATTTGTCATTTTACTAAGCTATCTTAACATCACGAGGCTCAAAATTTTGTACAAAACCCATAGAAAATCACATCTAATTAATAAAAAACAAATTTAATAATTAGTAATCAATAATTTTTTAAATCCAAAAACCTGTTAAAATTGCATTGAAAACCTGACTTTACCTAATATGAATTACTTTTAAATAGCTATTGTATAAGTGATCTGAAATGATCCAATCTAATCTTCACATAATTAAGTTTATTAAGATAAACGTATAAATTTTGAAAATAATTATTAACTGAATAAAGTTTATAAACTATAAATGTCTCCAATAAATATAATACATTATAAGAATATCCAAACTATTAGAATTTCGAATCTGATGGTCACTTACTTAAGCAATATAAAATGTCTAAAATTTACATATCGATTTCAAGACGACTAGGGATCGTTTTGATTGTGATGCAATATTTTCGTATCTGATGGTAAATTGCTCATACAAAATAACGAAATGTATGTAATTTTTAAACAATGACTAAAAATCGTCGTCAAGCACAAATGATTTTTCATCCTCGTCAAAATGTATATCTATCATCGACTGTGATTTTTGGAAAATATTTAAAAATGGTCGTCAAGCACTAGTGATATTTCGGCCTAGTCCAAATATTTTCCATCATCATCTGTGATTCTTGGACAATGTCTAAAAAAAAATCAACAAACCCAAGTAATTATTTGTGCCTCATCAAATTACATGTATATCATCGACTGTAATTTTTAAACAATGTCTAAAAATCGTCGTCAAACCAAAGTGATTTTTAGACAATATCTGAAAATCGCCGTTAAATCTGAGTAATTTTTAGACAATGTCTAAAAATCTTCATTAAACCTGGGATTTTTAAACAATGTAATAAATCGTAATTCAACTCGAGTTATTTTTAGGCAATGTCTAAAAATCGTCGTTAAACCCGATTTATATTTAGACAATGTCCAAAAATCGTCTTTCAACTCGAGCGATATTTGGACAATGTCCAAAAAACATCATTAAACCCAAGTGATTATTATTCAATGTCCAAAAATCTCGTTAAACTCGAGTGATTTTTAGAAGTGATTTTTAGAAAATATTCAAAAATGGTAGTCAAACTCGAGTGAATTTCCTTCAGTGTCCAAATATTATCGTTAAACCAGAGTGATTTTTAAACAATATCCAAAAATCGTTTTTAAATCAGAGTTACAATTGACAATGTCAAAAAATTATCGGTGCTCCCGATTTAATTTTACATAATATCCAAAAACCGCCGTTAAACCCGAGTTAATTTAAACAAATCCAAAAATCATCGTTAAATCCGAGTTATAATTAGACATGTCCAAAAATTGTCGGCAAACCCGGAAAATTTTAGATAATTTCTACAAATCGTCATTAAACCCGAGTTAATTTCAGACAATGTCCAAAAATTATTTATTATTTGCCAAAATGGCTTTAAATTTCCCAAAAAACCATTTTTTCAACCAGGCTAACGGCTAAAAGTAGTCAAAATTAAGTGCGAAATGGGTGATGTCGCATATCGTTAGATGCGTCTTGAAAATATCTATCACGTGGTGTCCGATTCGATCCGATTATTTGCCGAAATGGCCTTATTTAGCCCAAAAAACCCTTTTTTCAACCAGTTTTTCAGCCATAAGTAGTCGAAATAAAGTGCGAAATAATTAATGTCGTATATTGTTAGATGCATCTTGAAATAATCTATCACGTGGTGTGAGATTTGATCCAATTATTTGCCAAAATGGCCTTAATTTGCCAAAAAAACCCTTTTTTCAACCAGTTTTTCGGCCATAAGTAGTCGAAATTAAGTGCGAAATGGGTAATGTCGCATATCGTTAGATGCGTCTTGAAATTGTCTATCACGTGGTGCGCGATTCGATCCGATTATTTGCCAAAATAGTCTTATTTTGCGCGAAAAACCCATTTTTCAACCAGTTTTTCGGCCATAAGTAGTCGAAATTAAGTGCGAAATGGGTAATGTCGTATATCGTTAGATGCATCTTGAAATAATCTATCACGTGGTGTGAGATTCGATCCGATTATTTGCCAAAATGTCCTTATTTTGCGCGAAAAACCCATTTGTCAACCAGTTTTTCAGCCAAAAGTATTCGAAATTAAGTGCGAAATGGGTAATGTCGCATATCGTTAGATGCATCTTGAAATTGTCTATCACGTGGTGTGAGATTCGATCCGATTATTTGCCAAAATGTCCTTATTTTGCGCGAAAAACCCATTTGTCAACCAGTTTTTCGGCCATAAGTAGTCGAAATTAAGTGCGAAATGGGTAATGTCGCATATCGTTAGATGCGTCTTGAAATTGTCTATCACATGGTGCGCGATTCGATCCGATTATTTGCCGAAATGGCCTTATTTAGCCCAAAAAACCCTTTTTTCAACCAGTTTTTCAGCCATAAGTAGTCGAAATTAAGTGCGAAATGGGTAATGTCGCATATCGTTAGATGCGTCTTGAAATTGTCTATCACATAGTGCGCGATTCGATCCGATTATTTGCCAAAATGGTCTTATTTTGCGCGAAAAACCCATTTTTCAACCAGTTTTTCGGCCATAAGTAGTCGAAATTAAGTGCGAAATGGGTAATGTCGCATATCGTTAGATGCATCTTGAAATAATCTATCACGTGGTGTGAGATTCGATCCGATTATTTGCCAAAATGTCCTTATTTTGCGCGAAAAACCCATTTTTCAACCAGTTTTTCGGCCATAAGTAGTCGAAATTAAGTGCGAAATGGGTAATGTCGCATATCGTTAGAAGCGTCTTGAAATTATCTATTACCAGGTGTGCGATTCGATCCAATAATTTGCCAAAATGGTCTTATTTTGCGCGAAAAACCCTTCTTTCAACCAGTTTTTCGGGTAAAAGTAGTCGAAATAAAGTGCGAAATGGGTAATGTCGTATATCGTTAGATGCGTCTTGAAATTGTCTATCACGTGGTGCGCGATTCGATCCGATTATTTGCCAAAATGGCCTTATTTTGCACAAAAAAACCATTTTTCAACCAGTTTTTCGGTCATAAGTAGTCGAAATTAAGTGCGAAATGATTAATGTCGTATATCGTTAGATGCGTCTTGAAATAATCTATCACGTGGTGTGAGATTCGATCCAATTATTTGCCAAAATGGCCTTAATTTGCCCAAAAAACCCATTTTTCAACCAGTTTTTCGGTCATAAATAGTCGAAATTAAGTGTGAAATGATTAATGTCGCATATCGTTAGATGCGTCTTGAAATTGTCTATCACGTGGTGTGAGATTCGATCCGATTATTTGCCAAAATGTCCTTATTTTGCGCGAAAAACCCATTTTTCAACCAGTTTTTCGGCCATAAGTAGTCGAAATTAAGTGCAAAATGGATAATGTCGCATATCGTTAGATGCATCTTGAAATAATCTATCACGTGGTGTGAGATTCGATCCAATTATTTGCCAAAATGGCCTTAATTTGCCCAAAAAACCCTTTTTTCAACCAGTTTTTCAGCCATAAGTAGTCGAAATAAAGTGCGAAATGATTAATGTCGTATATCGTTAGATGCATCTTGAAATAATCTATCACGTGGTGTGAGATTTGATCCAATTATTTGCCAAAATGGCCTTAATTTGCGCGAAAAACCCTTCTTTCAACCAGTTTTTCGGCTAAAAGTAGTCGAAATTAAGTGCGAAATGGATAATGTCGCATTTCGTTAGATGCGTCTTGAAATAATCTATCACGTGGTGTGAGATTCGATCCGATTATTTGCCAAAATGTCCTTATTTTGCGCGAAAAACCCATTTTTCAACCAGTTTTTCGGCCATAAGTAGTCGAAATTAAGTGCGAAATGGGTAATGTCGCATATCGTTAGATGCGTCTTGAAATTGTCTATCACGTGGTGTGCGATTCGATCCGATTATTTGCGAAAATGGTCTTATTTTGCGCGAAAAACCCATTTTTCAACCAGTTTTTCAGCCATAAGTAGTCAAAATTAAGTGCGAAATGATTAATTCGTATATCGTTAGATGCATCTTGAAATAATCTATCACGTGGTGTGAGATTCGATCCGATTATTTGCCAAAATGTCCTTATTTTGCGCGAAAAACCCATTTTCATCCAGTTTTTCGGCCATAAGTAGTCGAAATTAAGTGCGAAATGGGTAATGTCGCATATCGTTAGAAGCGTCTTGAAATTATCTATTACCAGGTGTGCGATTCGATCCAATAATTTGCCAAAATGGTCTTATTTTGCGCGAAAAACCCTTCTTTCAACCAGTTTTTCGGGTAAAAGTAGTCGAAATAAAGTGCGAAATGGGTAATGTCGTATATCGTTAGATGCGTCTTGAAATTGTCTATCACGTGGTGCGCGATTCGATCCGATTATTTGCCAAAATGGTCTTATTTTGCCCAAAAAACCCATTTTTCAACCAAATTTTCGGTCATAAGTAGTCGAAATTAAGTGCGAAATGATTAATTCGTATATCGTTAGATGCATCTTGAAATAATCTATCACGTGGTGTGAGATTTTTCAACCAGTTTTTCGGCCATAAGTAGTCGAAATTAAGTGCGAAATGGGTAATGTCGCATATCGTTAGAAGCGTCTTGAAATTATCTATTACGAGGTGTGCGATTCGATCCAATAATTTGCCAAAATGGTCTTATTTTGCGCGAAAAACCCATTTTCATCCAGTTTTTCGGCCATAAGTAGTCGAAATTAAGTGCGAAATGGGTAATGTCGCATATCGTTAGATGCGTCTTGAAATTATCTATTGCGTGGTGTGCGATTCGATCCAATAATTTGCCAAAATGTCCTTATTTTGCGCGAAAAACCCTTCTTTCAACCAGTTTTTCGGCTAAAAGTAGTCGAAATAAAGTGCGAAATGGGTAATGTCGTATATCGTTAGATGAGTCTTGAAATTGTCTATCACGTGGTGCGCGATTCGATCAGATTATTTGCCAAAATGTCTTTATTTTGCAGGAAATACCCATTTTTCAACCAGTTTTTCGGTCATAAGTAGTCGAAATTAATTGCGAAATGATTAATGTCGTATATCGTTAGATGCGTCTTGAAATAATCTATCACGTGGTGTGAGATTCGATCCGATAATTTGCCAAAATGTCCTTATTTTGCGCGAAAAAACCCATTTTTCAACCAGTTTTCCGGCCATAAGTAGTCGAAATTAAGTGCGAAATGGGTAATGTCGCATATCGTTAGATGCGTCTTGAAATTGTCTATCACATGGTGCGCGATTCGATCCGATTATTTGCCGAAATGGCCTTATTTAGCCCAAAAAACCCTTTTTTCAACCAGTTTTTCAGCCATAAGTAGTCGAAATAAAGTGCGAAATGATTAATGTCGTATATCGTTAGATGCATCTTGAAATAATCTATCACGTGGTGTGAGATTCGATCCAATTATTTGCCAAAATGGCCTTAATTTGCCAAAAAAACCCTTTTTTCAACCAGTTTTTCGGCCATAAGTAGTCGAAATTAAGTGCGAAATGGGTAATGTCGCATATCGTTAGAAGCGTCTTGAAATTATCTATTACGAGGTGTACGATTCGATCCAATAATTTGCCAAAATGGTCTTATTTTGCGCGAAAAACCCATTTTCATCCAGTTTTTTGGCCATAAGTAGTCGAAATTAAGTGCGAAATGGGTAATGTCGCATATCGTTAGATGCATCTTGAAATAATCTATCACGTGGTGTGAGATTCGATCCGATTATTTGCCAAAATGGTCTTATTTTGCGCGAAAAACCCTTTTTTCAACCAGTTTTTCGGCCATAAGTAGTCGAAATTAAGTGCGAAATGGGTAATGTCGTATATCGTTAGATGCGTCTTGAAATTGTCTATCACGTGGTGCGCGATTCGATCCGATTATTTGCCAAAATGGCCTTATTTTGCGCAAAAAACTTATTTTTCAACCAGTTTTTCGGTCATAAGTAGTCGAAATTAAGTGCGAAATGATTAATGTCGTATATCGTTAGATGCGTCTTGAAATAATCTATCACGTGGTGTGAGATTCGATCCGATTATTTGCCAAAATGTCCTTATTTTGCGCGAAAAACCCATTTGTCAACCAGTTTTTCGGCCATAAGTAGTCGAAATTAAGTGCGAAATGGGTAATGTCGCATATCGTTAGATGCATCTTGAAATAATCTATCACGTGGTGTGAGATTCGATCCGATTATTTGCCAAAATGGTCTTATTTTGCGCGAAAAACCCATTTTTCAACCAGTTTTTCGGCCATAAGTAGTCGAAATTAAGTGCGAAATGGGTAATGTCGCATATCGTTAGATGC
The DNA here is from genome assembly GCA_034766995.1 of Acanthacorydalis orientalis. Classification (NCBI taxonomy): domain Eukaryota; kingdom Metazoa; phylum Arthropoda; class Insecta; order Megaloptera; family Corydalidae; genus Acanthacorydalis; species Acanthacorydalis orientalis. The sequence goes on along the minus strand of CM068320.1, from coordinate 9,613,636 downwards.
GTCTTGAAATTATCTATTGCGTGGTGTGCGATTCGATCCAATAATTTGCCAAAATGTCCTTATTTTGCGCGAAAAACCCTTCTTTCAACCAGTTTTTCGGCTAAAAGTAGTCGAAATAAAGTGCGAAATGGGTAATGTCGTATATCGTTAGATGCGTCTTGAAATTGTCTATCACGTGGTGCGCGATTCGATCCGATTATTTGCCAAAATGGCCTTATTTTGCGCAAAAAACTTATTTTTCAACCAGTTTTTCGGTCATAAGTAGTCGAAATTAAGTGCGAAATGATTAATGTCGTATATCGTTAGATGCGTCTTGAAATAATCTATCACGTGGTGTGAGATTCGATCCAATTATTTGCCAAAATGGCCTTAATTTGCCCAAAAAACCCATTTTTCAACCAGTTTTTCGGTCATAAATAGTCGAAATTAAGTGTGAAATGATTAATGTCGCATATCGTTAGATGCGTCTTGAAATTGTCTATCACGTGGTGCGCGATTCGATCCGATTATTTGCCAAAATGGTCTTATTTTGCCCAAAAAACCCATTTTTCAACCAAATTTTCGGTCATAAGTAGTCGAAATTAAGTGCGAAATGATTAATTCGTATATCGTTAGATGCATCTTGAAATAATCTATCACGTGGTGTGAGATTTTTCAACCAGTTTTTCAGCCATAAGTAGTCAAAATTAAGTGCGAAATGATTAATTCGTATATCGTTAGATGCATCTTGAAATAATCTATCACGTGGTGTGAGATTCGATCCGATTATTTGCCAAAATGTCCTTATTTTTCTCGAAAAACCCATTTTCAACCAGTTTTTCGGCCATAAGTAGTCGAAATTAAGTGCGAAATGGGTAATGTCGCATATCGTTAGAAACGTATTGAAAATATCTATCACGAGGTGTGCGATTCGATCCGATTATTTACCAAAATGGCCTTAAGTTGCCCAAAAAACCCTTTTTTGTCGCATATCGTTAGATGAGTCTTGAAATTATCTATTACGTGGTGTGCGATTCGATCCAATAATTGGCCAAAATGGTCTTATTTTGCGCGAAAAACCCATTTTTCAACCAGTTTTTCGGCCATAAGTAGTCGAAATTAAGTGCGAAATGGGTAATGTCGTATATCGTTAGATGCATCTTGAAATAATCTATCACGTGGTGTGAGATTCGATCCGATTATTTGCCAAAATGGTCTTATTTTGCGCGAAAAACCCTTTTTTCAACCAGTTTTTCGGCCATAAGTAGTCGAAATTAAGTGCGAAATGGGTAATGTCGTATATCGTTAGATGCATCTTGAAATAATCTATCACGTGGTGTGAGATTCGATCCGATTATTTGCCAAAATGTCCTTATTTTGCGCGAAAAACCCATTTGTCAACCAGTTTTTCGGCCATAAGTAGTCGAAATTAAGTGCGAAATGGGTAATGTCGTATATCGTTAGATGCATCTTGAAATAATCTATCACGTGGTGTGAGATTCGATCCGATTATTTGCCAAAATGGTCTTATTTTGCGCGAAAAACCCTTTTTTCAACCAGTTTTTCGGCCATAAGTAGTCGAAATTAAGTGCGAAATGGGTAATGTCGCATATCGTTAGATGCATCTTGAAATTATCTATCACGTGGTGTGAGATTCGATCCGATTATTTGCCAAAATGTCCTTATTTTGCGCGAAAAACCCATTTGTCAACCAGTTTTTCAGCCAAAAGTATTCGAAATTAAGTGCGAAATGGGTAATGTCGCATATCGTTAGATGCATCTTGAAATTGTCTATCACGTGGTGTGAGATTCGATCCGATTATTTGCCAAAATGGTCTTATTTTGCGCGAAAAACCCATTTTTCAAACAGTTTTTCGGCCATAAGTAGTCGAAATTAAGTGCGAAATGGGTAATGTCGCATATCGTTAGATGCGTCTTGAAATTGTCTATCACGTGGTGTGCGATTCGATCCGATTATTTGCCAAAATGGTCTTATTTTGCGCGAAAAACCTATTTTTCAACCAGTTTTTCGGCCATAAGTAGTCGAAATTAAGTGCGAAATGGGTAATGTCGTATATCGTTAGATGCATCTTGAAATAATCTATCACGTGGTGTGAGATTCGATCCGATTATTTGCCAAAATGGTCTTATTTTGCGCGAAAAACCCTTTTTTCAAACAGTTTTTCGGCCATAAGTAGTCGAAATTAAGTGCGAAATGGGTAATGTCGTATATCGTTAGATGCATCTTGAAATAATCTATCACGTGGTGTGAGATTCGATCCGATTATTTGCCAAAATGGTCTTATTTTGCGCGAAAAACCCATTTTTCAAACAGTTTTTCGGCCATAAGTAGTCGAAATTAAGTGCGAAATGGGTAATGTCGCATATCGTTAGATGCGTCTTGAAATTGTCTATCACGAGGTGTGCGATTCGATCCGATTATTTACCAAAATGGCCTTAATTTGCCCAAAAAACCCTTTTTTCAACCAGTTTTTCGGCCATAAGTAGTCGAAATTAAGTGCGAAATGGGTAATGTCGCATATCGTTAGATGAGTCTTGAAATTATCTATTACGTGGTGTGCGATTCGATCCAATAATTTGCCAAAATGGTCTTATTTTGCGCGAAAAACCCTTTTTTCAACCAGTTTTTCGGCCATAAGTAGTCGAAATTAAGTGCGAAATGGGTAATGTCGTATATCGTTAGATGCATCTTGAAATAATCTATCACGTGGTGTGAGATTCGATCCGATTATTTGCCAAAATGTCCTTATTTTGCGCGAAAAACCCATTTGTCAACCAGTTTTTCAGCCAAAAGTATTCGAAATTAAGTGCGAAATGGGTAATGTCGCATATCGTTAGATGCGTCTTGAAATTGTCTATCACATAGTGCGCGATTCGATCCGATTATTTGCCAAAATGGTCTTATTTTGCGCGAAAAACCCATTTTTCAACCAGTTTTTCGGCCATAAGTAGTCGAAATTAAGTGCGAAATGGGTAATGTCGCATATCGTTAGATGAGTCTTGAAATTATCTATTACGTGGTGTGCGATTCGATCCAATAATTTGCCAAAATGGTCTTATTTTGCGCGAAAAACCCTTTTTTCAACCAGTTTTTCGGCCATAAGTATTCGAAATTAAGTGCGAAATGGGCAATGTCGTATATCGTTAGATGCGTCTTGAAATTGTCTATCACGTGGTGCGCGATTCGATCAGATTATTTGCCAAAATGGTCTTATTCTGCGCGAAAAACCTATTTGTCAACCAGTTTTTCAGTCATAAGTAGTCGAAATTAAGTGCGAAATGGGTAATGTCGCATATCGTTAGATGCATCTTGAAATAATCTATCACGTGGTGTGAGATTCGATCCAATTATTTGCCAAAATGGCCTTAATTTGCCCAAAAAACCCATTTTTCAACCAGTTTTGCGGTCATAAGTAGTCGAAATTAAGTGCGAAATGATTAATGTCGCATATCGTTAGATGCGTCTTGAAATTGTCTATCACATGGTGCGTGAGTCGATCTGATTATTTGCCAAATGTCTTATTTTTCGCGAAAACCCCTTTTTTCAACCAGTTTTTCAGCCATAAGTAGTCGAAATAAAGTGCGAAATGATTAATGTCGTATATCGTTAGATGCATCTTGAAATAATCTATCACGTGGTGTGAGATTCGATCCAATTATTTGCCAAAATGGCCTTAATTTGCCAAAAAAACCCTTTTTTCAACCAGTTTTTCGGCCATAAGTAGTCGAAATTAAGTGCGAAATGGGTAATGTCGCATATCGTTAGATGCATCTTGAAATAATCTATCACGTGGTGTGAGATTCGATCCGATTATTTGCCAAAATGGTCTTATTTTGCGCGAAAAACCCATTTTTCAACCAGTTTTTCGGCCATAAGTAGTCGAAATTAAGTGCGAAATGGGTAATGTCGTATATCGTTAGATGCGTCTTGAAATTGTCTATCACGTGGTGCGCGATTCGATCAGATTATTTGCCAAAATGGTCTTATTCTGCGCGAAAAACCTATTTGTCAACCAGTTTTTCAGTCATAAGTAGTCGAAATTAAGTGCGAAATGGGTAATGTCGCATATCGTTAGATGCATCTTGAAATAATCTATCACGTGGTGTGAGATTCGATCCAATTATTTGCCAAAATGGCCTTAATTTGCCCAAAAAACCCATTTTTCAACCAGTTTTGCGGTCATAAGTAGTCGAAATTAAGTGCGAAATGATTAATGTCGCATATCGTTAGATGCGTCTTGAAATTGTCTATCACGTGGTGTGCGATTCGATCCGATAATTTGCCAAACTGTCTGTATTTTGCGCGAAAAACCCATTTTTCAACCAGATTTTCGGCCATAAGTAGTCGAAATTAAGTGCGAAATGGGTTTTGTCGCATATCGTTAGATGCGTCATGAAATTGTCTATCACGTGTTGCGCGTTTCGATCCGATTATTTGCCAAAATGGTCTTATTTTGCGCGAAAAACCCTTCTTTCAACCAGTTTTTCGGGTAAAAGTAGTCGAAATAAAGTGCGAAATGGGTAATGTCGTATATCGTTAGATGCGTCTTGAAATTGTCTATCACGTGGTGTGCGATTCGATCCAATAATTTGCCAAAATGGTTTTATTTTGCGCGAAAAACCCTTCTTTCAACCAGTTTTTCGGGTAAAAGTAGTCGAAATAAAGTGCGAAATGGGTAATGTCGTATATCGTTAGATGCATCTTGAAATAATCTATCACGTGGTGTGAGATTCGATCCGATTATTTGCCAAAATGGTCTTATTTTGCGCGAAAAACCCATTTTTCAAACAGTTTTTCGGCCATAAGTAGTCGAAATTAAGTGCGAAATGGGTAATGTCGTATATCGTTAGATGCATCTTGAAATAATCTATCACGTGGTGTGAGATTCGATCCAATTATTTGCCAAAATGGCCTTAATTTGCCAAAAAAACCCTTTTTTCAACCAGTTTTTCGGCCATAAGTAGTCGAAATTAAGTGCGAAATGGGTAATGTCGTATATCGTTAGATGCATCTTGAAATAATCTATCACGTGGTGTGAGATTCGATCCGATTATTTGCCAAAATGGTCTTATTTTGCGCGAAAACCCCTTTTTTCAACCAGTTTTTCGGCCATAAGTAGTCGAAATTAAGTGCGAAATGGGTAATGTCGTATATCGTTAGATGCATCTTGAAATAATCTATCACGTGGTGTGAGATTCGATCCAATTATTTGCCAAAATGGCCTTAATTTGCCAAAAAAACCCTTTTTTCAACCAGTTTTTCGGCCATAAGTAGTCGAAATTAAGTGCGAAATGGGTAATGTCGTATATCGTTAGATGCATCTTGAAATAATCTATCACGTGGTGTGAGATTCGATCCGATTATTTGCCAAAATGGTCTTATTTTGCGCGAAAAACCCATTTTTCAAACAGTTTTTCGGCCATAAGTAGTCGAAATTAAGTGCGAAATGGGTAATGTCGCATATCGTTAGATGCGTCTTGAAATTGTCTATCACGTGGTGTGCGATTCGATCCGATTATTTGCCAAAATGGTCTTATTTTGCGCGAAAAACCTATTTTTCAACCAGTTTTTCGGCCATAAGTAGTCGAAATTAAGTGCGAAATGGGTAATGTCGTATATCGTTAGATGCATCTTGAAATAATCTATCACGTGGTGTGAGATTCGATCCAATTATTTGCCAAAATGGCCTTAATTTGCCAAAAAAACCCTTTTTTCAACCAGTTTTTCGGCCATAAGTAGTCGAAATTAAGTGCGAAATGGGTAATGTCGTATATCGTTAGATGCATCTTGAAATAATCTATCACGTGGTGTGAGATTCGATCCGATTATTTGCCAAAATGGTCTTATTTTGCGCGAAAAACCCATTTTTCAAACAGTTTTTCGGCCATAAGTAGTCGAAATTAAGTGCGAAATGGGTAATGTCGCATATCGTTAGATGCGTCTTGAAATTGTCTATCACGTGTTGCGCGTTTCGATCCGATTATTTGCCAAAATGGTCTTATTTTGCGCGAAAAACCCTTCTTTCAACCAGTTTTTCGGGTAAAAGTAGTCGAAATAAAGTGCGAAATGGGTAATGTCGTATATCGTTAGATGCGTCTTGAAATTGTCTATCACGTGGTGTGCGATTCGATCCAATAATTTGCCAAAATGGTTTTATTTTGCGCGAAAAACCCTTCTTTCAACCAGTTTTTCGGGTAAAAGTAGTCGAAATAAAGTGCGAAATGGGTAATGTCGTATATCGTTAGATGCATCTTGAAATATTCTATCACGTGGTGTGAGATTCGATCCGAATATTTGCCAAAATGTCCTTATTTTTCGCGAAAAACCCATTTTCAACCAGTTTTTCGGCCATAAGTAGTCGAAATTAAGTGCGAAATGTGTAATGTCGCATATCGTTAGAAGCGTCTTGAAAATATCTATCACGAGGTGTGCGATTCGATCCGATTATTTACCAAAATGGCCTTAATTTGCCCAAAAAACCCTTTTTTCAACCAGTTTTTCGGCCATAAGTAGTCGAAATTAAGTGCGAAATGGGTAATGTCGCATATCGTTAGATGCATCTTGAAATTATCTATTACGTGGTGTGCGATTCGAGCCAATAATTTGCCAAAATGTCCTTATTTTGCGCGAAAAACCCATTTGTCAACCAGTTTTTCAGCCAAAAGTATTCGAAATTAAGTGCGAAATGGGTAATGTCGCATATCGTTAGATGCGTCTTGAAATTGTCTATCACATAGTGCGCGATTCGATCCGATTATTTGCCAAAATGGTCTTATTTTGCGCAAAAAAACCATTTTTCAACCAGTTTTTCGGTCATAAGTAGTCGAAATTAAGTGCGAAATGATTAATGTCGTATATCGCTAGATGCGTCTTGAAATTGTCTATCACGTTGTGCGCGATTCGATCCGATTATTTGCCAAAATGGTCTTATTTTGCCCAAAAAACCCATTTTTCAACCAAATTTTCGGTCATAAGTAGTCGAAATTAAGTGCGAAATGATTAATTCGTATATAATTAGATGTATCTTGAAATAATCTATCACGTGGTGTGAGATTCGATCCAATTATTTGCCAAAATGGCCTTAATTTGCCCAAAAAACCCATTTTTCAACCAGTTTTTCGGTCATAAGTAGTCGAAATTAAGTGCGAAATGATTAATGTCGCATATCGTTAGATGCGTCTTGAAATTATCTATTACGTGGTGTGCGATTCGATCCAATAATTTGCCAAAATGGTCTTATTTTGCGCGAAAAACCCATTTTCAACCAGTTTTTCGGCCATAAGTAGTCGAAATTAAGTGCGAAATGGGTAATGTCGCATATCGTTAGATGCATCTTGAAATTGTCTATCACGTGGTGTGCGATTCGATCCGATTATTTGCCAGAATGTCCTTATTTTGCGCGAAAAACACATTTTTCAACCAGTTTTTCGGCCATAAGTAGTCGCAATTAACTGCGAAATTGGTAATGTCGCATATCGTTAGATGCATCTTGAAATAATCTATCACGTGGTGTGAGATTCGATCCAATTATTTGCCAAAATGGCCTTAATTTGCCGAAAAAACCCCTTTTTCAACCAGTTTTTCGGCTAAAAGTAGTCGAAATTAAGTGCGAAATGGATAATGGAATAATGGAAATTATCTATCACCTGGTGTGAGATTCGATCCGATTATCTGCCAAAATGTCTTTATTTTGCGCGAAAAACCCATTTTTCAACCAGTTTTTCGGCCATAAGTATTCGAACATAAGTGCGCAACGGCTCATATTGCACATCGTTAACTTATTATAATAACTAAATTTTTTTTATCATTTGAAAGCACGTATATACATATATGTATATATGTGTGTGTGTGTGTATATATACAAATTAATTTGTTTATATTACAATAACTTTCAAATAAAGTAGTAAAGTAGTGTATCTAAGTTGCAACATTGCAAGTCTCTCTTTGACAAGTTAAGCTAAGTTAGCAGGAACAGTGGCGTACCACGAAAGGAGTGGTGGCCGGTGGTCGATCTGCGAACCGTGTGTGCGTGCGTGCGTGCGTGCGTGCGTGTGTGTGGTTAATCGTCGACCAACCCTAGTCGTTTTTAGACAATGTCCAAAAATCGTCGAACAACCCTAGTCGTGTTTAGACAATGTCCAAAAATCGTCGATCAACCATAGTCGTTTTTAGACAATGTCCAAAAATCGTCGACCAACCCTAGTCGTTTTTAGACAATGTCCAAAAATCGTCGACCAACCCTAGTCGTTTTTAGACAATGTCCAAAAATCGTCAAAGAACCCTAGTTGTATTTAGACAATGTCCAAAAATCGTCGATTAACCGTAGTCGTTTTTAGACAATGTCCAAAAATCGTCGACCAACCCTAGTCGTTTTTAGACAATATCCAAAAATCGTCGATGAACCCTAGTTGTATTTAGACAATGTCCAAAAATCGCCGATCAACCCTAGTCGTTTTTAGACAATGTCCAAAAATCGTCGATCAACCCTAGTCTTTTTTAGACAATGTCCAAAAATCGTCGACCAACCCTAGTCGTTTTTAGGCAATGTCCAAAAATCCTCGATCAACCATAGTCGTTTTTAAACAATGTCCAAAAATCGTCGACCAACGCTAGTCGTTTTTAGACAATGTCCAAAAATCGTCGACAAACCGTAGTCGTTTTTAGACAATGTCCAAAATTCGTCGACCAACCCTAGTCGATTTTAGACAATGTCCAAAAATCGTCCACGAACCCTAGTCGTTTTTAGACAATGTCCAAAAATCGTCGACAAACCGTAGTCGTTTTTAGACAATGTCTAAAAATCGTCGACCATCCCTAGTCGTTTTTAGACAATGTCCAAAAATCGTCAACCAACACTAGTCGTCTTTAGACAATGTCCAAAAATTGTCGATCAACCCTAGTCGTTTTCGGACAATGTCTAAAAAACTTCGATCAACCCTAGTCGTTTTTAACCAATGTCCAAAAATCGTCTATCAACCCTAGTCGTTTTTAGACAATGTCCAAAAATCGTCGAACAACCCTAGTCGTGTTTAGACAATGTCCAAATATCGTCGATCAACCATAGTCGTTTTTAGACAATGTCCAAAAATCGTCGACCATCCCTAGTCGTTTTGAGACAATGTCCAAAAATCGTCGACCAACACTAGTCGTTTTTAGACAATGTCCAAAAATCGTCGATCAACCGTAGTCGTTTTTAGACAATGTCCAAAAATCGTCGACCAACCCTAGTCGTTTTTAGACAATGTCCAAAATCGTCCACCAACCCTAATCGTTTTTAGAAAATGTCCAAAAATCGTCGACCAACCATAGTCGTTTTTATACAATGTCCAAAAATCGTCAATCAACCCTAGTCGTTTTTAGACAATGTCCTAAACTCGTCGACAAACCCTAGTCGTTTTTAGACAATGTCCAAAAATCGTCAAAGAACCATAATCGATTTTAGACAATGTCTAAAAATCGTCGATCAACCCTAGTCGTTTTTAGACAATATCCTAAACTCGTCGACAAACCCTAGTCGTTTTTAGACAATCTCCAAAAATCGCCGATCAACCCTAGTCGTTTTTAGACAATGTCCAAAAATCGTCGGCCAACCCTAGTCGTTTTTAGACAATGTCCAAAAATCGTCGACCAACGCTAGTCGTTTTTAGACAATGTCCAAAACTCGTCGACAAACCCTAGTCGTTTTTAGAAAATGTCCAAAAATCGTCGACCATCCCTAGTCGTTTTGAGACAATGTCCAATAATCGTCGACCAACACTAGTCGTTTTTAGACAATGTCCAAAAATCGTCAATCAATCATAATCGATTTTAGACAATGTCCAAAAATAGTCGATCAACCCATGTCGTTTTAGACAATCTCCAAAAATCGCCGATCAACCCTAGTCGTTTTTAGACAATGTCCAAAAATCGTCAATCAACTATAGTCGTTTTTAGACAATGTCCAAAAATCGTCGTCCAACCCAAGTCGTTTTAAGACAATGTCCAAAAATCGTCGACCAACCATAGTCGTTTTTAGACAATGTCCAAAAATCGTCGATGAACTCTAGTCGTATTTAGACAATGTCCAAAAATCGTAGATCAACCATAGTCGTTTTTAGACAATGTCCAAAAATCGTCAAAGAACCCTGATCGTTTTTAGACAATGTCCAAAAATCGTCGATCAACCCTAGTCGTTTTTAGACAATGTCCAAAAATCGTCCACCAACCCTAATCGTTTTTAGACAATGTCCAAAAATCGTCGACCAACCATAATCGTTTTTAGACAATGTCTAAAAATCGTCGATCAACCCTAGTCGTTTTTAGACAATGTCCTAAACTCATCGACAAACCCTAGTCGTTTTTAGACAATGTCCAAAAATCGTCAATCAATCATAATCGTTTTTAGACAATGTCCAAAAATCGTCGATCAACACTAATCGTTTTTAAACAATGTCCAAAAATAGTCGATCAACCCTAGTCGTTTTAGACAATCTCCAAAAAACGCCGATCAACCCTAGTCGTTTTTAGACAATGTACAAAAATCGTCGATCAACCCTAGTCGTTTTTAGACAATATCCTAAAATCGTCAATCAACCATAGTCTTTTTAGACAATGTCCAAAAATCGTCGTCCAACCTAAGTCGTTTTTAGACAATGTCCAAAAATCGTCGTCTAATCCTAGTCGTTTTTATTCAATGTCCAAAAATCGTCAAAGAACCCTAGTCGTTTTTAGACAATGTCAAAAAATCGTCGAATAACCATAGTCGTTTTTAGACAATGTCCAAAAATCGTCGACCAACCCTAGTCGATTTTAGACAATGTCCAAAAATCGTCGACCAACCCTAGTCGTTTTTAAAGAATGTCCAAAATTCGTCGACCAACGCTAATCGTTTTTAGACAATGTCCAAAAATCGTCGATCAACCATAGTCGTTTTTAGACAATGTCCAAAAATCGTCGTCCAACCCTAGTCGTTTTTAGACAATGTCCAAAAATCGTCGATCAACCCTAGTCGTTTTTAGACAATGTCCAAAAATCGTCAACCAACCCTAGTCGTTTATAGACAATGTCCAAAAATCGTCGACCAACCATAGTCGTTTTTAGACAATGTCCAAAAATCGACGACCATCCCTAGTCGTTTTTAGACAATGTCCAAAAATCGTCGACAAACCTTAGTCGTTTTTAGACAATGTTCAAAAATCGTCGATCAACCATAGTCGTTTTAAGACAATATCCAATAACAGTCGACCAACCCTAGTCGTTTTTAGACAATGTCCAAAAATCGTCGATCAACCCTAGTCGTTTTTAGACAATGTTCAAAAATAGTCCACCAACCCTAATCGTTTTTAGACAATGTCCAAAAATCGTCGAACAACCATAGTCGTTTTTAGACAATGTCCAAAAATCGTCAATCAACCATAATCGTTTTTAGACAATGTCTAAAAATCGTTGATCAACCCTAGTCGTTTTTAGACAATGTCCTAAACTCGTCGACAAACCCAAGTCGTTTTTAGACAATGTCCAAAAATCGTCAAAGAACCCTAGTCCTTTTTAGACAATGTCCAAAAATTGTCGACCAACGCTAGTCGTTTTTAGACAATTTCCAACACTCGTCGACAAACCCTAGTCGTTTTTAGACAATGTCCAAAAATCGTCGACCATCGCTAGTCGTTTTTAGACAATGTCCAAAAATCGTCGACCAACACTAGTCGTTTTTAGACAATGTCCAAAAATCTTGGACCAAAACTAGTCGTTTAAGACAATGTCCAAAAATCGACGACCAACCCTAGTCGTTTTTAAAGAATGTCCAAAAATCGTCGACAAACCCTAGTCGTTTTAGACAATGTCCAAAAATCGTCGACCAACCATACTCGTTTTTAGACAATGTCCAAAAATCGTCGATCAACCCTAGTCGTTTTTAGACAATGTCCAAAAATCGTCGATCAACCCTAGTCGTTTTTAGACAATGTCCAAAAATCGTCGACCAACCCTAGTCGTTTTTAGACAATGTCCAAAAATCGTCGACCAACCCTAGTCGTTTTTAGACAATGTCCAAAAATCGTCGATCAACCATAGTCGTTTTTAGACATGGTCCAAAAATCGTCGTCCAATCCTAGTCGTTTTTATACAATGTCCAAAAATCGTCAAAGAACCCTAGTCGTTTTTAGACAATGTCCAAAAATCGTCGAATAACCATAGTCGTTTTTAGACAATGTCCAAAAATCGTCGACCAACCCTAGTCGATTTTAGACAATGTCCAAAAATCGTCGACAAACCTTAGTCGTTTTTAGACAATTTCCAAAAGTCGTCGATGAACCCTAGTCGTTTATAGACAATGTCCAAAAGTCGTCGATGAACCCTAGTCGTTTTTAGACAATGTCCAAAAATCATGGAGATACCCTAGTCGTTTTTAGACAATCTCCAAAAATCGCCGATCAACCCTAGTCGTTTTTAGACAATGTCCAAAAATCGTCGATCAACCATAGTAGTTTTTAGACGATGTCCAGAAATCGACGACCTACCCTAGTCGTTATAAGACAATGTCCAAAGTCGTCGACCAACCCTAGTTGTTTTTAGACAATGTCCAAAAATCGTCGACCAACACTAGTCGTTTTTAGACAATGTCCAAAAATCGTCGACAAACACTAGTCGTTTTTAGACAATGTCCAAAAATCGTCGATCAACCCTAGTCGTTTTTAGACAATGTCCTAAAATCGCCGATCAACCATAGTCGTTTTTAGACAATGTCCAAAAATCGTCGACAAACCCTAGTCGTTTTTAGACAATGTCCAAAATTCGTCGATCAACCCTAGTCGTTTTTAGACAATGTCCTAAAATCGTCGATCAACCATAGTCGTTTTTAGACAATGTCCAAAAATCGCCGACCAACCCTAGACGTTTTTAGACAATGTCCAAAAATCGTCGACAAACCCTAGTCGTTTTTAGACAATGTCCAAAAATCGTCGACCAACCCTAGTCGTTTTCAGACAATGTCAAAAAATCCTCGACCAACCATAGTCGTTTTTAGACAATGTCCAAAAATCTTGGACCAAAACTAGTCGTTTTAAGACAATGTCCAAAAATCGACGACCAACCCTAGTCGTTTTTAAAGAATGTCCAAAAATCGTCGACAAACCCTAGTCGTTTTAGACAATGTCCAAAAATCGTCGATCAACCCTAGTCGTTTTTAGACAATGTCCTAAAATCGTCGATCAACCCTAGACGTTTTTAGCAATGTCCAAAAATCGTCGACAAACCCTAGTCGTTTTTAGACAATATCCTAAAATCGACGATCAACCATAGTCGACTAGCGTTGGTCGACGAATTTTGGACATTCTTTAAAAACGACTAGGGTTGGTCGACGATTTTTGGACATTGTCTAAAATCGACTAGGGTTCGTCGACGATTTTTGGACATTGTCTAAGGACGACTATGGTTATTCGACGATTTTTGGAGATTGTCTAAAAACGACTAGGGTTCTTTGACGATTTTTGGACATTGTCTAAAAACGACTATGGTTTGTCGACGAGTTTTGGACATTGTCTAAAAACGACTATGGTTGGTCGACGATTTTTGCACATTGTCTAAAAACGACTAGGGTTGGACGACGATTTTTGGACATTATCTAAAAACGACTAGGGTTGGTCGACGATTATTGGACATTGTCTAAAAACGACTTGGGTTGATCGACGATTTTTGGACATTGTCTAAGAACGACTAGGGTTCATCGACGATTTTGTACATTGTCTAAAAACGACTAGGGTTCGTCGACGATTTTGTACATTGTCTAAAAACAACTAGCGTTTGTCGACGATTTTTGGACATGGTCTAGAAACGACTAGGGTTGGTCGACGATTTTTGGACATTGTCTAAAAACGACTATGGTTATTCGACGATTTTTGGACATTGTCTAAAAACGACTAGGGTTGTTTGACGATTTTTGGACATTGTCTAAAAACGACTAGGGTTTGTCGACGAGTTTTGGACATTGTCTAAGAACGACTAGGGTTGATCGACGATTTTTGGACATTGTCTAAAAACGACTTGGGTTGGACGACGATATTTGGACACTGTCTTATAACGACTAGAGTTGTTCGACGATTTTTGGATATTGTCTAAAAACGAGTAGTGTTGGTCGACGTTTTTTGGACATTGTCTAAAAACGATAAGGGTTGATCGACGATTTTTGGACATTGTCTAAAAACGATTATGGTTGATTGACGATTTTTGGACAATGTCTAAAAACGACTAGGGTTGGTCGACGATTTTTGGACATTGTCTAAAAACAACTAGGGATTGTCGACGATTTTTGGACATTGTCTAAAAGCGACTAGGGTTTGTCGACGAGTTTTGGACATTGTCTGAAAACGACTAGCGTTGGTCGACGGTTTTTGGACATTCTTTAAAAACGACTAGGGTTGGTCGACGATTTTTGGACATTGTCTAAAAACGACTGTGGATGGTCGACGATTTTGGAAATTGTCTAAAAACGACTTAGGTTTGTCGACGATTTTTGGACATTGTCTAAAAACGACTATGGTTGGTCGACGATTTTTGGACATTGTCTTAAAACGACTTGGGTTGGACGACGATTTTTGGACATTGTCTAAAAACGGCTAGGGTTGGTCGACGATTTTTGGACATTGTCTAAAAACGACTAGGGATGATCGACGATTTTTGGACATTGGCTAAAAACGACTAGGGTTCATCGACGATTTTTGGACTTTGTCTAAAAACGACTAACGTTTGTCGACGCTTTTTGGACAATGTCTAAAAACGACTAGGGTTGATCGACGATTTTTGGACATTGTCTAAGAACGACTAGGGTTGATCGACGATTTTTGGACATTGTCTAAAAACGATTATGGTTGATTGACGATTTTTGGATATTGTCTAAAAACGACTAGTGTTGGTGGACGAATTTTGGACATTGTCTAAAAACGACTGTGGATGGTCGACGATTTTGGACATTGTCTAAAAACGACTAAGGTTTGTCGACGATTTTTGGACATTGTCTAAAAACGACTAGGGATGGTCGACGATTTTTGGACATTGTCTTAAAACGACTTGGGTTGGACGACGATTTTTGGACATTGTCTAAAAACGACTATGATTGATTGACGATTTTTGGACATTGTCTAAAAACGACTAGGGTTGATCGACGATTTTTGGACATTGTCTAAAAGCGCCAAGGGTTGGTCGACGATTTTAGGACATTATCTAAAAACGACTAGGGTTGATCGACGATTTTTGGACATTGTCTAAAACGACTATGGTTGGTCGCCGATTTTTGACATTGTCTGAAAACGACTAGGGTTGGTCGACGATTTTTGGACATTGTCTAAAAACGACTAGGATTTGTCGACGATTTTTGGACATTGTCTAAAAACGTCTAGGGTTGGTCGGCGATTTTTGGACATTGTCTAAAAACGACTATGGTTGATCGACGATTTTAGGACATTGTCTAACAACGACTAGGGTTGGTCGACGATTTTTGGACATTGTCTAAAAACGACTAGGATTTGTCGACGATTTTTGGACATTGTCTAAAAACGACTAGGGTTGATCGACGATTTTTGGACATTGTCTAAAAACGACTAGGGTTTGTCGACGAGTTTTGGACATTCTTTAAAAACGACTAGGGTTGGTCGTCGATTTTTGGACATTGTCTAAAAACGAATTGGGTTGGACGACGATTTTTGGACATTGTCAAAAAACGACTATGGTTGATTGACGATTTTAGGACATTGTCTAACAACGACTAGGGTTGGTCGACGATTTTTGGACATTGTCTAAAAACGACTAGGGTTTGTCGACGATTTTTGGACATTGTCTAAAAACGACTAGGGTTGATCGACGATTTTTGGACATTGTCTAAAAACGACTAGGGTTTGTCGACGATTTTTGGACATTGTCTAAAAACGACTAGGGTTTGTCGACGATTTTTGGACATTGTCTAAAAACGACTAGGGTTGATCGACGATTTTTGGACATTGTCTAAAAACGACTAGGGTTTGTCGACGAGTTTTGGACATTCTTTAAAAACGACTAGGGTTGGTCGTCGATTTTTGGACATTGTCTAAAAACGACTAGGGTTGGACGACGATTTTTGGACATTATCTAAAAACGACTAGGGTTGGTCGACGATTATTGGACATTGTCTAAAAACGACTTGGGTTGATCGACGATTTTTGGACATTGTCTAAGAACGACTAGGGTTCATCGACGATTTTGTACATTGTCTAAAAACGACTAGGGTTCGTCGACGATTTTGTACATTGTCTAAAAACAACTAGCGTTTGTCGACGATTTTTGGACATGGTCTAGAAACGACTAGGGTTGGTCGACGATTTTTGGACATTGTCTAAAAACGACTATGGTTATTCGACGATTTTTGGACATTGTCTAAAAACGACTAGGGTTGTTTGACGATTTTTGGACATTGTCTAAAAACGACTAGGGTTTGTCGACGAGTTTTGGACATTGTCTAAGAACGACTAGGGTTGATCGACGATTTTTGGACATTGTCTAAAAACGACTAGGGTTGATCGACGATTGTTGTACATTGTCTAAAAACGACTAGGGTTGATCGGCGATTATTGGAGATTGTCTAAAACGACTAGGGTTGATCGACTATTTTTGGACATTTTCTAAAAACGACTATGGTTGATTGACGATTTTTCGATATTGTCTAAAAACGACTATGGTTGATCGACGATTTTTGGACATTGTCTAAATACGACTAGAGTTCATCGACGATTTTTGGACATTGTCTAAAAACGAATTGGGTTGGACGACGATTTTTGGACATTGTCTAAAAACGACTATGGTTGATTGACGATTTTTGGACATTGTCTAAAAACGACTAGGGTTCGTCGACGATTTTTGGACATTGTCTAAGGACGACTATGGTTATTCGACGATTTTTGGAGATTGTCTAAAAACGACTAGGGTTCTTTGACGATTTTTGGACATTGTCTAAAAACGACTATGGTTTGTCGACGAGTTTTGGACATTGTCTAAAAACGACTATGGTTGGTCGACGATTTTTGCACATTGTCTAAAAACGACTAGGGTTGGACGACGATTTTTGGACATTATCTAAAAACGACTAGGGTTGGTCGACGATTATTGGACATTGTCTAAAAACGACTTGGGTTGATCGACGATTTTTGGACATTGTCTAAGAACGACTAGGGTTCATCGACGATTTTGTACATTGTCTAAAAACGACTAGGGTTCGTCGACGATTTTGTACATTGTCTAAAAACAACTAGCGTTTGTCGACGATTTTTGGACATGGTCTAGAAACGACTAGGGTTGGTCGACGATTTTTGGACATTGTCTAAAAACGACTATGGTTATTCGACGATTTTTGGACATTGTCTAAAAACGACTAGGGTTGTTTGACGATTTTTGGACATTGTCTAAAAACGACTAGGGTTTGTCGACGAGTTTTGGACATTGTCTAAGAACGACTAGGGTTGATCGACGATTTTTGGACATTGTCTAAAAACGACTTGGGTTGGACGACGATATTTGGACACTGTCTTATAACGACTAGAGTTGTTCGACGATTTTTGGATATTGTCTAAAAACGAGTAGTGTTGGTCGACGTTTTTTGGACATTGTCTAAAAACGATAAGGGTTGATCGACGATTTTTGGACATTGTCTAAAAACGATTATGGTTGATTGACGATTTTTGGACAATGTCTAAAAACGACTAGGGTTGGTCGACGATTTTTGGACATTGTCTAAAAACAACTAGGGATTGTCGACGATTTTTGGACATTGTCTAAAAGCGACTAGGGTTTGTCGACGAGTTTTGGACATTGTCTGAAAACGACTAGCGTTGGTCGACGGTTTTTGGACATTCTTTAAAAACGACTAGGGTTGGTCGACGATTTTTGGACATTGTCTAAAAACGACTGTGGATGGTCGACGATTTTGGAAATTGTCTAAAAACGACTTAGGTTTGTCGACGATTTTTGGACATTGTCTAAAAACGACTATGGTTGGTCGACGATTTTTGGACATTGTCTTAAAACGACTTGGGTTGGACGACGATTTTTGGACATTGTCTAAAAACGACTGTGGATGGTCGACGATTTTGGAAATTGTCTAAAAACGACTTAGGTTTGTCGACGATTTTTGGACATTGTCTAAAAACGACTATGGTTGGTCGACGATTTTTGGACATTGTCTTAAAACGACTTGGGTTGGACGACGATTTTTGGACATTGTCTAAAAACGGCTAGGGTTGGTCGACGATTTTTGGACATTGTCTAATAACGACTAGGGATGATCGACGATTTTTGGACATTGTCTAAAAACGACTATGATTGATTGACGATTTTTGGACATTGTCTAAAAACGACTAGGGTTGATCGACGATTTTTGGACATTGTCTAAAAGCGCCAAGGGTTGGTCGACGATTTTAGGACATTATCTAAAAACGACTAGGGTTGATCGACGATTTTTGGACATTGTCTAAAACGACTATGGTTGGTCGCCGATTTTTGACATTGTCTGAAAACGACTAGGGTTGGTCGACGATTTTTGGACATTGTCTAAAAACGACTAGGATTTGTCGACGATTTTTGGACATTGTCTAAAAACGTCTAGGGTTGGTCGGCGATTTTTGGACATTGTCTAAAAACGACTATGGTTGATCGACGATTTTAGGACATTGTCTAACAACGACTAGGGTTGGTCGACGATTTTTGGACATTGTCTAAAAACGACTAGGGTTTGTCGACGATTTTTGGACATTGTCTAAAAACGACTAGGGTTGATCGACGATTTTTGGACATTGTCTAAAAACGACTAGGGTTTGTCGACGAGTTTTGGACATTCTTTAAAAACGACTAGGGTTGGTCGTCGATTTTTGGACATTGTCTAAAAACGAATTGGGTTGGACGACGATTTTTGGACATTGGCAAAAAACGACTATGGTTGATTGACGATTTTTGGACATTGTCTAAAAACGACTAGGGTTGGACGACGATTTTTGGACATTATCTAAAAACGACTAGGGTTGGTCGACGATTATTGGACATTGTCTAAAAACGACTTGGGTTGATCGACGATTTTTGGACATTGTCTAAGAACGACTAGGGTTCATCGACGATTTTGTACATTGTCTAAAAACGACTAGGGTTCGTCGACGATTTTGTACATTGTCTAAAAACAACTAGCGTTTGTCGACGATTTTTGGACATGGTCTAGAAACGACTAGGGTTGGTCGACGATTTTTGGACATTGTCTAAAAACGACTATGGTTATTCGACGATTTTTGGACATTGTCTAAAAACGACTAGGGTTGTTTGACGATTTTTGGACATTGTCTAAAAACGACTAGGGTTGGTCGACGAGTTTTGGACATTGTCTAAGAACGACTAGGGTTGATCGACGATTTTTGGACATTGTCTAAAAACGACTAGGGTTGATCGACGATTGTTGTACATTGTCTAAAAACGACTAGGGTTGATCGGCGATTATTGGAGATTGTCTAAAACGACTAGGGTTGATCGACTATTTTTGGACATTTTCTAAAAACGACTATGGTTGATTGACGATTTTTCGATATTGTCTAAAAACGACTATGGTTGATCGACGATTTTTGGACATTGTCTAAATACGACTAGAGTTCATCGACGATTTTTGGACATTGTCTAAAAACGAATTGGGTTGGACGACGATTTTTGGACATTGTCTAAAAACGACTATGGTTGATTGACGATTTTTGGACATTGTCTAAAAACGACTAGGGTTGATCGACGATTTTTGTACATTGTCTAAAAACGACTAGGGTTGATCGGCGATTTTTGGAGATTGTCTAAAACGACTAGGGTTGATCGACTATTTTTGGACATTGTCTAAAAACGACTTTGGTTGATTGACGATTTTTGGACATTGTCTAAAACGATTATGATTGATTGACGATTTTTGGACATTGTCTAAAAACGACTAGTGTTGGTCGACGATTTTTGGACATTGTCTAAAAACGATTAGGGTTTGTCGACGAGTTTTGGACATTGTCTAAAAACGACTAGCGTTGGTCGACGATTTTTGGACATTGTCTAAAAACGACTATGGTTGATCGACGATTTTTGGACATTGTCTAACAACGACTTGGGTTGGACGACGATTTTTGGACACTGTCTAAAAACGACTAGGGATTGTCGACGATTTTTGGACATTGTCTAAAAACGACTAGGGTTTGTCGACGAGTTTTGGACATTGTCTAAAAACGACTAGCGTTGGTCGACGATTTTTGGACATTCTTTAAAAACGACTAGGGTTGGTCGACGATTTTTGGACATTGTCTAAAATCGACTAGGGTTGGTCGACGATTTTTGGACATTGTCTAAGAACGACTAGGGTTGATCGACGATTTTTGGACATTGTCTAAAAACGATTATGGTTAATTGACGATTTTTGGATATTGTCTAAAAACAATTAGGGTTGGTTGACGATTTTTGGACATTGTCTAAAAACGATTATGGTTGATTGACGATTTTTGGATATTGTCTAAAAACGACTAGTGTTGGTCGACGATTTTTGGACATTGTCTAAAAACGACTGTGGATGGTCGACGATTTTGGACATCGTCTAAAAACGACTAGGGTTGATCGGCGATTTTTGGACATTGTCTAAAAACGACTGTGGATGGTCGACGATTTTGGACATCGTCTAAAAACGACTAGGGTTGATCGGCGATTTTTGGACATTGTCTAAAAACGACTATGATTGATTGACGATTTTTGGCCATTGTCTAAAAACGACTAGGGTTGATCGACGATTTTTGGACATTGTCTAAAAGCGCCAAGGGTTGGTCGACGATTTTTGGACATTGGCTAAAAACGACTAGGGTTCATCGACGATTTTTGGACTTTGTCTAAAAACGACTAAGGTTTGTCGACGCTTTTTGGACAATGTCTAAAAACGACTAGGGTTGGTCGACGATTTTTGAACATTGTCTAAAAACAACTAGAGATTGTCGACGATTTTTGGACATTGTCTAAAAACGACTATGGTTTGTCGACGAGTTTTGGACATTGTCTAAAAACGACTAGCGTTGGTCGACGATTTTTGGACATTGTCTAAAATCGACTAGGGTTGGTCGACGATTTTTGGACATTGTTTAAGAACGACTAGGGTTGATCGACGATTTTTGGACATTGTCTAAAAACGATTATGGTTGATTGACGATTTTTGGATATTGTCTAAAAACTACTAGTGTTCGTCGACGATTTTTGGACATTGTCTAAAAACGACTAGGGTTGGTCGACGATATTTGGACATTGTCTAAAAACGACTAGGGTTTGTCGACGAGTTTTGGACATTCTTTAAAAACGACTAGGTTTGGTCGTCGAATTTTGGACATTGTCTAAAGACGACTAGTTTTGGTCGAAGATTTTTGGACATTGTCTAAAAACGACTATGGTTGGTGGACGATTTTTTGACATTGTCTAAAAACGACTAGAGTTGGTCGACGATTTTTGGACATTGTCTAAAAACGACTAGGGTTTGTCGACGATTTTTGGACATTGTCTAAAAACGTCTAGGGTTGATCGACGATTTTATGACATTGTCTAAAAACGACTAGCGTTGATCGACGATTTTTGGACATTGTCTAAAACGACTAGGCTTTGTCGACGAGTTTTGGACATTATTTAAAAACGACTAGGGTTGGTCGTCGATTTTTGGACATTGTCTAAAAACGACTAGGGTTTGTCGACGATTTTTGGACATTGCTAAAAACGTCTAGGGTTGATCGACGATTTTAGGACATTATCTAAAAACGACTAGGGTTGATCGACGATTTTTGGACATTGTCTAAAACGACTAGGGTTTGTCGACGAGTTTTGGACATTCTTTAAAAACGACTAGGGTTGGTCGTCGATTTTTGGACATTGTCTTAAAACGACTAGTTTTGGTCCAAGATTTTTGGACATTGTCTAAAAACGACTATGGTTGGTCGACGATTTTTTGACATTGTCTGAAAACGACTAGGGTTGGTCGACGATTTTTGGACATTGTCTAAAAACGACTAGGGTTGGTCGACGATTATTGGACATTGTCTAAAAACGACTTGGGTTGATCGACGATTTTTGGACATTGTCTAAGAACGACTAGGGTTCATCGACGATTTTGTACATTGTCTAAAAACGACTAGGGTTCGTCGACGATTTTGTACATTGTCTAAAAACAACTAGGGTTTGTCGACGATTTTTGGACATGGTCTAGAAACGACTAGGGTTGGTCGACGATTTTTGGACATTGTCTAAAAACGACTATGGTTATTCGACGATTTTTGGACATTGTCTAAAAACGACTAGGGTTGTTTGACGATTTTTGGACATTGTCTAAAAACGATTAGGGTTGGTTGACGATTTTTGGACATTGTCTAAAAACGACTATGGTTGATTGACGATTTTTGGACATTGTCTAAAAACGACTAGGGTTGGACGACGATTTTTGGACATTATCTAAAAACGACTAGGGTTGGTCGACGATTATTGGACATTGTCTAAAAACGACTTGGGTTGATCGACGATTTTTGGACATTGTCTAAGAACGACTAGGGTTCATCGACGATTTTGTACATTGTCTAAAAACGACTAGGGTTCATCGACGATTTTGTACATTGTCTAAAAACAACTAGGGTTTGTCGACGATTTTTGGACATGGTCTAGAAACGACTAGGGTTGTTTGACGATTTTTGGACATTGTCTAAAAACGACTAGGGTTTGTCGACGAGTTTTGGACATTGTCTAAGAACGACTAGGGTTGATCGACGATTTTTGGACATTGTCTAAGAACGACTAGGGTTCATCGACGATTTTGTACATTGTCTAAAAACGACTAGGGTTCGTCGACGATTTTGTACATTGTCTAAAAACAACTAGGGTTTGTCGACGATTTTTGGACATGGTCTAGAAACGACTAGGGTTGGTCGACGATTTTTGGACATTGTCTAAAAACGACTATGGTTATTCGACGATTTTTGGACATTGTCTAAAAACGACTAGGGTTGTTTGACGATTTTTGGACATTGTCTAAAAACGATTAGGGTTGGTTGACGATTTTTGGACATTGTCTAAAAACGACTATGGTTGATTGACGATTTTTGGACATTGTCTAAAAACGACTAGGGTTGGACGACGATTTTTGGACATTATCTAAAAACGACTAGGGTTGGTCGACGATTATTGGACATTGTCTAAAAACGACTTGGGTTGATCGACGATTTTTGGACATTGTCTAAGAACGACTAGGGTTCATCGACGATTTTGTACATTGTCTAAAAACGACTAGGGTTCATCGACGATTTTGTACATTGTCTAAAAACAACTAGGGTTGGTCGACGATTTTTGGACATTGTCTAAAAACGACTAGGGTTGTTTGACGATTTTTGGACATTGTCTAAAAACGACTAGGGTTTGTCGACGAGTTTTGGACATTGTCTAAGAACGACTAGGGTTGATCGACGATTTTTGGACATTGTCTAAAAACGACTAGGGTTGATCGACGATTTTTGTACATTGTCTAAAAACGACTAGGGTTGATCGGCGATTTTTGGAGATTGTCTAAAACGACTAGGGTTGATCGACTATTTTTGGACATTGTCTAAAAACGACTTTGGTTGATTGACGATTTTTGGACATTGTCTAAAACGATTATGATTGATTGACGATTTTTGGACATTGTCTAAAAACGACTAGTGTTGGTCGACGATTTTTGGACATTGTCTAAAAACGATTAGGGTTTGTCGACGAGTTTTGGACATTGTCTAAAAACGACTAGCGTTGGTCGACGATTTTTGGACATTGTCTAAAAACGACTATGGTTGATCGACGATTTTTGGACATTGTCTAAAAACGAGTATGGTTGGTCGACGATTTTTGGACATTGTCTAAAAACGACTTGGGTTGGACGACGATTTTTGGACTGTCTAAAAACGACTAGGGATTGTCGACGATTTTTGGACATTGTCTAAAAACGACTAGGGTTTGTCGACGAGTTTTGGACATTGTCTAAAAACGACTAGCGTTGGTCGACGATTTTTGGACATTCTTTAAAAACGACTAGGGTTGGTCGACGATTTTTGGACATTGTCTAAAATCGACTAGGGTTGGTCGACGATTTTTGGACATTGTCTAAGAACGACTAGGGTTGATCGACGATTTTTGGACATTGTCTAAAAACGATTATGGTTGATTGACGATTTTTGGACATTGTCTAAAAACGACTAGGGTTGATCGACGATTTTTGGACATTGTCTAAAAACGATTATGGTTGATTGACGATTTTTGGATATTGTCTAAAAACGACTAGTGTTGGTCGACGATTTTTGGACATTGTCTAAAAACGACTGTGGATGGTCGACGATTTTGGACATTGTCTAAAAACGACTAAGGTTTGTCGACGATTTTTGGACATTGTCTAAAAACGACTAGGGATGGTCGACGATTTTTGGACATTGTCTTAAAACGACTTGGGTTGGACGACGATTTTTGGACATTGTCTAAAAACGACTATGATTGATTGACGATTTTTGGCCATTGTCTAAAAACGACTAGGGTTGATCGACGATTTTTGGACATTGTCTAAAAGCGCCAAGGGTTGGTCGACGATTTTTGGACATTGGCTAAAAACGACTAGGGTTCATCGACGATTTTTGGACTTTGTCTAAAAACGACTAAGGTTTGTCGACGCTTTTTGGACAATGTCTAAAAACGACTAGGGTTGGTCGACGATTTTTGAACATTGTCTAAAAACAACTAGAGATTGTCGACGATTTTTGGACATTGTCTAAAAACGACTAGGGTTTGTCGACGAGTTTTGGACATTGTCTAAAAACGACTAGCGTTGGTCGACGATTTTTGGACATTGTCTAAAATCGACTAGGGTTGGTCGACGATTTTTGGACATTGTTTAAGAACGACTAGGGTTGATCGACGATTTTTGGACATTGTCTAAAAACGATTATGGTTGATTGACGATTTTTGGATATTGTCTAAAAACTACTAGTGTTCGTCGACGATTTTTGGACATTGTCTAAAAACGACTAGGGTTGGTCGACGATATTTGGACATTGTCTAAAAACGACTAGGGTTTGTCGACGAGTTTTGGACATTCTTTAAAAACGACTAGGTTTGGTCGTCGAATTTTGGACATTGTCTAAAGACGACTAGTTTTGGTCGAAGATTTTTGGACATTGTCTAAAAACGACTATGGTTGGTGGACGATTTTTTGACATTGTCTAAAAACGACTAGAGTTGGTCGACGATTTTTGGACATTGTCTAAAAACGACTAGGGTTTGTCGACGATTTTTGGACATTGTCTAAAAACGTCTAGGGTTGATCGACGATTTTATGACATTGTCTAAAAACGACTAGCGTTGATCGACGATTTTTGGACATTGTCTAAAACGACTAGGCTTTGTCGACGAGTTTTGGACATTATTTAAAAACGACTAGGGTTGGTCGTCGATTTTTGGACATTGTCTAAAAACGACTAGGGTTTGTCGACGATTTTTGGACATTGCTAAAAACGTCTAGGGTTGATCGACGATTTTAGGACATTATCTAAAAACGACTAGGGTTGATCGACGATTTTTGGACATTGTCTAAAACGACTAGGGTTTGTCGACGAGTTTTGGACATTCTTTAAAAACGACTAGGGTTGGTC
Source organism: Acanthacorydalis orientalis (assembly GCA_034766995.1). Classification (NCBI taxonomy): domain Eukaryota; kingdom Metazoa; phylum Arthropoda; class Insecta; order Megaloptera; family Corydalidae; genus Acanthacorydalis; species Acanthacorydalis orientalis. Next base: position 9,587,959 of record CM068320.1, on the reverse strand, counting down.
GTCGATTTTTGGACATTGTCTTAAAACGACTAGTTTTGGTCCAAGATTTTTGGACATTGTCTAAAAACGACTATGGTTGGTCGACGATTTTTTGACATTGTCTGAAAACGACTAGGGTTGGTCGACGATTTTTGGACATTGTCTAAAAACGACTAGGGTTGGTCGACGATTATTGGACATTGTCTAAAAACGACTTGGGTTGATCGACGATTTTTGGACATTGTCTAAGAACGACTAGGGTTCATCGACGATTTTGTACATTGTCTAAAAACGACTAGGGTTCGTCGACGATTTTGTACATTGTCTAAAAACAACTAGGGTTTGTCGACGATTTTTGGACATGGTCTAGAAACGACTAGGGTTGGTCGACGATTTTTGGACATTGTCTAAAAACGACTATGGTTATTCGACGATTTTTGGACATTGTCTAAAAACGACTAGGGTTGTTTGACGATTTTTGGACATTGTCTAAAAACGATTAGGGTTGGTTGACGATTTTTGGACATTGTCTAAAAACGACTATGGTTGATTGACGATTTTTGGACATTGTCTAAAAACGACTAGGGTTGGACGACGATTTTTGGACATTATCTAAAAACGACTAGGGTTGGTCGACGATTATTGGACATTGTCTAAAAACGACTTGGGTTGATCGACGATTTTTGGACATTGTCTAAGAACGACTAGGGTTCATCGACGATTTTGTACATTGTCTAAAAACGACTAGGGTTCATCGACGATTTTGTACATTGTCTAAAAACAACTAGGGTTTGTCGACGATTTTTGGACATGGTCTAGAAACGACTAGGGTTGTTTGACGATTTTTGGACATTGTCTAAAAACGACTAGGGTTTGTCGACGAGTTTTGGACATTGTCTAAGAACGACTAGGGTTGATCGACGATTTTTGGACATTGTCTAAGAACGACTAGGGTTCATCGACGATTTTGTACATTGTCTAAAAACGACTAGGGTTCGTCGACGATTTTGTACATTGTCTAAAAACAACTAGGGTTTGTCGACGATTTTTGGACATGGTCTAGAAACGACTAGGGTTGGTCGACGATTTTTGGACATTGTCTAAAAACGACTATGGTTATTCGACGATTTTTGGACATTGTCTAAAAACGACTAGGGTTGTTTGACGATTTTTGGACATTGTCTAAAAACGATTAGGGTTGGTTGACGATTTTTGGACATTGTCTAAAAACGACTATGGTTGATTGACGATTTTTGGACATTGTCTAAAAACGACTAGGGTTGGACGACGATTTTTGGACATTATCTAAAAACGACTAGGGTTGGTCGACGATTATTGGACATTGTCTAAAAACGACTTGGGTTGATCGACGATTTTTGGACATTGTCTAAGAACGACTAGGGTTCATCGACGATTTTGTACATTGTCTAAAAACGACTAGGGTTCATCGACGATTTTGTACATTGTCTAAAAACAACTAGGGTTGGTCGACGATTTTTGGACATTGTCTAAAAACGACTAGGGTTGTTTGACGATTTTTGGACATTGTCTAAAAACGACTAGGGTTTGTCGACGAGTTTTGGACATTGTCTAAGAACGACTAGGGTTGATCGACGATTTTTGGACATTGTCTAAAAACGACTAGGGTTGATCGGCGATTATTGGAGATTGTCTAAAACGACTAGGGATGGTCGACGATTTTTGGACATTGTCTTAAAACGACTTGGGTTGGACGACGATTTTTGGACATTGTCTAAAAACGACTATGATTGATTGACGATTTTTGGCCATTGTCTAAAAACGACTAGGGTTGATCGACGATTTTTGGACATTGTCTAAAAGCGCCAAGGGTTGGTCGACGATTTTTGGACATTGGCTAAAAACGACTAGGGTTCATCGACGATTTTTGGACTTTGTCTAAAAACGACTAAGGTTTGTCGACGCTTTTTGGACAATGTCTAAAAACGACTAGGGTTGGTCGACGATTTTTGAACATTGTCTAAAAACAACTAGAGATTGTCGACGATTTTTGGACATTGTCTAAAAACGACTAGGGTTTGTCGACGAGTTTTGGACATTGTCTAAAAACGACTAGCGTTGGTCGACGATTTTTGGACATTGTCTAAAATCGACTAGGGTTGGTCGACGATTTTTGGACATTGTTTAAGAACGACTAGGGTTGATCGACGATTTTTGGACATTGTCTAAAAACGATTATGGTTGATTGACGATTTTTGGATATTGTCTAAAAACTACTAGTGTTCGTCGACGATTTTTGGACATTGTCTAAAAACGACTAGGGTTGGTCGACGATATTTGGACATTGTCTAAAAACGACTAGGGTTTGTCGACGAGTTTTGGACATTCTTTAAAAACGACTAGGTTTGGTCGTCGAATTTTGGACATTGTCTAAAGACGACTAGTTTTGGTCGAAGATTTTTGGACATTGTCTAAAAACGACTATGGTTGGTGGACGATTTTTTGACATTGTCTAAAAACGACTAGAGTTGGTCGACGATTTTTGGACATTGTCTAAAAACGACTAGGGTTTGTCGACGATTTTTGGTCATTGTCTAAAAACGTCTAGGGTTGATCGACGATTTTATGACATTGTCTAAAAACGACTAGCGTTGATCGACGATTTTTGGACATTGTCTAAAACGACTAGGCTTTGTCGACGAGTTTTGGACATTATTTAAAAACGACTAGGGTTGGTCGTCGATTTTTGGACATTGTCTAAAAACGACTAGGGTTGATCGACGATTTTTGGACATTGTCTAAAACGACTAGGGTTTGTCGACGAGTTTTGGACATTGTCTTAAAACGACTAGTTTTGGTCCAAGATTTTTGGACATTGTCTAAAAACGACTATGGTTGGTCGACGATTTTTTGACATTGTCTGAAAACGACTAGGGTTGGTCGACGATTTTTGGACATTGTCTAAAAACGACTAGGGTTGGTCGACGATTATTGGACATTGTCTAAAAACGACTTGGGTTGATCGACGATTTTTGGACATTGTCTAAGAACGACTAGGGTTCATCGACGATTTTGTACATTGTCTAAAAACGACTAGGGTTCGTCGACGATTTTGTACATTGTCTAAAAACAACTAGGGTTTGTCGACGATTTTTGGACATGGTCTAGAAACGACTAGGGTTGGTCGACGATTTTTGGACATTGTCTAAAAACGACTATGGTTATTCGACGATTTTTGGACATTGTCTAAAAACGACTAGGGTTGTTTGACGATTTTTGGACATTGTCTAAAAACGATTAGGGTTGGTTGACGATTTTGTACATTGTCTAAAAACGACTATGGTTGATTGACGATTTTTGGACATTGTCTAAAAACGACTAGGGTTGGACGACGATTTTTGGACATTATCTAAAAACGACTAGGGTTGGTCGACGATTATTGGACATTGTCTAAAAACGACTTGGGTTCATCGACGATTTTGTACATTGTCTAAAAACAACTAGGGTTTGTCGACGATTTTTGGACATGGTCTAGAAACGACTAGGGTTGTTTGACGATTTTTGGACATTGTCTAAAAACGACTAGGGTTTGTCGACGAGTTTTGGACATTGTCTAAGAACGACTAGGGTTGATCGACGATTTTGTACATTGTCTAAAAACAACTAGGGTTTGTCGACGATTTTTGGACATGGTCTAGAAACGACTAGGGTTGTTTGACGATTTTTGGACATTGTCTAAAAACGATTAGGGTTGATCGACGATTTTGTACATTGTCTAAAAACAACTAGGGTTTGTCGACGATTTTTGGACATTGTCTAAAAACGACTAGGGTTGTTTGACGATTTTTGGACATTGTCTAAAAACGATTAGGGTTGGTTGACGATTTTGTACATTGTCTAAAAACGACTAGGGTTCATCGACGATTTTGTACATTGTCTAAAAACAACTAGGGTTGGTCGACGATTTTTGGACATTGTCTAAAAACGACTAGGGTTGTTTGACGATTTTTGGACATTGTCTAAAAACGCCTAGGGTTGGTCGACGATTTTTGGACATTGTCTAAAAACAACTAGCGTTGATCGACGATTTTTGGACATTTTCAAAAACGACTAGGGTTGATCGGCGATTATTGGAAATTGTCTAAAAACGACTATGGTTGATCGACGATTTTTGGACATTGTCTAAAAACGACTAGGGTTGGTCGACGATTTTTGGACATTGTCCAAAAACGACTAGGGTTGATCGACGATTTTTTGACATTGTCTAAAAACGACTAGGGTCTTGAAATTATCTATCACGTGGTGTGCGATTCGATCCAATTATTTGCCAAAATGGCCTTATTTTGCCCAAAAAACCCTTTTTTCCACTAGTTTTTCGGCTATAAGTAGTCGAAATTAAGTGCGAAATGGGTAATGTCGCATTTCGTTAGATGCGTCTTGAAATTATCTATCACGTGGTTTTCGATTCGATCCGATTATTCCCCAAAATGCCCTTATTTTGCGCGATAAACAAATTTTTGAACCAGTTTTTCGGCCATAAGTAGTCGAAATTAAGTGCAAAGTGGATAATGTCGCATATATTTAGATGCGTCTTGAAATTATCTATCACGTGGTGTGCGATTCGATCCAATTATTTGCCGAAATATCCTTATTTAGCCCAAAAAAAACCCTTTTTTCAACCAGTTTTTCGGCTAAAAGTAGTCGAAATTAAGTGCGAAATGGGTGATGTCGCATATCGTTAGATGCGTCTTGAAATTATCTATCACGTGGTGTGCGATTCGATACGATTATTTGCCAAAATGGCCTTAATTTGCCCAAAAAACCCTTTTTTCAACCAGTTTTTCGGCTATAAGAAATTGAAAATACGTCGTTAAGCCCAAGTAATTTGTTGGTTATGTTCAATAGTCATTAATCCCGAGTAGTATTTAGGCAATGTCCAAAAATTGTTGTCAACTCGTGTGATTTTTAGACAATTCCACGAATCGTCGTTAAACCCGAGTTAAAAACACACTCACACAAACACACAACCACATAAACACACACTCACACTTACACAAACTCACACTTACACACACCCACACTTACACACACCCATACAAACACACAAACACACCCACACAAACACGCACCCACACAAACACACACCCACACAAACACGCACCCACACAAACACACACCCACACAAACACACACCCACACAAACACACACCCACACAAACACACACCCACACAAACACACACCCACACAAACACACACCCACACAAACACACACCCACACAAACACACACCCACACAAACACACACCCACACAAACACACACCCACACAAACACACACCCACACAAACCAACCCACACAAACCAACCCACACAAACACACACCCACACACACACAAACACACCCACACAAACAAGCACACCCACACAAACACACACCCACACAAACACACACCGACACAATCACACATACAAACACACACCGACGCAAACACACACCCACACATACACAAACCCACACAAACACACACCCACACAAACACACCCACACAAACACACCCACACAAACACACCCACACAAACACACCCACATAAACACACCCACACAAACACACCCACACAAACCAACCCACACAAACACACACCTACACCTACACAAACACACCCACACAAACACACACCCACACAAACATACACAAACACACACCGTCACAATCACACATACAAACACACACCGACGCAAACACACACCGACGCAAACACACACCCACACAAACACACACCAACACAAACACACACACACACACACACACACACACACACAGAGAGAGAGACAGACAGACAGACAGACAGACAGAGAGAGACACACACAGCACAGACACACACATACACATACACACAGAGAGAGAGAGAGAGACACACACACAGATAGGCACACACAGAGTGACACACACACACAGACACACACACACACAGACACACGCGCACACACACACATACAGACACACACCCAGAGACACACACACACACAGCCACACATAACAGAGACACACACAGAGGAGAGAGAGCCACACAGCACAGAGAGAGAGAGACACACAGAGACACACCACACACAGATAGAGAAACGCAGAGACACAGAGAGAGACACACACAGGGAGATAGAGAGAGAGACACACACACACAGAGACACAGAGAGAGACGCACACGCACGCACGCTCACGCACACGCACGCGCACACACACATACGCACACACACGTACGTACACACGCCCGTACGCACGCATGTACACACGCAAGGAAAATTTTCTATCGATATTTTCAGCGTAATCGAATCTTCTCGACACGTACTTTGACGTACAAACATTCAAAACGCGCAATTCGCACGATAAAGTGTTGAAAAACGCAAATAAAATATTGAAAATTCTCAAAGTTTAGAATCCTTGAAATGTCAGACTTTGTGGTGCCGCTAAGCCGGCCCTGTGCATTATATGGACGAACTGACATCCACGCACGTTTTCGGCTGGCGTATATTTTGATATGAAAAAAATTCGCAATTTTCCGAAATTAATTTTTTGAAAAATCGGGAACACGGGTTTAACGATTATTAGAACTTGCCTAAAATACACTCAGGTTTAATGATGGTTTTTTGACATTGTCTAAAATTCACTCAGCGTTAACGACAATTTTTAGACATTGTTAAAAATACTCTGGTTTAACGATTTTTAGACATTGTCAAAAATCACAATTTTAACCCCGATTTTTAGATATTTTCGAAAAATAAGTTCTGTTTAATGAAGATTTTTTGACATTGTATAAATATCACGTTATTTTAACGACAATTTTTAGACATTGTCTAAAAATCAATTAGGTTTAACTCCGATTTTTAGACAATGTCTAAAAATCACTTGAGTTTGGTAATGATTTTTAGAGATTATCTAAATATCAGTTAGTTTTAACGACGACTTTTAAACATTGTCTAAAATTCACTTGGATTTAACGACAATTTTAGACATTGTTCAATAGTTACATGCAATGATGTACAATTTTTGATGAAGTCAAAAAATCACTTGAGTTTAGCGACGATTTTCAGATAATACTCAAAAATCACAGTCGATAATAGACATTTTGACGAGACCGAAAAATCTCTTGGATTTTACGACCGGAAAATCATTTGGTTTGACAATGATTTTTAGACATTATCTAAAAGTCATAGTCGATGATACATATACTTTGACGAAACAGAAAAATCACTTGTTTTTATGACGATTTTTACACATTGTTCTAATATCACATGCGATGATGGACAATTTTTAGATGAGGCTGAAATATCACTTGTTTCAAGACAATTTTTGGATATTGTCTAAAAGTCACAGACAAAGGTAAACAATTTTTAGGTCAGACCGAATAATCACTCATACTTGACGAGCATTTTTGGACATTGTCTCAAGATTACAATGATACAATTTTTAGACTAGGCCGAAAAATCACTAGTGCTTGATGACGATTATTAGACAGTCTTAAAATCACAGACGATGATGGTCAATTTTTAAACGGAGCAGTAAAATCATTCGTGCTTGACGACGATTTTTAGATATTGTCTAAAAACTACAGTAGATGATTGACATATTTTTTGAAGAGACCAAAAAATCACTTGTTGATTACAATTTTTAGATACTGTCCAAAAATCACATACGATGATGGACAATTTTTAGATGAGGTCGAAAAGTCACTCGTGTTTAACAACGATTATTAGACATTCTATAAAAACCACAGGCAATGTTGGATGATATTTACGTTGGATGATATTTTTATGTTATTACGAAACCGAAAAATCACTAGTGCTTGCCGACGATTATTAGACATTGTCTAAAAATTGCAGGTGAGAATTGACAATTTTTAGACGAGGCCGAAATGTCGCTCATACTTGATGATGATTGAGACATTGTATAAAAATCACAGATGATGGACAATTTTATGATGAGGTCGAAAAATCACTTGTACTTGACGACGATAATTAGACTTTCTAAAAATCACAGGCAATGATGGAGAATTTTTAGACGAAACCGAAAAATTACTTGTGTTTGACGATTATTAAACATTCCATAATAATCACGCGATGATGAGTAATTTTTTTGCCCAGCCGAAAAATCATTCGTCTAACGACGATTACTAGACATTGTTTAAAAATCACAGATGAGGATTGACAATTTTTAGAAGAGGTCAAAATATCACTCATACTTAATGACGATTTTGAGATATTGTCTAAAAATCACAGATGATGGACAATTTTTAGACGAGGCCGAAAAGTAACTAGTGCTTGACAACGATTATTAGACATTGTCTAAAAATCACAGATAGTGAGGAGCAAATTTTTATACGAGACTGAAGAAGCACTCGTGTTTAACGATTATTAGACATTTTATAAAAATCACAGATGTATCACAAATGTTTCTATCATCTTCATCGATGTCTGTATCCAAAGATTTTATGTAAAATTAATCTTCGCTACTCTCCATATCTTCAATTATGTTATTTTGCTTTCTTCTAGTCATTTTAGAACATTTTTGAACATAAAAATTTGAAAAATAATATAATAAAATAAAAAGATAACCAAAAAGTGACAATACATACAGTATCAAGACTTCTACTATTAGAATATTATTGTTGGCTGTTCTACAATAGAAAAGAGACTAAATCAGGCTCTTCCAACATCAGTGATCGCTTATCTTACTGCCACCGACTAGCAAACGTTCTTTGTTTCTACCTGTCCTATCTTTGAAACTGCACTGTTACGCCTGTAAATAAATGAATGGTGTGTGTGTCAGGCATAGCAGAATCTATGACCGAAACGGTAAAAGCATCTTGTCAGACTAGCCCAACTTACAACCGCAAAAGGTTAAAGTCAGAGCAAAAAAAATAGTGAATTTTAGAAATATCAATCTATTGTTACCGATTTGTAGATATACTTTATCAGTACTAATATCTGTAATTAAAATCTTTCTGGTTACAGTACTGCATATTAATAATTTAAAACTTTTTGATACCTTCCATTCATACAGTATTTTTTACAAATAGTTTTGACATTCATCATCTTAGGTATATCATTTTAAATTGCTCAAAAAATTTATCTGAAGATAAAAATAGTTGAAACTACCAGTAAAAAATAGAAAACAGACTTAATAGTAACTTATACAAAAGAAATAAATTAAAATAATAGTAAATCTCTTAGCAAACAATGGTAGCAATATACTGTTATAATTAAACATAAATGATGATTTAAATTTAAGTAAAGTTATTGAAGTAATTTTTTTTAAATCATTTTAAGATAATCATATAATACTTAATAAAGTAATTAACACTTACCAAAAATAATTTTCTTATTCGAATAAATGTTAACTCAGAAACAATTCACAAATTGAAAATGAAAAAAAATCTAAAAAGTTTATTTTGTATCATATAATTTCATCACTTACCAACCCTGTTATCACTACTAACATTTACATACTTACATAATGTACAAACTGGTAGTATGCATCAATTCAAATATGTAGTGTTACTACAAACATATTTGTAAAAGATTTCATGCTAAAATAAAAATTGTTTATTTTCATATCTGTTGTATTCTCTTAAGTGTTCATACTGGCTCATTCTCATTGTATTTCACTGCAACTAGTTTTAACACTCATTCCTTTTTCAAGTACCTTGATTCTATAGTGAAAGAGGAGTATCAAGCTATCTAAATACTTTCATTATAGTTTTTAAAACATTAATAGATATGACAAAATATTATATTTATATACAAAACTCATGTTCAGTAATACCGTAATACTTTTTTCTTTAAAAATGAATAATCAAATGTACATTTTATTACCACAAACTTTTACAATTTGCACGATTTAAAATACTGCATATATACAGACATAATATAATTAGAACTATTTAAAATATTTCAAATATTTATTTCGATCAAACTCATCATCAGTATCATCTTCTATCTTAATCTTCTTTTTAACCTTTCTTTGGTCTAATCTAAGCTTTTTTTCCAATTCAGTTAACAATGATATATCCAATGGTAGCTATAAATTTTAATTTTCAGTTATAAAAAAATATGCATGTACATATACAAGGACAAAATATATATATAGGGGGGGGGAGGAAGAGATATTTCCATTACTTGAAGATAATTCTTTTTCCTTTTTAAAAAAGAACTTACAATGGAGACTAAAATTCCATAGTGAAAAGAAAAAAAAATTGGTTTTGACAAATATATGTGGGTAAATCATTTAATAAATATATTAGTATTATTGTTTTATATTGCTTTATAATTAATTATTTTTATGTAACCATATCACTGTGATGGCTCTAATAAATACATAAGGACTTCTTGTATACACACACACACACACATATATATATATATATACACACAAATACATAAAAAATTACCTTTATTATCTTCCTTGGTTCATGATATTGAATAGTGATGCTTGACCCATCAGGTAACACAACTATTGTTGGATATAATTTAGCATAAACTAATCGATGAGTTCTTGTTATGCTTGCTGATAATGAACTCAGGCATCGTCGGTTCAGTATTTTAAATATGTCCAAAATGTATGGAAAAGCATGATGACAATAACAATTCATACTAAAAAGAAATTTTATTTATAACATTTGGAATTAATAAGTTTTTTCACTTTAATTTCTTAAGAAAACATCACAACTTACATAAAAGTATATAATATATATAATAAAAATGTAACCAGTTAAATGAATTATGTGATTTTCATTCTTCCAAACACCATATAAATTAAAACTTTATTGAAATACAATCGTAAACTAAAATATTATCACATAACCATTAAATAAGAGTACGATTATGACATTTTGTTAATGATAACACATAATTTATGTGACGTACCATCTATGAACACCATATACAACTAATTAAGTATATAATTCAAAGCAGAGATAAATAAATGTGGTTTGAGGATATGCTATAATATGTATTTTATACGAATTATTTATCTTTTTATTCTACACCTGATCTATATTTTGTCTAATCTACATTGATGAAAAAATATTTCGTAAAATTTCAAAAAATGGAAAAAACATTTTTATAAACAGTACAGATTTTGTATTAAATTACTATTAATGATGACACCCCAAGTTGCAAGAAATTTTTACAAAGATGACAAGAAATCTATGACTTTATAAAACAACTGCGTTACAATTTGCGTGAATGATTATATAAACATACTAATATAGATATATATATATATATATATATATATTTATTACAATATTGAGCGAATATATGCAATATGACCGAAGTGAAACGGGGGAGCGAACAAAGTGATTCTGAGGTACAAGTAAAGTAAGCATTGAAGAACCCCTAAGGGTCAGCCTGCATAACAAGTGGGGGGAAATCCCCCTGATAGTTTATAATAAAAAAATAAGTTAATTTTCATTTTGAATAAATAAAATAAATTATAAAAAAAAGTATTTGGGAGTATAAGGAAAGAAAATAAATTTATTCAATTAAAATTTTTTGAAGATTAGTGAAATGATCAATTATTTTCACACTACCACTAATATAAATTTTATCTATGCTACAAACATCTATAGCATACATAATCCATATACTTTCTTCAGTCTTAGAATTGATTAAAATTACAAACAACTAGAATTGAGATATCAGTACATACTTATCAGTAATAAGTTATGATTTTAGCTATACAACACTTGTAAGCATGCATGTTATTATTTAAGATTTCAAATACCTTATTTTAACATCAATCCATCCACTTATCTGCATTATGATTATGTAATCACTTAAAATGGTACACCGTAATATTTATTCAATCATTTCCATACTGTTCATAATCTTAAACAACTTTAAACATTAGAGCAAAATTGTTATTGTCACTGATAACTATACTCTTATTAAATTTTTTTGATAAAACAGCTGTTAATTTATTAATTTGCTAATTTGCACTTTCATATATAAGCAACTTCCTATTTTCTTTATTCTCAGTGAAACTCAATCCACTTGAATACTTCACATTTACAATATCAAACAGCTCTCCAATGTACTGCCTAACTTACAGAATGATCTATCAGATCAATTTTATATTTAAAAAAATATTAAAAATTTTACATTGTACACACATTTCAATCATCTATCTTTTACTTATAAAAAGTTGTATGTTCTTAGTTTTATGTTAGAATAGCTAAGTTTAAAGTTCTATATAAAAAATAACACATATTAAAATGGTTTACAAATTACATATTAAATCATATATTTAAAGTTTATATTTAAATTTAAGAAATATTTTTTTCTAAATATTTAATTCAATAATTAAATGACAATATTATTAATAAAATATTTACAACTACATATTAAATAACATTTTTATATCATCTATACTAAGTTTACTTCCTTGAATTTGTTTTACTCCTGTCAATATTTCTGTAGCAGTAGAAAGTTTTTTATCTTGAAGAGATTTAATTCGTTCTTCAATAGTGTCATTAGATATAAATCTTGAAAAAATGGAAAAAAATAAATTATAACTTTAATAAAGAATAGTTCAAAAATTTACGATAACAAAAATATTAAGGATTTATTACTTATAAACTTTCACAGATTTCATTTGGCCAACACGATATATTCTATCTTGAGCTTGTGATTCTAATTGTGGATTCCAATGTAAATCAAAAAACAATAAATGATTTGCTCCTATTAAATTTAATCCAACACCACCAGCGTTAAGTGACAAAAGCATTATCTACAAAACACATTAAAAATGTTAAAAAAGTATCCAAATTTACCAAATTCAAATTTAAATAACTGAAATTTATTAAAAAATAATATAAACCTGTGATGTTCCTGAAGCGTTGTTGAACTCATTTACTAAAGCCATTCTTTGGCGCACAGGCACTTTACCAGAAAATATAATCGATTTAATATTAGCTTTATCGAGATGGAACTTCAATATATCTAGCATAGTAGTCCACTGAGAGACAATAATTGCTTTATCATTAGTTGGAATAACTTTTTCTTTAAGTATTTTCATCATTTCTCTTATCTAAAAAAAATAATTTTATTTTATAAACTACACAAATTAACAAAAATCATATATATATATATATATATAAATAAAATTTACTTTAGAACTTTTTCGGTGCTCATCAAATAATTGATTCGTCTTACTAAAAATTTGACTTGACATCTGAAAATTGTCTTCATCAACTGATTTTGCTTCACTAGGCACATTATCATTTGAATCTAGAGTCAACTGTTGTAATTGCTTTAAAATATCTATATCATTTCCTTCACTATCTTCAATTCCATCAGCTTCACAAACTTCATTATCTAACATCTATTTGGTTAAAATATATACAATTATAGGCTTATTATTACTATTTAAAATACATTACTTAAAATGAACAAATATTTCAATATACAATATAAATTCATTATTTTTTCATATTTATATTAAAAAACATACAAATGAAAATATATTTTTATATCATTTTAATAAAAATACATACTGATTTTACTAAACATGGATGACAACAAATCTGACGAAGTCTCAATAGTAAAACTAAAATTTCATGTGATTTAATTTCTTTTCCTTTGTAGTGTTTTGAAATTTTTTCAAACATTTTTGTATATTCCTTCTGTGCACCGCCTATCAAAATAAAACAATACTGAAAATATAAATTTAACAAAAAAAAACGTTTTAATATTCATAAATTGAAATTATTTACTTACTATTTTGAGATGTATTAGATGTAGTCAGTTTTGACTCAATCAAATCAGTGTTTTTTAATGTCCTTTGATGTAAAAAATTATGTAAAAGAGTTTTGGAAAAAATTAATACTTTTTGGTAAATGGCCATTTCATCACTATCGAGAGTTACTTGAATAACATCAAAACTCTTTTCAGGCAAACAAGTTAAAGTGCCTAACTCCTTTAATTGTGCTTTTGTACGACGAAGCATTAAAGTTTTCATTACGGTATGTAATCTTTCTTGTCCTCCAGTACTGTTATTAGAAATCCATTTTTTCCAAATCTGTACGAAAATCAAAATTTTGTACATATTTCAATAAATAAACATGTGAGTGGTTATTATATACACATATGCATATATATACACACACATAAGGATAAAAATATACAAAAGTAATACCATCATATCATCAAATGGAGTGCATTTAATAAACTTCAATAATGAATACAGATCAAAGTCCTTATTATGAATTGGAGTTCCAGTAAGTGTCCAACGATGTTTACCCTTTAACATGAATACACCCTGAGCGGTATTAGTTTTATGATTTCTTATAACATGAGCTTCATCTAAGATAATTCGACGCCATTTTATTTGGAATAAAGGACCCTTCAAAAAATTTTTAATACATATTTTGCTATAAATTTTAAAATTAATTTATAGCAAATTTTATTATTAAAATCTACTTACAATATTTTTAAAATCTTTCATAATTAAGTTATATGTTGTTAACACAACATCATTTTTAGCCAATCTAAAAATAAAATGTGTAATGGTGACTTGGTGATAATCATAAGAATATTATTGAACATTTAAAATATATTTTTAAATATATATATATATACGTATACATGTATGTATGTTTATTTTATAATTAGTTCAATAAAAATTGATATTTCAGATCACATTCTAACTAAATCTATTTTAATAAATAAAGTTCTTAAGTTAACAAAAAATGATAATTAAAATTGTGAAATACAAATTTTAAAAACGGTACACGTGAATGTATGTAATATACACACATGTATGTCTATGTATAGTACCTTTTAGATTTTGGATTACGATTATATCCATGATATACTTCAAATGATATCACACCTCTACAACAATGTTTATTAATTTCTTCTTCCCATTGGTTAATTAAACTTGCAGGACAAACTACTAATGTTCCACCATTATAAACTAAAAAAAGTTACAATCAAGTAAACTAATTCCTTATATGCAGTTTCATTTTATTATACTCACATTTTCTTTTCAAATTTTCTTTACATTTCCATTCATTGTCACTTTCAGAATCATTACTATCTTCACTATCATTATACTTTTGTATCTCATTTGTTTTCAATATTAGTGATATCATTGTGAGTGTTTTTCCAAGCCCCATATCATCAGCTGCCATAAGAAAAACATATACATTACTAAGATTCATTGAAATATATTTCATCTATGTACCTATATCTATATATATTTATATATACATTTACATATATATATGCATACATACATACATGTACGAGATTTCAAAAAATTTGCAGAAGTAAATGGAAAGACAATAGTTAGGATAATAAAATTATCTTTATTTTTCAACATAATCTCCCTTAAGATCAATACATTTCATCCAACATTGCTCAAGTGCCATTATGTCACTGGTGAAGTATAATTTCTCGAGCTCTTCAAAATAGGCACCTACTTCGGCTATTACTTCTTCATCTGTGTTAAATCTGTTCCCAGTAAGGAATGTTTTCAGTTGTGGAAAGAGACAGAAGTCGGAGAGGGCCAGGTCTGGTGAGTATAGGGCAGAGGGATTAATTCGAAGCTAAGATAATGGATTTTGGCGGCTGTTTGTATTGATGAATGAGCGAGAGCATTGTCGTGATGAAATAGGATTTTCTTGCATTATGTTCTGGATCATTTTTCATCAATGGCAGCTTACACATGTCCAAAAAGGTACAGTAATAAGCGCTGTTGATTGTATTTCCCCTTTTCAAATAATCCACCAACAAAATTCCCTGTGCATCCCAAAAAAAATGAAGTCATGACTTTGTTGATGAACCAGCTTTGAACTTCTTTGGCAGCCTACCTCCTCTCTTAGTCCACTGTTTCGATTGTTCTTTGAACTTTGATATGTGGTGATGAAACCAACTCTCATCAGTAATCACAAACCGACACAAAAAATCCTTTTTATTATGTTGCAATCCTTTGAAATTTCAGAAGCATTTCAGAATTTGAGCATTCGCAGAACCCATCTCATCAATATTTTTGATATGCTCATAATTTTCAGATAAAATAGAATGTATGCTGCCAGTTGATATTCCCAAAGCCTCTATCTCATGCACCTTCACTCGCTAGTCACCAACACCATTTCGTGCACCTTCACTCGCTAGTCATCAACACCATATCGTGCACTTTATCAACATTTTCTGCAGTAACTGACACTGAGGACCTACCACTGCGGGGCTCATCTTCGATGGATGTTCTGTCTTCTTTAAATTCAGCAACCCATTTTGCCACTGTGGCATATGCTAGGGAGGAGTTACCATACGCATCTTTCCAAAAATTTGGATAGCGTTCATATCATCCAAAACTAAAAATTCAATAACTGCACAATGTTTCAATTTATCCATTTCACAAAAATATCCAAATACGTCTTATTTAGATCGCTGTCAAAGATAAACTAAGAGATGTTTTGTTCTCAATTTTTTATAAACCGCTAATCAAGGATGCCACTTCAAGAAAAAATACTTTCATGTTTGCCCAATACCATCTATATGTCACTTCTACAAATGTTGTGAAACCCCCTCATATATATACATAAACATAACAAAACATATACTAAACAGATAAAAAATATGTCTTTACAATTTTATAAACAGTTGAACTTATAAAATTCCCATTTATTACCAAGAATTCCACCAGGTGGTTTTTGTTTTTCACGCCATAACATCCATGCAAGAGCATGTTTTTGATGAGACATCAATTCCACTTTCAGTCCTTCTGGGTCTTCAGCAAATACATTTTCATTAGGGCAAGTTGATAATGACCCATGTAAATTTTGTAATCTATCCATTGTTAAGGTTTTCTGAGATACATATGTTCCCATTGCTAAAAATTAAATTATGAAAACAAACTTTTTAATTTTATGTATGGAAATTTACATAAATAATATCTTATCACAACTAGATTTACAAATAAATGGTATAATCTTGACTCATTTTGTACCATAATTATATTTTTCAGATTGGCGATATTTATTCAAATGTTTATATTTTAATAACTAATTTTCTACAATTGAGATTTTAAAAAAATTAATCACTTTTTCTCCAATTTCAGTAGAAAGAAAATGAAAAGAAAATACCACTGAGATTTTGAATGATCGATAAAGGTTTCAATAAAAATCATATTTAAAACATTGATTGTTTTTCAGATAGAGAAGACAGAATCAATGTACCATCTAAAAGTTGAATCATCATCAAAGTATTTTACAATAATAAAATTAAAAAACAAAATCACAATTTTAAGATGATTTTTTATTCATAATTGACATTAATTTATTCTTTTAAAATATTAATATAAATATATTTATTTAAACAATAAATAGGAACTGTAAACCCTTCAACATCTAAAACCATTTTTTTTATTTGATATATAACGGCCTTTTTATAACTTAAACCACACTAATTTACACATTTGCAGTCGATGAACCTTGAATATATATGTTGCCGGCAAAGTCAGACGACCAGGCAAAGTCTGACTTTGCCTAAGCAAACTGCGATTTTCCCCAGCCGCTGTTAGTCAAAGTCCGACTTTAACTAGTCAATATATATCCTGATTTATAAAATTAAAGTTAGATCACCTTCACCCACACTTTCCTCCTCACCCTCACTCTTTTTTGACCCTGTAAATCGCAGTTTGCCTAGGCAAAGTTGGACTTTGGCTGATGGCGGCCAGGTAAATCGCAATTTGCAGTCAGACTTTGCCTATGACATATACATTCAGCGTAAACCATCAACGTACCCTATAAATTCAGATAAGCGTTTGGTAAAACAATCGACATAGCCGGTGCCATACATGCGTTTGGCAAATCTTTAGATTTAAAATGCGCCCAATGCACAAGAGGTTTATTACGAGGGTAGTATCCAATACACTTTCATAGATTCATTGTCAGATTCTAAATATAAGGTGGATGTTATAAATAAAAATGCTAAATTCCAGAATATAAATAAAAAAGGCATAGGATACTGAGTAAATCTTCAGAAAAAAAGTATTCTGACAATGAAAATGTATTTTAACTTTAAATCAACAGATATATTTACAACTAAATTATAATTTTCCTGAAAAATTAAAACGTTTCGATTTTATCATATAATTATGCACATATACATGTTTATATATACGCACGCGCACTCATACGCATGTATGCACACATATATATATATATATCTCACAAATAAACATTCAATACTTTGACACCGGTGTTGTAATTTGTATTTTACTTCATCGATCTATTTGTGTCATCGGTGGTACACACTGCCGTCAACGTGTTAAGTAAAGATTTAAAAAAATAAAAAAAAACAATACCTTTTTTACCAACACCATTTGGTTCAACTTTATCCGCAAAGTTTTGAAGTTTTTCCCACGATGGAACTTCTATTTCACGAAGAGGTGATTTCTTAGCTAAGTTGCTAAAAACTAAAATATTTATAAAATAATTATAAAACCTATAATATATAGACATAAATATAAAAATAATTTACTTGGATCAATCTTCATTTCATTTAATATTTTTTCTTCTTTTAACAGCTCCATTTCGATATTTTCCTTTCTACGAAATAAAGAAGCACCTTCATCAGGTAAAGTAGATAAACTCACTATTTGTATAATATTCTACAAATGAAAACATAGTTAAAAAAAAAAACAAGTTAAAATCTTATAATTCTACAACTTTAATCACTTTAATCAAATATAAATACATACGTTTGTTCTATGTAAATCTTTTCGTAATACAGCGACTTTGTCTGATTGATTTTGTAATTCTATTGGGGTACAATATTTAATATCAGATGAAATTGAAATATCGTTATGCATTTGATTTTCAGAATTTACTGGAAAATCATTCTTTACATTTTGAGTTTTTCTTGATGTTGATGTAAATATTGATGAAATTGTAGTTTGTATTAGTTTTTTAGGTTTTTCAGGCATTTTCTGAAAAAAATAATTCAATATTAATTACATAACAATATAATGAATACTAATAATATATTTTAGTATAAAAATAATACTAAATAAAATTTCTAAATTTTAGTATAGTCACCTGATATAAATATATATATATATATTTATATATATATATATATATATAAATATATTATTAAAATAATTAATTTATATGTATTATTTAATTAATTTAGAAAGAAAAAAATCTATAAAAACACAAAATTATATTTTTTATTTAAAAATTCACAAACATTTTAATTATTTTATCATTGTTATTTATAACACAAACTAACACACCCTCATTAAATAAATCTTTAAAAAACATGCACACATATATACTGAAATGTTTACATTTGTTTGTCTTTTTATGGAAACATAATAAAATAAAAGTAAATATTCATAAACAAATAAATTCAAGTAAATATTTTAATAATATTGTATCAAAAGAATTATTAAAAAAGAAGAAAGAATTATTAAAACTTTTTTAATGTGACATATTTCTCTACAGAAAAATACATCACATTAAAAGTTTTATTTTCAAATATCTATATATTTATTATTAATATCCTTAATTACCTGTTTAAAGCTTGTTTCATAAAATAGTAAAATAAGGAAACATTACTTCCTCTATAAAATATAAATAATAATTTTATTATATTTACAAACCTTTGTTGCTATAAGATTTATAAGTTATAAGCTTTTTACAAAATGTTATTGTTATAAGATTTTTTAATGTATAGTAAATCCTTTAATATTTAAAAATTATTTATTTCAAGCTTTAAATTGTGTTAATATCTTAAGCTCAATATTTACTAATTTTAATATATTTTAAATGTTTCCAATCATGCACACACACACGCAATATATATTAATTTGATTTAGAAAAAAAATTAGGAAATATATTTTAACTTACAGTTTTTTCGTCTACACAATCCTCATCACTAGAAACTACAACATAATTATCTTCCCTAGATGAATCAACATCTAAAACATTTTAAATAAATTAACAATTTACATACATACATATATTTTCATTACTACCTGACAATGATATTTTTGAATCATTCTCTGACAATGATATTTTTGAATCATCGTCTAATGACTTGCT
This sequence comes from Acanthacorydalis orientalis, assembly GCA_034766995.1. Lineage (NCBI taxonomy): Eukaryota > Metazoa > Arthropoda > Insecta > Megaloptera > Corydalidae > Acanthacorydalis > Acanthacorydalis orientalis. The sequence goes on along the minus strand of CM068320.1, from coordinate 9,567,890 downwards.
ATTACTTTTATTTAAATTCATTGGCATTACATTTCCCTCATTCATTTTAGGACTCTAAAAACACATGCATATACAAATAAATATAACAATAACTACATTATTAAAAATTTAATTATTTAATATATGTACTATAATATTTAAAAATTATTTCTTCTTTCAAGCTTTATACTGGGTTAATATCTTCAACCATATATTAAATTATCCAAGAAATCAAAACCGTAGTGAAAATTACACATTGTCATAAAAGGCAATTTAAATCATATATTGTAATTTCATTTATTTTAAACATGCTATTTAAACAATGTCAAGTTTATTAATTTTAATCATTTACTATTTTTTTAATATTAAAAAAATATTTAACCAAATTTATATCCACTGAATAAGTGAAAAAGTCTACTTATTGTTGCAGTGTTTTTTTAATGTTTTTATGTAATAATAAAAAATGATATTCATTTCAAATCATTAAGTAAAATCCAAATAATTAAACAATCATTGACATAAAACAGATGAATATAAATCTTATTCTGCTGAAGAATTTATGGTAATTATCATATTACATGATAAATTTACAGAAAATAGATTTGCAACAAGAATTTGATTTGGTTGAGAAATAGATTTTATATATATATATATATAATTAAATTTTGAACATTTTTTATTTAAAATGGTGTTTTTCACTACTTTTTACGTTTATCAAGTTTTTCAAATTAAAGACAAACTTTGTAAAAGTCTTTACAATCAATTTACATTATATTTGTTTATTATTGTCTTTTCATTATAAATCACTATACTTATAAAATATATATAATTTTGTCTAGCTCTCAGTGAAATTAGAATCAAAACTTCTCCATTTAATTTTTTTCTACTTGTCAAAGAACTCAAATGTCAATTTTACAATTTCAGAGACCATTTGATTTGTAGTCTGAGTCTATCAATATGTTAATGGCCTAATTCAGTAAAACAATTTCAATAAATGAAAGCTTCTCAAAAAAACGTACAATGAATACTACTATAGGGATTGGATAAAATTTGTTAATTGGAATATGTTCATTATTTTCAATATGTGAAAACAAAAATGGTATTTGTCTCTTTTATGTATACTTCTTTTTTTCTATATGATATATATATATAATGATAAATATACGTATTATAATTAATACAAAGAGGCAGTTCTACTATGATTTTTAACTTCAGAATAATCTAAAAGGATGTAGTTGTCATTTACATATTTATTACAATTATAATAATTCATAACTTTACAAGAAATAAATAATTTATAAAAACATATCGATAGAAAATGTGCATTTGACCGATTTTAATTTTTTTTGCACTTAATAAAGTTTGGCTTTAATGAACCTAATCAAGTTATTGTTTTAAAACCTAAAATTTCCTTTAGAAAAATATATGACAACTTACATTTTCTTCTTTTTCCGAATCACTTTCAATAATATAAACTTTTTTTCTGTTAAAAAAGTCCTTTTTATGAACTTGAAATTCATTATCTGAATCAATTTCAACATAATCATTATTTATCATACATCTGTCAGTTGCAGGTTCTGATAATTTTGAGTTATTACATATTTCCAAACTTTTGTTTTTAGTACTACTATTTAACTCAATTACTTTTTCCGTTCTTGTATCATTTTTTGGTGAAAATGAATTCAAATCATTTATTTGATTTACTTCAGATGATGTAGATAAATATTCAGGAGATGATTTTGAAGAATCTGAATTTGTAGTATTGTCTAATTGTACAGATTCACTAAATAAATCAGACTCATCTATTGATAAACCAGTTTCTTCTTCAAAATTCCTATTACTTTCAAAACTGTTACTTTCTTCTTCGGTTTCGTTTAATATTGTGTTATTATCTAATGATAAATCCATTTTTATAACATTATTCTATGTACATATATATTTTTTAGTAAACATTAAACTGAAAACGAACAATTTACGCTTTGTAAACGATAAATAACAGACTAACGATTTGTTTTCAAAAAGTGAAAGTTATAATACAGTTATAAAACTTCGTAACATCAAAAATTCCTGTGATTTTCACTAAAGCGAGAGAGTGCATAGACTTTATTATATACTAACGCTGTAGATATAATGAAATGCTTGAAACCAGTGTTCTGCAACCGGTGTGTCAAGTTATTACTTGATATTTCTCATTTTTTTTCTTGAACTAGCAAATCTTAACTTATAATCAAATTTGCCATATTCTTTTATAATTTATTTATTAAGTATAAAAATTATTTCATCACATGCAGTAATGTAGCATAAAAAAGTGAGAAACTACAAAAAAAACGTTTTTCGTTTGTAGGTTTACGACATGCAAGCATCATATCGTGAATCTGTATCTATGATCATATGCATTTGGTTTGTCACGGTCTTATATTCGTATACAGTGTTATAGCTACGGTTTTATACATATTACAGAACACGTAAACCTAATGTATTGAGAAAAAATATCTTATGACAATCGTTAACTGAACAGTAGAATAAATAAATAGTACATGCAATAATAATAAAACAATAACCAAATGTACAGAGATTTAGGACAATTTTCTGTGTGTAATAGGTCTAGTTTTCCATTTCTATAAACGAGATTTCACTCCACGAAACACATTTTTTTCTGATCAAAAATATTCAATAATTGATTATTTATCATTTTTGATTGATGCTAATGCGCATTTTAAATAGAATAATCCTCAAAACTAAGATACCAAAAAATATTTTCATGCATAACAAACAGGCCCCAGTAATGTACTATTAGCCAGTTTGATTGTCTCTTATGTAGTTTTTCTTTCCTGGTAGTTATTAGACTTGTCGTTCGCATGTTATACTTCTGTTACGCCGGGCGCCCTTCTGTCTACGTTTCCCCGCGCATTTTTAAAACATTTAGCGTCAGTCAGACTGTTCAGGTTCCACTATCTCACGTCATGGGTTCCCCCTCAACACCTATTATACCAATGTGCAAACTACTTAAACTAAACAACATAATCAAACACCGACGATAGTCGCTTATATAAAGAATGAACCACGAATTGAAACAACATCCTTGGAAGGGGGAAGGTGATATGAACTGTTTGTGAATACTTAGGTTTTTGAAATTTTTCCTAAGCAAAATAATGATGACAAGAGTAAAACCAACACCTGAAGAGAAGAAGAATTTGAATAAAATATCAAGATAGGGGTAATAAATCTAAAACTCGATCCCAACTACCATAAAGACTCAAGAGAAAAAGAAGCTCAGTACCAATTCAAAAACTTGCCTAAAAAACTGAAACAACGCTTTTCGGCTAGTGATTTGTATAGGTGAGCAACTCGATTCAATGAGTTGTTCACCTCAACAAAATTTGCCGAGGTACTCGTACTTATTAACATGCAGACAAACTTAAAGAAGCTCTGTGTCTTATTAATCTGATAGATTCATTCCATTATATACATGTTCTTTGATGAAAATGCTAAAAACACCTGTATAAGAATTAATTATCGAATAGAAATAAATTTTGCAAAAATTATAATTAAATTAAATCCTCTTTTAAAATATCAACAAATAGTACAACAAATATAACCCATTCAAAAGTGTTGGCTTGAAAAAGCGAGAAGAAAACTAAACATGCACTAGGGCTGCGGTAATTATCAGAGTACAACCTTAATTATAAATGTTAAAAGCGTACAAATTTATTGAATCGTCATAAAAATAAATATTTTAAATCGATTTATGATTGGAGACGAAAAATATGTTTTATACGCTAAATTAAATGTTTAAAACATTGAGAACTTGAATGTGAACTTTTAATGCATTTTTGTTATTATTTAATAAAAGGCCAGGTTAGTAACTAGTATATCTACTCTTAAACAACCAGGGTGATCAGTATAACGATGGCTTTCAATGTAATCGAACCTATACCCGATTACTACCCAGGGAAAATTCGTTTCTTTATTTTATTGCTTTCAATACAGTATTTTATTATATAACCAGGGGGATCCGCTCCCGCTCGCTGCTTCACTCGCTCTCGTTAAGTGTTAACAATTATTAAATGAAAAATGGTAAACGAAATAAAGATATTGTGTAGTGAATTTTATTTTTTGATTTCAAAGAAACCGTGAAAATAGTGAAACTGAAAAGAAAACTTACTGTAACTTATTGTAAACTTATTCTAAAACTTCTGTATACACGATATTCGTAATTGATTTGTGTTGATTACTGTTTTATTGGAATCGACGAACATGTCGATTCGTGAAACATCGGAAATGATCGGGAATGGAGATGGTTAACGTGCTACATGCAGAGTGTAGCGGGAGGAATGGCGTTGCGAGGAGGTGGTCTACACAAATTTGTTTTATGAAAATTTTACAATGGAATTATTTTTATTTATAGAAAGACTAGGGGGCTCTTACCACTGCTCGTTGCGTCTCCCCCCCCCCCTTCCGAGCAGGGAGGAGGATTCAACCTCGCTCGATTCCTCCTAACAAAAATTTTTAGTGGAAAATTTTACAAAAATTAACAACAAAATAAAATGTTAAAATGTGTAACATTTTTTTTATCCTAAAGCTTCAGTGACAACAATATTTTGAATAAATGTCTAATCAGTTTTACCTCTTTCATTGTACACTGTGAAACAGAACACTGATTATGTACTGATATCAACCAATCAGAACAAAGACCACATGACCGATATCAACCAATCATAGAAGGAATAAAAGTCACGGGGACGGCATCACTGTATACTTTATATTGTATGCTGAACTAGAGATGTTTATTTTTTTCTAAATTTATTTATTTTCCCTGATCTTAACAGAATATTTTAAAGTATATTAATAAATAGCAATGAAAATATTTTTTTTCCTTTACCGTAAATCTTATTTATTCCGCAATTAACTAAATATAATCCCGTGATTAACTAACTAGGTAGCGGAACACCTTTGTGACCAATTGAATATATCTTCAATTTTTAAAAAAAAGAATATAATTTCACTGGAGTTTAATGGAAATGAATTTCAATTTTCCATTTCAATCAATCTGTCATTTTCATTCTGTTAAAAAGCAGTTATTTTTAAATTTAAATATTCCATCATATGACGATATTTTCTAGTATGAATACAATTAGATATGAAGAGCATTTTATTTAATCACACTGTAAATAGAAATTTATTAAATTGAATACTGATTTTTAGATTATTTTTTTATTACAGAAATCATTTAAATGTTAAAAATATATTACTTGCCACTTTACAATAATTCTATTTATATTTTTCACATTGAATAGCATCTCAAATTCCAACGATCGGTACGTTTCCATTACAGCCAGTATAGTTACATATAATGCAGACACGCGCTTAAAACTGGTTTTTAAACGCATAAGTAAAAGTTTCTAAAAAGTTATTAACAAGTAAACTTTTCGCGGTGACTGCATTGTGGTGCGTGAGAAGTCAAGTATAACAGTTGTTAAAGAAGTGTAGATATGAATGAATATTGTTGAATTCGAGATGTGATATTGAGAATAGAAAAACAATGAATGGATACACTAAGTGTGAGTTATTTTATAAGTATTTATGAATTAAAAACAAGAGAATATGATCTATATTTAAAATTATAAATATTTTAACAATTTTTAAAAATTATTACACTATAAATTTAAAATTGGAAAATTATATATATATATATATATATATATATATATATTAAAAGTGTTGTTTTTTACAAAAAGCATTTTTTTTACAATCAGAAAATATTCAATTTGAAAAATGTTTTTGTGTTTTGTTTTTGAAAAAAATTCATATCCAAATTGAGATTATTATATTGCAATTTAGTATTCAATAATTAACAACATATAAAAAAAGATATACGAGAAAACATTTCTTAATAATAGCCTACTCTTCACTTTCCAAACATCCGTTATATAAAAGTACATGATGAAAATCATTACAGTGTGTTTAATATATTTTTTTAAAAAAAAACAAAAACAAATATAATATTGAAATTTCATATCATATTAAGTCATTTTAAATTTAATATAATATTTTAAAATTAAATGTATTTTTTTTATTTCGATTTATTAACTGAATATCTGAAAATAGAGAATAGTTTAAAATTAATATGTAGTGTATTCAATACAAATTAAATCAATTTGTACATTAATTTAACGATCGAGACAATAATATGTATTATTAAAATTTCGTCATAAAAATGATCATAATCCTTATTTTTGTAATCTATTCATAATATTTATTGTAATTATATTTAAATATTTATAAAAAATATTATTTGCTATTAAATACATATTTTTTTAATTACTTTAGTTAAGACATACGAATAGTACAGTTAGTATTTGAGAAAAAAATTAAAATTTGTAGAGTAACTGTATATCGTTTGAAGTTGTATGACTTTTATGATGCTTTGTAGTAATATGACTGCAATGAAGTCCAATCGTAAATTTTATTGATTTAATATTAGAAATGATAATATTAATCAATATAGACACCCAATTTAAAAGAAAGTGCGATTAACATTTAACGTTCCGTGGCAATTTTAACACCTAACATTATACATTTTTACAGAAAAACGAACGAAAATATATAAAGAAACAATCAATATTGTTATCTTCGTAATTGATAATGATTTAAATAAAAGAATTTTAATATACTTTATATGTAAACTTCAAAATGATATTATTAAAAGAAGGATTATTTGAAAAAATATGATGTAAAATTTCTTTACAAATTGAAATATTAATACATTATATGTATATATATATATATAATATATTCTGTTTCGATTACAAACAGAATATTGCAAAACCTTGGCAAAACTTTCTTACTTTTGAACGTCCTCATTTTCTTCAATTTGCAATTAAATTATGTGACTCGAAGTGCTATGTTTAAAATTATTACGAATTCTTGTTCGACAATCGATAATCTGAAAATCTCGAATGATAACGCCGTGATTACGTTAAAACAGAAATGATTATTTTTTTAAATTCGCTACTATATATTTTTAAAAAATCAGTACGTATTGTACCACATGAAAATAAAAAAAAATTCAATAGTGTCATTTTATCGACATATATGGGGAGTGTAATTAAGTGATAAGAACTACTTCACACATTTATTCAAGTAATAAAAATATCCAAACTAATAAAAAATATTCAAAACAAAAAGTTTTGAATATTTAAAATGAATATTTAATGAAATGTTTAAAATTTCACAATCAGTAAAGTTTTTGTTGCTATGAGTTATATAACAACTATTTTATATGGAGTTTACTTTCAACAATATGTGAGTAGCGCTGTTTTGTTCTTCAATCTATTTTGTATATCTTATTTTATAAATTCATTATAGAAACAATGACTCACATGAATAAGTTGATGATCTTTTTATTTTCAATCCGCAGAACATTTTAAGTTTATTACAGATATAAAATATTATACTATAAAAATGTTTCCAGATATATATTGTCGTTGTGCTTTTTTTATGTAGATGACTCTTGGCTAGATTTTGATAGTTGACATTTCTTATACTTCTGTATTAAACTTAAATCATTTTGATTTTATTGTGATATTTTCCTGCGTAGCTTGTGATGATTATTCTGTGCGAATCCTGAAACCTATGTATGAATTTGTTTTTCCTATAACTGGTTTGAACTACTTTCTTCTACGACTCATCATCGTCTGGTAGATTTTGTACTTATAACTTGAAAATTTGTCTAAAAATTGCATAAACTCTATATATATAACTATAATATATTTTAGGTAAGATTACATTAAAAGAGATCATATTGAATAGATATATTTATTTAATATTTTATATTATTAAATATTTATTTAATATTATATATTATTTAATTTTGAGTAGGTCTGGTATATTTTCACAATTTTTATATAAAATATAATAAACTTAACATTTTTATATTCCATTTTACAATAATATTTTTATCATTACTTAACATATGTGTAAAACATAAAGTATATTACAATTGAAAGCAGTTTTAATACATTTATTTTTCAAACAAACAATTCATCCAACGAGGTCAATTTAATTAGTAGCTAAAAGGTGTATGTTTTTTTCAAAAGTATTGAGTAATCTTCAGATGAAATACACAAAAAAATCTAGCACAAACTAAGAAAGTACAAGTGAGAGGCGATTAATACAAATCAACATGATACTTTTCTAAATCAAATTCTTATATTTTAACATTTATATGTATGTCATATAATATATACATACATGCGTGCTGCCATAGTTCATAGTTGATAATGTTGTGATAACATTAACTCAAAATGAACTAGTGAATAGTGCAATGGAAGAAAGAGTTTTATGGTTGAAGTAGATAATTTTTATCGGAAATAAATACGTATTCAAACCGTAACAAATTTATGAAAAACTCGAAACGCCAAGACAAACTGTCTAAACCAACACAATTCCGATCAAATTAAGACATTTGATTAATCTTTCTATCTTCCTATCTATATATATATATATACATATATATATATATATATATATATATATATATATATATATATATATATATACATATATATATATATATATATATATATATATATATATATATATATATATATGTATATATACGGAGTAAAGGTAACAATCATAAATTTGCATGTCTGGTATTTTTATTAAAATTATAAATAAATAATTTAAATAATTATAATAAGTAAATTATAATACACTTCTTGCACTGTGATTAAATTTACTTTCACAAGTGGATTATTTTCTCACAGACAAGCCACAAACTTTTTTTCTGATTAAAAATGTTCAATAAATATTATTGTTCTTTTTCGATTGTTGTTTATAGAATTATTTATAGTGATGCCATCATCATATTATTATTATCATATTTATAGGGTTAAGATACAAACAAAACTTGTGGTAAAATCTATGGTTCTTTTCATCACCATTATTACTTACACTGGAAATCGATTTTCTGTTACAACATTTAAAATGTTACTAAGTTAATTAGTTTTCGTATAATGAATCAATGTAATCTCTCGATGTTCAGTTGTTATTCAGAATAATCAAAAATGACCTAGTCTAACCACAGCTTGCTCGATCTCTTCTTGATATATAATTCATAATAATATATAATTAAAATGTTTATATTTAGGTAGTAAACAATGGCCATAAACCAAAACAGAGTCGAGCAGAAATATGAATATTCATTGAAGTTTTGAATGTATTACTTAACAAATAAAAAATAGAATAATATTCGTAATTGACATCAAATTTTATCGAATAATGGACAACATAATTTGTATTAAATTCGATCTTTCGATTTATGGGTACACAAAAGGTGATACAACTGAATCTATCTAGTGATACAACTGTGTTTAATAAAGCATAAAACGAAAAGAAAAATATACTTTAACAGAATGTATGTTTATTTTAAGTTTACTGACTATAAATTAATCGTATATAAAATCATTTTTATTTAATATAAAAAATCAACAATAAATTTAAAGTAACCTATTTTCCACGAATAAATATTTCATTAAAAACGTAATTTCTTGCGTAGTTTATTATCACAGCCTCATATTTGAAAAACAATATTTTTAATGAATAATGTATAAAAAATTAATTTAATACTTTAATTTGCCTTTCACCGAATGAGAAGTAGCACAAGCATTTTCTCTTTAAGAACAATCACGCTTATCATCATCACTAGACATTAGTATGGTGTTACTAAGTTAAACCAAAATCAACATCAGTATTAAAAATAATTTAATGATTTAATTACACTGCTAAGAATATAATTCTAACAGTTAAACTGTTTATAAAATAAAACAATTTTTTACGTATAATCATTAATTTGTTACAGGTTGTTTATTCTAGTGGAATAAAATAAATTTCTACATTCAATAAAAAGTAGTAGTTGAAACGCCTGAAAATGTTATAATGATTTTATTATACAATTTTTATCACCACAGAGAGTCAAGTATATCTGTAGAAATAGTAGCTCAATCCACAAATTTAAAAATTTCTTATTTTTTGTTAAAATTGATAATTTGACTATTAATTTATAATTTGTACATTTTATTAAATCTTATAGAAACGTGTAATCGATGAATGAAAAAATAAATAGTTTTTATTTTTTTATTAAAAGATTAAGTTTAATTAATTTTTAATAAATAATAAAATCTAATTTTTGGAATTTGATAATAGAAATGCAATTATTTTATTTTGTAATGTAAAACTAATTTAAAACAAAATCGACTTGTTGTAATCAATGTTCAACTATTAAATTGATCTAAAGTATATTTTTGAATCTTAGATATGACCCAAAAAATCGGTAACTCATATACATATTCTCAGTTATATTTTACTTAATAAGGTTAATGATCCATTATTTAATTGGGCATAAAAATGGAGAATCGGCTCATAAAATGTGTATTTAACGTTAAAAAAGATTTTTACTGAATAATATAATAGTTTATATTACGATACTAGATTCGTGTTGCTAAGAATCCCGGATACAAACAAATAATTTATGACTAACTAAATTAGTTGAATGAACTCGATTTAAATTTTATTTAGAGAATAGTCATAAACATAAATAAGATAAACTCACCTACATAATTTTGAAAAAATAAAATATTAAAAGTATAAATATAAAGCCGTCGATGAAAATATTCATTTAACGCACCAATAAACAATACAAAATGAATGAATATATGTTTATTAAAAAAATCTGGACATTTTCGTCGCATATCTGAAATTAACCAGTTCAATACATTGATAATTGAATAAAAAGAATTCCCTCTACACAAACATATTTAATATTTTCACTACTGATTAAACAGATCAAAATCACGAACGCTTTACTATACATCATGTTGGCAGTAAAATATTTACTTTATTTAAAATTTTAATATAAATTTGTTACCAGTAAATTAGAAATATTTATAACAAAGCGAGATTCATTGCGTAAAAATGTATAATTACACAATTAACAGCCATCTATTAAATTCTCTATCTAGCAAATTGATAATAATTTTTAGCCTCTTTAAATGAAAGCTATAAACATATATGTAATAAATAATTTATTTATAATATATATATATATATATATATATATATATATATATATATATGCATATACAATGAAAGACATCTCTTACTATCTACAAATACCATTTGTAATAAACTTTGAGTACAATAAAAAAACCAGTAAAAATTTAAACTATGATACATGGATAGTTTGGTTATATAAATAGTTGATACAAGTGATTAACTACATATTGCAAAAATAATATATATGTAAATCTTAGATTTTGTTTTTTTTTTAATAAACTGTGGTCAGTTAATTAAGATTTGGTCATTTTTGACACAATATTTCTTACCTTTTGATGTAATTCTAATTTGCTAATTAGATAATTTTTACTATTTTAGGTAGTGAATTGTCAGTAAAAGATCATCTATCTTTATTATTAGATGATAATGGAGACGACATATGTGACGATATTTCGACAATTATTACAAATAACGAGTCATTGCCGAGTTGGTACGACGATGTCAAATTTAAAAGGTAAATAATGAAATATAACTGTTTAATTAACACAACTATGCAAAATTTAACAAAATAGTGTATAATATATTTATAGTTTTGAAATTATAAACATAAATAAAATATAAATAAAACTCGTACATGAATTCAATGTCTTATCTATTCATGAATTTATGGATTATGTGCATCTGAGTATGTATATTATTTATTTATAAATAAATAATCTCTCCCTCTCTTTATATATATATATATATATATATATATATATATATATATATATAAATATATGTATGTATGTATATATATGTATATAAATATATGTATGTATGTATATATATATATATATATATATATATGTATATGTATATATATATAGAAAGAGAGAGAGAAAGAGAGATTCACATAAGACAACAATATGACAAATGCAAAATAAATATTTACTTACATTCTTTTTTAGATAACAATAATATTATCTCCAAAATAATTCCGTTACGGCATACACATAATAATTTCAACGCTTCTGTCATTCTTCGTAACAATTCTTAAAGATATTTCTTTGTGGATCTTTTGAGGTCCTTGATTAGACTTAATTGAATCATATGTATTAACTTACAATTACAATTTGTTAATGAATCTTCGATATTATAAAAATGCAAAGCATTTGTAGGTAGCATTTATATGTTTTTATGTCAAAAAGTATGAAACCAGTAAAGCATAGGAAAGATTTATTATTCTTTATTGAAATATTAATAATAGTTTTTTATTCAGGTAACATTCATTACGAAATGTATATATATATATATATATATATATATATATATATATATATATATATATAATATCCAATTAAGCAAGAAAAATTAACATACATTTAATTTTTGATTTCGAATTTCTGAAGTTTTTCAGTTTAGATAAATTAAATAAATCCATAAGGAACTCCTCTATCATTTCAATTTTGTTTCACATTAAAAAAGAACTTATCACCCATGATCATTAATAGTAAATTTTTTATTTTATTTTCTAGGCATTTCAGAAAAGGTTGACTTAGATCTTCCATAGTCTCAATGGTAGATCGCAATTTCACAATTTCTAAATTTTCAATCGCATTTAACTCTTAGTTCTTTAGTAAATATGAAAATTGTTGATATTTTCGAGTCATTTTTTGAAATTGGACATTATTTTTGCTCGTTTGAGTTATTAACTACCGATCGCAATAATGTTTGTACCCTTTGCCATAGCGCGATCCTCAAAAAATAATTCACTTCAAAAATAACTTGCATCCTTAACATTAAATTCATTCTGAAAACCATGTCATGTTGAAATCAGTTAGATAACCATACATGCACTTATTTTCTATTCACTCGATACAAATAAAAACTGGAACACATTTATTATATATCCAGATTATTTGTGTTAATAATTTTAAATAACACACAACTTTTAACTTTTATTTGTGTTCAACCGATTGATCGATCACTTAGAGTTCAAATCTCATTTTTATTTGATCAGAACTAAGCACTCGATTTTGGATGAACGACTTTTCTCACTGTCTGATTTAACATTTGCTTTATATCACAATTTCTAAATATAATAAAATGTTTTTTTTTATATTTACATATTAACAAGTTCGTGTGTTATCCCACTCAAATTTTCGCGTAACCATTTTCATAGATGTGTAAAAAATAATAAAAACTGGAAAACATTACATATATATTGAAACCAATGTCATTATTTTAAATTAAAACAATATGCTTCTGAATAATTTATTTTTTTAACATTTATCATTAAGCAAGTAATTAATAAAGTACTGTATTTCGAATAAAATATTCATTACAGGAAGTCAGTACTTACATATTACATGATCATATATATATATATATATATATATATATATATATATATATATATATATATATATATATATATATATATATATATATATATATATATATATATATATATATATATATATATATATATATATATATATACATAATCATCAGATAAACTAAATAATTAATTAATTACCGTCTATTTTATTTAATAATACATTTTCAACACGACATATTTATTAAGATAGGTAAAATATTTGTGCAACCAAACGTTTTTAATTAGCTAGTTAGTATATAATAATATAATAAGAAATATAATACGAGTGCGGTTTGAAGTGTATCTTGATTCGATATTAGAGACAACAGCTTTATTTTCAAAGTGTACTTTATTTTTCGACATAAACCTCTCGAAGTTCAACGCACTTGCACCGACGTTCCTTCAGCTTCGCGATTCCCTCCCGGAAGTGGATTTCTTCGAGATCCTCAAAATAGCCGTTTCCCGCATCTATCGCCTCTTCATTCGACACAAATCGCTTTCTAGCCAGAGAAATTTACAGTTTCGAAAACAGATGGAAGTCCGAGGAAGTCAAATCAGACGAATGTGGTGAATGCGGAAGAATTTCAAATTTCAATTGGGTCAATTTTTACTGAGCGACAACGTTCGAATGAGACGGTGCATTTTCATAGTGAAACAACACTTTTTCTTGACCATTCCAACATGTTTTACCGTGAACGCAGCCTTCTATTTCTCTGAAAGTGCTACGTGCCAATAACTGGTTTTATTTTATGTAGATCAGTATTTTCTGTAGATCTGTTTTTATTTTCAAGAGAATTCCTTTCGCATCCCAGAAAACTGACTCCATCACCTTTCCAATCGAGTAAACCGTCTTTGCCTTCTTCGGATCCGTTTCACCGCGTTCAGTCCACTTTTTTGATTGCGTTTTCGATTATGGTGTGTATTGGTGAATCCAAGTTTTATCCATAGTCACAAAGTGCCGCATGAAATCCGTTGGATTCTTGTTAAACAATTCTAAGAAGTCGGTTGATCTTCACGTACGAACTCGTTTTTGCTCTGCAGTGAACAAACGCTGCACTCAGCTTGTGGAAAGTTTTGTAGGAAATGTCCTCTCATGGATTTCATTCACTGTTTTTTCTTCCAAAAAAGAAGAACTAAATCGCAGATCAGATTTTGATTTTATCCATTTTTTCGAAACGCTTGTATAACGAACTGTCAACCGAAAAATTAATGGCAAAACGACTTGCAACTTTATATGCGTTACTAAAAAGGATAGAACTATATGAAAACATATACAGCTCTTCCTCTCTCTCTTATCGAGTATATGAATCAAGTTACTTTCAAACCGTCCTCTTAACAGAAATACGAATGAGTTGATTAAGATTTTCATTCATTCGTATTTATACTTCTAGTTTTTAACATTAAAATAGTAAAATAGTAGATATCATTAATTTTCTGTTCTTCAAATGTTAGAGAGAATGTACATATGGAAATTTTGTTGTATTTTTAATCTAGATATTTTAGATTAACTCGGTTCGAATAGATTTATATAAAGAACAGTCAAGTATTACTCGTACATGATGAAAATCTACTTTGCTAAGTTATAATTAAAGCTCAGGTACACTTAAAGCCTCTTGATATTATTTGAAAATGTTTAGTGTCCATAATTCTTAATTGACTGAATACTTTGATTTTATCAAACTGAATTCGTAGCTTTAAGTATGGTTCTATTTCATCATTATATTGATATTTATTATTAAAGATTTTTTTTATTTTGATCACTGAAATTGGAAAAGTGAGCGTAAAAAAATGATCATTAAAATAGTAGGCAGCTTAGCTGAACGTTTCTATATCCGCCATCGTTAAACAGAAATTCTTACAGAGAACGTTGAGCACTCATTCGGTTGAACACAGTCATTAATTTATTTTAACATAACATATATTTTTTTCTAGAGGTCAAGCATACTTTCATGCAAACATCCTGGGAATGTTTACTGGAAAAATGTGTGGTTTGCTATCCTTACTTGCAATTCCACATTTACTACGTTACTTGATCCTCACTGGTATGTCTGACACAACATATAAGGCATATAAACGTTACGTAGCCACAATCCAGCATATGTACCAATGGTACAATAATACATTTGAACCAAATTCAAAGTAAGAATGTATTGTATTACTTTTATTTTATAGATAAAAAGAATTTTTTGTTTTACTTTTGCTTTAATATTAAATATAATACTCTTTTTAATGTTTTTAATAATTAATTATTTATATGTTACAACATTACGACAACTATACAGTTAGAAATAAAAAGTCTAAATAAATGACATTCACATATATTCTTTATTGTCTATTCAGATTTTTCCAGATTTTTTAAAATATAAAAAATCTGGTAATTTGAATATTTCAAAATCACAAGAAAATAGTTTTGAAGTTTATTGATTTACTAAGAAGTCCCTGTACATTAATGCACAGTTGAGTAAAGAAAATCAATGAAATCACTGAAAAACATATTAGAACTTTTCTAGTGACTCGAAAAGATTCGCTTCAAAGTGGATACAGTATGGAAACGTAAAGGAACAAGTTCAGTTAAGTTTGATTTCTGATTTATGTGTTTTGATGTTTTCTTTACTTGCCGGTCTACTATGCACGCAGCTTAAACCAAACTTTTAAAAAGAAAAACAAAAAGAATGAACACAATATATTATTTATACCGTTGTAACTATTTCCAATTAACAAATTACTAATATTATTCATTGCTTACATTGCCGGAACATTTTATTATTCTTGTTTTTCAAGTCAGAAATAACACAAGGTCACCATAATTTTATTAATTCCTTTAATTAAAATATATTTTCCATACATACGGATGAGTGTATCATATTTTATACATAGAGAGTAATGATTTCAAAATGATATAATACTTGGTTTATATACATATTTACCTTGACTTAATACAGCGTTTCATATGTATAGTTAAAAAATAAAATTCTTACTTTTATAGAGCTTGGAAATCTATGATTCTCGTAAGGAAAATGCATTATTCTGCTTCAAAATTAAGCACAGAAAAAGGACAAAAAGGAATTACTCAGCGAGACATGGCTTTGACACAGTTTGGATTTATGGGATACGCGTTAATACGACCAAAATTATTAGGAATATCAACAGATAATATTGACGATATAGAAGCTTTCGTTCACTTTTGGAGAGTTATTGGATGGTTACTAGGAATCGATGATAAGTATGTGCACATCCAAACAATTATATGTACATAGTACACACACACAGACAATATGTTCAGGGGCTGGTGCGACTGATATCGAAAAAGTACAAGACGTAATTATTTTTTGTTTCTACTTATTTTTATTCAAAACACTCCTTCTGAGTCAATACAACGCTGGAAGCGATTACAATTTTTTAGACAGGCACTGTACTCAATTTTCGGAATCGTTTTTAAAACCGCTGTCGAAGTCCTTTGGATGTCCTAAATGGTGTCTTAACGCTTTCCTTTCATCACCAACTTGAATTTCAGGTATAGCCAGAAATCACACGGAACCAAATCAGGCGCATAAGAGAAGCCTTCTCGAGCACTGTGATTTTTGTGATGGATCTTTTTTAAAGAATCAGTCGCGCCAAACCCTAGACAATCTGTGCATATATACATATATATATATATATATATATATATATATAGAAATTATATATATATATATATAGTATGTGTGTGTGTACCTGTATATGGCTGTGTGCATGTGTGTACGTACGTATGTATGTATGTATGCATGTATGTAAGTATGCATATATGTATATAAATATTTTTTTAGATATAATATTTGTCGAAATTCAGTAAACGAAACGAAACAAATATGCGAAGTTATATTACAAGTTTTGTTTGCACCTGGAATTCGATCTAATAAGCCTGATTTTATACAAATGAGGAATGCTTTGTTGGAAGGAATGTGGTTCGTAAATCCATTTATACATATAAACTCTTTTGTTGCATTTACATATCGATTATCAAAGCAATATAAACAAACTGAAGATTATGACAAAGAATTACACAAATTAATGGTTCCATACATAAAATCGGATAGTTTAATACAGGTGAAAGACAATAATGAAGAAAACAGAGTGCAATTTACACCATTTACTTATGTTATATTTGTTTTAATGGTCATAGCACATGAACATTTTCTTCACATTTATATTTATAAATGGTTTTCAAACTGTTTAATGTACCTTTGTTTATATTTAATGAATAATTTTCCATATCTAGCATATTTTAAATATGGAATTCGTAATTCGCATGTAGATATTTTTATACAATAAAATGTTATATACTTAATAAAAAATGTATATTCTTTTCAAAACATACAAAAAGATATCATATCTCTTTTAAATTCAATAATCAATGCAATAATAAATTAAAAATATTAACTAAATAACTACAACAATGCACTAACACCATTCCTTGATGATCAGTGTACTAAGAGTACAAATCGAACATTAGTACCGATCTGTATGATAACAGACATTTCGTATTTTACTAACAAAGCTCTTTATGCTCTTCTACATAAACTATATTCACATGATTTTTATAATGTCAAGCAAGTATAAAGAACTAAAATTTATTGTATTGTTAAAAATAGTCAATGAAAATTTAAGAAGAACGGCCTTCACTCTAATTAGAAGTCACCAATATAAAGAAAGATTGTATTGATATCATCTTGGTTGTTTTACATATTACATATGTACTTTATTACATATTATTTTTATTGCAAGTATTACGTTACACATTTTATATATTTGAAATATATTTTGATTAAAATAATTATGGAAATATAGAACATTGTAATTAATTTATGGGGAAATTGTTTGTTTTCGGTAATTCACATAGAGAACAAAATAAAAATTAAATCATTTGCTATTTATTTATTTTATGTTGAATAATCAGTGTTATGTACCCATCCACACTACTGTACTTATTTATAAATGAGTCACAGTACGCCCGTTCTGACTAAAGAATTTCAACTGACCTGTCAATATCTAAGTTATGTATCCGTCTTAATAAAAGTACTTGTAACATTCCCATCAATATCTAAGTTATGTATCCGTCTTCCACAAACGTTTTGTCACGTTCCTGTCGTGATCCCTGTGTTCACACGCTTAGATAAAATACAATTTCATCATTGGGAACAGTATATAAACGATAGTTAAGATCCAAAACAAAATCCTAAGGATGGCGCTGGACAAGCCGCACAGATATCCAACGTCAGTACTACACGAGAAGGCGCGCATGCCAATGGTTGCCAAATACATTGAAGTTATCAACTGGAAATTTTACATCCGACAGTTGCGCGGAAATCCATTGCTCGAGCAACTCCCGAGAGCAAAGGTCATCCCCCTAAATAGGCGGATAGGGAGGAACAGACGTCGCAACGTATTTGTACAACCATATTACTTCAAGGCAAAGCCCCTCGTAAAGCCAGACAACTCACGTCGCCGGAACGTAGTCCCGTAAGGGTACTAACCCGTCACAAAGAAATTTCATGAAGATACTAGTTCTACTAGTCAGGCCCTACAGTGGGAGGCGGTAGGGGTGTTACCTTCCTGATAGATCCGGATTTTTTGAAACTTTTCCCGGATTTGAGCACGACAACGCGATGCCTCGTCGTCGAAAAGATGATTTCGAAACATTCGAAATAAAATATGCAGACTCTGGCTGTTGTCGGGGCCCCAGACGGCCTCTAGGAACGGCTACAAATAAGCCGATGCTAAAGCATACGCTGACTCACACCACCTTAAATTCGTGCAAAAAAAAAATTCTCACAAGGCAGTCAAGTAACAGAACCCGTGTGGTTAGATTCATTGTATCAACAATTAAACAGTAATAGTAATCAAATATTTGTTGTGTTTTATTTCAAACCTGCAGCATTTATGTTATAAATATATATAAAATATCCAAAATATAACATCAGCATACTGATTAATAATAATATTCATTTGCTTACAAATGATTATTATAAAATAATTCAAGCTGTTTTCATTAGATTATAAAAAATGATTATTTATTTTTTAAGTAAAAAGGATTTATATTTTTATTTCAAAATCTTTATCTCTTATCTTTACTTTTGTTCGACTTAATTAAGTTAATTATAAAATTATTTAATTAACATTAAAATTTGAATATTTTTAGGTAATTAAACTATATTGACTTATATAATCTTCATGTTATTCAAAAACATTTTGGTGTCGGATGTATTAAAAAAAACCGTCTAATGTAATTTTTAATTTAGTAGTTTATTTTTTTATAAACCCAAATCTTCCATTTAATTATGAAACGAAAAATAAAAATGTCAGACATTATTTAAATAAACATTAATTAACAGAACAGCTTCTTTTCTAGATTTTTAGTGCCGAGAAAAAATGTTCATACTTTTTACTAAATGTATTTACTTTTAATGTTAATTCCTTAGAGCAACAAATAACTACAAAATTTATTTAAGTAACCTATTCTTTATTATACATAATTTTTTATCACTTAAAATTATAAAGATTAAAACTACAATAAAACTCATTTATAATCTCTGATTTTCATTGTTATAATCGAAATATTATCTTTTTATTACAAAATGAAATGTAGAGTCGGGTATAGGTCGAAGATCGTAGGTCGGGTGAAGTCATCGAAAGTCAGTTTTTTTTATGAAATCGTTTATTATTTAATAAACTGGAAATCGGATTCGGTGTTTATGTTCCAACTGGTTTTTGCAAATTTTCCAAACGAACAACTACACAACACGTAATCTACAACAAATCACATGCAGACGCGCGGATGAAATGCTCACGAAATTGGGAACCGGACACGCTTTTACACATTACACTACAATTTATAAATAATTGTACAACGAAATGATACTAATAAAACTTTTCTTAATTTTTGATTCAGTACCGAAACCGGAATTGATAAAAAATGTTCAACTTCTAGCCAAATTTTCTATTTTTTCCTTTATAACGTTTTAACAAATATTGACGTGTATTTATACTTACAATTTCTATTATTTTCGTCCATTTTAAAAATTAATTGTTTAATGTTTATGCAGATATTGTACCATATTTAAATTTAATCAAAGCGAAATTTAATGAAATAAATTTTTTTTGACGATAAACTATCAAAGGTTATCATTAATAATATATAACTTGTTCCTTTCCAAATCGGGATAATTTCGTTTTATTGTATCCTTTAGAAGGTGAAATTTTTATTTTTCATTTCAATATATATTCGCATTTTTGGTAATTCCAAAAATTAATTGTTATTTCCATAAAATAGATTACGCATAAAAATTGTCGTTTACATCACTCCCACAAAACAAATGTATCTATTACGATCCTAAATCGTTCTACAAAGTTAATTATATTTTTACATGATATATAACAATAACATAGCGCTTATTAAATAAAAAGAAAATAGTAGGTATATTTATGAAATCATAAAATTTGAGAATTAAAAACAAAGTCTACGGAAAACATTCATTAGTTTATTATTATGTATTATATATTTATGTCTATACCGTACTTATACTATATTAGTATATATGCTATATATGGTTAATTATTCCAGGAATTAGAATTGGTGAAGTGGGTGTTGAAACTGTTGATAAATTGCAGACGTATAAATTAACTGAACAAATTCATTAACATAAAACAATTTATTAAATATTTAGCATTTACATAACCGAGAACAGATCGAGTGAATATCTCACTGATGCGAGCCATCGGCCCGATAGTGTACCTTATTTTTATCTTATCAAAATAACCATAGCTAGCAACCCTAACAACTCTTTATTTATGCTAGCAACTAAGTAAAAAGTAACAGGAGGCAGCGTTATTAATTGTTAACATACAAAAAGAACATTTAAATGTTTCTCTACAACAAAAAATAAAGTTATAAATATTTTTTACCACTTAATAGCCCTGGTTATAACAATGAAAAACAGATATCAGCCTGGATATCTGTTTTTTAATTTGTTTAATTTTATTTCGTTAATTTTTTTTCCAATTCTAACGACTTCGGATATAATGACTACTTATCAACGAATTGGCACCGATTTTGTAGCGAAGAATTTGGTTATACTTTATTTTAAGATTCCTACTGAGAAAGAATCGATGATAAGGACCAAATTGAAAGATATAACGATTTAGAATCAAAGAATTTAATTTTTGAATATAAGAGGGCGCTTTGAAAAGTTACTTGGATCGTGTACTCACTGACGGAAAAGGAGCATCTGTATATGTCTTCATATAGTCCCATCCCTTTTAGTAACGTATATGAAATTGCAAGTATTTCACCATTAATTCTTCGGTTTACAGTTGTTTCAACACAAGCATTTCATGCGAAAGTGTAAATGATGAATAAACTCGAAGTTCAAATTGTGATTCAGTTCTCTTTTTATGGAAGGGAAAACAGTGAAGAGAATCTATGAGAGTATATTTCCTACATTGAGTGAATCTTGTCCTTCCTTCGAAACCGTTCGACTTTAGGTGACTGAATTTAAACATGGCTGAACGAGTATAGAAGATGCACCACACTCAGGATCCCCAAGAATAGCTGTCACGCCAGAAATCATCGATTAAGTCCACGATATGGTTTTGTCCGATCGGTGAGTAAAAGTGAGTAAGATAGAAGATTTCATAGGCATCTCAACTGAGCGAACACATTTTATTTTGCATAATGAATTGCGTATGAAAAACTTTCCGCTAGATGAATGCACCCCATTTGTTCACTGCAGAACAAAACCGACTTCTTGACACTGTTTAAGAAGAATCAAACGGATTTCATATGACACTTTATGACCATGAATAAAACTTGGATTCACCATTACACACCAGAATCGAAAACGCAATCAAAACAGTGGACTGAAAGCGGTGACACAGTTACGGCAAAGATGGTTCACTCGGCTGGAAAGGTGATGGAGACAGTTTTTTGGAATACGAAAGGGATTCTGTTGATCGACTATCTACAGAAAAAAAAAACAGTTACTGTCCAGTACTACGCAGCACTTTTGGAGAAGTTAAAGAATGCAATTTCTCACAATATCTCAGAACAGCCAAGAAAAAGTGTTGTTTCACCAGTATTCTATAATTAGCATACAGTTTAAATTTTATTTTATACAAACTTTGTAGTATCATATTTCACTTTTTTCTGTATTAAAACTTCAATATCTCTTATCAACTTAATATAACTTTTTTCCATCCTACATGTAGAAGTTAAAATTATATGTTTTCGTACTTGAGTATCTATTGTTTTCTTCAAATATTTACTATTGGTTTATTGTATTTTGAGTAATTGTATTTGTACTACTGAATTTTACTAAAACTGATTTTAACTTTTATTTCACCTTTAGATAACTTGACATTAATAAGAATTAAATTATTAAAAACCTTTCCATGAAATATTTTTCATTATTGAAATTACCTTACTATATTTTTTATTGAACTTTCATGAAACAATTTTATTTCACTTTATTACAAATTCTTTTTCTTCATTTATCTTGTAATTCCACTTTTAATACTATCATATTTAATATTCATAATAAAATTGATATTTATTATTAATCTTAAGATATTTTTACTAAAGTTTTCTTCATTACCTATAAAATCAATAACAAAGAAGTATGATAAATTGTGTTCAAAAATGTCTCCATTTCTAAAACTAATTTTATTTTTACCTTTTAAATTGATCAATTAAACAATATAAACAAGATTGTCTATACATTAAATTAAAAAATAACATAAAATGAAGAAAATCTACTCTTTCCCTAATTTTCAACAAAGTTTTAAAATGAATATACACTTGTCACACTGTTAAGTATCTAATCCAAAAATTAATGCATGAAATAGTCGTTTAAAATTCATAAATATGATTAATTTGCATTTTATTTCCAGATAAATATTTCTACAAAAACATCTTAACTTACATCATTCTCAAGTCAAATTTCTATAAATAATATGTTGCTAATTATAAACAATCCAATAAAGCCATTCAGTGACTCCAAATATATCAATAATTTTAATTTTTTTAAATAAAATGAATTTGTTGGATTTTTAATAATCAGGCAATTATTTAATATTTTGTCTAACATATAAATTATAGTAAATGAAACTGGTGGACAATCAATTTAATAAAATACCTAAAAAAAGAAAGTAAGGATGCAGGTAAAAATAAAAATAAAAAAAACTACAAATATCAAAATTGCCTATTATACCTTTTTTATAAATTTACCATTGTCATGGCTTTATAAAATATATAATTATTTACAATTTAATATGTCTGCTAGATTGTCTTGAATTTATTAATACAATATTGATAAGATTTAATAAACAGTAAAATTTCACAGATTTTATCACAATATTAGTTATAATAAATTATTATATAGATTTATGTGTATCAGTAGTACCATTACACACTAAAGCGCCATTTGAGCATGAAGTGGTTAAAGTTTTTGGTGACATCAAATAATCATCTATATACAATTCACACCATACAGGACAATGTTCACTTGCTACACCTCCCCAGGTCCAGCCTCGAGGAATAGCCAAATGCATTAAGCCGTCTTGAATCATAGCTCCACACCCTGTATACCTTTTTCGTGCCACCATATTTAAACATATATTATCAAAAAATTGAATACTATTTTTAAAATCTTTTGCACTACACGTATTTGTTTTAAATGGAAGAACATGGGAAAAAAATTCTGTCCAGGAACTTGTTTCATCCACTAAAAATAAATACTTAATTACTGATATTACTACACATAATTTCAAAATATTTTTAGTAACTACAACTGTACGATTAGTTCTTAAAGCAATATCTTAAAAACTAGATTTAAAAAAATTTTTTTTTACATAAATTTAAAACTCTTTCTTGGAACAGGTAATATAACGCATTTATTAACAATATCTAAAACACTATATGAACATTATCCCTAATTGTAATAAAAACAGATATTTTTTAATTACTAAATTAAATAATCTACAACAGTATTAAAAATATACATAACACAAAATCTATTGATGCAAAAACCCACTAAAGAATATCTCTCTCTCTCTATATATATATATACACACACACACACATATATATATATGTGTGTGTGTGTATGTGTGAATATTAGTTTTTATTGGAAACAAAAAAAATATTGAGTTTCTATAAATCCATATGTATATATGCATATCTAAACCAACATATATTTACAATGTGCACAAAATTGTTTATACACATACTATTTTATTCATTATGAACTGAATATTTGTTTATTGTAAAAAAAAACATAAATATAATCAAAATACCATGTGTGTGTGAGTGCGTGCGAACGTGCGTGCTAACGTGTGTGTGTGTGTATATATATATATGTAACCTCACACATGAACACATACATATTCTATAAATAAATACATTTTAAAAATTTAAAACTAATAAACATACTTACTCCTTTCATCATTAAAGAATCCAGAAAAATCACCAACGATAATTGTGTTATTTTCTTTCCTTAAATATTCTTGTACTATTTGTTGGGAATCCAGGCACACACTTTTTGCATTTACATTTATTAATAATAAATTCATTTCTCCTACTTCAAATTTCACTAATACTATTTTTCCAATACTATTGTCCAGCAAAATGTTTTCTATAGAAACTAGCTCAACTTCAATGCCTTCATCTTTTGAATTGTATACAAACCCCAAATGTTCTGAATACTTTGTTTTATTACACACAAAATATTTCCAATTAAAACTGTTTTCTTTCCACTCGACAATTCGTTTCAAAGTTGGTTCATTAAGTTCATCACAAATTTTTTTTAACGCTAATTCATCATACACTTCTTGAATGGCTAAAATTGTTAACCTGTAAATTGCAAATTAATAATGTAATTATTGATACCTCCTTCCTCTCACATATTTTTTTATATAACATAAATTTATGTCCCAACAACTTATATAATACCTGTTATATATAAGAAAGACAATTATAACTTTTAATTTAATTTCATAAATAAATTAACACCATAAAATTCTTTCATAATTAATTATTGTCTAATTTGATATACTAATGTGGATTTTAATAATGCCATCTTTAAAATATTAGTAGAGAAAATCTCTTATTTGTCAACAAAACCTAAATATAACTGCAATAGCATCAAAATGTATTATTGCATATCAAAATGGCAATTAATTATTGAACATTTTGATAAAGAAAATTTCATATTGTATGGGATATTAATTTATTTCTAAAAATTAATTTAGCTTAGTTAATAAGTTAATTTACAGTGTCAAACTACAAAATTAAAATTTAATTTATTCTATGAAAATACTTAATATTTTTTAATTATAAAAAATAAGCCACTGTATTAAAAAGATAACGTTTGACTTAATTAAAAAATATATTTACCTGTTTTCTAATATTGTTCGACAACAAACTTCTAAAAATCCAAGATTTTCAGCTTTTTCAATTGTTAAATTATACAAATTCCAAGTACATAAACGAACACATTTTCTTCCATTTCTTTCATATTTAAACTTTTCTACTACAGGTCGATGTGAATATGTTGATAATAAATCAAAAATGTCACTCATATATGGTGTTATATTATTATTCATTTTCATTTTTTCTTGAACACCCTGGCACTGTACACTTTTTTCAACTAAATCATGGTCAATCAGGTACTCATTTGTAATAGATTTTAAGTTTTTTTGTGTTAAATTAAACTTTTCCTGCTGGACGTCATCTTCAATTGCAACATGAACTCTTATTACACTAAATAGAATATCATTAATACCTTTTACTTTCCTTAAATCATTAACACTTTTAAATGGACCTTTTCTCTCACGAGTATGGACGATATTTGCAGCAATTTCTTGAGTAATACCCTCAACAGATTGAAGTTCAAATACGCTTGCTTTATTGATATTAACATATAGATTACGAGTGACCACACCGGATTCACTCGATGTAATACTGTCCAAAGAATTTATACTATATGAAATATCACTATTTGTTCTCTGTTGCCTTACACAAACTTCACTTCTTATTAAATGTAATTTTTCTGCTCCCATACCTGGTACCAATGCAAGATCATCAACTTTTTTAAATCTTCCAATCATTCGACGATACTGAACAATACTATGTGCAATATCCCTTGTCACACCAGCTAACGTCATGAGTTCTTCTTCACTGGCAATATTAACATTCAATAACTCTATTTTACTATTCTGTTCTAAAATATTAAAAGTAGCACTCAGTGAGTGCTTTTTAGATTTTGTAGACATAGAAGACCGGAAAGATCTTATTGATCTTCTGCGTTCCCGTGAAGGAAAACTTGTTGATTGGCCCATTATACATCTATAAATAAAAATAAATTGTTCGTGTGTGTGTGTGTATGTATATATATATATATATATATATATATATACATCTGTATGTATACAAAATAATTATAAGACAAACTCGTTTATTTATAGGTGTGAAATCATATATAAATACACATACTCAGAAATTACTAAGTTACAATAGGATAAAAATTCCATGGTGTGTATTATTTATTTAACACGTTTTTATAAAAATGAAAATACATTATTGAACTCGAGTTAATTTTTAGAAAAGATATGACAATTTTAGCGAGGAAAAAAGTAAAAATAAATAAATATACTTACCACTAACCGTTCGATTGAACATAACTTAAATAAAAAAGATTTTTCAATGAAATTTTTACCAATGATAAAGTCTTGATAAAATACATTATCTTTTCTTATATACTAATTCGTAATATTCGTAATCTATAGCAGTGATATGTAAAATGACAAAATTATTCTCAGAAAACCACAATTTTTGACATGTGACAGTCAGTATAGCCAACAAATGGTATATTTTATTCCTATAAGATTGAAAATATATTTGATATTAATAACAATTATCTCAATAATCATAATTTAAAATGTTAAGATGTTTGCATATTTTTTTTGAAATTCAATCGAAGTTTTCACGTAAACTCTACATTAATAATTTTACTATTTCTAATAAAATAGTACCTTCTGACAAATTTGTGAATTTTTTTGGAAATTATTCTCAGAACAATTAATTTATTTTTTTTATTTTCATTTAATTAATATCACATTAATATCAATCGTAAATTTAAAAATAGCATTCTAGTAAAGAAATAATTTCAGTTCTAAAAAAGCACAATTTGTAAAAAAAAATACTGCAAATGGAACTGAAACGAACTCAAAACAATTATTAGAACTCACATACCTTTTCACCTTTCTCACATTAATAATATTTAATCGGACTATTTAAAAGGTCGAGATATTGATAACTTGAAACAATGATTTGATTTACGACAATATTACTTAATGTCCGTTTTTTATCATACTTATGCTACAAAATAATTTGATAACAAAATTAAACAATACAATGAAAACGTCATTAAATGATCATTGTACCTTTCATTATGAACAAACAACAATATATAATTACATATATATATATATATATATATATATATATATATATATATATATATATATATATATATATATATATATATATATATATATATATATATACGCGTGTGTATGTATAAAAATCTCATAAAAAATATGTAATTAGTAGCTTTTAATTACATACAAACTTTTTTATTAAAACAACAGTGGAAAATTAAATAACCAAAAATAGAAAAGTTATAATCATTCACTACTGTACATGAAATTAAAAAAAAACTTTTTAACTGGGTAAATCGTTAATATCGTTTTATTTTTAATGTTCACACTCGAAAATAGTTACATTTTGTAAAAATAAAAATTCACGATTGATATAATTTGTAAATTAAATTAGAATATATGCAAAATGAATAGTAGAGCTTTAAGAACATAGTTCTTAATTTATTGTTTCGTTTCCTTGTAGAATTGTAAATAATAATTATTTTACCAAATACTAATATCTCTTTTAATATGTAAGGAAAGCAACTGAATTTATCACATATACTTTCGTCGCATATTTAATAAATACTATTTTCTCCATTAATAAAACCTTAATTGTCAACGCGCTTTTAAACCCCAAATATCCATCCAATAAATAATATCTATTGTAACTTATCATTTTTTTATTCTAAATTTAAAAAAAAAACATGTAAAATATTTAATTTGACTGTGATTATTTTATTTATTATAAAAAACTGATCTTCATTTAAACAGTCAGTCCTTTTTCCCTCCTCGAATTTAACTAACTAAACATTAATTCTTACTTTTTATTCTAAAAGTGCTCTTGTAATCTTTGATTTACATTACTTAAATGAAGGCAATCTTCTTATTTTAATTCTATTAATATACAATTATATTGGTGGTAAAGTATATTTTTAATAAAATGTATTATTTAGAGAAATAAATACTGCTAATATTAGAATTTTCAATTTAAATTGTACATATATATATATATATATATATATATATATATATATATATATATATATATATAGAGAGAGAGAGAGAGAGAGAGAGAGAAAGAGAGGTGTTGAGATAGAAAGTATATACAGTTAAATCTTGATATATGCTGTTAATTCTTGTACCATATATCTCAACTCACATGTATCGAAGTAAAAAAAAATGGAAAAAGTTCTAATTCCTCCATGATGTTGTGGAAAATTTTGTTATATAATTGGTCACATTATTCGACATTTTAGGGAGTATTTATAGAAATGATAAACGTTTGTCGAATCCCGTATTGATCGAACACACATGTATCCGGTTTCCTGTTTATATATATATATATATATATATATATATATATATATATATATATATATATATAGAGAGAGAGAGAGAGAGAGAGAGATATTAGGTACAAAAATTAATTCGATGCTTTTACATCAAATTAATCAAAACTCTGTTTTAAATTAAAATATTTCCTAGTCGTTTTAGGATTTTCAAGTACCAACATTAACATTTAAAAACTATGTATCTTGACTAAGTAGTTGGCATAACCTCACAAAACAGTAGTGTAAACGATGGCGACCGAAAATCAACATATGCATTGCATACCCTTCGTATACCAATTGAAAAAAATGCTGCCGAACTGCGTACGTGGTTTGTTTAGCTCGGAAGACGGTGTTGTGAGACATAAAACATGGACAAAATGCCAAAACAGTGGAAGAGGTCCGAAAGTGCATTGTGACTTCATCTACAGCTGACATCTTTTTTCGATTTGGGATTCATCAATTATCCGACACATAGAGCAAAGTTATATAAAATAATGGGAGGTATTTTGCGGATTGAAATGTATTCCATTTTTCCGTAAACATTTTCTATTAAAAAAGCACAGAATTAATTTGTGCACTTTATATATATAACGTTAATTTGGAAAGTTATTCTTAGAATTTGATAATAGAAAATAAAAAATATGAGTAAAAAAGAAACTGAGTGAGAAAATCTAAAGACACAAAATGTTACAAAAAAAAATCATCCAAAACATGGTATTGTCAATTTAGTACGATATCAGAAAGAAAATGTATATTTAAAACTACTGGAATCTAATCAAACAATTGTCACGTTATTACATCCTGATCAATTATCAATCATTACATAGGTGACGCAACATTGTTTCCTATTAACAGTAACAAAGTCCAGTTTGTGAAATATGAAAAGAATAACCTTTATATAACTCTGTCACACAAGAGAAAACTTTTAAATAAAATATATTAAAGTTGAAAGATTTCTCACAATTTTCACATTTATCCAACATATTATATTTCCCTCACTTTTCATAATTTTCAGGCTATTTATTTTAATCGTTGTAATATTTTTGAATGCTAGAAGCAATTATAAGATTCTAACTTTCCCGTTCCACTGCATCTATCCTTGCTATTTTGCTTTTATTAAGTGTTAGGTAGGGTCAACAGTGGAGCTGATAAAATAAAATTAGACAAAGTAAAGAAACCAAAACGGCGAGCACAACAATGTAAATACATTTTAACTTTCAAACGTAATCAAACTATAAGTGCACTGCAGCATTGAACATCGGCGAGCAAAAGGAAGGAAAACAATTTTTTCTAAGAACTAGATTATTAAAGAAATCACCAGATAGAAGTACATATTATATTGTAAGGGATTTTCCAACGTTCGACAGATGCTTTTTTGATATATAAATCTGTTTGAAATCAAACGAGAGATTTTATAGTTTTCGTAAGTCAAATTTAACATTAAAATAAAAACTCTCAGAATTGACATTCATCATACAAATATATTTGTATATAAATTTACATTTTTGTTAGTGATAATGTATCTTTTATATGTAGTTAGAGGCCTTGAATAATAAAGGTAGTAATGTTTTAAACGAATTACTTATATCTAAAAAAGTACTGTTTATCGCGCGCCTGTTATTCAGTATTGCAATTCACTAATCATTAGATAAAAGGTACTATAGTTCCAGTAATTCCTTTGGTTTATTTGTAATACTTATTTTTTGTTCATTGCTCTACAATATGCGCGGAATTACCTAAAAAGCCTATGAGTGAATTCTTTAAAATGAAGTAAAAAATTTGTATGGAATCATTAATTAGCATTATATATAAGTACAAAACATGGTCTTTTATCGATATTAAGGAATATATCCACTAACGATAGTTGACCTTAATATTTTTACAACCTGCAACTTTCTACAGTTCGATCTTGTAATATAACATTTGTACGAAAAGATCTACTAAAAAGCCAGTTCATTATTCATCCAATTTTTACAATATTGAAAAAAATTATTTAGAATAAAAAAAAATATCTTTTGCTGTTATAAATATCTATACTGTTCATATGATTCAAACTTTTGATATCTAAAATTACCAAAAAAATTCATTGTTATTGAAAAAGTTCAGTCTTTAAATGCTGATAATAAAAAAGAACAATAATGAAAAAAACAATTTCAAAATAATGTTTTTTTGAATTATATTAATTATTAAATTACAATATACATGTGTATTTAATTCTTGATTTATTGTGAATTTTACGTGTTTTTTTTTATTTTTTAGACCTTATTTTATTTATGCAATAAAACTTAAATTTATTATTAAGTAGTTTTAAACTAAAGAGAACCAAATTTATATCAAGTTATAAAAACCTTATTTTAATTTTACAAAAAAATTCTTCCTTGATTAAATAAGAAACAATTATTCTATTATTATTATTTATATCTGTAACCAATACAAATGGGAAAAAAACTAAAACTGCATTACAAAACAAACAATCTAAGAAAATAACTGAAAATTCAAAACTGATTCAATTTACATAATTTCATTTAAAAGCATGCAAATAACCATGCAAAATTTAAAAAAATATTATCAAGTAACAAATACACTTTCTATGGCAAAGAACTTAATGCCTTCTTTGTAAATATTTCCAAATTTAAAAATACAAATGTATTTATATTGTAAAATTAAAAAACAATAAATACTAGCTGATATTTATGAATGTGTGTCTATACATTGTGTACATTCATTCAACTCATCACAGTAACTATATTTTTTTTATTATTCTAATACAGGTAATATTTAATTAACAGCACTAGTTTAATTTAAATTGTATTACATATTTAATGCATATAATTTGTTATTTATAAAATATTTGAACATTTTATTACATTATTACTACAATTAACTTTAAATCATAAATATAATAAACAAATTTAAATTAATTTCTTCAATTTTATCAATATTTGTTAATATAAAATTCTTAAAATTCATTCATTCTTTTGTGTTTGTATATAACAATATAGAATTATACTTGTAACAATAACAATTTTGAAAAATAAATTCTTTTATTACATATTATAAATAATATACAAAATCAATGAGATACTAAATTCAATTATCAAAAATTTAATGGCAACCACATTTTTCAATATAATAATGTAATGAAACTACAGAACTGGGAATAAAAATTAATTTTTTAAATGGATAGTAACACGTATGAGCATCGATTCAAATTCTAATTAACTTCAGACTTCAAAACAACAATTTGCATTATAAAACATTTTGATATAAAATTGTAATTTAACATATCAAAAACAAGATGCACTCACAACTTCCCACCTTATGAACTGAACAAGAACCAAACAAAATATTTAATTTTGTATTAGTTAAGTGCAATTAAATAGAAAATTCTTGGATTTATAATAACATATTTAAGAATATGACTATCATATTTGTTCTAAATTTAATTAAATATAAATAGTTATAATTTTAATAAGATATTCAGGTAAGTAACTGTGTCAAATATCTCGTTTGAATTAGCTTTCAAAAAAAAAAAATTATAAAAAAAATCAACAATCATTTTCAATTCCTTTAAACAAGAAAAAAATATACTCAAAACAAATGTAATCAAACTAATAAACAAATATGATCTAAGTGAATAAAAAAAAAATTTCACACAAACATACATACTATTCAAATTCCAATACACTACCTACAATCTACCAGACATGTATTATAAAAAATGAAAAATCATAACTTTATAAATAAAAATCAATCATTTATAAAAGTTAATTTTTTAAAAATTTTGAATACATGATTCTGATGTGTGCGACATACTCTGATATCTTACCACTCCGTCTCTCTATGTATGTATGTATGTATATATGTATGTATGTATGTATTCATGTATGTATTCATGTATGTATGTATGTATGTATGTATGTATATATATACACACACACACATATACTTTAAAAAAATATATTTTATAATTTTAGTACAACTCAATTTGTACTATCTTATAACAAACTTTATAAAATTTTACTTATAACATTTTTACTGTGCATATTTTCATGGATTGATGTATATTCTTAATAACCATGCATTACGCTGGTTTCTGTTTTATTACATACTTTGTCAATAAGCATTTTTTTTAGATTCTCTATTTTTGTTTCTTAAAAAATTTTTAATAAAAACTTCCAGTAATCATAACATTTAAATATGTAAATAAGTAGCTAATATACCTTTATATAACCACTTTGTAACAATTAAAAAATCAGGTAAAATATTTTTAATTAAAAAAGTACTACATAAAAAATGTATGTCTACAGCCAGATATGATTTTACACCAACCAATTACTGATGCAGTTACTTATAACAAATACTATAAACATGTTTAGTCAAGATTAACATTAACTACTTGACATTAACACATAAAAGCTTCCATAAACAAAATACTATATTAAATGAATAAATACGATAAAAAACTAATACAGGTCATTAATGTTTTAATAAAGTAAATGTTAGCCTTTTATATTAAGTAATATAATTAAGAAAAGCAATGATTATGAAAAATTATAAATATATCCTAAAACATATTTCACTTATAATTACTGCATATATTTGCATACACACACTTTTTGTTATTTTATATATATATATATACATATATATATTACAAAAACATTCACAATCACTGCAGACAAAACGATAAATAAAAAAAATTAAATCAATAAATATCAAAGAAATAAAATGAAAATTATATTCTAAGAACTTAATAAGCCAACAAGATATCAACAGAAATATTAATTCCTAATATATATATATATATATATATATATATATATATATATATATATATATATATATATATATATATATATATATATATATATATATATATATACATACATATATATATATATATAATGTGTGTGTGTGTGTGTGTATGTATAACAAAAAGTGAACAAAAATAAAGAAATATAAATATTGTGTAATGTGGAAACAATACATAAATCACTTTTTTTTGAAAAGAAAACAACAAAGAAAATATGCATTAATATAACACTATAAAATTAACAAAATGGAAAAAATTAATATGTAAATTTAGTACGTTGGAGTATTTGCAGTACTAGTTGTTTGTTTACTGATGACACGTTCCCCCTGAGCTAATTCTCCTCCTTTTACAGCTTTAAATTTATGCCAGGCATCATATCCGTACACTATCATACCACAAAATCCAAAGAACTACAAACAAAACACAAACAAATGTTAAGATAAAAACTCTACTATTCTAAACAGACTTATTTAAAAGAATACACTGATATAATTAAAACGATTGAAAAATAATTCAATCTACATACCGCAGCTGCAGAATACGCTTCATTTCCAAGAGAAGCAGCAAGAGCAGAAGCAATAAGATAAAGTAATGTCCATGCAGAACAAAAGCACATTTCCATTTTTAACCATGGTATTTTAAAAAATTTCTCAACTACATGAAATAAATAAAATGCAAGTAATAATGCTGTAAACCAAAAACCAGTCATTGCTACAAAATTGAAAAAACTACCACGCGGATGATTTGCAAAACCAGAACATTCAATACAAATAAATCCCAAAAGGTTGAGTGCCTAAAATATAATATATTGTTTTATTAAATAATCAAGTTAATAATAATTAGTCTGATTTTAAAGGCATACAATTTGAGCTATTTTGATATATCCTGGAATCGTTCTAACATATGAAGGATCATATCGAATATTTGTTTGCACTGTTGTAGCAGATGTGACTGTGGTCGTTGTTGTATGTTGTCCTGGAAATCCTGTATCTGCCATTTTTCCTTTATTTTACCAAAAATACATAAATTCTTATTTGAAATTGCTATAGAAGATTATTAAACATGTTGGAATAATTAATAAATTAACCTACACAAGTCATAAAACAATATCGCAAGTATTGCACGAATGTAATGATTATTCTTCTACGATAAAGTCTATTTATTGATTTACTATTATAAAAAATGTTTAAACATATCAAATATATAAACAACTGTAAATGAAATTACCTTAGAATATACTAAATTTTGTACACTTGATAAACCAATAATAATAATAGTAAAATTAATAAATGGGCTCAGTTATAACGATAAAACCAAAAAAGAGGCGTCACTTCGCATTACAACTTCAAGTATCTAAATATTGTAATCGATAAAATTATACCACACACAAGTCATTTACAAACAATTCTATGCAAAGATCAGTTGTACGCCCATGATGTATTACGTATATGTACACAGAGCTGGACTGTCAATAAAGTTTTCCTGGTATAAGTAGTCTGATATATAACAGAAATAGAATTATAATAAAAATTTGCTTATTAATTGTAAATTTAATTAGCCGTATTTTAAACGTGAGAAACATTAAAAAATTAAAATACCAATGCTACAAAAAGAGTAGTTATATGCTACAACTCTTTGTATATATTTGTCTATTTGAAGTTCTTAATAGAACGCAATTAATATTTTATTGTATTATTCAAAAAATATGTTTTTAAATTTTTAAATATTTAAAAGAAACATGCAAAAGCAATTGACTGTAAAAGTTTATCTAATTTTGTTTACAATTAATAATAATAATAGATAAAAAGCACATATTAATACAATACAAAAATATTATCGAAGTAAATGTGTATAACGATAGTCAAGAATATTTTCAATTTTTGAAAAAAAATTCAACCATATTACAATATTGTATATTCAGTAACGCATATATTATAAATACTGGAACAATATGATTATCAATGCAATAAGTTTTGAAAATATGAACGAATCGCTATTTCTCTTAATAAAAATGTTACAATATAATCCAAAAATTAAATAAAGAAATATTATTTACTATATAAACAAACATACTTTTATCAATTGCAACCTGAGAAAAAAACTGCCATTATGCCTCATATTTTTTAAACAAAATTTTAAAAAATGAAGTGAAAAGTCTATTTGAAATATATAAATAAAATTTCCTTCCGGTATTTGATATTTAGGAAAATATCCGACCAGCATTAAATAGTATAGTTAAATATTTGAAAAGACGTGTCAAGATAAATGTAAAAATGCGACGAAAAGAAAAAACTATATCAAATTTACATAATTAAAATTAATTATATTCACAAATAATTAACATCTCAAATAAACGTAAATGTACTGTAGAAAATACAATTTAAATATACAAAGATAAATAAAATTGTAAAATATAGTCTCAACGTAGTTACCCGTAAAAATTATTTGTAAATAAAATAAGTGCTATAATGTTTTATGTTAAACCTCAGATTAGTACGTTTAGATTTAAACCACAAGATTATGTCGTCTGAAATAATAGCAGAACTGAAAAAAAATAATGTAAAGGTACGTCTTTTAAAAGTGAAAAAAAAAAACCTCTTAAATATGAAAGAATAAAACAAGAATTGTAAGAAAAGAACTAATGATTAGTGAAACAAACATCAAATAAAAATCAATTTGCGCATAACCACACATAAAAGTTGTATGTTTGGATCAGTTTCCTATGAATGGGTGAAAATTAATTTAATATATATATTCCTATAATATGATCATATCAAAATCATGAAGATAATCCAACATTAAAATATAGGTAAATATGTGGATGAGGAGTAATTAATTTTGAATTGTATAGCGTTGTAAGGTGTTGGTAATTCAAAACTGAGAAACGGATAAAGAAATGTATGTAAATATTTTACGAAATAATTAAACATATTTTAATACTGAAGAAAATGTTATCGATATTATAACATTGAAATTACAACATTACATAAAAAAATGTCAGTCCTACGATACATATGTTGATTTTTGTCTAGATTCAATATGTTGGGTGTCATATTTATTACAATTTAAATTATACATTATTCAATTTATTTGTCATATCATTGTAGCTATAAAACTTTTATTATTGTTCTTGTCACCGTTTGTACAAACAACTCTACATACCTGTGTAAAACAAGGTGCATTATTAATATAAGTGAAATCGAGAGAAACAATGCTCATATAATAATTTAAATAGATGATATTCTATCAAATTAAAAGAATATAATCAGTATAAATACAATAATTATAAAAAAATAATAAAAAAATTAATCATAGCAAACCGAGAATCTCAAGATTGATAGCTTGATAATATCATAAAGTTCATAATATATTAAATAGTAATTATATGAATCACTAACCGAAGCAGTGTTGTATTACCATTGTCTTAATACTGAATGTCAGGTATAACGTACATATCGTAGTAAAAGAAGTTATACGGAATATATGAATATTATATGTAATAATAAATTAGCTAATGAGAAAATGAATATAAATGCAAATGTTAAATTTATTAAATGCTTTTTTAATACCTTAAAAAAGTATAAATTTATAATAAAATATATTAATACTCATATGCAAAGTGTTTACATAATCATCACACAAACCGATTTACAAAAAAATATTTTTAAAAATTTAATATAATATTGAACAAATTAAAAAAAAGCATTGTATTCATAATATTCAAATATAATTTAAGTAAATTATCTGTTATTATTTTTATATTTATGAGTAATATCATATGTCTAATGTAATTTCAGCGCATTTAATGATCATTTTTACTAATAATTTTTTATGGACAGATTTGAATATATTGAATTATTTTCAATAATATGATGTAAGACAAGCTTGAACAAAAATAATTTGATAATACGTTCCTGTTCAACTTTTTCTCATAACATTGCGTAGGCATAAGTTTCACAAAAAGCGTGTATTTTATCAACACTAAGAATAGAATTATTTTATATATTAATAGAATTCGATGGTTGTGACTGACATATATTTAAATACTGAGAATTTAAGCCATTTTGCTATCTGTGGCCACCCTTATTATGATCAAATTTGTATTTTTACTACGTAAGTAGTTGTAAAATCTTTCAATATTAAATATAATAATTTAAAACAAAAGTTATAAAAGTCTTGGGCTTATAATCTCATGTTTCGACTTTGAATAGCGAATAGGAAGGATTATGCAATATATACACCATATGTAAATATTTCTTTTGTATTTATACGATCTTTCATATATATATATATATATATATATATATATATATATATATATATATATATATATATATATATATATGTATATATATATATATGTATATATATATATGTATATGTATATGTATATGTATATATACATATATATATATATATATATATATATATATATATATATATATACGAGTATACATATATATAAACGAATAGTGAGGTCATAGCAACATAAACTAATCTAATTCCAGGTCTATAACAATTAGAATGCTGTTTATGAATATAAAAGTATAAAGTAGTTATACAAAATTATTATCTCTACATATTATTAGTGCTAATAATTTTTATGAATCACACACATCAATATAAAATATTGTTTTAAGGTCGATTTTAAAATAAAAAAAAAAATGAAATTAATACAACTAATTGAACGATACAGTTTTTTTCTTTACGAAATACGCTATAATATAATGAAATGTAACAATCTTTGATTAATGAAATAATGACTATTTTCTTAAATATGTTATTTTTTACAAAACAATATTATTATTTATATAATTTTGTGCTTACACATTAAATTTTATTCTGGGCATTATCTTAAAAAAAAAACAATTTTCCTTTTTATTATTCTTTTTAGTCATTCTTAAATTACACCTTTGTGAATCTGTCCTACATTTGTATTTCTGAGGCAATTACATTTATATTATTAGATCATCAGTTTATTTACATGAATTATTTTACACTATTTTATCATCGATTGTTTTGTTAAAATAATTAGTGGCCAAAATCAATATCTATAATAGAGGTTAGTAGGAAAATAATTGCGGTATTGTAGGAGTTTGAAATTCATAAATCGCAATTATTTTTCTACCACCTAATAATAGATATGTAAGCTACATAATACTTGTGTATGAATATGTATGTATATATATATATATATACATATATATATATATATATATATATATACATATAGATATATATATATATATATATATATATATATATATATATATATATATATATATATATATATATACATACATACATATATATATATATATATATATATATATATATATATATTCATATATATATATATGTACATACATACATATATATATATATGTATATGTATATATATATATATATATATACATATATATATATATATATACATACATATACATATACATTTTTATCAACTTATTTCGAATTATATAAAATAATAAAAATAGTTAAACTAACATTACAACATTAATATGGAGTGCTAGTTTTACAATTTTTAATGACATTACCATTTTACAAAAAATAAATTCCTTAGAGTCTATTTATCTTCCTTACTATATCATCAGAGTCATATTAGAGTATATGAGAATCTATGCTATTCATTTAATCTATGGTTCTTGCTTAATTATGACCATGTTGTGACAACAGCTATGTTTTATATATTGTACGAAAATAATTGTTTTAAATAAACATAATTATATTGTTGTGTTCATTGAAATATAAGTTTTTAAAATCATAAACTCAAACAGTGCTAACAGTGAAACGAACGATCAATTGTATATATGAAAAGGGTTATATGACAATTCAAATAATAATAACAATACGTAAAATGGGGATCAAAGGATTAACAACATATATTTCAAAAAACTCGCATAAATATTTAGAAGATTTCGAACTGCACGATACGCATTTAGTAATTGACGGTAATAGTTTATCAGCTCAGCTTTATAGACATCACTGTAGATCAAACGATGCTTTTGGTGGTGATTATGATAAGTTTAAGAAATCAATTATAGATTTTTTTAATGTTTTAAAACAATGTAAAATTATACCATTTATAATATTGGATGGTGGATTTGAATGGCGGAAACTGAACACTTTATATGAGAGATTGAACAATAAAGTTCGTACATTAAAATTATTGAATCCAGCCACACAAAGTTGTTACCAAGTTTTCCCTTTAATGCAAGTCGATGTTTTCAAAGAAGTTATTACAGAGCTAAATATCAGTTTCGTTGTATGTGATTTTGAAGCAGACTTTGAAATTGCTGTTGTTGCCAGAAAATTGAACTGTCCTGTGCTAAGTTATGATTCAGATTTTTATATTTATGATGTCTTATATATACCATTTCCTACATGTAATTTCCAACCATGTAAACATTCAAAAGATGAGTATTATATTTACTGTAAAATATATAAAGTAGATAAGTTTTTAAATAATTTTGGTGGGCTTGATAAAAGTTTGTTACCTTTATTAGCTACTCTTTTGGGTAATGATTATGTGCAAAAAAGTACATTCAGTAATTTTTTCTCACAATTGAAACTTTCTCATACAAGAACGAAAACAAATGATCAGCAACGTACAATTGCAGCACTCTTAGAATGGTTAAGACATGAAACTATTGAATCGGCAGAAAAAAAAATTTTAGGCCGTTTAAAACAATGTTATAGACCTCAAGTTGCAAAAATTATAAAAAAATCAGTAGAAAGTTACAATTGTGATTCTACAGAATTGTTATCATATTTACAATTAGATACACATAATGTGAGTCAAGAACATTATGAAATTGCAGATAACAGTAGAGGACCTGTAAATGCTATTTTAATCCCATACTGGTTTATTGAAAAGTATCGTAAAGGAATATATCCTCCAGCTTTTATTAATATTTTAACCAAGCAAATGTATTTATGCACACCTCAAATGGAAGATCTTTCTTTAATCCATTCACATGATATTAGTTTACCGATTTTATCTGTTATATGTGGATTGTTATTGCCATCTGATGAATATGATCATGTTAAATATATAACTCGTAACGAATACAATAGAATTCAAAAGTATAATTTAATTCCTGTATATAAAACTCAAAGATCAGTCATATTTCCTAAACTTAGTGAATTTACAAAAATGACTAAAGAAGCATGTAATGACTTGATGTTGGATTTAATTCAAGTGAATGACAAAGAACAAGAAATACTAAATACGTTTCCTGATGAGTGGAAATTTTTCATTGCTTCTATAATTTATTGGATAAAACATGCAACTGATGTACAAATTAATTCATGTCATTTATATACTTTAGTTGTATGTTTGCTGAATTTACAAGTGATTGATCATAAAATAGGTTATTATAGAAATAGATCTATTTTTGATAATAAAAATAAAATTAAGATAGACTTACTTAAAAATGAAAATATTCAAAATAATTCTTCAGATGTCACCAATGATGGATCTTTATCATTATTATTAAATGCCATTACTTATGAGCATTCACTATTATATGCTGATGTGTTTATTAAGTTTTTTAATCTAGATGAAAAACTATTAGCGAATCCAAAAAATTATTCTGTTCGTGTAGTTCACACCTTTGCTGAATTCCAAAGTGTTTTCAGACATTTAAGCTATTTGAATTCATTATTGCAATATCCATTTCTAAAAAATAATATTGCAGATTTTTATAATGGCACTTTTATATATAATCTGTATTCAAATATTATAAAAAGAGGTAATCCAAACTTTTATGTAATGAACTTGCTACAACCAGCACCTACTGTTCTTAAATCTTATAAAAAAATTATTTCAAGTTTTAAGTTACTGTTTCCTAATATTTTACCAGAAGATACTTCTTAAATTTAGATTAACATGTATAAAATTGATATATATATATATATATATATATATATATATATATATATATATATATATATATATATATATATGGATGTATAATGTTTTAATATGTATGTACAGTACTGACTCAATAATTGCAATCGGTTGAAACCAAGGTTTGTTGCACATAATGAAACTATGACAGTCATTGAATACCTGCCAAAATTTTACTCATTTTCTACAATTTTATCAAGTACAACTTAAGTAATAAATAATATTGTTTGTTTTTTTAGCAAGAGTTTTGATAAAAAAAATTGTCTATGAAATATTTCATAGATTTAATATAAATATGAATAAATACAATTTTAGAATCAGTACTATGTGTGTGTGTGTATGCACACATGGACATT
Source organism: Acanthacorydalis orientalis (assembly GCA_034766995.1). NCBI lineage: Eukaryota > Metazoa > Arthropoda > Insecta > Megaloptera > Corydalidae > Acanthacorydalis > Acanthacorydalis orientalis. The sequence continues at coordinate 9,525,604 of CM068320.1, read as the reverse complement.
TTATATTATATGTATGTATATTTATGTTATAAAGAAAATTGTATATATTTGTTAAATAAAGTATAATTGTTTTATATTTTGATTGTAATCATTTAAAATTTATCACAAGAAAAATTTAATTATTTCACAGTATCTTATGACTTCTACAAAAGTTTTAAAATTATAGAACATTACATTTGTCAGAAAGTGCATGTATGATGATTTAAATGATCTTACTTTTATTCACAATATGTATATATGTGTGTGTGTGTGTGAGTAAGAGAGAGAGCGTGCGAAATTTAAATATTTAAAATATATAAAAATATACACAATTATTAATATAATTTATATATACTTGTTATTTAAAAAAATCGTCCTGAAATTTAATATAATTTCAAAAATTTATTCTTAAAAATACTAATGAAAGGAATAATTTACTTAAATATTACAGAAATATTTTCGTAAGTGCACGTATACCTAACATAAAAAAGTCTCCACAAACCTATACTAATAATATATACATAAATAGCACACGTTCTAAGGTTTGGCACTAATGATTTTTAGTACCCCATATCAATACGAGTACCAAAAGCTCAGAATTGAGTTATAGTGTATTAGTAAAGTCACAAACATTGTTAAATAAACAGAAAAATTAGAAATTTATTAAAAAGGACAACACTATAGTTTAATATACAATGAATAATAAACAATAATACTTAAAATTATAATGTTCAAAACCGGGATATATTGTTTACAAAATACCAAATATCAAAACACAATCTAAGATAACTAGAATACAAATGGAGACAGTTGTTTAACCCTTATGTTAGTAACCGGGTACCCCCCCCCCCTTTTAATAAAATAAACAAAATTTTTAATACTCAGGTCTGTGGGTACCCGGTTGCTAAAAGACGTCGGTAAAGTTGGTTACTAACATAAGGGTTAAAGAATGCCGTTTGTATAATACTCTACACCATAAGTCGTGCCAAGCAACTGTTGTATTAATTGAAAACTAGGACTATAAAATATATTTTAAATTAACATGAATTAATTAACCATTTGAAAGTAAAATTAAATAAAACTGACATAATAATATAAATCCTGGAACGATAAGAATATTTGTTTTCAATGCCAAACAGGTTACATTATCTACAGAAATATCTTGTAGCTTTCTTGTTTGAGTTTCGTTAATTTTTGAGATTCCTCATCTATAACTAAACTGGCGAAATATTTTCAGACTATTATTGAGCCCTTATGTGTTTCACAGAAGATATACAAAAGAATATAAACTAATTTTAATACTTTTTTTATATATCAATAATTTTTTTAATAGTTACACTAAGACTTTTGAATTACAAATTTTATTTTTGTAAACACTTGATATATATATATATATATATATATATCAAGATATATATATATATATATATATATATATATATATATATATATATATATAATGTGTGTGTGTATGCATGTATACATTTCATAAAAGTACGATTTTTTTAATTATGCCGTCACATTCTTACTTAATTTACCTTTCCTAATATAACTTGATAAACAACTAATTTATATCGGTTTCTATTTTTTTTAACGATACGATGTTTTTATATTGAAATTTCACTACTAAATATTGATATTTTTTTCTAACATGTGTCAATTTTTTCTTTAATTTATAATTATGAATCTATTTTAATAGTTTCTATTTTGAACTTTCACATTTCCGAATTATGCCAAGATCACTTATTAAATAGCAGACATTTAGGTGAGAGATAAACTGGTAACAATAAGTGATATATGTGTCATAATTAAGATACATTTATCAAATTAACTGTATTGAACAAAGTTTTACATTTTACATGTGTAACACAATCGTCTCCATTAATCAAAGCTACAAAACATTGTACAAAAAATGATTAAATTATTGTTTGCATTTGGAAAACGCAATCAAAACAACTAAAATGGTTTTAATTCATAGTCTTGCTTTAATAAATTTGGATTACTCAACTCTTCCACTGGAACAATGCTATTTTCTTCTTTACTTATTCTTAATAAATTATTGTAGACTGTAAATATGCTACTTATGTCTTTATTTAATCAGTAGAGTCAAATTCAACAGACAATTGCTTTTAATGCGAAATATTACTCATAAACAATAATCATATACATCAAGATACAGTACATATTAACAGATTTTGGACTGTTCAGTATTGACATGTCTTGTAAAAAAAAATATAAAATCTCTAAGAGTTCCTGAACAGGATTTTTTTACTTGATATATATATATATATATATATATATATAAAGAGAGGGAGAGAGTTAGATAATGTGTGTATGTATGAATGTACAAATAGAACTAGCTGAAACATATTTTTGTAATTGGGAAATGGGCAGTTTTACAGATATTTGACAACATTGCTTTCATATAACCTTAATAACTAAGTTAAATACACATTTTGTTTTTACACTTACAATCATGTGCGACGTATCAACAAATTGGAATTATAACTTATTTTATTACAATTCTATATGTCATGTTTGTAAAGAAAAAAGTACATATCTTAAAAGATGCGGTGATTGCAAAATGATATATTATTGTTCGGTAAAACATCAAATGCTACATAGACCGACACATAAAACAATTTGTAAAACAATAAAAAGATACCTCAAAACTTCTCAACGAGAGCATTTTTTTCAAGAACAAACTTCAAATTATGAAGATTATACCAAGCAGAGAATCAATTTTAAGTGTGTTTTAGAAACAGCAATTCGACGAGGCTTAACTGTTGTAGAAACACAAATGTGGATGTTTCCTAGATGTTGTGCAGTGTGTTTTAAGTCATTACCAAAAATGCTTGATTGCAGTGAATGTCTAACAGTTACTTATTGTGATGAAATTCATAAAAGTCAGCATCAACTTAGTCATCAACAGTTTTGTTCATCACTTCGTTTTGTGTTTGATATTGACCTGTATATCATGAAAAATAGTGGGGATAATTTTATGTTGAATACTATTGAAATGTCTGCAGACATCATAACTTTACCACAAAGTTTAGAATTATTTATTGATATTTTCATACCTGAATATAGTATAAAAAACAAAGATCCATTCAATATTTTGATAGGAGATACATTATCATATGCTTTAACTATTTTATTTATTTTAGAGTCAGTGGGCACAGTACAAAAACGAAATAGTACAACAGGCAGTCAATTAACTATTCATATCATTGGGGCAAATATTACAGAAAGTTATTTAAACTGGACTGTGATTTCAGAAACATTGTTTCATTGGATAAATAATCTAATGGAATTAAAAATTCTATGTATTGGACCAGAGTCTTTTAATAATTATATTGACTTCAGTTTTTCATTGTGTTCTTCATGTAAATTTAAAAACAAGAGTGCAAATATATTTTTTTATAAACGTTTATACCATACGTTTTTATCTAGTAACAATGATGATTTATCATCAGATGTAAAAATTGCTTTTAATTGTGGCTTCCATGAATATAAAGATACAAATCAAGACACATGGAATCCAACTTTTCCATTACTTTTAAAAGATAAAAAACCAATAGCCTTTACTTCATATACTCAATATGAAGCGGTACAAGATTTTGATGTGTTTTCAAATTTTGATAAAAACGTTATTAATAAGTACCAAAAAAATTTATACAGTAGTCCAAGACCATTACGTAATTGGAACAATTTTAATAATCCTATTTTTTATTGCAACAATTATATTTCAATTATTACATAAAAAAATTGTATGAAATAATTAATATTTATATATATATATATATATATATATATATATATATATATATATATATATATATATTTGTATCTTTGCAAGCATAATAATTAGGTACATAGATTTATGCAAAAAACAATCATTTTTTACTTTTATATCTTGATTAAATTAACATCAAAACGAAATAAAAAAAAACTACTTGATAAAGTGAAATTATATTTCTATCATAATTCGTAAATATAATGTAAAACATACAAATTTTAAATTATATATTTTGTATACAAGTATATTTGAATAATACAAATATGTATACATATATATATGTATATATATATATATATATGTATGTATGTATGTGTGTGTTTGTATGTATATATGTATGTATGTACCCAAATGGAGTAAAAATTGTTATATGGCATTGTTGAAGAATAATGTATTAATAAAAACTTGATTTTTCTGATAGTTTCAATATTTTTTTGAGTTACCCAGTAAATATTTCTATAAAAATAGCTTTTAATATATTTTTTAGTACATTAATAAAATAAACAAAGTGTATCTAAATATTAATAATTGATCAGACTTAAAATTTAAATTGCTTATGTTTACAACTATATTTACATTTGACGAATGTTGATTTAATTTTTGTTGTTTTGTAATGTAAATAAATAATTGTGTTTCTAGATCTGGAATTTTAAATTATATAATCATTAATAATTATTTAAATACTAATGATTTATGTGTATAATATATATATATATATATATATATACGTCATATATCCAAATTATATTCTACTTATATATATATATATATATATATATATATATATATATATATATATATATATATATATATATATGTATATATATATATATATTTTCAAAAAAAGTTTTTTTTGTTAATTCTTTGTCCTACTATAATATCTACACTCCCCTCTACAAACTCTATAAAATTCAGATTTGGTCTTGTATTATAACTTTTACTTTTACTTAGAGTTTCACATAGAAAGGTAAGAGAATTAATTTATTAAATTAATTACAAAAACATAAATATACATGTACAATTTATTAAAAAAATGAAACTTTGTATATTACCTCTCCTAAACACATTTTTTAAATATTTAATTTTATATATAATCTTGTTTTAATAAAATTGATTTAATAATATACAATAATGAATAAGCTTATAAATACTAAAGAGAAAAAATAGTTACATCTAAATACATACATTCACATATGCATACACAGGACATATATATATATATATACACCTGTGTGTGTAAAAATGTGTATGAAATTTTCTTATTTCAAATCCACAATTAAATAAACGCATTTTATTATTGATATAGAATACTAATATTTATTACATCTCACTTATTCTTTTTAATACATTATCAAAGAAAGAAAATTAATGTTTGTGTACAATTGCAAACTAGAAATGTGTATTTGTTGAATAAAATCCTCTCATATAGCATTTGAGTAAGCATGTATAATTATTATACTTTATACATAATTTTAAAAGATATTTATGTCTATCATTGTCATTTTTTATTAATTGACTTCATTTTTCTTGTTTGTATACTATATTACCAGAACTGAACTATTTTTTTTTTATTTAAAAATTTTTTTTATAGAAAAATATAAATCTTTGGATTTGGATTGTATTTCTTAAATAGTAAAATCGATAATAAAATATAACTAATGATGATAAGAAAATTAGCTTTTTAAAAAGATTCATATATGTGTGTGCATATCTAAATTATATATATATATATATATATTACTTCTTTTTAAGATAATATATTAACAAAATTTAATCTGCACTACAATAAAATTTAATATTCTTTCTCAGTCAGAAAATATACTTACTTGTTTATTTGAAAAAAGTATGTAATTAGGCAATGAATATCTATGTAAATTTTTAATTTTTATTTAAAAAATAAATATTATTTCAGACCTTTTTTCCTGTTTTAACAGCAGTAAACATATTAACTGAGTAAAAAAAACAAAGGTATACAGTAATATATAATTATATATTATAACATACCTATACACACACATATTTACATTATATATATATATATATATACATATATCCCAGTGTGAAATATGAAATACATTAATGAAGCCTATAATATATGTATTTAATAATCTATTTTATTACAGACATAATGAAAACAATTTTGATTTTTATTTTGACCTTGTGCTTTTGCTCAATGGTCGCTGCATATTCAGCTGGTGCCCCTGAAAATGTTTGTGGTGATATGAAACCTCAACACCCTGGTGATACTGCTAGAGAAAATATACCATATGAAATTCATGTAGATAATACATCCGTTCAAGGAGGAGATGAAGTACAAATTACAGTCAAAGGTAAAAACGGAGAATCTTTCAAGGGATTATTGGTTCAAGCTCGAGTTGGTGAAAAAGCTGTTGGAAGTTTTAACATTCCATCTGATCATCGATATATTAAAACAATCAATTGTTCAGGAAAATCAGTAAGTTACAGCTTTCTTCAAATAACTAATATACTAAGATTTGTCAGTTCATGCATATTAGAATATTGAATGCAAAAGCAAGGACAAGCAACATGTAAAGAAATCACTATAATCTAACAAGGTTACATATCAACACTCACTTTTCTTGAGGGTATATTTCAGGGTTACAATTAAATAACTATAGTTCAATTATTGTTTAGACAGTATTTATTCTTTTCATATATCTAATAAGATTGAGAAATACAAAGTTATCTGTAAATCATGAATTATAATTTTTTAGAATGTATTGTAAAAATAGATATACTGATTACTATACTTCTCATATCATTTTTAGAATGCTGTAACACATAAGAATGGAGACATTAAAAAAATGATGACATTTAAATGGATAGCTCCAAAAGATTATAAAGGAAAAGTCCAATTTTTGTAAGTTTTAAATTACTATATAATTATGTTTTAAAATAAAAATTAAAACTTTTAGCATGACCATGGTGGAAGAGGCCAGTGTATTTTGGGTGAAAAAACCATCAGTTATAGTAACAGTAAACTGACATATCAGTTTATTCTGAATTCAATAGTTACTTTTATACATAAATTCAAATATTCACAATACTCGTCACAAACTTTATTAAATTAGAATACATGAAAATAGTCATTGTATTTTGAAACATTGCAATTAAGTTGTAATTTTGTATAGATATTAACGGCTTGTAAATATACAAATCTTATACCAATTAATCTGCAAATATAATTATTTTCGATAAACGATAATAATAAAATTAATTCATAAAAATTGGTAGGTATGCTTTACATACATGATGCAGTCTGTAAATAATAAATTGTTATTACTGTTGAAATTTTAATGAAGAAATTTCAACTGTTTTTATATTCTACATAAAATAATTACAATTCAAAAAAGAACAATTCCTAACATCACATCAGATAGAAATCTCTTTTCAGAATATTTTCGACAATTAGTTGAAAGCGTATGATTGAATTAACAAAACTTCCAGCGGTGTCCACATTCATTACACATGACAAATGTCGTCATAGGTTCATCAGAACTTCGTGTTTGAAGCTGATTATACGTACAATTACGTTTCTTACATTTACCGCACTTGAGCAAGTCTGTTTTAGTTCCTTGAACTGTGGCGAGTTGGGCATCATTGATCGCTTCTTGCTTAAATCGATCTCTGAGCTCTTTCATTTCATCATTTGCCATTTCCTCTGCTGTCATTGTTGCAAGACGTTTTGCAGAAATTGCTCCAACTAGAAAATTCGTACGTAATGTTGGATTTTTGGGATCTTTAAGATTAGCGATTCGACTACGTATTCTATTTTTGTACCGCATGTCTGTATTTCGAAATTCTGCATAAATAGCTTCTTCTAACTCTTCTGCTAATTCTTCAGCTGATCCACAACCTTCCTGATCCTCACCATCGATTTTTAAGGCGGCTACTAATAGTTCTCGACATTTTAATCTGACAGCATCTGTGGTATTAGATGATACAGGAGGAAAAGAAGACTGCATTTTTTTATCTTTATCTCTTTCTTTTTCATCTTTAATTTTTTTATCTTTATCTTCCGATTTTGGTCGTGAGCTGCTTGCAGTCTCCTTGGCAGTTGGTGGACCTGATAAAAACTTTTTCCAATTTTTAATTAAATTTTTGGAAAGACTAATTACTTCGTCGTCTTTACTCGATTTTCTAAGAGCATTCACAGTCATGCCGATTCTAGTCTTAGTTAAAATTTCTAGGTTAACAGACAAATTTTGAAGTTCCTTTAGCAAGTCGAGAGCTTGCTCTTGGCCCTTAAAAACAAATATTTAAAATTTTACATGGTTTATTTTTATATATGAGCATTTAGATCGTATTCTAGATATGAAATATCCTTTAAGTGTTATGTTAAAAATAAATACATATAAATAACTTTACGTACAGATCCATCCCCAGAAGACATTTTATTGAGTTTTTTTTGAATTTTTAAAACTTCTTCTTCCACACTCATTTTGAATTTAATTATTGTGATATAGTACCAATATTTATTGATAAACTAAAAGGTTTATACGACTCTCACGAAACGAACACCAACGCCATGTTTTTCCATATAACGCGAGCGTTGTTATCTAGTATACAAATCACTATTAAGCAATTCATACCTTTAAACACAGATAAAGACTAGAACAACACGATAGACGCGCGTTTGTGGTCTATTTATTATTTTTAATTGTAGTATTTTGTTAATCATGAAAAGATTTTAAATACGCGTTAATGGCAATTCTCTGCAAATGAATTCATTACAAAAAACCGTTCTTTTAAAAGAATCAGTTTTAAAATGTAATGTAGGTACAAAAGTATTTTTGTTTATAATTCGAATTACATAGTGAAGAATAATTTATAAAAATACGGTGCGAATATTGAACTTCTGTTTATATATACAATAAAAGAATTATCTAGACTGAAATAATTTTAGAAAAAAGTATTTCAGGTCAATGAACTACAAATTAGTTAGGTTATTAATTTGTCAATTCATTCTAACATTTAATTACATTTTCAGCAATAGATGATGAAAGGTATTCCAATTTGAATTGTATCTTTTATTAACACAGATAAATAATGGATGTCATCTTTTATCATCAATTTAACAATACATAAAACTTGTTAAATTCATCAAAAATGATTAAAACGGTTTTCATATCAAGTAACATGATTTTATAAGTAATTTGTACTTAATTATTAGAAGAAAGATTTTTAGATATTTAACAAATAATATTTGGAAATAAGCTTATATTTAAATTAATTTATACAAATAAAGATTTCACTGTATAGCTAATGCATCATTTTGTACTTCATGATTAAGTTGGGTCTGAAGATTTGCCAATTTATTTTTTAAAACAGTTACACCCATCATAACTATATTTTCTGGTTTAAGAGCTCCTGATGATTCAACATTATAATAAAATTTATTTGGTTTTGCTTCCCAGTTAAATGGAGCTTCATCTAAAATAATATTAAAAAAAAATGCTTATCATAATTTAAATTAGTTATTTATTTGTACCTACATTCATCATCATCCAGTTCAGTATATTCACTTTTAGGCCATTCATCAGGTTTTGGAAATAGAGTGTGTCTCATTGAGTTATCTGGATCATATTCAAAACATACACCTGCAGTAGGATTCCATTTTGCATGTTCTTTTCCAAAACCTTTTTTTGCATATGCTCTCATTTTTAATTCTTGTCCCTTCCTCAGCTTTATTATAAGTATTTCATCAGTTTCCCCATAATCATTTGATTCATCATCTCGATGTTTTGAAGTAACTGGTAACACTCGTGGATCACTAGATTTCAAATCTGCTGTTGTTACATGTCGAGTTTGATCATCAGTGCATTTAACATCAAGAGTAAATTCTACGCTACACTCTGTACAAAAATCATCACATATACAATCCTGAAATCAAATTAAAATTTATTATGTATGGTGTATATTAAAATATATATTTTATTATATTAGGTGTATTTATAGAATTAAATGACAAACATTTAATTTATCCTACTAAAATAATTAACTGAAAATACAACAAAAATGTATCTTGTTTATAAGAACCACGAAGAAAACAAATGATTTTTATACATTTTAATACATATTTTAGTTATTAATATTATCCGTATATATATATATATATATATATATAGCAAACCCTTTTATAACACAGTACTTTTATAATACAGATTCGATTTAACACAGTGGCTTTGAAATATAGATATGTACATATTATCAAAATAACTCATTGAATATTTTGTAATTTCTATGATATATTAAACAAAAGTAAAGTTCATAATTAAATGTTATTTTTTAAATCTAAAACGTAATATAGTACTATATGAATGATATAACACATATTGTATGAACTTCATATAACATAGTGTTCTCATTGAATCAGTGAACCATTCTATATGAGGGTTTACTGTATGTATGTATGTATATATATGTGTATATGTATACATAGATATATATGTATATATATATATATATATATATATATATATATATATATATATATATATATATATATATATATATATGTTTGTATATATAATGCATTAACACTAGAATATACTGTAATGTAAAAAAATACTTTCAACATACTTACTCTTGAATACTGTAAACGATCAACAACTTCATCAGATATAAGAGGAATTAATCCAACACGATGTGCTAGAAATTCATCACTTAAAACAGTTGAATTAGCCTCAAGTTGAACCCAGTCAATAGCTAAGGTAGGAGTTTCTGCAATAAATACTCTGCGCATACTGTTGGCGACACTACGAAAGAAAATTTTTATTACATATTTTAAGATAAATAAAATACCAAATATTTACTTACCTCAATTCAGTGTCTTCTATGTAAAATTTTACATTTTCATCTGTTAATTCCGTAATATGTACGGTTGGTTGATTACAATACGGCATTTTGTAATAATTAACACAAGATATTTAACTTAAAAAAATGTATTATAAAGACTTTGAACGTAATTAATTAAACTAATTTAATAGTACATTAATTGAAATAATTAATTGTCTATATTTATAATCGATACAACTTTATTTCTAGTCTTTTTAACCTAGAAACATAATTCATATTTATTTATTTTTACCAACATATGATAATAAAGTCACTATTTGTATATATACGTAGGTACATACGTAGCCTTTATCTATGATACATACCTCCCTTAATATATAAACTCCGGGAAACGCAGGAAACACACTTGTACGTCTTTATGTTTACATTGTATATTTATTTTTTTATGGTTTTGTATAGAACACTGTAAATACGTTTTCTCAAGTAGAAAATATTTATTATCTGTTTATTGAAATATTCTATGTAAATAATTTCGTTTTAACCATGGTCATGTTTACATGCATATGTAAGACGAGATACTTTATCTATGTGTAAGACCATAGTTAAATGTAAGACCGTGGTTTCAACTTTACGTAGTAATTTAACCTATGAATTTTTCTGTACGTCCTTTTGTAATAGAAAGTAAATTTATAATATAAAATTATATTACAAAGAATCGCGACATGTTTCAATTAATTGTGGATACTATTTCAATTTTATTGTTATCTAGTTTTAAAACAAAGTATTATTGTATAAAATAAAATGTGCTTTGCAATAATCAATTTAATGTTTGTAAATTTATTCACATGCTTATGCAGGCGACATAAAAGAATAGAATTAAAAGAATTCATTGTATTCAATTTTTAAAATTTTGCAAAATTCTTTTTGTTTAAATGTTTGATTATAGCAATTTAGAAAATTAATTAATTTATGAAACATGTTAATGGCAATTCAATATCATGCCATGAAAACTGAGTATATAATTATTCTAATAATATTATTGTGATCAATATAAAGCTATACATTCATCCTATTGACATTTAAATAATTAAAGATAAAGATTTGTCAATGGATAAAAAAACTTAACAATTGTAGATATGAAGTACTAGTTCATTTAAATAAACTAATATTTTGTTATTGTATACTGAGTAATTGTACTTCATTTACATATTTCTATACTATTTTTACAGATAATCTTTATCTGTTTCTATCGTGTCTATATTTCCACGGTAGCAGTTATTTTTACAATAAAACAAACATGTTTATTATCACTGATAGTTTTTCTTCTTGTTGATTTTATATACCACAATAACAAAGATAAAGTCCATTATCTGACAATAATCACAATTCTTAAAATTCCTAGTTAAGTATGTAAATAACTTACTATTGCAATAAATGAAGTATTATAGTCAGTTCATTCTATCACAATTGTATCCATTTTTTATGTCAGCAATAAAATTGCAAAATTGCTTCTGTTGAAATCAGACTTTTAATTTTTGCTTTAATAAACAAAATATTTCATGTTGTAATGTAACATAACCAATTTACTTTTAATTGCTGCAAAACCATTATTAAAATTTAGTATATTGTATTATTGAGATTTTCTCCTTATTTTCTTCAATAATTACAGAAATAATAATGGGTGTTAGGTTGCAACACCTTTACATATTGACAGTAATAATATTTGAGTACTTAAATGAAAATGAAGCCTCACCTGCTTCTGCACATATCCATTCTCATTCGAGGGATTTGAATCATGAAAGAGAGGAAGATGGAAGTTATAGTCCTAGAGATCATAATCATCATTCAGCCGAAGGAGTACATAATTCAGAATTTGATCATGAGGCTATTTTGGGTATTTTTTTATGACACTGCATACTAGAAAACAAATATTATTTGTTAAATAATAATACTTATGATATTAATATTTTTTTCATACACTGCGAAAGGTGAAGTTAAGATATATTTTTAATTGTAGGAAGTATGAAAGAAGCTGAAGAATTTGATAATTTACCACCGGAAGAGTCAAAAAGACGCCTTGCTATATTAGTTGAAAAAATGGATTTGAATAATGATAAATATATTGACAGAAATGAATTAAAAGCTTGGATATTAAGATCATTTAGGTTTGGAAAATAAAACTACACATTTTTTGTGTTAAAAACTCATGGTATAATTATTGTAGTTCATTAACTGAAGAAGAAGCTCAGGAAAGATTTACAGATATTGATGAAAATTTAGATGGAAAAGTTACATGGCAAGAATATCTAATTGATTCATATGGTACTGGAGAAGATGAAAATGTTATTTCACCACAAGATTTTGAAGAAGAACAAGTAAGTAAAAAAAAACTAAGTTTTTTAATCAAATAATGCTAATACAGTTTTAAGATATTCGATTAGTATTCGTATTTATTCATCCAAGCAATAATGAAACTAATATATTATGATAATTTTAATTTTTCTATCCAGTTTAATATTTAATACATAATAATGTGTTGTGAATAAAAAAATTATATTTTTTAGAAATCACACTATTTACTTTTTTTTTTACTATTTATTATTACAAAATAATAATATTTAAGATAATTATTTTCGGATGTGCATACAAGTGTGTGTATATATATATATATATATATATTTATGTATCTATATATATATATATATATATATATATATATATTTATATATATATATATTTTTATTTATATATATATATATATATATATATATATATATTTATATATATATATATTTATGTATGTATATATATATATATATATTTATATACACATACACATTTTTAGTTAATAGCAGATGATAAGATTATGTTTGAAGTAGCTGATGAAAATAAAGATGGGTTCTTAAATGAAAAGGAATTTGTTGTTTTCAATCATCCAGAAGAACATCCACAAATGTTACCTTACATCTTAAATCAAACACTACGGGACAAAGACATAAATAAAGACGGTTATATTGATTTTCAAGAATTTGTTGGAGATAGAGGAAAGTATCATGATAAAGAATGGCTTGCCATTGAAAAAGATAAATTTGACAATGATTTTGATAAAGATAATGATGGTAGATTAAATAGTGAAGAAATTTTATCATGGGTTGTTCCAAGTTATGAGTAAGCATATATATATATATATCATATTGTAATTGCTATACACCAACAAAAATAGAATTTACTCAAAGTATCATATTTAATACAATAGAGGGTAATTTGGATATCCATCCAAATATCAATTTTAGAAAACATTGTTATAAAAAAAATCAATAATATATAGTGTAAATATTATTTATAAGTTAGTTTGATTCAAGTTAATTCCTTGATTTTGTAGTGAGAATATAATTAGTTTGTAGCTAGCTCATACTCTTCATATACAATATGTGCTGATTAATAAGGTTAACTCAAAAAAACATTAATTATAGAAGTTTTTAGTTATTCTAATTACATATATTAAACCAGTATATTTTGAATTTATGAGAAAAGTATTTCATTTTTAAAAATTTTCTTTATAATTTTATAAAAAAAAGTACCTGAAGAAAATAGTTAAAATTTTATACTTTAGTTTTATTTGAAGAATGTAATTTAAAAACAAAATTTCAATGAACTTTGATGTTTTTAATGTATTTTAAAAACCAACAATATCCATTCCCAATAGAGTAGTTATCGTAAATTTATATTTATTATTATATTAGTTTGAAAATATTACATGAGATTTAAAGCAAATATATTTTTTTATAAAATAAAAGTTTTTACAGAATGATAAAAAAATGTTAATTATTGTTACAGTGAAATAGCAGAAGATGAGGTGACACATCTATTTGTATCGTCAGATAAAGATCATGATAGTTTATTATCAATTGAGGAAATTATTGAACACCACGATATATTTGTAGGAAGTGAAGCAACAGAGTATGGCGAACAACTACATAACATGCATCACTTTGAAGATGAACTTTAGTATTTTTTTTTAGTAACTTAATTTCATGTGCCAATGTATTTATTATTTATTTTGAATTTTATACAAATTGAATATTAAAAATGTATTTTTTTTTAAATATGAGCTATTTATTTTATTATAAAGTAATATATTTTCATTCAGTATTTAGTTATTTCAAAAATGTTTACAATAGCTTTAATTATATGTACTTTTTATTTAGTTATAATTAAATGCTTGGTGATGTAGTTATAATTTCAGAGTATATAAAATTTAAAGCTTTAATATTTTTGTTCTAACTAGTTTGGGAAAATATATTAAATTTAAATAATTTTATTTTTAAATTTACATCCTTTATATATTTGGAAAATTGTTAATTTATAACCAGTTACAATAAAATATTTTAATATATTTTTATTATTAATAAGACATTAATATTTATAGTTTTTATTGTCATATAACCTGGATTTTAATTTGTTAGAACTTTGGTTTTATATTATACTTAATGTTTGCAAATGTCTAATACATTTTTGTAGTACATTAAATTTAACTAAATGTAAATTTATAAGTAAACAATAATTAAATATTAACCAGTTACACTTTTCATAAAAATTATTCTTTTACACACACTGCAATTTCATGAAATTCATCAAATGTTTGAAAACAAAAATATTTGAATTGCTTACACATGCATCATTACAAACTTAATCTTGTTTTGTAATATGAACATGAAAAAAGGTTGCTGTATTAAATATAATCACTTTTACATTTCATGCAAAGTTGAATATTTTTAGAGAATTAGCATAAAGCTGTATTTTTTTTTCTTTGAATTTTTGTTAACTTACCCAATCTCAGCACTTTCAGCATTAAATGATACTTTGTAATTTACAAAAAATAAATATGGCTGTAATTCAACATTGTGAGAAAATTTGATATTTATTGTTGTAACAGTTGAAAATATTGTAATTAAAATATACAGGAACTGAAAATTACATTTAAATTAAATAATCATTATCACTGATAATTTGCTATTACACATTTTTTTTACAAATAAGTTTCATACTATAATTTCATTAATTATTTACTTTATTTCAGTAATGTAATTAATATTAAGAATTTTTTAATACTAGTACACAAATAAAAAAACAAAATTTGTTATAATACAATTATATTTTTGATTTTTATAATTTTTACAAATCAAACCAATTGCAGAAAAAATAACATGGACTTAACGATTCTAATTGAAAAACCGTTAAGACAGGAAAACAAAAGAGAAACAAATTTAGATTAGATTGTATTTATTACAAAATCAGTTGCTTATAAGTATATAATAAACTTGATAACAATTACTGTACAAACGTTCAGGTGATCCTTCGAATGTCTCAGCAACTGGAAAAAAAAATTTTTTTTTTAACAATATGTTCCAATTAAAAGTAAACTAATTTTACTAAAAAAAAAATTTGATTTTGCATTTTCTTATTTCTTTAATATTGATAGCTTATTTCTTTTCTTTCATATATTAGTTTCTGAATTTTATGTATAATATATGAACACACGAGGCTAAAGGTTTTTAAAAAACTATACAGGTATATAAGATGCCATTTTAGATTTGCATTTGATGACAAAGCAAGAGTTTTAGATAACCTTAACTAAGAAAAAATTTAACTACACATGTATATTATATGATTAGATTATTAAAATTACTGTTTTCTTCCAGTATGAAGTAAATATAAATTGTAAAATATAACAGTTTAAAAACAAATTGAATACCATTTTGGTATTTCACAAATTATATATATATATATATATATTTCATTAATTACTCTATAAATTTTCTTTATATATTTATATACCCCTTATAACTTTAATCGTTGCAGAAATATTTATGCCTATTATAATACATAACCAATACTCACTACCACAATAAGATATATTGTGTTATTGTGTACTTTATTACTTATCTATTCACAACTAATAATTCAACTTACAGTACTTCATTTTTAACATTTATATTATTAATAAAAATAGTGATTTACACAAGGATAATTTTAAATACTTTTGTTATATATATATATATATATATATAATTCAGTAAATTTTTTTCAATCCAAGCATATGCTGTTAAGGCACCCATTATTAAATGTAATGAAATTAAAGTATACTGTGCATCAGTATATTCACAAAAAAATAAATTCAGTAATTTCCAAAACTTATTAATTTTATATCCACCTGTGTGCATTTACTTGCTATTAGTAAACTTCAGTCATTTTACTAACTTTCATAATATTACATAACAATAAAGCTTTTTGTTACTACTGATATGGTAATTTTCAATTACATACAATTTTGTCATGTTACAGAGTTTGATTTAAATGTGCTTTAACTACATATTACAAATAGCAAGACCTATAAAGATTTTGGCTATGGTTTTATAAAAAACTTTCATCCAATCTAATCACACATTAAGTATTTAATAATATTTATACATACTTGTAATCAGATTTATAACTGACAAAACATTCATATTAGATTATTATTATGAAAGAAATGCCACAATATAACTTTCTGTTTAAGGTCCATGTGACATAAAAGTTGAATGTTGAAAATTCTATGAAAGATATCTGAAATCCATAAGTTTTCAATTTAACTTTGAAAATATAGTAAAAAATTAAAAAAACATTCTTGAATAAATTAATTTTGGAACATACTAACTTTCCTGTTTTAACACGGTGAACTAAGTTGACAGCATGTTTATATTTATGAATATTTGTGAAGATACTTTTAATTATTTAATTAATTCCTTTATTTTCTTGTAATACCCTTGCTACATTAACACTAATCACTAGTATAAGGATTGACCTTGACATTCAACTAGTTAATTGTTCTATTCTTTCACAGTAATTTTCATAAAAAATATTAGCAATAACTAAGTTTACTAGAGTGGTACAGAGTTTTAAAGACACCTGGCTAAAAGCCCATTTAAAACATGTGGTTTGGCTATTTCTGCTGCGTACTGGCAGCATACAATTATCTGAAGGATTTATGACTTGGTTAGCACTATCAAGCTTGATATTAATTGCCTACAATGTATATTGTTTTATAAATCATTCATCACAAATATACATATATGCATCAAAATACCTGCGAATGCTTTTGAAACAATTAATAGTCAACAGATAAATTGAAAAACGCTACTTTTGATTACAGAAAAAAAAATAAATAAAAACCCAATATTAAATTAACGAAAAATCTATATTGCATTCTTAGCATAAACCTGCGTGAGCCACGTGTATGAAAATAATGAAAAAAACACTATTATTTACATATTTATAACATCTACAAAGCGGACTAAGTGTGCGACAATTTTAATAATACTTACAAGTTAATTATTTAGACCTTGCACGCATCTTCCTTCGTTTACGCTTTAGCCTTCGCATGCGTTTCTTACGCCACTAAAAATACATCAAATAATTAACGAATAACAAAAATTATGAGAAATTAAATGAAAGACATATGTTATTTACCTTTGCTCTCATTCCTTAAATAATTTAGAAAAGATTGAATAAAATGGAGCGTCGATGGACGCTGATTAAGATGCAAGCAACCGATACAACGACAAGTACTAAAAGACCTCTATGAAAAGAACTGACCAAAATGTAGCGGAAGTGTACAAACTTTCTACTTTTAACACTAGGGTGCCGATGTATGTTTTATTTAAGCCATCTACAATAATTTTGAATACTATCACAACAGCTGTGTTTTACGCGGGAAAGTTATTAAAAGGCTACTATTTAGTTGTAAAATGTCTGTACAAACAAAGATTCCGTTTAGAGAAACAAAAAGATGTTTAAGAAATAGAAAGTCGATCAATTATGCCGAATTTGGTAAATGCAGTAAAGATTCTGAAAACAGTGAAATTGTGAAAAAAAATTCTCATGGCTTAAGAAAATTACAATTAGTTCGTTCTAGAGAAAGGTCGACTTTAAAAGAGGAGAATCACATAGTAAACAGTTTATTAGAATTAAGCCCTACAAAAATAAAATGCATAGATATTGAGAATATAAATATTTCGTCTTCAACCAAAGTATTGCCAAACGTACAAAACATCCTGCAGAACCAATTGGAAAAAAAGTTATCTATAAAAAGTAGATACCAGAAAGCTAAGGAAGTTCTAAATAATTCAATGTTTTTATCAATGCCGTGCAGAGAAAATGAAATAAAAAAAATTAGTGATTTGTTACAATATCACTTAAAAAAAAAGGAATCAGGTTCAGTATACATCAGCGGTCCACCAGGAACCGGAAAAACTGCATCATTAATGAACATTTTAAAAAATTCTTCGGTATTGTATTTTTAGTTTGAGTTAATTGTTGTTTTTCTTTTTTAATATATATATTTTTTAGTTTATAAACAAATATCATCAAGTATATGTCAATTGTGCTTGTATTAAATCATCAAAATCAATATATGTTGAAATAGTAGATTCTTTAAAAATAACACTTGATGACCACGACAATAATTATTTAAAGTGTATAGAAAGCTATTTATCAAGAACAGAAAAAATGATGTAAGTAATGTTACCAGAATGTTATTTCGATAAGTACAATTATGCAGAAATATTTGTAAAAATAGTTAGTAAAAACTAATTATTTATTGTTTGAGATATATTTTTTCTTAAAACTAGGTACTTTTAATCAATAACATTTTTTCAAAATTTGAATATAATAATAAGGGTTTATATTTTTAAAAGCTGAGTAAACAGAGATGTTACAATAAATTGTTGTATACTGATTGGAATTTGTACATAATAATAAATTAAAATAAGAAAATGAAATTTTATATTTGTAAAAAAATGTTCACTCACCTTTTTTATATAAAATATTTGTAATATGTTTTTAAAATATTCAATCATTTGAATATATTTGGGTAGAAAAATAGTTTTGAAAATTTAAAAATTTACTCGTTTTATATAATTTAACATTACATCAGTAAAAAAATCATGCTCTTAGAATTTTTTAATATATCTGAGTACATATAATATTTAATGTTGAATTATGAACATTTTAGTAAAATTGTATTTTTCATTTTTGGTTTATTTTTATAGCTTATTAATTTTGGATGAAATTGATCAACTAGAAACTCGAAATCAAAGTGTTTTGTATACAATTTTCGAATGGCCTGCTATTAAGTCTAATTCTATTGTACTAATTGGCATCGCTAATGCTTTGGATTTAACAGATAGAATTTTACCAAGGTTACAAGCAAATATTAATCTGAAACCGACATTAATTCATTTTGCTCCATATAAAAAACAAGATATTATAGAAATTATTACCAAGCGTCTCACAGATGCAAATGTTGAAAATGTGTTTTCATCAGTTGCTTTGCAGATGTTAGCTAGTAAAATTGCTGCAGTGTCAGGTGACTTACGAAGAGCATTAGATATATGTCGTCGAGCAATTGAATTAGTGGAACAGACTTATGATGATCGTGTATTACAACCGACGTTGAATGAAGCTAACGTAGAGAATAATGAAATTAGGCAAGTTGGATTAAAAGAAATAATGTTAGTTTTAAATAACATATTTTCTTCTTCAAAAAAATTAGATGATGATAAAAATGAAGCCTTGCCTCTTCAACAAAAGATTATTTTGTGTACTTTGATTTTAATGTTGAAAAAAGGTCGCACAAGAGATATATTGGTCGGAAAGTTGCATGAAACATATAAAAAAATTTGTAACAAGAGAAATATATCTGCTGTTGATCAAGTTGAATTTGTTGGCTTATTAGATTTGATTGAATCGAGAGGTATTTTAAGTGTGTCTGGTCGAAAGGATGTAAAATTTCAAAAAGTGTTTTTACAGTGGGATGAAGAAGAAGTTATGTATGTTCTTAAAGATAAACTTTTAATGTCATCAATATTGGAAGATACATTATGTTTAGGTTTAAAAAAATAACATAATGTTTAAGTAAATAATTGATTTAAATAATTTATTAATTTGAAGTGGTAGATTGATTTGTATTGAATTGACTTTATTAATTTTAGAATAGTTACATGTTTTCTTTTTAAAAAATGTTTTAATTTATAAAATTGTTAGAATTTAAGAAAAATATTTGTTAGACATTTTATTATGTACTCTGTGAATGTTTTCTCTGAAAAAGTATCTTAAAAAATAAAGACCATTTTAAATGAATTATTGTTTTGTAATTATTCTTAATTTGGTTTACATGTGATATAAAATTTCAGTTTGTACCCTTTTTCTTATATCTACTGTATGTAGATAATAATATATTTGAAATAATTATTTAGTGTACATTTTTTTTGGTAATATAGTAATTTAATTAATGATGCTACTTTATACTATTTAAATATTTTGTGTTTTTTATTTACAATCAAGTTTACATATTAATTTAATTTGACTAAGAAAATGGTAATCATTTGTTTTGTGTATTACAAAATATAAACAATATGAAATATATTAATATTTTATACATTCTTTTTTCGTTTTTTTTATCACAATAGAATTCCCTGGTGTTTCTTTGGTCTTATCTAAATCTTTATTTTCTTGATTATGACTTTCATTATTTTCTGAATATTTATCATCCTCATTTACATTATTTTTAGTTTCACCCGATGTTGGATCAATAAAAATTTTATCTTCAATTTCAGTATTTAAAGAATCTTTCCCATCTTCATCTAAAACTGGACTGAAGCGTTCATTTAGTACGTTACCATCGCCATTGTCTTTAAATATATTTTTTTCGATCTTGTTACTATTATCTACTGGATTTTCATCTAGATCTTTAACAAGCAATTCTAACTTATTACAAATCATATATGCTTCTAATTTATTATTTTTCATCGGTGAAAAGTGTAATTTTATATGATCGCGTAAAAAGTGTGATTGAGGAACAGAATAATCGCAATGAACGCATGTATAATTGCTGTAATACCCTGATACTGACACATGTCTTTTTATGTGGTTATCGATAGCGTCACGTCGAAAATTTGTATACGGGCAATGAGGACACCAATATGTTTTTTTGTCTTCAAGAGATGTCTCTTTATGTGTATCAATGTAATTAGTTCTTCGTTGCTGGATAATCATTAGGGATTGTTTGTCTGCTATTGACAATTTCAGTGATCCTTGATTATCAGTGGATGAAATACTCTTGATTGCATAATGAGATGATCCGCATTCTTGTTCAGCTGAGTAAGAGTTTCCAAAATTCTCACCATTTTCAATACTTCCAGACTGTTCATAACTTTTTCTTCTTGCTGCCTGTGCATCTGCATTCATTTGATGTTTTCGTACATGCTGCACATAATTAGCATAATATTTAACAGAATAATCACAATGTTCACAATGATAGCGTTGTTTTGATCCATGAAGTGATAAATGTACTTTGTACTGCTCACGCTTTTCAAATGCTGATGGACATTTATGGCACTTGTATCGTTTTTCTTTTGTTTTACCATTTTTAATATAAGTTGGATATATAAACTCTGGATTCCCATGCATTAGAATTCCAAATTGTGGATCAACATGTAAAGATAAAGGAGTAGAACAATTGCTGATGTATGTAGTTGACTTTAATGATTGAGAACATTGTTTTTGAACTTCAGATTTTCGATTATATAAATCAGTTCCTGAAATGGGTACACAATTATTTTTAATTTGTGTACTAGTGGATTTAATTTTAACTTTATGTGAGTATTCATTGACCTCTAATTCGTGTTTTCTTTTTTTTGGTACCTTGCTAGCTGATATCTGGTTTTCTAAATCACTTTCATCTTTCGGTGAGTCTTGTAAATATTTGTCTTTGGAACTAATAACAACCCATATAGGTTCATTCATATTTGGTACATTTGTTAAAATAGTTGTGTTCGGCGGCAAGTGTTCAGAACTCGTGGGGTAGATATTCTGTAAAATTTTCGTTTTATTTTGATAATCTTCGGAATGTACTTTAGAATGAGCCAACAAATAAGCATTTTGACGAACAGTATAAGTACAATAAGAGCACTTGAACATATGTCGACTTTTATGAAGTTTAGTATGGATATCAAATTCTTTTTGAAATAGAAACCTGGCTGGACAGCTGTCACAGAAAAATAATATCTTCTCATTTTCTTCTTTAATATTTTTTTCCATATGCATTTCCGCTTCTATGTTTTCATTCAAATCCTTACTGACAGGAATTGTTATATTGTTTTCAACAGTACTGTTTTCTGCTGTTAGTTTAGAACATAATTGACTAAGTTGCAAAATCTGTTCAGAGTCACTTTTCTCAGGATCTACAAGGCAATGAATAATGCCATGTTCTCCAGTGTGATACTTTAGATGTGATGTAAAAACTGTTGAATTGTTAGATTTATAAGTGCATTCTGAACATTTAAAATCTGTTTCATTTTCAATGAAATGCATTTTTTCATGATCTTGAACTGTTATTTTTTGTATATTTGTGAATGGACAATGTCGACATTGATATACTTTGAAAAATTTATCATTTCGCTGCAACCATACTAATGGAATATCTAGAAAATTTTCCGGTGTTAAGTTTATTTCTGACATGTCAATATCTTCTATTTCATCTTCATTAAATATAGTCTCTGAAATATAAGTATTTTCAGAGTCTTTTTTTGAAAGAGAAGGAGTGACACCATGTATTTTAAGATGTTGATGAAGAAGATGACGTCGTGTTACATTATATGAACAAATATTACATTTAAATGGTGCACCACGAGGTTTATGAAATTGCTTATGATAGAGATATTGAGATTTACTGTTACTATCATAAGGACAAGCGACACAAGAGTAGCGTTTTTGTGATAGACCATCTTTAAATTCTTCATTTTGCTGTTCACTGTCTGATAAATCATGTAGTGTAAGATGTTTTAAAAAATCTTGTTTATGGGAAGCACTAAATGAACAGTATGAACACTTAAACAATGCATCATTACTTTCTGATGAATCATTCTCAAAATTTGTTGTAGATTTATTATAATCATTGGAAAATGAATGATTATCAAATTCTTCTTCAATAGTATTTGGTCCTATTATAAAGCAATCATTACTTTGATCTTCAAACTCTAGTTTCTCACAAACGCCGTTTGTTCCTCCTATAACCACACGTACATCACCTTGATGTTTCAATCTGCAGTGACGCTGTAAAGATACATAACAATTATATAAAGCCATTAAGCTGTACTGAAATATATTTGATTAAAGTGATATATACATTTATATGTACAATGCACCATATGCATAAATAGTCACATTTTATTTAAAATACATGTACTTTAGAACAAATAAAACTATTTACAATACTAGCAGGCTATTATAAGAAGTAAAGAACTAATAACTTTTAATTTAATATTATATTATATTTTAATTAATTTAATTCTTGTCATGATTTCTTTAGTTCGTGAAAAAATACTTTTAATATGATTCTGTAACACAAATATTAAGTGACAAGAATTTATGAAATATAAATTTCAAGTCAGTTGAAATACAATTTAAGACAAATTTTAATAACATTAGTTAGTTGATGTTTAATTTTCATTATTATTTTCAAAGGGAAAAAAATTTTGAGTACTATTGTTAATAGATGTTTTAATGACACATTGATTTTCTCTAATCAAGAAAAATTGGTTTTGAAGATAATTGCTGAATTATAAAAAAAATCTAGATGATTCAATTTGTCATTATTATATACAAATATGTAAAATATTATATACAAATATGTTCATATACACAATACACAGAGCACACATTTTTTTACATGGCCTTAAAAATGTCATGCTGTTATTACATTAGTGTAATGTCATAAACTACTTATAAACTTGTATACAATACCATATTTCCTACTCATCATTAAAAATCTATGAGAATATTACATTTTTCAATATAATTTTATTTGTTACTAAAGTCAAACAAATTTATACATATATTTATATATATTTATATATATATATATATACATATAATTTTGACTTGTAACAAATAAAATTGTTAATTGTGGCAACTATTTAAATATATTTAATTTTTTCAGTGCCTTATAGTTGATACAATTGAGAAAAAATGCAAAAAAATGTAATATTTTAATATATTTTTAATGATGAATACAACATAATTATGATATAGTACACAAATTTATAAGTAGTATATAGTACTGCACAATGTAATAACAGTATGACATTTTTAAGCCCATGTAAGAAAACTGTATTCTATTATATATATATATATATATATATATATATATATATATATATATATATATATATTATATATATATATATATATATATAATATATATATATATATATATTATATATATATATAATATATATATATATATATATATATATATATATATATATATATATATATATATATATATATATTATAATTCAACAATTATCTTCAAAACCAATTTTTCTTGATTAGAAAATCAATGTGGTTGCCATTAAAACATCCTTTAACAAAAATATTTAAATATTATTTTTGATTTGAAAATAAGAATGAAAATTAAGCACAGACTAACTAATAAAACTAAACTAACTAAAAACTTCAAGCGATAAAGATGATTATTCATGCAATGAGGAATGAAATATTTCTAATGTTATTAAAAGAAATATTTATATATTGCTTGGTGTCAAAAGCAAACATTTTGTTTTTCTTTTTATTAGTAATCACCAGGTGAGAAGCCATGCATAGCATAGTGCAGTAGAATAGTTTAATTTACTGCCAGTAAAATATAATTTAAAGTACATCATAAATGACCGGAACAATATAATAATAAAGTCAAGAAATCAAATAGAACCAATTCGAATCTATTTAATAAATTAAAAACATTACTTCAAAAGAACAATACATAAAATTTATTTTAAATTTACCCAACATCAGAGAAAATGAAAAGGTGTGAGTATGCAATAGCAAGTGGTTAGTAAATACCTGAATAACATGCTTCCAATTTGATACCTGATGGCAATGACCACAACGGAAAGGTGCTTGATGTGCACCACTCCGTGAATTAACACTTGCCTCAGTTGTTAAATTTGAATTGACTGTTTCATCATTGTTGTGGTGCATCCCCTCTAGTCTATAATGTTCCTTGACATGTTGAAGCAAAATAGATTTGTTATTATCCCTGTAATTAAAGAGTATTTATTTTATAAATCACACTTTCACAAAAGTAGTTATTACATATGTACAGAATATTATTTTTTATTTATAACTGTGTATATGTAAATCAGTTTACGACTGTTATATATACATATATATATATATATGTTTCTAACAAACGTTTACCATAAAAATCTTCAATATCAATAACAGAGTTTATAAAATCTAACATAATCTATGCCTGCACTCTAATATGTATGTGTATGTGTGTATATATATATACATATATATATATATATATATATATATATATATATATATATATATATATATATATATATATATATATGTATATATATATATATATATATATCTTTATTAATAATAAGAAGAACCGTATACACTAAATAAACGAAAATGGAATTAAAATGAAGCTTACATTATTTGTCTTCATTAAATACAATTGAAAAATATTACACATTTTTTCTAATTGTTAAAAATGCAAAAATTTTCAATTTATTTTCACATAAATGTTTTATATATTGACATATTTATTTGTTACATACAACACATTTTGTTGTATTTTAAAATAACCATCATGTTAATATAAGATTATTAATAATTTGAATGATTACTAATTTCATATTAAAATGACTTTTATACATTAATACTATATTAGCTTAGTAGTTTGTAGATAAACTTTATAAAATAAAATCTCATTATTAATCTCATTATTTCTATTTCAATAAAATAGGTATTTATAAAGGAAGTTGAATATTATTAAACGTTTTTAAAGTGATTTATGGTTTATAAGAAAATTCTTTTTAGTGCAGGACTGATTAAAATCTGAGAAAAAATATGATTGTAGGATGAATAAAATAAAATAATACCATCAATAATTAATTGCAGCTATAAATAAAAACATAAAATGCAATGAAAAAATAAGTTCATGCATTGAATTAATTTTTTACGTAACTAGAGTCAATTATAATAAAAATAATATTTATTATATAAATATATTTACACAGTTAGTCTGTACAATGTAAGGCAGTTCTATGAGATAATGTTTATTGAAAGTACATATAGGTTGGTTCTATTAATTTCCATTAATAACTCAGGTTTATAGAAATATATTAATATAAACAATAATTAGGATATTTTATAAATGAAATTAATTTTTGAGTTTATAATTGATTGCCTTCTTGTAGAATAAATTAATAGTAATGATGAGTACTATTTCATTTATGGAATTATTGATATACGAGTGGACAATTTGTATGTGGACAATTTGTTATATAATATAAAAGAATAGATTCAAAATTTAAATTAATCTCATTTTTTTATATTTAATATAAATGTTAAATAGTATCTTTAAAAAAGGCATCAGTAATTACACATTAATTTTCTATTTACTTATTGAAACAAATAAAAATATTGATTACAAGTATAAAAAAAGTATAAAATTATAGAAAAATGATTCGACCATTTTTTTTCATATGCATTCTAGCATATTGAACATTTCATATAAAAATCATCATCTTCAATTTATTTAAATAGATTTATACTTTCGTTGTGAAGGGTACATGCTTTGTTTATAAGTGAAAAAGTGTACACCATTAAAATGTAACATAAGAAGTCAAAGGATTTGATAAAGATGAAAAATATAATTTGTGTTGTATCTTTTGTGCCGTCTGTTAAGAAATTTACTGAACGTTTTCATTTATGTGAAATTATTTATATTTTAAACATTTTATAGAAAAGGAGAAATTTATTCAAAACTGACTTGTGAACTATTTTGTTTTTGAATTCTCCCTACATACACAAAAGGAACTGATATTTATTTATTAAAGGAAGTAAATATACATTTATTGTTTATATTTCAGATTTACAATTAAATACATTTTTTGGTTATTTATACTGATGTAAAAATGCTATAAATGACTGAATTTTGCTGTAATAATAGACATTTTTATAGTTAACATAGAAATAAGTAAACACATTTATAACATTATTCTTTGTAGATATAATTTATAAAGTCCTTCCAGTAAAAATTTTAATATCTTAGAGGATGACGAGAAGTTTACTTTCCATAGGAATATAACTAATACAACTTATTTTGTAATTGCTATGTTTTTTTATTCCACTTGGTAAATATTTTATAATTTTTTAATATGCCATTTTTTGATAACAATATTCACTTCTATTTTTATCAAATGAATCTCTCTCTCTCTCTATATATATATATATATGTATATATATATATATATATATATATATATATATATATATATATATATATATATATATATATATATATATATATATATATATATATATATATATATATATATATATATATATATAATGAAAATAAAAACAAACAGGAATTACAATAGTGAGTGGTAGCCAAGTAATATAAACCGCTCACAGAGAGATAAATAAACAACTAGATAAGGAATGGCGATTAAAATTTTATTTAAAAAATGAATGGAAAAGAAATATTCTGGCTTGTTCACATTGAAAATACTTAAAAAAATTATTCAGAAATATGTCTTCAAAAATTATTAATGATGCTATAACTAGACAGACATATATATATATATATATATATATATATATATATATATATATATATATACATATACATATACACACACACACACATATATATATATATATATATATATATATATATATATATATATATATATATATATATATATATATATATAGTGATTCACAACTTACATATGAACCCTTACCTATTGGCAATTGAATGATATCTAAGAATAATTAATAAAAGTATTGTCCAATTAGGAATTTTACTTTTTTTGTATAATATATTAAATGTAAAATTAATTACACATTTCTTATGTTAACATAAAAAAGAGCAACAAAATTTTCATTTTTAATTGAGCTAACATCTTCACTTAATCTCACTAAAAAATTACATTTTCCGTTTTAGAACTTAAAAAAAGACATTGTCTACGGTAGCTTAGAGATATATACAGGAATTTATTACGTTCTGCACATTCTCATTCAATAACTTTTATTCGAACTTTAAAAGTATCAAATGAAAAATGGATGAACATGTAATTATCGAATAATAGGAGCCTATAATTTTACATTTTAAAAATAGCAAAAATCAGAGATCAATAAAAATGTCTCTATCGTTCAGCATATAATTTAACGTTATGTAAATGAAAATTAAATAATTAATAAATAAATCAAAATAGACAGGAAATAAAAATTTTAGTGAGCAAGAACATTAACCCGTAAGGTAAGTAAAACAAAATCTAAAAATTAGTGCCATAAAGTTAATTATTAATGTTGAATATGGAGAGATAACAAATACAGTACTAAAATTTGAAAATTTAAAACACGAATTTCCTGTAATACTAATGTCTGATGAAAAAAAATGTTACCATTAAAAATTACCATTCACAATCATATACGAAGGAGAAGAATAGCTGTTTTATAACTATTCAGATGTAACAAAAACTAATTTTAGTCATCAAATCTTAATGTGACAGAACATTCATAATTAAATTAGAAAATGAAATAAGAAAACATCGAATGTTAAACAAAAAATATCTTAAGAACTCTATACACAAGATAGAAGAAAAATAAGCTTCGAATTTACTCCTAAATCGGTCAAACTGATGTCAACTAGGCTCAGGAAAGTATAGAAAACAAAAGAGTAATAAAATAAAACAGATACAGTTACGTTATTTGAGCTGTGTGCTGCTTTTAGAATGAAAACAATTTTATTGTTGCTTTTTAATATTAAAAGAAAATATAAAAATAAAAAATATACTGATTGTATACAAAATATGTTTTTACTATAAAATATTATAAATTAATAATATTTTTTAATAATATGTTTAGTTATACCATACATTTTATTAGTTTTATATATCGTTAAAATTACACCAAAGGCAAGTACAATATATATCGAGTTTATATATATATATATAATATACATACATACACGCACACAGACATATAATACCCCAATATGCATGTCATATAATCAAAATAATTTTAATGTTTCTAAAATGATATAAATGATTAGTCTATTTTTCTTATACAAAATTAGCTTTTAATTTAAAAAACAAACATTCTCTGATACGAGGTTTAAGTCATAATGCGTATTATTAATTTCCCTAAAGTTTTAACTTCAAAAAGTACCTTTTAAAATGGTAATGGTGTTACTTAGAGAGATATGTAAAATATGTCTTTTTTCGATGCCCCGCTTTACAGTTTCAATAATAATATGGTGTGTCAAAGTTGCTTCGGTTAATGAAAATAACCTGATCACACAAAACACCAACATATTTCTTAACCCAAATACGTTATCAAAGGCTCCAAAAAGACACATATTCACTTTGTATAATATAGATGTGTAAAAATTAAGAAACATTACTTTTATTTATTTGTTTTTGATTATAAAATATGTGAAAAACAGAAGAGCGTAATCATGAAAGATTAAAAATTTAATGGAACTTTATTGAACCGGGGCTATAAATTCTGCAGAATTTATATATATATATATATATATATATATATATATATATATATATATATATATATATATATATAAAGGTGTTGGAATTAATTCGTAGCGTTTTACAAGAGATGGCGTAGGTAGTACATTCTTCCATTGTTCCCTTTAACCAAATATTCCGCGTAAAAAACCTGTCCTTAGGCGTCAGTTTCAGTATATGTCATTTGGTTGAAGTGTAAATAACAATACTTTGTACTTTATCGAATATGTTGAATTTCGTGCCGGATAAATTGTTTTTGCGGGAGGTTTTACTTCATTACTTTAACATGAAAAAAAGTGCTGCCGAAAATCATCGTATTTTAGTGGAAGTTTATGGTGACCATGCTCTAGCTGAGCAAACGTGTTGGAAGTGGTTTGCACGTTTCAAAAGTGCTGATTTTGACTCGGAAGACAAGGAACGACCTGAACAGCCGAAAAAGTTCGACGATGAAGAATTGGAGGCGAGATATGATTACTCAGTTATTTTTATATGCACTGGCGTGCAAAAAACCGGGCCATTTAAAAAAATCTATTTTAAACATGACCTATCAAAGAAATTGCGTGGATAATGACACTATTCTATGTAAAAACACCTAAGTCGAGAAAAAAATTAAGAATTTTGAAAATTGATCTTGAATTTTTTGAAAAAATCAACTTTTAAAATTATTGTTAAAAACTGATCATTGGAGTTAGTACAAAAATAATAAAAATGCGATCAAAGTGAAAGTTTAAAGTTGTTAATATGAGGTATTCCCTTCTCTACTTTTGATTATAGCTTGACAACGATTTTTGGTTGATTTCATATTTTTTTTTCAATTTTTGTATGGTATGGCGTCCCGTTAATGTCAAGTGGCAAGAACGCTTTCTGTAGGCCGTTCCGCGGTTCAGAGTTTATCGGCATTATCTTGAGACTGCTGGTTTTACACGACGGTGAGATTATGGTCGACGACGGGTTACTTTTCAAAGAGATGACTGTTATATCGTGTCAATGTCGCTTCGCTATCGTCACCGCATCGCGGTTAAAACCAAAAATCTTCTGTGAGAGACTCGGGGCGGGAACGTGAGCTAGTGGGCGATATAGCGAAGGGTCAAAGAAACTTTATTGACGCCTCACAAGCCAGCCATTGGATTATAGCTCACCAAAGCTCACAAAGTTATATGGTTCTTTCGGAAACATGTCAACTGAACGTTGGGGTAGTGAAGCAATGTACTCATCACTGATGAGATTAGGATAAAACCTTTGGTCTTCTATAGACGTGATTACAACCATTGCCATCATATAAACACATCCTACTGTTATCGGTGATGAGTACATTCTTCTACTGCTCCAACGTCCAATTGACATGTTTCCGGATGAACTATAACCCCTTCAACTCAGTGAACTCTAGTAAGCTGTGGTCCTGTGACTGGCTTGTGAAACATCAAGGAAGCTTCTTTGAGCCTTGGCCGTATCATTCACTCACTCATTCACGTTCACGTCCCGAATCTCTCGCAGAAGATTTTTGACTTTAACACCGTTTCGGTGACGATTGCGGACCGATATTGACATGATATAATGGTCGATGTGCAAACTATGGTGTGAATCGCCAAGAGCCCAGACCTTAACCTGATCGAGCACGTGTGGGACGAGATAAAAAAACGCGCTAGAAATCGACAACCCACTCCAAACAACAGTCGGGAGCTAAAATCTGCAATTCTTGAAGAATGGGACGTCATACCACAATTTTTTTTTAAAGATTGTGAAATCATTCAATAATCATTGTCAAGTTGTAATCAAAAGTAGAGGAGGGAATATCCCACATTAAAAACTTTAAACTTTCACTATGATCGTATTTTTATTCCTTTTTATACTAACCCCAATGATCTGTTTCTATCAATAATTTTAAAAGTTAATTTTTCTTAATTTTTTCAAAAAATTAGAGATCAGTTTTCAAAATTCTTATTTTTTTCCTCGGAAGGTACTTTTACAGAGAATAGTCTCATTATCCACACAATTTCTTTGATAGGTTACGTTTAAATTATATATTTTTAAAATGGCCTGTTTTTTTCACGGTAGTATATATTTATATATTTATCTATCTTGGTGCTCTGTACTTCGATAAAAGTTACATTTTCTAATGTTTTGTTTTAACTGAAAGGCGATACAGTATATAGTTTTATAGAGAACGATTATATCTTTAATAAATTCCATTATTAATTCAAAATTATTCAATTAAATATATATTTTTTGTATTAAGTTTGTGCACTTCACTTCATTAACAACAAATTTAAAAATGTGATAAAAAAAAATTAATGTTGATTTTTATTTTATTAATTTTTTCTCATAAATGATTTGCTTTATGGGAAGGAGGTTCAGAAATTATTTCAGCATCTAAGAATGATTTTGAAAATTATATAGTATTATTTCAGAAGTAGAACATGTATTTTTTACATTTAAATTGCACGTTAGTTTCAATTTTATTATTAAAAGTAACAAAATATACCATCACTGTAGTTTTTACACAAACTAAATTTTACAGTTCGCTGATAGCTGTAAACATTTAAACTATTGCTTCCTATTCTAGGTTAATTATTGTATATAGTTTTTTTTTGAAATATTTCAGCTGGGATATTTCTGTTAGAATGATTTTGCTTTAAGCTTAATTAATAATTTAAAAAAAAACTACTTCGATTTAATCAGTCCGATATAAGATCAAGGAGATTTCATCTTAAGATTGCTCGAAGGAAATTTATTTTAAATACATTAGATACAGAAAATATTTAAAATTCTGATTGGATAAAATATATAACATGAAAAAGAGATATCTTTTGTTTGGCGTTTGATGATCTTATTCAGTTTTTTTTTCGGACAATATTACTTTCAATCTACTAATTTAGAAAATAAAGTTTTTTATATCAGTTCGGAAATTTTAATTATTTGTAAGTAGTCTTCCCGCGTTTTTGTTAGTATATTGATTTATTTATTACGTTTCAAATTTCTATAGTCAAAATTGATGTTTTCCTTATGCTATTTTTGTTTTAGGTAGAATTTTCGACTACCAGTCATTTGGTATATTAATTTTTTTAATCAAAAATGTTTTTAATTATTTCCTTATGAACCATACCATCAGATTATAAAAAAGTATCATAATAAATTTATTACCTTTCATTTAAAAACAAATATATTTAATAATATTTAAAATTGACGGGAATAAGAATAATTATGTGCAATTAATTTTTGTTATTTGTTCTAATTGTTTTTTGTGGAATAATTTGTTTTCAATTTTTCAATTTTTTAGTTTATTAATGTTTAATATACAAACAAAATTGAATAACACAAAATATCTGCTTTAATATTTTTAATTAAGAATAAAAAAAACATTAGTTCAGTTTATGAATACATAAGTATATATCTATTTATGCTTATATATATATATATACATATATATATATATATATATATATATATATATATATATATATACATATATATATATATATAGAGAGAGAGAGAGAGAGGAATGAACGGAAATACTTTTGGGGTTAACATAAGCTGTTGACTGTTACAATTGTTACACATGAAAAACTAAAATACACTGTATACAATAGAAGTTTGTAGCAAATTAATAAGAATATTCAAAAAAATACATTAAAAACAATGATGGCTATTAAATTTGCATCAGAAAACAAACTCCATCAAAATAAATAAAGAGATTTTATATGCAGAAACAATAAGTCCATTACTTTTTACATTCTATTTACACGATTTTGAAAGCTATCTATGGGATAAAAAAATTGAAGTAATTAATATTAGAAAAAATAAAATATGCTTATAAATGTACACCGATATTGCAACTTTTTTAAAAAAAGTAATTGATATACAAATAATGCTAAATGTAGATTTGCCTTTACATGTGTTTTCAATGTATGGAAAGATTAACAGAAAAGATGTACATACAAAGAAAAAATAAAAATACCGTTAGTTTTGTTCGACTTTTGTGGATTATAATATATATATATAATTTTGATATACTTTTGTTACCGTTTTGACACAATTTGATGATTAAAATAACTTCACTCTGTTATCAAACCTCTGGGTATAGCATTCAAATCACAGGGAAAAATAAAATTAAAGCTTTCTCCAATTATTGATTGATAAAGCTAGTGCAGTTCATATATATATATATATATATATATATATATATATATATATGTATGTATGCATATAAATAAAATGTATAATTAAAATCAAAATAATGCAGTGTCTTCAGTCAACATAGACAGCACTGAAAAATGTACATTCGAAATAATTATTTATAAGAGAAAAGATTATTGCAAAAATAATAAAAAAGAATAACAAACTATAATACAAAGAAATAATACAGTTCTAATAAAAAAGTAACAATTTTAAAATGAAAATGGGCGAGACATATTGCAAAAAGATAATAAATGATCAACAGAATTATTCCCTGAAAAATGTTTACAAAGATATCAATGAATAAGGGGAATATTGAAGTCAGAAAATGTATATTGGCTATTTTTAATTATAATTACACAACTTTCATTTTTATTTGACATAGATTTGTTTGTATGATTCTCTTTACATGTGGTATTTTATACATTTCTTTATCATTTAATGAATTAAAATTTAGTTATTTTTTTCTGCGAAGAATATGATAAAGTAAAATAAAAAAATGTGTCACATATATTATGAAACCTATTTACGTACCTCTTACCACACTTTTAAAAACATTGATTTAAAATAATATGATGTGAAAACGTAATTACAATATTAGGTATGTAATTTCTTATTTCGGACATTTTTGAAACAAATAATATCTGAAATATTTATAGTCATAAACATTATTGGACAATACTAATTTTGGAACTTATTTATTCAAATATAAAAATTAACTCCTCTGCAAAAAATAGTTTAACAAACAAATATAACATTTTTTCTTCTAATTATATCGTTTAATACTTAATGAAACATAATGTTGTTTAACTTTGTATACACTACAGTTTATATGGGTTAAAAATAATATTTTATAAGAATCACTGTTTTCAGATGATGTTTAAAATTATTGTAAGTTTCTTGAGTTCGTTATTATTAGACGAACAACAGATGTGAGTAGAGAAAAACATCTGAAAATTCTATAATGTATTTTAATACTTAATAACGAGGGAATTTTTCAACTAAATAAATTTATAAACAGTCGTATACATTATTTAATGAATATACACACTTATTTATGCACATAAATAATTTTATAGGTTCTATTTTTATTAAAATGAATAAAACAGATATTTTATATTGAATTGTTTGGTTTTGTTAGTGTATTATATAGTATTAGTAGGCACAGAAAAATTAAAATAAAAACAATTTATGATTTAAAACAATGAATAATTAACGAAAGAATGAACTGCACAAAATTGTTCATACATTTGTAACACAGTATGTTGGTTGTGAAATAGAATGGGAGACGAAATTTTGTTATTATACTTTTGTTTATAATCTGATACAATGTTTTGTAATGAGATAATTGGAAATATTAAAGATTTTTTGTGACGAAAATAAAATATAAAATACAACAATATTTATCGAAAACAATATGAAACAATTTATATATATATATATATATATATATATATATATATATATATATATACACACATTATTTATTTCTCAGGGTGTCATTAAAAGAATACAAAAGTAGCTGATAGAAGCCGATAACATACACAAAAATATAGAGAAAAATTGTATATAGAAGACATGAAAAGAATAATACGAACAATAAAATTTTATGGAAAAATGAAAAAAAAAAAAACAAAAAACATTCATTAACGATACATATAAAAAAAATTACAGAAAACTAAAATAGATTTTACTTTGTAAAAAATATAATATGCGGAGCACTAGGAAAAGTTTGTCGTACGTTAATATTTAAGTATCTTTCAGACTAAAGGTCACTTATTACATATATATATATATATATATATATATATATACATATACATATATATATATATATATATATATATATATATATATATATATATATATACTGAATTACAAGCGTGCTTAAGTATGCGTTTAATAAAGATAAGAACATATGAATAATCTTGAGATATGATTATCTGCTGATTATTTTTTATAAATTTAAACGTAATTTAATAATTAATCTTAAGGGCAATTGCTATTATTGATACAGAACTGTGGGTGCGAGATAATTTTAGAAAGAACATTTGTTATTATTGTAAATAATATTTCAAAGGATTAATATTATTCAAAACTAGTTCAAAGTATTTAACATAACATTATTCTCCTTAAAAACAAAAATAGTAACCAACAGATTTAGTATGTTGAATGAATGATACCATGGCACGGTGCTTTGGTGACGTCAACGCGATTTTATTGTGGCCAATACATCGATTCGGTTCAAGAACGGCATGACGAACATTTTGAGTGATTCTCTGTGATGATTTGTCTTCCTTAAAGACTATACAATGGCTATGTAAAACTTTACAATGGTGATTTTTATTTAGAAAACCATTCATGTTTTGATTGGTCAGTGAAAGCGAAACTGAAGAAAATGTAGCTGCTATTCAGGATTTATTTTAACTATATATATATATATATATATATATATATATGACATACAAGCACATCGATGAGACACTAAAGAAAAATACACCAACTTTGTTTGTAATTCTGCAAGATAAATATTGTGTATAATGTGTATATTTGGATATCAGATATATTTATTAAAGAATAAAGACAGCTGAGAAAGTAAGATTGTGTTGGAACATGTTGAAAATTTTTGAACTTGGAAATTTAAAAGTGGCGAATTAAATCGTTACCGATGAAAAATCCAAATGTATTATTATGACGTTTCAATAAAGTTATGAAGCAAAATATGTGCATTTGAAGATGAGGAGTCACCAAAAATGATGAAAAGAGTATACATGCCCGAAAAACAATGATATAACAATTTTTTGACTAACGAATTATAGAGCGAGTGTGTCTAAATAATCGATAATCTTCTATAAGTGACACTGAAAAATGTTTGCTCTAAGTTATCTAGTTTTTAAAAATTTTATGACCACGTTCAATGGATTTTTGGTTTTTTACCAAGAAAATACTTCAGAAAATTGAATTCATATTAGGAAGACATTTTTGAAAAACCAAAGTTTGTAGTTGTTACCCTTCAAATAGATTAGGTAATAATCTCTAGTAATTTCAATTCATTTCTATACTTTAAAATTAACTAAAATGAAACCATTTTGTGGATGAAGACTAGTTTGCTACATAGGTAAGCAAAAATAAGAAAAAATTACTAGTTTCGACATACGATGAAATTATATAAAGATGAGACAAACTTCTTTGAAAAATGATAAACATAGTTGTAAAGTCAAACTTTTTCAGCGTATCTTATTTAAAATACACACTCTTTTTAAAATGTTATTCTGTTTGATAAAAATACATTTTAAGTATTATATGGAATAACTCTATCTATGGAAAAATATAATGAAAATGAAATGATTCAACCCATTTGCAAAATCTCATACCAGCTGTAAAACAGAGAGATCAATTTGTCATGATTCAAGAATAATGTCATTGTTTAAAGTAGTTAACTTAATTTTTGTAAAAGGAATGATTGATTATAATTTAGACACATTGAGACAATGTGAAAATGTGAACCGAAAAATTAGAGGCTGGATTAAATTGAAAGCAGTAAAATCTTGATTCAGTTTCTGCATTTTTATATAAATATCGAGCATAGATTTACTTTTGGCTTAAATTAATTTTAAATAAATTCTCTACTTGCTTTAACTTCTTTGGTATCGATTGGCACGATTTTAGATAGTTTTATAAGCAAGGTGTTCGATTTGCAACATTACCCACTGTGGATTAAATATTTTGCGTGTATGGCTTGCTGTGCGATTTATATATATATATATATATATATATATATATATATATATATATATATATATATATATATATATATATATATATAGTACATGATTTAGTATCTTCTAATCTTTGTTTTCCAAATTTAAAATCTTAATAAAACGAGTGATTTGACAAGATAGATAAAAAAAGAAAAATGAGAGAAGTTGTAATGTGCTTTAGGAAAATATCTAATAAACGACCTTATTAAAGTGAAAAAATGTCGAAAATGATATATTTTGGATCAAGGGGGATGATTATTTTGAATGGAATAAAATCAACAAAAATATAATTAAAATTTGTATTTTATTTAACCATTTTGATAACTTATTGAATAGTTGGTTGGTTGGTTGTTGGAGTTTCAAGGGCGCTTTAACGGTAAGGATCATTAGCGCCCGACCATTGAATAGTCTTCGCATTTATGTGTATGTGTATATATATATATATATATATATATATATATATATATATATATATATATATATATATATATACACATTTTACGTGAGCTTACGTGGGTATGAGATTTAAAGAACTTTAGTGTTTATAGTATAAAAGTAAAACTTACCTAAAATTACATCTTTTACATTTCCAAAGTGTTTTCTTATAGTTTGAAGACAGAAGGTCTTTGGCTCTTCTATCGTCTTCTATTGACTGGTTATCCGAGTTGTTACTTGTATGGTTCATATCTGCTGGTTTCAAAGCGGGAATAGATTTTTTGCTCACTTTTTCAAAGGAAACGGAATTCAAGTTGTTCTGAGATGAGTCAGACAACCGAATTACAAAATCGTTTTTAGAAATGTTGCAATACGAATCTATATTATTTTCTGTTTGTCCGTTATTGTTCGTATGCCTCAAAGACGTTATTGTTGTTTTATCACTATTTACGTCGCGTTGAATTTGCGTCAAGTATTTATTGTATTTTGAGTAATTACGGCGTCCTGTTTCATCGGTCATGAGTACTTTAGCACGTTCGTGTGCTGAGTCGCGTACAGACTTCAAACGGATGTGTTTCGTTATATCCCAACGCCAGTTCGAGCGATACGAGCACAAAGAACATTCGAACGGTTTTTTGTTTAAGTGGCCAACGATGTGGACGTGAAAACGAGACGCCGTCGTCGCCCAGAATGAACAGTGTGGGCATTTAAACACTTTCTTCCAAGCAGCTGCAGAGGCGAGATCACGGTCTGTACCATGTGTAACTGGTTTCGAGTTGTTTCGAGACGGCTGTTGTTCACTGCTCGGTAAACTATTTTCACTGGCAACCGAAGGCGAATCAATTCGAATCGACGATGATGAGCTTAAATCGACTCCGATAAAGTTTGTACTGTCTTTTAGCTTTTGCACATTCAATGATTCCCTCGAAGGAATATTGTTCCAAACGAATACTTTATTTTCCATCGGATGAGGTGCATGTGTGGATGGAGATGATTCTTGTTCGTCTGGTGGAATTTCAGCGGTTCTTTTTTGTGCCCGTTCTGTAGATTTATCGTCGGATTCTCCTATTTTATAGCATGTCTTCATATGTAGGAACAGATCGGTACTCGACTTGCATCGTTGGCGACATAATTGACATCGGGTTGAACCAAACACATTACTTGGCTGGTCTTGAATCGGAACGTTATTTAGTTCGACATACTTTCCGCATAATTTTTGATGGCCGGCCATTTCTGAAAGGCATTTGGAGACGTGGCCGCAACCTTTGCACGTCAAATTGTTTGCATCTGTGCTACCGGCACCGGTCATAAGTTTTTCTGTTAACTTATCGAAGAACGACGGATTATTTTTGCTAAGAAATGCAGTTGTGAC
This sequence comes from Acanthacorydalis orientalis, assembly GCA_034766995.1. NCBI lineage: Eukaryota > Metazoa > Arthropoda > Insecta > Megaloptera > Corydalidae > Acanthacorydalis > Acanthacorydalis orientalis. The sequence continues at coordinate 9,485,608 of CM068320.1, read as the reverse complement.
GATATCGTCTTGAACAGGTGTAGATGTAAATACTTGCGATTTTTTGACTGTAACGCGTTCATCTGTGTTCTTTATCGGTGTTATTTCGACGATGTCCGTGTATTTGTCATCGATGCCTTGTAAATCGGATTCGTCGTCAAACAACGAAGTGAAATCACGTAACGCGCTATTATTTGTAAAACGTGAACACAACTCGTTCAGTGCTTGCTGACTGATTGGTGAAAGGACCGCCTGCTCACTGTTATATTTCTCACTTGGCACTCGAAGCATTGACTTTACCGAAGTAGGTTTTATAGGAATTAAATTTGGAATCGGGCGCGGTTTCTTTTTCAATGAAACACAAGTTTGTGTGAGTTTCGTTTCAGGTGTCTTTACTATTACGTCTCGTTTCTGATGCACAGTATAGTTATCCGGTTGTTCAATGGCGGCCATCGCATCGACACTGTGGTTATCGTAGTAGTTTGAGAGCGGTTTAATTTCCTTCTGCTCTTCCGGTCGCTGAAATAAATCCATACGGCAATTAATTTGAACTGAATCACAATTTAAAATAAATAAAACTAAGTTATGTAGCAGTTTAATCATTCCAACAAGTCAGTTTTATCTTATCAACTATGAAGATACGATAATGTACTGTACTTCACATACATTCGATATCGGCTCAAACAACAAAGATTATATGTTTCATACATGCTTAAAATTTCTATAAACATTTTATTCAATAAAAATTACTATGCACCTATGAAAATAAAATAATAGCGATTTGACAATTGGGATTAAACAGAATTCAATAAGTGAACGATTGAGTATCACTAGTTTATAATTTTTTGATAAAAATCATATAATGACCTGCATTTAAATATAACAGAGTTGTTAACAACACTCATTATAAAGCCAATATCCACAATACATATATATATATATATATATATATATATATATATATATATATATATATATTATTAAGGAGAGTAAATATGATAAATGAAATGTGTAAGACATTTATTAAAAATATGAGTTTAACATTGAAAATATTGAAACATTGTAGTTCACAACTAATACTAAATTTGGATGTTTGATAACAAAGTAAAATATTTTATAATAATATTCTATAATAATTTATTTGTATTATTTTAATCTATAATTATTAATCTAAAATTGTAAATGTATTTATATACGTGTTGTGTATGTGTATATATATATATATATATATATATATATATATATATATATATATATATATATATATAATGCACACACACTTTCTGAGCGCGTTATCAGTGTATCTACGTCAATATTATCAAGTAAATTTTTACAATGAAATTATAATATTTTCAAGTAAGCTGTATTAAAATAATCAATTTGTACAATTATTTTATAATGGTTGAAATGTGATAATATTTTATAGTATTATTTGTGTTCATTTAAATTTTAAATATATTGCAAGCTTTGTATACTTAATTCTTAATTAACATCACTTAGAGAATACCATATTTTTAAATTAGATATAAAATAAATAAATGTTAAACTGCTTTTGTATTACGTGTAATATTTTAAATAGTAGTTTGTCATAAAAGTCAAAATAAAATGCATATATTATTATTAGATTTTTTTTTAAAAACCAGGGGATTATATCTACTATTCGCTACGCTCGTCGACCCCCGGGGGGCTTTGTCCCCCCTCCCTCCGATTTCCTCACTCTCATTAAGTGTTCACACAATTTTTATAATAAAGATATAGTGTACTGAAAATTATTTTTTGATTTTTAATGAAACTGAAAATAGTGAAATTGAAAACTTATTGTAAACTTATTTTAAAACTTCTGTATACAATATTTGTAATTGATTTGTGTTCTTCTGTACATTGAAATTTGATACCCTGCTTAGAGGTACATCTTGAGAGACCAACATACAACTCTCGCCGTAGTCGAATAGTATCTCATTGGAATCGACGAACATGACGAGTCATGAATCATCGGAAATGATCATGAATGAAAATAGTTAACGTGCTACTTGTAGAGTGTAGCGGGAGGAGCGGCGTTGCGAAGTGTATTTAGGAAAATTTGTATATGAAAATTTTGCGATAGAATTATTTTTTATATATCTTTATATATATATATATATATATATATATATATATATATATAGAATCAAAATTATCCACAAATTTTTTTAGAAAACACCACGTTGCAAAAAATAAGCTATCTGCGACAACGTTTATATGGATATACTAAGGTGTATATATATATATATATATATATATATATATATATATATATATATATATATATCCATGATATCGACTTATTTATTTGATGTTTATTGTTTCATTCGGTTATATGTGTATGCTTATAATTGATAAGTGGGTGAGCGTAATGAGCAGGAGACGAAGCCCCATAGTAGAAAGATAATAAAATTATTACAAAATCATACATTTTTATTTTGTGTAGTCATTATTTGTATATTAATAACGTGATATTAAATTTTATTTTTTAAATTATTTACTTTGAAAATAAAACATTCTGAATTTTTCTATTTTTTTAAATTCTTATTCTCTTGGTTGTTCTGTTACTACATAGTACATATGTACGAATTATTTGTTGTAATTATTGTGACTTAGTTTCGAGTTTGCCTGATAAGTTCTTGATGTTTTGCCACTATTAACATGATCGATCCATTTTGCACATGCATCATAAAAGAAATTTTGGTATAATTTAACATAATATAGAAACAATGTTTTGAAAACAATGTTATTTTTTAATGAAACTGAGTGGCTAAAATTAGATTGAAATTTTTTAAAATGATTGTACAAGATTCACAACCAGAAAAATATCAGGTTGCTCTTCTCATTAATTATTTCTGATAATATTGACCGCACCCGTGATAAAAATTAAACAATAATTATTAGAAAGGCTAGGCGCTAATTTGCTAAAATAGGGACAATGACTATCGATGGGTAGCGTTCTATATATGTTATAGGCGAAATTATGCATATTGATCTTGGGTTTAATTCAGATTGTATACATTAGACTTCAATGTAGTTTAAAAAAGAGAACAAAAGCTATTGTTTGGATTCTGTCAATATTTTTTGGATTTGGTACCGTGACCAATATGATGTCTCTTTCTAGGCCAAAACTACATCCATAACTTTGAGATTAGGCAACTTTCAAAGTATAAAATGGAAATATCCCACAGTCTGTCAAAAAAAATGTATGGTATAATAAAAAGTAGAAAAAGTAACGCGCAATTTTTTAGTACTTGAAGAGGTCGAAATTGAAACATTTGTAATGCGGGTTCAACAGTTCCCAATGTTAGTTACACACGTTGTTTACAGATTCTATGGGACAAATTAAAGTCAATAATTTGCAGTAAATACTGAATAGTATTATTTTCAACCATTAGAATATTTTTTTAACGAAAATGCCTGTTCACACAGTGCTCCAGATTATTGAAATAAGATGATAGTTAAATGTCTATGTTTTAGAGAATCTTCGAAATGTCTTAGATATGGTTCCTTCAGATTAATATCTTTTCAGTTCATTCAAATACATTTCAAAAGGTACCGCAGACTAAACAATATTGGAGTTAGCGCATGTCAGGTCATCAATTAATAAGAAATGTTTTTTTTTTCTAAGCATATATACAACTTATCTAACATTGAATAGCAGGTGTATTGATAAGCACAAGATTGAGTGAAAAAATGATATTCAAGTAAATAAATTAAAAATTATGTTTTAGATATTTTATGATTTACCATCGCATATTCTTACAGAAATGTAAACTTGGTTACAATACATTTATGACGCTAAGCCTGAATTCACTTTCACAAATAAATTATTTTTTCATCGTTCAAACTACAAAATTTTTTTATGGTTAAAAATGTACAATAAATCATTATTGACAATTTTAAATTCTTGATTATGCGCAATTCGATGGCGGTGCCATCATTTACAGCGCACGACAATAAACAAAGGCAAATTTGTTGAACTTTTTTTATCAGAATTTTTTGCGAATGGGAAGGGTAGGTGAAAAAATAATTAATTTGTGGAGATATAAACTTGACTATAACTTAACAGAGAAACGGTTGAATATTAATTAAGTATTCGAAATACGAATAAATAAACCAGAAGAAAGTGAATAAAAGGTTGTTCTGAAAATATTGTTGAAAAATATAAATTTACAAAAGAATCACGAGACGAATCAAAATCTGAACCAAACAGTGATCAAATGAAAGAATTGATAGATTTTTATGCATATTTTTCTACTGTTACCCTTAATAAAGCAAACATTTTATTTTTGTGATTTTTAGATGAGTTGTCAATACAAATCGTATGGTTTTATGTTTACTATTTGTAATAAAATTCATAGAACGATCAGTTTTTACATCAAGTTATAAAATGATTTGTAAAATTTATTCTTTACAATAACTGAAAATGTTTAGCTAAGTGAGTTAACATTAAAGTTATAATATAAACCAAACCTTATTTTTCATCCATAAACAGAGAATGTTTATTGTTATTTTGTATTTCTATGTATCTCTTATTTATTATTAATTTACATTTTTGTCCTTTATGACACTGCTTAATTATTCTTTATTATTATCAATTTTTATTTAAATTGGTCGTAAAAAAAAATAAAAATAATATCAAACAAATTAAATTTTTAACTAAAAGAATTAGTTAATAGTTTTTCTGAAATGTGCAAACAATTTATTTAAGTAAATGCGGTCCTGAACTGTTAAGATTTTTTTTTTAAAAAAAAAACAAAAAAATTTAACGTTTATTACAAAAATCATTTCTTATTTTATAAATATGTCTACGTTTAATCATTAATATTATAGATGAAAAAAACTAATTGAAGACATAAACTATTATTGTCCTTTTATTATTTTTAGTTAGTACTAATAGGATACTTACTTTTTGAAACAATTAGACATAAAAAGAAAACTTAAAAAATGATAAGGTAATGCTATAAAAAATGCATATCAAAAGGGTTTATTGACTGGAAAAATTCTTGTTTTTTAAAAAAAAGTTAATAAACATATAAAATGTATACTACATAAATGAAATGTGTAGATGGCATTTATATTAATGAAGTTAATTTGTACTTAAATAGTATTTATTCGATTTCAATTTTAAAATATTGGAATATTAAGAACTCATATATAACATACGACATACAAACTTATTAAAAATTTTTTAGCTGCTTGCAACACTATGAGACTAAACTGAAATTCAGTAAATCTGTCTCATTAAAATATTGGAGTACGATATAAAGTGTTAAGAATATGAAATACGTTATCCTTTAACTTTGATTAGAGAGTAGAATAAGCTTGTCGCTGTTCGATACGAATCAATAAAACGTTGGAAATATTGTGATTAAGTAAATAAAAATCATATTATCACTAATGTACTTCCAATGTAATTTGGAAAAAATAATGAGTTCACATGTTAATGACATGTTCAACGGATATTAATACAACAATGACTTTATATTAGTATTTCGGTTGGGAATTACTTGGAAAACTTCGACGTTGAAATACGATGTTGAAAACAAGTTAGTAGTTGGTAACTTGTATATGATCTCTGCTCTGGTTCATAAAACAATAGTCGCCTGCGAGTTTTTAACATCTAAACATATCTTCGTTCTAAGCACTATATTTACTTCACCTGGATTTGACATCTTATGATTATCTTTTGATCGCTACACTAAAACTAAAAATAAAATTTTGACATTAAAAATATAAAAAAGCAGCAATCGACATTCTGGATGATATATTTAAGAACGACTTTCAGTAATGCTATAAACACTTATGATTATATAAGTATCGCTGCTAATTGACTATATTTCGAATAACATTAGAAAACAAATTTCAATTATTTATTTGTTACTAAATCAAGATTTAATACTCATTTTATTGTAGTGACATATTTTGAATTCAAATATATCTTTAAAAAGTGTGCATCATATATATATATATATATATATATATATATATATATATATATATATATATATATATATATATATATTAAGTGTAAAAAATAATTCGGTGCCTTTAAATTGAATCAATCATAACTCTGTTTTAAATTAAAATATTTTCTCGTGGTGTTAGGATATTGAAGTGACAATCTTGACATTTAAAAATACTGTATATCTTGGCCAAGCAGTTGGAATCATCACACAAAACAGTAATGAACACGATGGCGTCCGAAAAACAGCATATTAGGCATTACATGTTTTTCGCATTCCAGTTGAAAGAAATGCTACTAAAGCTACGTGAATGGTTTGTTCACATTTGTGAGAACGTGTTGTGACGCATAAAATATGCAAAGAATGATGAAAACAATGGAAGAAGTACAAAAATGAATTGAGACTTCATCGATACGAAGGATATTTTGAATATTGAAACGTATTCCATTTTATATAAAAAAGGCACCGAATTAATTTGTATACCAAATATATATATACATATATACAAACACGTTATAAAGTCAATGATATTTAACATAAAATAATGATACAACTGGCATTGCTCTAAGGTTTGGCAATAATATACTCACATGCCCAAAATTTATTTGGCTTGATATTGCTTTTCCATTTAGACAATTTAATAAATCTTTCTTTGTAATCATTTCATCGATCTTTTGGATTATAAGGAAAGGTTTTTTTAAATTCTTTTTAATTTTTTTTTATTTTTTTTTAAATGAGTTAAATGTGAATTTAAGAAAATAAATCTTTAAAGATACATTACAATCCATATATTTATATAATTTAAGGTTAATCAATATGCTTTATAACTAGATTTTTAGATTCGTAATATCATTGAATCTTCCCCTATCTCACATTTTCTCTTCGAATAAAATCCTATTGAAATACGTACCTTGCATCAGTTTTCTGAAGCGAAGGCCGACGAAAATTCATTCTTTAATTTTTGCATTGATTATGTACAGAAATTTATTTTTTTAATATTGAAAGTGTTCATCATCTCTGAATATAACTAACGTTTTTCATCAAGTCAAGTTTAACGTGAAAAAGAGTTAGATATACTCTTTTTATATTAATCACGTTTTTTCGACTATATTCTTTTGTTTCAAGTTAAATGTATAATTGGTCATTTTTTAATCTTTTTTAAGCTCCGGAGAAGTAGCAATATTTAGTGAAACTGAGTTGTAACTAAAACATTAACTTTACATACATTTAACAATACCTAATGTTATTTTATTTATAAAAAATAGAGAACAAAATGAAACACGCTTGAAAGCTGTAGAAAATATGTAATATTTGTACAGAAAGTGTTGCAAAAATCAGTCACTCGATCACAGTTGCATTACATATCTCGGAAATATTTTACTTTTATGCAAAATCAGCGAATCTGTTGAAATATTTCTCTTATTCAATACTAAATTTAATCAATAATCAAATCGAATGTATATAAAAAGTAATGACAGACTTAAATCCAGTACGGAATTTAACATAGAACTTTAATATAATATATATTTATGACAATATTTTTTTAGACAGTGTATAATGCACAATAAATAAAATAATTATTTAAAGGTGCGTATGTGTGTGTGTTTCTTAATCAGTCAAAAGACTTTTAAGAACACCCCTGTGTAACTGTCTCACTGAATACATTCATTCGAGGAAGTGATTAATTATTTCTGCCGTTAAAAAAATATAATAGGATTTTTTTTCGAAAGCATAATAAATACTTACGTATGAACAATCTACAGTGTCGTTATCAGCGATAATATCGCTAGCGCCCACTTTATTTCGACGACGTGCCACGCCAACGAAGTTGCTAGCTGTTCCAGTCGCATGTTGGCCGACCGGCGGTGTATGATGGTTCATCTCGTGCACCGTTAGACTCTGTTTAATATCCGCTGTGAAATTGCAAGAACCGCACCTGAACGCACCCCGCCCGTTATGATTCTTGTAATGTCTGTCCAAATTCCATTTGTACGGAGTGCGAAAATCGCACACGTCGCACTTGATCATCGGCATTGTGTGATACTTAACATGCTTCGTGAAACGCGCCTTGATGTGAGTAACGTAGTTGCATTTAACGCATCGGAAAAATTTTGTTTTGATATGGTCGTGTTTCTCGTGACGCGACAAATGTGACTGGTTCTTCGTTGTGAACGGACACATCGAACATCGAAAATTAGCAGCCTTTGCGGACGCGGACTTCTTCGTAGTGCTTTTCGGCACGCGGCGCTGGATCTGTTCATCGTCCGATACGACACTTTCATTGCTGTTTCTCCTCAATGCTTCGACGATCGACGGCTTCAGATGTTTCCTCTTACGTGTTCTGCGAAACGATTCTGAATTAATCCGACCTATACCGTCGCCGAATCGCGTTTTTACCAGACTATCTGCGCTTTTACTGTGCACGATTTTCATGTGACGCACGAGTTTCTGGAAATTGCGCGATGCGTACAAACATTCGGAACATTCGGATATTTTGACTTTTTCTCGGTGAATGTCGCGCAAATGGTACAGGTAATGTCTTGGATTTTGCGTGAAGTAATTACAAGAACTGCATGCGTAGTTTCGTTTCACTTTACACTGCGGTAAGTTCTTGTCGTCGTCGTCCAGCGACGAGTACTCGATAGTTTCATCCAAATCGACGTTATTCGATGTTTCCGTTTGACAGCGACGCACACCGCCGGCAGTATTGTTTTCGTCTTTCTCATCGTTGTTCACGAACAATGCATGGCCACTCACGACACTACGGACAACCAATGAATCACCGGATCTTGTCACCATCGACGGTGGCGACTGCATATTATACGCACGTCGACTGCAAAAAAAAATACAGAAATTATCTCGCGACACGACAGAACATCAAAAACAAGACATTAACACTTTTGTTTGTGCATCGTACAGCGTGGTTGACATGGCAACACGACCTTTCTATATACTGCATACCATCGACGGATTCGGCGCTGTAGACTATTACTTCAGTCAAAGTTGAATTATTAAATTTAAAATGTGCATTTGTAACTTAAATTTGACACACACACACACACACACACATATATATATATATATATATATATATATATATATATATATGTCAATCAGTACAATTCAGGTTCAGATTAAATTCTCTTTGACAAAAATATTGAAATAGAAATAATTTTGCAATGTCGAAATAGCAGTCATTAACTAATAAATTTACTTACAAATGACACACACACACACACACATATATATATATATATATATATATATATATGTATATATATATATATATATATATATATATATATATATATATATATATATAGTCCGTGATGGACATGTTTTTGAAGATTAGTGCAGATAGCTTTTGCCTACCACGATTAAGTAGTAACCGCTGTCACCCTTACCCGTTTATAGGGAAGCGGAGTATTCTCTTGATATATCACAACAGCCCTAATGATTGAACAATACCAGGCCCAGGCCACTATCTTTAGAAAAATCAGCTAACACATAAATACACAGAATTTTTCTATATTTTAAGCACTAAATAAATCGCGTCCTTTTTAATAGAATTAAATCATCATTTAAATTAAAAATAAATTAGTAAAATTTCTATTATACTTTAGAACATAACGGAAAGAGTTAAACCGATCTTAGTAGTAAATAAATAAGGATAGTAGTCCAAAGGGACAATAAGAATAATAAATATATTTGTTTGGCTTTACTAATTTAATTTGTTAATATAGTCATATTCACAAATGAATTCTTTTTTCGCGCCACAAGTCACACTAAATTTTTTCGATCAAAAATATTCAATAAATTAATATTGGTTTCGATTGTTACTTTATGTGCTTTTCGATGGCAATTCATAAAACTCGGAGCGTCAGAAGGTATAGAAAAAATATTTTTTCTGTACCTTGGCGTTGATTTTACTATTTAATACATACTTTCATTTTTATTACTAAGAAAACAATTGTGGAAATTATACCTATGAATTTATTAAACACTATGTAAAAGAAATCAATCTATCTCCAAAAAATTTCTCTCTGTGACAGCATATTGCGTCAGCTTGGAATTATTCATACTCTCGTATGTTTAATTAGATATTTTCTCTAATACTAGAATATATTATTTGCATTAGCATTATTATACCGATTGCTTGTAACTGATGAAAAGTACTGCGTTTTTAATCACAAAGTTAAATTACTGTTTATTGGCTAGGCCTTCTTATTACGTTACACGATTATGTATCATTAACTCATACAACAGGGAAATTTATAACCAGTCGGACAGTAGAGTATGTTTATAAGGTGATAGTTCACAACACATCGCAGACTTCTGTGGGATTTTTGAACAGAAATAACCTTGGCATGTGTCCAGCTAGGAGAAAAGTAGTCGCAACATGCAGACCTTCGCCAGTTATATGATAGAGATTCATGTTTGAAAGTAGCATTAATGACTTATGAATTGTCTGCTACCTTGAAGATGATGAGAAACCAAACGATAAATATATCTGATTATTTCAAAAATACATTATTTTAATTCAATCAATAATATTACTGGTCTATATCGTTAGTAAATGTTTGCCACTGTAATGCCATAATGCCAATAAAGATTATGAATAAATTATCTAAAAAATATTCCAGATTTTGATTTGTTCGACTAATGTTTAAGTGTTTAACTGGATTTGATTGGATGTTAAGGCAACCTTCCTGTATCTAATGTGAAAGTTTTATGTGGGTTTTGTTAAAGTAAAATAACAATTATTTCAATACATTTTTTATCTGCCGTGTTTAAATTTATTTTAAAATAACATTTTCACGGATAGCCAAGTTTTATAACGGTATGAAAAAGGTATAGACCGAAATTTATTACTGATACTACCAATAAAAAACAAAGTGATAATATATTATCATTTTTTTAATATTCTATTATGTAATTTTTTTAATAAAAAATAATTGCGGTTTAAGACCTTCAAATTCATATACATTTTTCTCTTTTTTGATTTCCCTAGCTGTTTTAAGTGATCCAGAACTGTTGGATGACTAACTCCTAACTTTCGTGTAAGCTCTCGAATTGTTGTGTGTGGTTCTGATTCAACTAACACCTTCAGATGATCGTTATGAGCTGAAGAAGAACGTCCACGACCTTCTTCATCTTTAAGGCTTTCGTCCCCAGCACGAAATTTTTGGAACCATCATGTTGCATCGTACGTTTCTTAAAAGTCCCCACACCCAAAGCATCGCTTATTTTATGAGCATTTTCTGCTGCTTTACCATCCATATTGACTCGTACAAAAAATACTCTTATTTGTTTTTTTTAGATCTTTAATTCAATAGTCCAATATTTAGGAAAGTTTAATAATAAAACCAAAGTCGATATCATAAAAATACAGACCAAGGAATGCACTTTAAAATGATATTAACATTATCACGATGAAATGACACTTTCATTGAAAAAAATAGTTAGAATTCAAGAAAAAACCGAAATTATTTTCCTACCAACCTAATATATATATATATATATATATATATATATATATATATATATATATATATATATATATATTGTATTTACATACATATGTGAATAAATGAACGAAATAAGAATGACTTATGCGTCAATTTTTATAAGTTTTAAAAATTACTACTGGCATAATCGACTTCCTTATTTTGAAAAATTCTGACAACAGTTGAACAACTAAAGTAATAAACATAAAAATATATTTAATAATATACTATCGTTTAAAACTTTTGCAAACGATGTAAAATAATATTTATTCCATTTTATTTCATCATATCTGTTAAAATTTACAAATAATATAATCAATAATAATGAATAGTAACTGATATGCAATTAAACACGATTTTTTTGAACATTTTATCCAATTATATAGTTCTTTAATTTAAATTTCAACTCTCTCTCTCTCTTTATATATATATATATATATATATATATATATATATATATATATATATATATATATATATACAAACATGACAATAATATCTTGAAAATTTATATATATATAGAAAGAGCGAGAGAGTCCCCAGTACGAAATTTTTAAACCAGCATTGCACTGTACGTTCCTTTACAGTACTCATACCAAAAGCATCGTTTAGTTTATGAGCAGTAAATTAATGCTACTTTACCACCCGTTTTGAAATTCGTACCAAAAATTGATCTTATTTGCTTCTTTTCCATCTTTAATTCAACAGGCCAATTTGAAGTAAAATTAATAATAAAACCAAAATCGATGTTATCAAAATACAGACCAAAAAAGGATTTTAAATTTATATTAACATGAACACGATGAAAGGACACTTTCATTGAAAAAATAAGGTCGGAATTCAGAAAACAAAAACCGCAATTATTTTCCTACCAAGCTAATATTTCTGTAGTTAATGATATATATTATATGTACGATATAAAATATATGTAACATGTAAAAGTAAAATTAATCATAACTTTTGTATGATTTTGGCAAGAGAGCTTTATTGTATCTTTTGAAAATGAAAAAAGAATGTTGCATCACGAATTGATGAAAACTTTTTATAGTATTATTAAAATTGTTATCTATAAATACAACATTTACTTTATCTACTGCAGTATCGAACAGAAAACGTTGCTTAATATGCTTAACGAACATGGAAAATCGAGGGAAATTTGTATGCATTGCAATGTACTGCTCGGCGAGAAAAGTGTCTTAAGAACATGGACATAAAACAGTAAAAGTATTGTACCACTTCAATACTGCATTTAAAATAAGTTGGAGAGCTATTTCAGCTTTGTTGTAAATATAAAACGTTGTAAATTAGCAAGGAAATGTAGCAACTAAGCGGAAACATTTCGTTGTAAAATTAATTTTTAAGAACATAGGACATTTTGTGTTTAAAGAATATTAAAATTATTTAAAATAACTGGAAAATGTTACAATTTCAGTATTGAAGGTTATTTTTATATCAACATCAATTTATAAGTGCACACTGAACACTAAAAAAACAATTTGCAATTGCCTGAAGTATTATAAATGAATCAAAATGCTGTTAATTGTTTATCTATATAGTTACCAGGCAAAGGGATATCCCTTTTGTTATTTAACGTTGATATTTTACAAATTGAGCATTTCTTTTCTGTTATTAAGTGAAATGATAGATAAAACATAATGGAATTTGTTAAATTACTAATTGAAAAGGCAGTAAGAAGCACGGTAAATACAATTAATGTCGAACACAATCATTAACTTTCTGTGGTCCGGCAAGATTCCTAAACTTGTGTCAAATTTAAAAATCAATATTTCGAAAAAAATAATGTTTCAACTTTAAGAATTTTATTATAGTGTAAATGCAAACTTTGTTCTCGTGCACCGATAATTATGTAATATTATTAAAACTATGCTCATGCGCTAATAAAATAAAATATGTATTTTTTTTAGAAGTAGATACTTATGATTCATTCATAATTAAAACAGATAAAATATATGCAGATAAATTAGTTTGTATTTACATCAAATATGTGTGGTAGTAATTTAGTATGCCAAACAAATTAAAAATTTATTATTTTTCTTAATACATGATAATAGCAAACATTACGAAGACACTAATGAAAAATTAAATCAGCTTCATTAGCGCAATTAACTACAACTGCATTCTTAAACAATTTATTTATTAGTGACCTTTTCACGTACAATCCTGTACACGGATTTAGTTTGATCTCGTCCATAACTGAGGTTAAATTTGTACGCGTGAACGAATAAAATTCCAAGGAAACGACTGTTACATTGCGCGAGTAATAAAAAAGTACGCAAATCTGTATTAAACACAACCAGTTTGTACATTTCAGTTTTTATCAGTGACCTGAACGTTTCAAATCTAGTCTTGCACGTGATTAAATTCACATTTACTTGCGCGTGGTTAAGATTGTACGTGTAAAGGCCAATATTGTCACATAATGCAATCTGAGGATTTCTGAGATGTCAAAATCGCTGCTAATACAGCGTTAAATACAGATGGAGACTCGGAATTTAAAATCCCAAGGGATACAGATTTTAGTTAAGAATTTTGGGTACGTTGTGAGGAATTTATATCGAAATATAAGTTGAGAAATCAGTACGAATTTTAAGAAAAATATTAATTCCTCAACGATTAACAATATAGATATTGTACAACTTGTCCATGGAAATCAAATGAAGAAAAAAGTGATGGAAGAAATAATTTCTCTTTTTGAAGTAGAAAATAAAAAAATCTATTATATTGTTTTTAAATTATTAATTTTCCCCCAAACTAATAGAAATTACATAATCATAAAGTTATTAAAATCACTTGAACAATAAACATTATCAAAGAGTACAATAACATTTTTGTATTATTTAAATTACAGTTAATACGACACACACGCAAATATATATATATATATATATATATATATATATATATATATATATATACACTCCATATTATACGAAATGGATTATTCAGAAAATGAATGTTAATTGTATGATTTCATGATTTATCTCTTCAATATTTAGCAAAGTAAGCATCTTTGCATAGATGCACAATAACTTGATATTAGATCAGCAATTGTCAAAATTATACTTTACGTAAGCTGGCTAGTAAGCTGTACATACTTGTATATGTTTTTTTGTTTAAATATAAAATTCGAATTCATTAATTAAGCTGAAAAATTAATTTTCATATACTGTCAACAATCTACAATATCATATGAATTTATATGAATATTTATACGAATCACTTTTACAAACTTATCTATTTATGGTGAAATGTATTTTCTTTATAACGTACTACATTTAGTGTTTTTATAAACGGATATAAATTCCATATGTTAGCATTTATCAATATACGATCCGTGAGTTTGTGTTATCAAGGTTCGTCGATACACAACCGATGGTTTACTTTTGTTGTTAAATCAATGCCTCTTTCTTTCCGTCCACGTCACAATAATTTCGTAAATAATTTTTGTTATCGACGGTTTGCAATAAGTGCAGGATTGCTTAGCGTCCCGTAAATGAAAAATATTAAGAAACACTGCCTTATGCTACATGGTACTTAAGTAATCTTATATCTCATTAAAGACACGTAAACTGTTCTACTATGACATTACAACAATTAATTGTTTTCGTTATAAAATTTACATTCTTATAAACTTTAGTTACTACATTGTCCTGTTGATCGTCTTCCATGCTATCTTCAGGAAGTTTTAGATAACTTACAGTTTTCTTAAAACTATTTGAAGATGGTCGTGGAAGACAAAAAGTCGAACGATTAAAAAAAGAGCACCTGGATATTAAAAATATCAATAAAATAATTATAAATGCAATGACTGCATTGTTGCATTATAATATATATTGAGATAAACGAAAATATTTTTTTAAAAAAGAACAAATACATTAAATGATTATAAATTATTAACAATAGCTCTAAGAATAACATTCTGGACTAATAACGAATAGATACTAGTTATTTATAGAAAAAAATTATATACAGCTAACATTGTCCCTAAAAGTAATTACAATTTATTTGTAAATGTTGCTATATGATAAGAATAGTATAAAAATAAAATTAGGTATATATTATCTCGGTTTTTTGAATAATTATTGTATTTCGTTTTTTATCTAATGTATTTATCACATTCAAATTTATAATACCAGACGGTTTAACAAATAATTATACAAGGAATCACATTAGTCAATGCATAATAAACTTGTATGCAAATATATGCTATTTTTTAATTAAAACAGATCTTTATGTATAATAATATTTTTTCATTTTAATAAACAGTTATGCTTATATATCATTTGAATATTTTTATTAATATTTACTCGGAATGTTAACAACATGTACATCTAATTTGGTAACAGTCCTAGTTTAGTAGAGTATTTATTTTTCTTCATAGAAAATTATTTGAAAAATTTTAATACAGTTAATTATATTTTACAAAGATATAAACAAAGAAGTTTTGTAATAGAACATTTGATATGGTGTTTGATTACGGTAAAATTTCAAAATATGCACGTAAAGTTTAGTATATGAAGCCTTTTTTTACTGATTTCGGCTTGGTTGATCAAATTAAAACGGTTTTGCGAATCAAATTATTCTCTGAATTAATCATTTATCATTTATTAAAAGCTACTCATCATCGTCATTCTTACCATGATATGCATTCATCCGCATTACGAAGAAACAAAATGTCATTTATAACCAGTTTAACAAATTACATGTACGACCTTTTAATTCACATACTGAACCCATATGTGTAGAACCGCAATAGACAACGTTGTCGTGTCTTATCTAATATGTAACACATTAGTTACCTTTTATTTTATAGGTCAATGAAGCACTACTGCCTATACTTCTTCAGAGAAACGATCGGTTGTTTCAAATAAATCGACAGACATATCGTACTGTTTTCGTTCAGTGTGTGCGCTTATTATTGAACCGTTCCGTTTTTGTTCACCACTGAAGTGTATTTTTTTTTATTCAAAATTACAAAAAAATTATCATTTTTTCCGTAAATTAAATACATTCGAGATTTGCCGTTATAATAATATTTTTATATCGTTTCATCTGAAATAATTTATACAATATCTTTAGATATAATGTAATAAAGAAGAAAAGAGTAAAGCATGTTTACCATAAAGAAGGAAAGAATAAACTTAATTACATAGCTTTCATTTTAAACCGAATGTAGTGTATTGTAATGAATTAATTACAAAGGTTAAAGTTGATCATAAAAAAATATTACATTCTTTTTGCATGGAAAAACTTTTTTTATACGTTAGTGTACTCGGAAGATGGTGGTATCGCTATGAAAATGTGGATAAACAACAATCAAAATGATCAATAATCAATTATTGGATATTTTTGATCAGAATTTTTTTTATTGTTTATCCCAGAGTGAAGAATTCATGTTCGCGTAATACCGTTATTGAGAAAATGTTTGAGTTCTTATAAAAAAAAATACAAGTAAATGAATTATTTAATAGGTTATATAGATCTGATATACAATATGCGAATTAAAGTACACATATTACAAATACAGGCTTTTTCTACCGATAAACTCTTAAAAATGAACACCCTATAATTTAGTGCACTGTCATGTAAAAGAAATGGACTTTTCCATTCTAATGAGACTTTACATGATTGACTGTGAACTATTCTGAATATAGTATTATTGATTAATTATCGCGAACTTTTTCAACTAATTTCGGAATATAAACTGTTTGTAATTTAAACATTACGAAAACTGATAATCATATAAGTCAATCAATAAATTTTATCAGCATATATTATTAACACTTTTCTGAAAACTTTGAACATTGTTATAAACATGCTTGTAACAATGTTATCTGCGACGACAATAAGCTTAAGATAATATGTACCTCTTAAGTTAATATTTGTTTCTATAACTTACAACGTTTAATTTCTTTCTGTATGTGTTGTTATTGTATAAAAAGAAAGTAAAAAATAATTAAAACGTTTCAATTTTAAATATTTATCATAAATAACACATTAATCAACTTATTATACAGATAATTACTTTTTCTGTCATAAAGTGAAAAATCGGCTGATAAATTTCAAGACAATCGAGAAAAGTATTGCATATTACTTATTCCAACATAAAATATTGATGAAATTGTGACATATGGTAATAGGTGATTGGGTAATCACTTTGGTTAAAACAGCCTTTAAGGGCCCTGGCTAGGGTTAGAAAGTCGAAAAAAAACGTTTTTTCATAATTTGATAAACTATATAGAATCAGGCCTTAAAAGAATTGAAAAATGTAGGCCCAAGGATCACCGATTGAAGGTAGATACAGAATTTCTCTCATACTGTATATGTAAACTAGTCTTCGAAATTTAAAAGCGTTTTTTTGAAATGTTTTTTTCAACTCACTTTGTGCATAATTCTGGAACTAATTATCTAATTGACTTAAAATTTGGTATATACATTTCAATTGAGTGTCTCTATTGTATGAACTACTTCTTTACTATTTCTATTTTTTTACGATGAAAAAACTAAAATTTCCTTTAAAAATCGCTTTTTTTCTTCTATATGCTCCTATTTTGTTGATAATGATTTTTTTAATGCCCATAGTTCATACAATTAACGACTCCTTATAGATTATTAAAATCAATGGTTTTTAGTTTTAGCTCGATTTTCCTGGGAAATTTTCATACCAGTGTGGAAGTATGGGGATTTTATCAGACTATATTTACCTGCGGATATAATCGCAAATATTCAACATATTAAAAAAATAGATGTAAAATTTTATTTCAACATATTTAAATAAATGTTGAAACTCTCAGTTTGATTTTATCCTATACTTAAAAAAAAATGTTGAAAAATGCTCAATTTTCCGGTTCCTAAACCGAGTAGGGCTATTAATATCACAAAAAAGAACAGAAAACAATTTGAAAATCAAAAATTGTTTTCCCAATCAGTTCTTTGAAATAACAATTACTACGACAAGCAATTTTCAGTGCAGTATGTGCCGACTGAATATTTCTTTTAATCTGGTTTAGTTCCATTTGATTTTAGTTCTTTCAATAATAAAGTTTTATTTATTTTCTTGAGTAAAGGATGAATATAAAAATAATCTTTATCCTTGGTGATTGATTGCTGGACAAAGAACTCTTTTAATGCGAACGATTCATTATTTCTCTTTTCTACACGTTTCCAATGTGTTTTCTAACATCTAAAACAAGAAAAAAATATGTGTAAAGAAATGTGAAAATATGTGCACAATAATAGAGGTTCGAAAATATCTGTAGAATAATAATAATTGCAAGTACGCCTGCTAGAACAACAAATCTGGTAGAGTTTCCAAAAAGGAATAAAGATTTTATTTTTTTATTGATTTCCATTTACAACCTGCGCTTGAAAGTTTTTATTTACTGGCGAAGGTAGAGACGAACATATAAAGATATAATTCATTCCCTGCATGAGAGACTATAAAAAATTGAAAACACGTCTATTCACTTTTTATAATTGTCTAATTTAATTTTAAACGCATGGTCATTCTTTTCATAAAAAAGAAAGTTCTATAATTAAAGTTTGGACATCTGGATATTGCATAACTGAAATATAGTCAAAATTGTGAGTTTTCTTCTCTCCTTTAAATTGCTGCATTTGAATTATTCTTTTATCATTACACTTAGGCTATCTAATATAAAATAGATTTGAATGAAACTTCTTGCAATTCGCTCTATATCATTTTTTTTGGTGAAATTTGAATTCCATACGCCGGGCTCACTAGTATCAAACAGGAAATTGATTTTCATTTTAGAAATGTAATCTTTAATTGTTCTCAGTGCAAAGTTTAGTCTATCATAAACTTTACTTATAATATTATAAATATGCCACGATAAAAAAGATAGTATATAATGATAAGTGTTATTTAAATTTTACAATGAATGCTGGCAGAGAATAATAAATTATAATAGAAGAGAAAATATAGAATTACTACATTCTTTTTAATTGTTCTTATAAAACATTTTTCAATTCTTCTACATTTGAAATATGATGTTTCGATACGTTAAACTTCTTTTTAAGAATTTCAATTATACGATTTGTACTGAAAGACTGATAAATAAACATAAAAATACATTAGTGAGATAATCATTGTTTGAGGTAATATATGGCACGTGTGCAGTCGTATTGTATGAGTATTTGCTTATGAGAATTTTATATGTTCTTAATGAAAAATAATTTAAATACTACTAAAAATATTGTTTACTGTACCCATAAATACAAATCTTTGTAATACTGTGTGTGATTTTCTTCTTCAATTATATAAAATGTAACCTATGACAAAGATGCGTCTCCATTTTACATATGTATGTATGTAGGCTACGTGATATTTATTATATCTGTATATAATCAAGGTTTATTGACAGAGTGATATGAGAAGTGTTTTTTGATAATACAGTTATAAAGAATAGTAATCTAAACATGGAGTGTTATCAGTCTGATAAAAAAACATGTACTTACATATATGAAAGTAAATACATGCAAGAAGTAAAGTTTGTCATATACCACGATTTAAGTTTGTAGGAATATTATTAAAATACTCAAAAGATTATTGCTTTCGAGGCGTTTTTTTTAGAATATTGCTCTATAGTGACGTTTTTCTTAATTTATATTTTTTATTTCATTTGTACAGATTACTATTGTTATTTAAGTCAGTGGTGCTATATTATATAAAGAAAGTAATTGAGTAATTTAAGCACATTTATTACAAAAAAAGTTTCGAACAGTGTAAACAAATAGACGTTTTGCATGTAGAACACTGACGGGAACTTTTCCCGTCAGTATAATATCCAGCATTTATTTTTTTATCGAAATTTTTCTTGCAAGTACCTCTATATATTTCTAAGTTATTTACAAAAGCATTTTGATTATGGCACTTAAATCATTAGTTAATCTAGTTTTTTATTACTTTTTGTTTTAATCTTGCATCTTTTTTTCCTGCTGTGGTGATAACCCATTCGAATCTATTTTTTCTCCAAAAGTATGTAATTGTACTACATTTCCGCTCTTCCTCTTCGTTTTCTCGAAGTTCGTATCCTGAAATGAATATTCTTTCTCCATTGATGAACAATGATCACTGTGAAAACACTCATCATTTTTCTCAAAAGTCTCTATTATTCATCATCAAAGTCTTCTTTTCGAATATGTGTTATTTCATTCTTTAGAAGGTATCTTCCCATTCAGGCAATTTTAAGATTATAAAAGAAATAAAAACAATATCAAAGATTTTATAGGTCTTGTGACCGGTAAAAAAATCATTATAAAATTTTACTTATATTTATCATTTGAATACAATACTCGCACCAGTGATTCATACACAAAAGAGTAGCTAGAGAATACAACCATCTATAAGCAAAATACTATACTGAATTGATGAGATACAATAAGGTCTCGATAGTTTGAACTATTAATTATACCATTAATGTCAAACCAAAGACAGTTTAAAGCTAAAAGAGTTTCGAAAATGTATCGAGTTTTATTTTAAAGAATTGTATTTTTTTCCTGTTCAAGCACTGTTGAATATATATATATATATATATATATATATATATATATATATATATATATATATATAAAGCAAAACAAAAAATGTATATGTAAATAAAATATAACAGTAAATATTGTTAATTTTTATTTAGTTTTTATTGAAATTATATATATATATATATATATATATATATATATATACCCTATTGGCAGATCTAGTGAGAAATAATGAAGTTAATTATCGCTAAGAATTTTTTGCAATGATTAAAATATTAAATGTAGTCTTAATTTTTGCTAATAAGTTATGTTTTCATTAAATAATATTGGGTGTTGGAATTAATTCATAGCGTTTTCTTCATGAAAAAAGATCGTTTATTTTAAATGAAACTGAGAAAACATATCATTCAAAGTATTGTCCATCATTAGCCACTTTTTTTCCCATCTTTCGGGCAGGAGACGAATACCACGTCGGAAGAACGCCTCGCCATTGTTTGTAATCTTCATAAGAAGTGAGCTTCTGTCCAGACAGGCCATGACTCATCGATCGAAACAAGTGGTAATCAGAAGGAGCAATATCTGGAGAATACGGCAGGTGGGGTAGGACTTCCCATTTGAGCGTTTCCAAGTATGTTTTGACCAGTTTAGCGATGTGCGGACGAGCATTGTGGTGCTGCAAAATCACTTTGTCGTGTTTTTCAAAGTATTCCGGCCGTTTTGCCTTCAATGCACGGCTGAAGCGCATCAATTGTAGTCGGTATGGTTTCATTCGGTTTGAGTAGCTCATAGTAGATCACACTCTTATGATCCCACCAAATACAGAGTATGAGCTTGGATCCATGGATATTTGGCTTCGCCGCTGGTGATGATGGTTGACCGGGCTTAACCCATGACTTTCTGCGCTTGGGATTGTCGTAACTGATCCACTTTTCATCGCCCGTGACAATTCGATGCAAAAAATCTCTTCCTTTTCTCCCGTCTAAGCAGCAGTTCACAGGTAGAAAAACGCTTTTCAACGTCCCTCGGTTTCAATTCGTATGGGACCCAATTTCCTTACTTTTGGATCGTTCCCCTGGCTTTAAGGCGTTTTCCTACCGTTGACAAGTCAACTCCCAACAATTCAGACAATTCTTGAAGTGTTTGACATGGGTCTTCATTAAGCAATGCCCCCGATTCTTCATCGTCGAACTTTTTCGTCTATCCAGGTCGTTCCTTGTCTTCTAAGTCGAAATCACCACTTTTAAAACGTGCAAACCACTTCCGACACGTTTGCTCAGCTAGGAGCATGGTCACCATAAACTTCCACTAAAATACGATGACTTTCGGCAGTACTTTTTTTCATGTTAAAGTAATGAAGTAAAACTCCCCGCAAAAACAATTTATCCGGCACGAAATTCGACATATTCGATCAAGTACAGTGTTGTTATTTACGCTTCAACTAAATGACATATACTGAAACTGACGCCTAAGGACAGCTGTTTTACGAGGAATATTTGGTTAAAGGGAACAATGGAAGAATGTATTACCTACACCATTCTTGTAAAACGCTACGAATTAATTCCAACACCTAATAATATATTTTTTTTAAAAAAAAACGTGAAATAAAATTTGAATCCCTGTTGTGTATTCGTCAAGATTAAATAGCGAAAAAAATATATTTGTAGGTATTTCTTAAATCCCTTTCTCCATTATCTTTTTCCTTATACAAACATGTTAGTATACAATACATTTTTATACTTATGCATAATAATTTGATAAAACAAAATTTCGGTGAAGTCAAACTACTTTGTGCAGTATTCAAATTAGAGGAAAAATCAAATTAATGTCAAACTATTGAATATTACAAATTGTCGAATGGTTAACTATCGTGATTTCACGAGATAAAAAAAATTGCTAGCTTGAAAGATCAGCAGGAGACGTTAAAAGTTAAGGATATATAGATGGTTTATAAATATGGTATAAAGTTGATAAACCGTTCAATTGATTCTTATTCTATATTTTTTAAAGACACGGTAGTTTTGTACAATTATATTAACTAACACTTTTTTGTTGCACTCCCTGAATTAAAGTTAATTTTTCGCAATAGATTATTACAAAAATAATTCAATGACTTTTTGTTGCAAGGGTGCTGAACTATGAACGTATGACAAGATCTGAAATGTTTGCATGAAACTATAGACTTTTTATAAAATACTTTGTAACATACTCTGTGTAACTAACACTCTTTCCTCTTTCTCTCTCTCTCTGTTACTTACAGTTTGCAAAGACATAAAAAAGATCATAGTGATATGTTTAACATTTGAACGGAGATGTTGAATATGGAAATTGAAAGATTAAAGTTTCATACTTTTTACACATACAAAGTGATCTAAAAATTATGAAAAGTAATTCGTCAATTTCGCAGATCACTTTCTTTTACAAGGTGGAAAACAATTAAAAATCTTATATGAATTGAAGTATTTTTTCCGCTGTCGCTATTTTTTTAAAGTAAACTCAATATTCAAACTGCTAATTATGAAGTTAGTTATACGAGGTCAGACAATTAAGTAATGCGACCGATTTTTTTTCTCGGCCTGTGGTAACACTGCGAACCTGTAACTCCGCCACCGTAATAGCAGATCCCTACTCTCTCGATTGAGACCTTGACCACCCTCGTACGATCATTTCTTCGCCAGCTGTTTAGTGTTTTGTAACAACGCGCGAGTAGTGCATGTCACGAAAATAATTTTTTAAACATTTTACAAGATTGTCTCAAGCAGGTTGAAAGTGATCCTACTCTTCTCGATCGAGTTATTACTGGTGATGAAAGTTGGTTCTTTCAATATGACCCCGAAACTAAACGACAAAGCCAACAGTGGCTGTCCCCTGGAGCACCAAGGCCAAAGAAGGCGAGAATGAGCAAGTCCAAAGTGAAAACCATGTTGATTTGCTTCTTCGACAGCAAAGGGGTGGTTCACAAAGAGTTCGTACCACCTGGACAAACCGTAAATCAAGTATTCTACCGCAATGTGCTCGAAAAATTACGAAAAAGGGTGCTCAGAGTGCGTTCAGAGATCGCGAAGACTTGGGTTCTGCATCACGACAATGCTCCTTGTCACAGTGCGTTCAGTGTCTCTCAGTTTTTGGCGTCTAAAGGCATCGCAACGTTACCACAACCGCCCTATTCACCGGACATGTCACCCTGCGACTTTTTCCTATTCCCCCATATAAAAAAATTCGTCAAAGGTCGACATTTTGACTTCGTTGAAGATATCCAAGAATCTGTGACGAGGGTACTCGGAGAGGTCCCACAAGAAGTGTTCCAGAATCGTTACGAAAACTGGAAAACTCGCTGGAATAAGTGTATAGATGCGGGAGGGGACTACTTTGAAGGGGATCGCAGCGATGTACCTTAATTTTTAAATATACTCGATTTTTTAATTTTGTCGCATTACTTAATTGTCTGATCTCGTATAACACCTTGAAATAATAATAATGTTTTATATAAATCATATATTTACGGTAAGATTTATATACGACTAAAACTTTTATGAAAAATTATTTTTGTTCAATTTGTGACAATCCTTAACAATTATTCAAATATTGCTTCAATTTATATTTTTTTTATTATGTT
The DNA here is from genome assembly GCA_034766995.1 of Acanthacorydalis orientalis. NCBI lineage: Eukaryota > Metazoa > Arthropoda > Insecta > Megaloptera > Corydalidae > Acanthacorydalis > Acanthacorydalis orientalis. The sequence continues at coordinate 9,460,997 of CM068320.1, read as the reverse complement.
TATCGAACATACTACCGAATAATATTTGAATAAAATTGTATGAAAAAGATATTCATGCATGCATTTTATTACATTCATTTACATTCATGCACTTTATTTTTGAAACAGATACTTTTTCTACTAAAAAATGATCGCACATGAAAAAAAATATTAGTATCGTTGTATAGCAAGTAGTACTGATACATATTTGTTTATTATTTATTTATTTCTTAGAATAATAATTAATCATAAACTTTTCAAATAATGACAGATTGAGGATCGCAACTGAATGTTGAATGACAATAAATTGACCTTGAAGTTGAACCGATACACTATGTTAAATCAAGAGCCGCACGTATATTTGGCATAACGAACTCTGGTTTCGACACTATTTTAAAATAACCAAAATGACTAAAAATAACACACTAGATGACTTTTTTTTCAAATTCTGTAGATTCCTAAATATTTTATTTCAGCTGTTTTAAAATTCCATTCAAGTTCAAGATCAGAAAATGCTTGATACAATCATTTTTTAACATATATTTGTACAGGACTTCTTTTGCAAAAATTCTAAAGACCAGATACCACTTTTGATTCCTTTAATTTAAATGTAAATTATATGTACATTAATATAATTTTTATTTTGTTTTGTCTTAGATACTTTCTACTATACCAGGAAAATTCCACAACGTAATCAAGCGTTGACGCATTAGTTAAATACTTATGCGAGTTTATGAAGAACCAGGACTACCAGTTGAGATAGAGACAACATGTTTTTCATGAAACAGTAGAACGTCATGTTGAGTTACTAATGCAGGTTGTTTTATACATTAAGTTTTTAAAAATATTTATTTGTTTTTCTAATAAAATTTGTTTTTTTTTTTTAAAAAAAATATTGCTGGCCATAAATAGTCAAATTTTCATTAAATCCTTGCCCAGACACTTTGTACTTCTACATATATTCTATCATAATTCAGTTAGTTAGCAATGATTTTAACATTTTGTGATAACTTCCGAAAAAACTACATTAGTTTTGAGAATACGCTATTTCTTTCTTCATGAAAAAAATTAATGAGGTTAAAGGAGACAAGAAATAATTTAATATCTCTGAACGTTAATATTTTATTGACAAACTAAATAGATATAAAATCTGAAATCATTTATTAATCTGAGGATGATGGTCGTTATCGAGATGCGCTTAAGCAGTAATCAAAAACGACCGATAATCAATTATTAAACATTTTTAACAAGAAAGTTTTTTTGTGGTTTGTGAAGAACGAAAAATTCATTTATGAAAAGGGAATCGTTATTTAGTTCAATTTTAATGTAGAAGATGAACTTATTTATTGTTGCATTCTTTTAATCTTCCTTTCATAGTTCAGATAACTTTTGATCAGTATTTAATGTTCATAACAGCAAATGCAGGAAAGCCTGACTTGTACAAATTTTAAATAGGAATAATATATTCATTAGATTGATGTGTTCTCACTTAACCTTTATGTGCTTATTAAAACTTAACATTTTGCATACTGATTTAAAATCTAGTAAGAATGTTATATTTAATACGCATTGGAAAAGATGACCTGACTTTATCAAACCAGACGGATTAAAAATTAATCGACATCAGTGACTAAAAGTTCAATTGAAGTAATGGATTAAAGAAACTCAGGATAGAAAATGTTTTGATGTATGTATGTATGTGTATGTATATATATATATAAACTAAAAGTACATTAAGATTTGAAGAATTGTTTACGAAAAATTTTCTGGCAACGCTTAAATATTTTTATTAATGTAACTTAAGTTGTTTTATAAAATATTTTTTGATACTGTGGCTTAATTCACTTTTATAAATGATTTTTCCACTTGTTCAATCACAAAAAACGCCCGATCAAAAATTTTCAAAAACTGACATAATTTTCAAAGCGCTAAGGCGCAAAATAATCTGATTTTTTTATCTATCATATTTTTTTATACAACAGCGCTTTAAGAGTAGCATCGTTAAATACACAACAATAACAATAATATATGGTTACGATAAATCTGATTTGTTTGCAGGATTCACTTTGAAACAAAATTATCAATGATCGCTCAGTGCTTAATTTAATCTTTTGCTGAAGGCGGAGTTAGAAGAAAATAATCTCTCTTGAATGCAATATTACAATTATTTTCAAACTATGTTACTATAAAAAAATATCTATAACTGTTTTATAATTATCTGCTTTAATGATAGAACTTTGATCGTTTCTATATAGGATTAAATAATTCATCTTTGATAAACTGATGTTAACACATAAGCTAGTGTGCAAACTGATTTCTTTTTACTACACTAATCCAATTAAGTTCTTTTAGAAATTCACTTGAACACAGACATAATAATCAATCCTTTATAAATTCACTATAGTAGCTGTTCAACACTAGCACTTTATCATTCATAAACCAAGAATTTTCCCATCCATATATTTTCACTACTTCAAGAAGAAACCATTGAACATAACAATAAAATTTTAATGATTTGGAAATATTTCTCGTGGTTCGAGATCAAGTCAATACTATAAAAACAGCATGAATGTCACTGTTTAGTTACAAAACACTGAAAATATAATGCTATCATCTTACATTAAGATCAATATGTCTCTTCTTTGGGTTTCTCAATATGAGAATGATTCAAAATATATATTCGAAAAAGGCAATCTTTGATTTCCAACTAATAATTTAACTTTCTCTTTAGAAATTGAAATTGATAGGAAACTTATCAAAATTTTAATGTGTTCTGGGTAGTTCAGAAAAATAAAAATCGAAAATGAATTGCGAGAACTAATTAAAATAGAATGTTATGAAATGCTAATTCTATAGTGCAAGTTTCAATTATGTCAATGCCATCCCGATGAAATGTAAAGGCCACGTAATTAAATATTAAGTTGTAGTTTTTGATGTAGTTTTTTATTTCTTTCAAAATGTAAAGTTAGTTACATTAATTATTGAGTACTTTTTGTCATTTATTTATTTTCACAAAATAAAACTATCGACTGTATCGCTTAAAAATATCAATATATATATATATATATATATATATATATATATATATATATATATATATGTATGATACGTTATTGCATATGCATATATGTAATTTCGTATAATTAATTTATTCTGAAAGAAAGAATATTTCTAAGACTAATATATTGAAAATAAGTAGTTATAAAATATCAACACGAAGGGTTTGTTTTAGAGAAAAAATAATAACGAAGTAAATTAACTATTTTTGGACTAAATGTAAAATAAATTGTATTGATGCCAATACTGAGATACCGACAATTATGTCGAATAAAAAACTTAGTTTTTATAGAAACACAATAAAAGACAGAATGGTATATTTTAACATTTTTAGAGAAAACATTTCACCTAGTGTGGAAAATGTGAGATTATGGTGAAAAAGTTTTTTTTCAACGTTTATTTTTTATTTTTTTAACATTTAATGTATAAGGTAATACTTATTGTACAACTATCTAAAGCAT
>CM068320.1:9410000-9455000 GCA_034766995.1 Acanthacorydalis orientalis | reverse complement strand
AACGTACAAATATACAGAAACTAAATCCGGGTGTAATTAAATAATTTAAATGATGATAATTATATATATATATATATATATATATATATATATATATACACACGTACATATATACGTACACACCACACACACACACACTTCCATATAAGAGACATGACACAGTAAACGTTTTTTGTACTGTGCATACGGTAAGTCAGCAAAAGATCATTCCTCGTTCTACACATTTGCCAAGGCTCACGAGCATGCAATGATGACTCTTCGCGGATATCATCTATCCGACGAATGTATCAATCGAACCAAACAGCCAAGAAAGTTGAATACGCGTGTTAGTTTTACTCAACAGCTGCCTTTTTGCCGCTGCACTGGTCAAAGACAGTTTGTGCTGGCTCGGTCGCTTGTTTGCCTGTTATGTTCGCTCCACGTCCTTGTCCCCGTTCTATGACGTCCACTGTGATACTGTTCTGCTATGCATGACCAACACACATACCCAATTCGTGATGATGGCCATTACCCACGCGCTTCGTAATAACACGCAGCGCTAACAATTTAACACGTTTACGATAGTATGTTATACGAGATGTTACTGAAATTGCATTGAAAATAAGAAAATCTTCCAGCTAAAAGTACATATTGAGATGCCTTGTAATCAGATGTAGATGTATCTGTGTTTTCTGTCAAGACGCTAATATCGATTTTGGCACACACACCTGGTTTTTGTTTTCTTTTTTTAGAGTTTGCGTCTCTTTCTTCAAGGTTTAAATTAAACAACTGATCTGAATTCCACACGCAGAAAGGAAAACGTGGACGCTTAAGTATATACGTCGATATATTCTCTTACTGTTGAAGATAAATTAAGAAATGAACGATAATCGTTCTCTAAGAGCGCAGTAGACATTCAGATAGTTATGTGAAAAAAGTAAAACTTCGATAAGAAAAAAATGCTTCAGTTATTCTTAAACATAATTCACAAATCCATAATTCAAAAAAATATACATAAAAAGCCAATAATATGACAAATTAGTAAGATTTATATGTGTGTATGTATGTGTGTGTGTGTGTATGTGTGTGTGTGTATGTGTGTGTGTATGTATGTATGTATGTTGTACATATATATAAAGCGTCTGAAAATAATTCAGATATAATAATAATAGATTACAACAACGTTTCTCAACCTATAGGTCGCGACTCAATATTGGGTTAGGTTAAAATTTTAATGGATTATGAAATGATAGCAGCTACCTTCCGCAGAAATACTTGTCTGCTACCTTCCGCAGAAATACTTGTATTACTGAAATATTCTATAAGAATTAAGAATCTCTAAGAACTAAGAGCTATAGAAGCATCTGTTAAGTACTGAATATTTTTAACAACTTTTTTCTTCAGTTTTTTCAATATTTCCCACCCACAGGAGATATTCGTTTGGGCAATATGTGGGTAATAAATTCTTTTCAACAATGCCAATCAAATAATTTAACTTTATCATAAAAAGAAAATATAATTAAATTATCAACGGACAAGAGTTTGGAAATACAGTTTAAAGATAACCACAGTAATATATAAAAAATATGGTTACAATTGATGAAAAATATCGAATTATGAGTGAAAAGGCAATAAAATTGTTATTTCCATTTGCAACAACTTATCTGGCTGAAAGTTGATTTTCAGCAATGTTTGTTACTAAAAATAAGTTTAGAAACCGACTCAACGTAAGTTCTACAATGAGAATTGCTTTAAATAATTCTATTGAAGTACGAATTAATAAATTAATTGAAGGTAAACAACAACAACAAAGCCATTAAATATTATCTTGTCTTATTGTATTCATAATTTATGTAAGAGTTCTTAATAAATATAATTCAAGCTATTTTAGTGATTTTTATAATTTTGAAACAGCCTGTTTTATTTAAAATTGTTAGTCTTATTTTTTTTCATTGTAAAATTTAAATAATAAAAACTGAAATTGAACTATTGATTATAAATCGAAATTCGTCTGAACACCTCTCAGTAGAAATGTACTCAACGTTATATTTCACATGTAGAAGTTATTATCAAATATGTAATTTTATTTATTTATATAAAATATAGTGACACCAGTCTACCAGGTTTTTAAAAATTTTATATTATAAACATTTGGGTCCCGAAACTATTACAAAAAATTATATTGGGTCACGCGGAACAAAGGTTGAAAAACATTTGATTATAATATTTTATAAGAAGTACAGCGAGGTTTCAATTTACAAGAACTAAAAAGTACTCTGCAATTTGAGAATGGGTCTCTTACTACTGAGATAAATTTTTCACATATTGTTTCATAAGTTTTATATTATCTTATCTATGTTTTTGTATGAGAATTTTTATTAATTTTCATTTTAATTTACTTTTCGGAAACATTCTTTTAATCGTGATGTGTTAAATTTGTATGAAGAAAATTAACACAATTTATGCGAATTTCCAGATTATGTAATTTTCTTGTAAATCAATAGTAGTTACTTTATATTATAATTTAATTGCAATTAGAGGACAGTACAAAGTGTTTATTCTAATTGTAAAAATAATTTCACATGTTAATGTCAACCATTTCTGTCTAAATAGATACAGGGCGGAAACACAAATTTATATATATATATATATATATATATATATATATATATATATATATATATATATATTATCCCTGAAGTTATATGACATGAGCAAGTTCGTTTTAACATTATAAAGGTATTTTTAGTTCAATAACAAAATTTACATTTATTCAACTGGATAATTTCTCATCAGTTGATAGTAAAATTTGGATTCATTCTCATATGACGTTCAGAAAACAAAAAAAATTATACTTCATTACTAACTATAACGACATGCGTCTTACTAATTTCTATTAATATATTTATATTCATTTTTACTAAATATGCATAAACATTAAATTAATTTTTTATATTTATTAATTTTCTTCGATTCGAAATATCTTTAAATAAATTTTGTAATTTTAAATACAAACTTGTCTCACAAAGGGTTAAAAATAAATTACAGAAAATGAAATTATGAAAAAAAGATACGAAATTATTTTTTATTTATGTTAACGTACACACCGCAATATAATTTAATATATAATTTGACTAAGATACGAAAGAAATGTCGACTATAAATGAAATTAGATATAATGTACAAACTCTCTGTAACTATGCTTTAGGTTAATTTTGAAGTAATGTGATATTACAACAGATAACGACACTTCTGTTGAAATAAAAATATTGATTTTAACTTAATATGACAATTGCACATCAGTCCATAAGAAATCCGTAACGTTTGAACGAAATGATTCCATGTCACAATGCACTTTAAAATTTTCAATAGTAATAATTATGTTTGGCAATAAAGACCGCACTTACATACAGACCAAAAATAAAACTTAATTCGTTCGTTGTTTTCCATCACGGAAAATATGACAATACTACAGTTTACTCTTGTATGGTAGTTGTACAAATATATATATATATATATATATATATATATATATATATATATATATATATATATATATATATATATATTACATGTAAAAAATAATTGTGTGGATTCAGGTTGAATAATTAATAACACTGTTTTAAATTAAAATGTTTTCTTATTATTTTAGTATGTTAAAGTGCCAACTTTAAAAACATTATATGTCTTGGCTTATACATTATATATATATATATATATATATATATATATATATATATATATATATATATATATATATATATATAAGCAATTGGCATAATCTCACCAAACAATAGTGAACACGATGCAGTCCGAAAAGCAGCATATTAGGCACTGCATATTTTTTACATTGCAGTTTAAAAAAATGCTGCTGAAGCCGCGGGAATTATTTGTTCATCTTTGGAGGAAGGTTTTGTTATGCATAAAACATGCAAAAAATGCTAAAAATAGTGGAAGAAGCCTGAAAATGTATTACGAGTTTCATAGGCTCGAAGCCGACATCTTTTTTTCGACAAGGGATTCTTCAGTTACACGTCGATACGTGGAACAAAGTTTTACAAAATAATGGGGGATATTTTGGATTAAAATGTATTCCATTTTTCCGTAATCATTTTTTACAAAAAAGGCACCGAATTAATTTTCAACCGTAATTGAGATAACCTAATAAACATAATAACAGAGAAGTAGCGAAATATCAATAAACAAATACATAAATATATATATATATACAAGTTCAAGGTGGTACAAAAAGAATGAAGGGGTTTGAATAGTAAATCATTTTTTGTTTAAATGTTCTTTTTTTCTTTTTTTCAGAATTTTATAAATAAAACTTGAGGAATGTATCATAGAAAGGTACATGATGAAACAACATACCAAAATAATTGAATTTTATTTTGAAAATAAGTGTTCAATTATTTTGACGCAGTGAGCATATCGTTATTTTATTGTTTGAACAGGACCATCGGAGTCAAAAATTAATCGTTTGGATGCACGTTTTCGACAACAAGGTGCAGTTAGTAACCCTCCAGTATCTGGAAGACATTGTTCGGTTCTAGCTCAGGAAATATTCAACGTGTACAGGAGAGTACCAAGTAAAGTCCAGAAACGTCAACCAGAAGACGTTCAACTCAACTTGGAATATCTCGGAGGTCACTACAAACGATTTTGACCGCATTAAAAATGTTCATATACAAAGTGTAGCTTGTGCAAGAGCTAAAGACAACAGGTTATCAGTATCACCTTGAGTATGCAATTCGTTTTCACCAACAGGCAGAAGAAAATAATGAATATATTTAGTTTCATTATGAGTGATACATTTCATTTTTACTTAAATGGGTTCTTGAAGAGACAAAACTGTAGAATATGGGTTACCGAGGATCCAGGAGCACTTCATCAACGACAATTATCGCCCACTTAAGTGCACTGTTTGGTACGGTGTAAAGTCCAAAATGATTTTAGGCCCTTATTTCTTCGAAAATGAAAACGGTACTGCTGTAACCATAAATGGTGCCTAATACCGTTCGATGATAGAAAAATTTTTGAGGCCAGCTGTTGAAAATCGTCCACAGATATGGTTCCAATAAGATGGAGTCACAGTGTATACAGCAAGGTCTGTAAGATCCGTAATGGAACTTTTACAGGACATTTTTGGCGAACCAAGAAATTCAAGAAACAGCGATTTTAATTGATTTACACGTTCGTCTGATTTGAGTCCTTCTGATTTTTTTTCTTTAAAGTTATGTAAAAAAACGTGTATACGTCAATAAATCATCATCATCCTGCAGATGTCTCTAAAAAACAACGTATGAGAAAAAATTCGAACGTTGTCCAGAAATCTTGAGAGAAGTGATGGAAAATGCTTTAGAAAGAGCTCGTCTTTGTGAAGCCGAAAATGGGGCATCATTTACGTGATGTCATTTTTCATGTGTAATCAAGAAAAATCCCCATCTTTATACTTGTGAAATAAAAAAAAAGATGAAAATATTACAAAACAAAAAAATATTAATATTTTAAACCCATTCGTTATTTTTGCGACCTCTGTATATATATATATATATATATATATATATATATAAAAACATATATACATATATATATATACATATATATATATATATATATACATATATATATATATATATATATATATATATATACATATATATATATATATATACATATATATATATATATATATATATATATATATATATATATATATAATTATATTCGAATTAACAAATTTCATATTTAATAGATATATTTTGGTACTTTCTTGTTGATATGTCTCTACTTCTCTCTAATAATGAAGATGCTATGTCACAGTGGTTAGAAAAAACATAAGAACGATTCTAGATATCAAGTAAAAAATAAAAACTGTGCTAGCTGAAAAAGTTGAGGTTGATAAAATGATTTAAAATATCGATAAGTAAGAAGAGCCGTCCATTTACAAAATCAAACTGTCTGAATTAAGAGTTCATCTGGACAGATTCAATAGTTATTTACTCATTATCTGATTCTGGAATTGAGTTGTATTTCGGCCGAACCATATATTCTCCTCTAGCCCGGCTTGGATATATTAGAAAATTTAGTACAATAGATTAGAAATCTGTATTTAATATGATAGTTCATACATACACCGTTCTGTGTCTAAGGCACGATGCGGTACGTTTACGAATAGATTCTAATCTATCACTAGATAGATCAGATAGATTAGTCTAGTCAGATAGATTCTTCGTAGGCACTATACGTTTAAAACAGACAACATACGATTAAAATTAGACGACTTCTTCGAGAAAATTATCGAATCAAAATCGGTTTTAAATCAATCTTTCAGGTGTTATATCAAGCATACAATCTCATCAGCGAATGATGCGCATTTCTTATTAGGCTGATAATAAACATGGAACAGAAAAAAATTGATTTCTCTTTTGACTGTTCAGTATTTTTCTTGTTAAAATTTTAATACCGAAGGAATTAAAATGTGAAAAGAAAGATATTAATAACCGCAGAAAACGAAAGAAAATGCACCAGTTATTACAGACATAAAATGAGATTTTTTCATTTTTTAAATTATATTAAAAACTGAAATCACAATATACAAAACCGACATCATTGCATATTAATCAATACTTGCATAAAGTGAATTTACTATATTGATCTAATCTGATAGCTATTTTAAAAAATGATAAGTTTACTGAATCATTCTTTCTGGCGCTCTAAAAGTTAAATTCACAATTTCGTTATGCGCTTTTGATTCATATATGTAAAAACGATCAATATTTTTTAACGTTGAGGTATATGATATAAAACTAAGGTTACACGCATGATTACTGTTCGCACGCACGTACTTATAAATACATGCATGCACGCACGCACGCACAGGTTTACACGAACGAATGTATATGTACATATTCGTAAAAGTTACACACACACACACACATATATATATATATATACCTAACCTTAATATCTCCCCTTTCCACCTATTGTTCAAAAAATAAATGATTTTTCACTCTTACCCATTCTATATTAATCTTTTACTGTGCAAAATACTACTAACAATTTCTTAATTGAAAATTATAACAAAAACATGTAAATTAATAATGGTTCAAAATTTCGAATAAGCGTGAAGATAATCTGAGCCATAGGGTCCAATAATGTAGTTTCAGAAATGGAGAACCAGGAGAAAAGGTACTGTTGACAGAAAAATTAAGTTACGCAGCTGAAAATAGGAAAATCAGTTCAAAATTCAGACTGAACTCGATTAACACGAAACAGTCTCTAAGGAAAGTAAATTTAAGTCTTTTATTCCACATTATTCAAAATGAATATATGAATATATATATATATATATATATATATATATAGAGAGAGAGAGAGAGAGAGAGAGAGAAAATTGAAGCATAGAATACACTTATATTAAATTTATAAATAATATTTATAAAAAGCAACCACATCAATCAAGTTAGATGAAACAAGAAAAATCCAAATTGAGAAACGTATAAGAAAGAAAGATGTAATTTCTCCAAAATTATTCACAGCAGGTTAAGAAGTATTCATACCGTTTAACTGGGAAGATGAAGGAATCAAAATAAAAGGCGAAAAGTTAAGTCACCTCTGCTTTGGTAATGACATAGTTATTTTCACAAATAATTCGGAATAACTAAAAAGAGAATTGAAGAATCAAACAACGCTAATCAAAAATAGGGCTGAATATGAATCACTGTAAATATTTAATACTCTTGTTCTTCTGAAGAAGATAGAAGTAAAAAAAAAAACAGAAATCGAAGAAGTCACTAAGTATATTTATTTAAGCCATCTTATTAATAAACATAGATCATTCATCGACGAAGTTAATAGGAGAACAAAATTAGATAGAGTTCATTTGGACGAAACGCTTCACTATTTAAGTCGAATATCCCACCTGGTTTGAAGAGAAAAGTATACGGGAAAAAAGTATGAGAGAAAAGAAAGGTATACTCACCTTATGGATTCTTATAATATGGGTTCTTCATGCCAAAACAATATCGCAGAAAAGAATGGATAACAACAAGAAGAGACAAGAGAAGAATAGAATGAATATGAAAAAACTGGTGTTACCGACATAATGAGAAGAGTGAAGAGTTTGAAATAGAAAATGACGGGTCATATTGCAAGAGTAGAAAACAATCGATGGATAGGAAAAATTATTAATTGGGAACCAATAAATTTAAAAAGACAGGAAAAGATCAATTAGCAAATGGAATAAGAAAATAAGGAAATGTATGGATGAGAGAGGCATTGAAATATATATATATAAATATATATATATATATATATATATATATATATATATATATATATATATATATATATATATATATATATATATATATATATATATATATATATATATATAAATATATATATAAATATATATATATATATATATATATATATAAATATATATATATATATATATATAAATGTATATATATATATATATATAAATATACATATATATATATATAAATATACATATATATAAATATACATATATATATATATATACATATGCAAATATATATATATATATATATATATATATATATATATAAATATATATATATATATATATATATATATATATACATATAAATATATATATATATATATATAAATATATATATATATATATATATATAAATATACATATATATAAATATACATATATATAAATATACATATATCTATATATATATACATATATATATATATATATATAAATATACATATATATAAATATACATATATATATATATATGTATATATATATATATATATATATATATATATATATATATATATAAATATATATATATATATATATATATAAATATATATATATATATATAAATATATATATATATATATATATACATAAATATATATATATATATATATAAATATATATATATATAATTTTTTTTATGTGTGTGTGTGTGTATAACTACATACATAGTTCCTGGCCAAATTATTAGACACACCTTAGTTGTCTTACATTTTACTGACTTTCTAGAACCAGATTTTCAATACGGCGTATACAGTGTTGTTTAAATTAGTAAAATTGCAAAAAGGAATTATTGTTCTAAGAAATTAAAGTGTTCTTTCTAACGTGTCACTTTATATGACAGTTATAGGGACGCTAAACATGTATGAACATGCATCAGTTGGGATCTTAACAATATCAAGTGCAGACGTGTTAATGTGTTTGTTATTAAAATTTAATTTTTTAATCTTTATTCTACTTTGATAGTTTAAATTATGAATTTATTATGTACTAATAGTGCTTTCTCGCAAAAAATATTAATAATATTTATAAAAATTATGAGAAAAACGAATAATCTGACAACATAAAAAATAACAGAATTAAAAGCTGCTAACAGATATGAACACTTATTCAAATCGAGAAACAACTCGAAAATTGAACATATCTGAATCGTCTGTCTGGAGAATCAAAAATAATTTCGATTTCGGCCAGGAATTAGCCTCTTAAAAGAAGACAAGAATGGTCGAAAATCGATAATTAAGTGTAAGCTCAAAAGTACTAATATATCTGTATCTGAGTGAAGTTTAAGGCACAAGCTTTCTGAAATGAATTTCACAGCTCACAAACGCGCTCTGAAGCCCGAACTAACAGATCCTATGAAAGTGAAACGTCTCCAGTGGACAGAAGATCACAAGAATCGATGTTTGAACTTCTAGAGATCGGTAAATATTCTTTTTAATATATTTTCCTTCTAAAAGAATTGTTTTTTTTTGTTTTAAATTCAATGATCATGCTTTTTTATTTTGTTTAATGTTTGTTTCAGCGATGAGAGCACATTCGAAGTCTTGGCGAATAAATCTGTTTGTGTTTCGGCGTCCTGGTGAAAAGAACCGTTCAGATTCTATAGTACAGACTATAAAACATTCAATTAAAATCATGATTTCGTCTGTTATCAGTGGCAAGGGAACTGGGCGTCTGTACGTGATTCAGGACACAATGCAGGACCAGTACAAACAGATATTGAGGACTCGGTTTCTGCATGAACTTAAACAATGGTTCCCATATGGAAAATCCTTTGTTTTTATGCAGGATCGAGTTCCATGCTATAATGCCTGATCAGTAAAATCCTTTTTGGAGGAAGAAAATAACTCATTTTTGCCATGGCCGGGAAATTCATCGGTTATGAACCGAATAGAAAACGTATGAAAGTTGATGAAGATATAAGTAGCAAAAGATGTCATTATCAATAAGATCCAGCTAAAAAAAACAAATTATTCATGTCTAGAATCATCACCCACGGATGCAAGAGATAGTACAGGCATGCATTAACATCATGTCAAGGCGAATCGAAGCTTTGATTGCCGTCAAAGGCGATTTAACTAAATATTAAAAAAGCGTGTTATTTTCTTCCTACAAACAAATACATACATATATATATATATATATATATATATATATATATATATATATGTATATATATATATATATATATATATATATATATACATACATACATACATATGACCAAAATAATTAAAAATATTAATTTTATTACTAAAACTGATTATTATTATTATTATTTGTTAGTGTTTGAATAAATTATTTATTTTCATTTAGGCATATAGAAAATATATGAGTAAATTTTATGGGTTTATAATCTCTATTTTATCAAAAAAAACAAGGTACGTCTAATAATATGGCCAGAGATTATATATATATATATATATATATATATATATATATATATATATATAAATATCACCAGCAGCAGCCTTTGTCAATTTACTGCTGGATGGCCTCTTCAATGATTTTCCATTTTGTACGATTTAATGCTTCTCTTTTCAACGGATTTCCAATAAAATGTTTAATTTACTTATCCCACCTGTTCACTGGTCTCATATATATATATATATATATATATATATATATATATATATATATATATATATATTGGGTGTTGGAATTAATTCGTAGCGTTTTCTTCATGTAAAAACATCGTTTATTTTAAATGGAATTGAAAGAACATATCATTCAAAGTATTGTCCATCGTTAATCACTACTTCTTCCCATCTTTCGGGCAGGAGACGAATACCACGTCGGAAGAACCGTCTTTAGATGCAATCCACGAATCGACCTATTTTTTGCAATCTTCATAAGAAGTGAGGTTCTGCCCAGACAGGCCATAACTCATCGATCGAAACAAGTGGTAATCAGAAGGCACAATATCTAGAGAATACGGCGAGTAGGATAGGACTTACCATTTAAACGTTTTCAAGTATGTTTTGACCGGTTTTGCGACGTGCGGACAAGAATTGTTGTGCTGCAAAATCACTTTGTCGTGTCTTTCAAAGTATTCCGGCCGTTTTGCCTTCAATGCACGGCTCAAGCGCATCAATTGTAGTCAGTAGCGATCCCCAGTGATGGTTTCATTCGGTTTGAGCAGCTCGTAGTAGATCACATCCTTATGATCCCACCAAATACAGAGCATGAGCTTGGATCCATGGATATATGGCTTCATCGCTGGTGTTGATGGTTGACCGGGCTTAACCCATGACTTTCTGCGCTTGGGATTGTCGTAATTGATCCACTTTTCATCGCTCGTGACAATTCGATGCAAAAATCTCTTCCTTTTATCCCGTTGAAGCAGAAGTTCACAAATAGAAAAACGCCTTTCAACGTCCCTCAGTTTCAATTCGTATGGGACCCGATTTCCTTGCTTTTGGATCATTCCCATGGCTTTAAGGCGTTTTCCTACCGTTGACAAGTCAACTCTCAACGATTCAGACAATTCTTGATGAATTCGACATGAGTCTTCATTAAGCAATGCCTCCAATTCTTCATCGTCGAACTTTTTCGGCTGTCCAGGTCGTTCCTTGTCTTCCAAATCGAAATCACCACTTTTAAAACGTGCAAACCACTTCCGACACGTTTGCTCAGCTAGAGCATGGTCACCATAAACTTCCACTAAAATACGATGACTTTCAGCAGCACTTTTTTTCCATGTTAAAGTAATGAAATAAAACTCCCCGCAAAAACAATTTATCCGGCACGAAATTCGACATATTCGATAAAATATAAAGTGTTGTTATTTACACTTCAACCAAATGACATATACTGAAACCTACGCCTAAGGACAGCTGTTTTACGGGGAATATTTGGTTAAAGAGAACAATGGAAGAATGTACTACCTTCGCCATCTTTTGTAAAACGCTACGAATTAATTCCAACACCGAATATATATATATATATATATATATATATATATATATATATATATATATACATACATACATATATATATATATATATATATATATATATATACATATATATATATATATATAAACGATATATATATATATATATATATATATATATATATATATATATATACATATATATATATATATATATATATATATATATATATATATATATATACATATAAATATACATATATACATAACATATATATATATATAGATATGTATATATATATATATACATAACATATATATATATATATATATATATATATATATACATACATTTCTTACATAATTTCATAGTTACATGAACCTTCCATTCAAAAATATTTTTTTCATATAATTCTCCAGGATTTTAAAAAATCCGATTATCAGTTCAAAAGTACAGAAATTGTTACAAATGAAAATTATTGATTTTTTTATAACATATTAGATTTGTTTTGTAGATCTTAAAAAAACTCTTTGTTAATGAAAACATTTATGCTTTCAGCTTATACGAATTGTATATTTTATTAATTTTGTATAATACATGTTTTCAACACATGTTAAGAATTATAATTTCAACTTACTGATGACAATAAAACCCTTTAGGTTTCTGTACATTGTATCTATCGACGATGATGTGAAGAAGAAATAATAATATGTTTGTATTTTATCCATTCATACCACAATAGCGTCATAGTGAACGTCGCAGAAAGGGGGCAAGGACATAAAACGAACATAATAGGCAAACGAATATACATTAACATATTAAGTCAGTCGTTTGACTAACACGTCAAAAAATTATTTCATTCTCTGAAAAATCTTTAGTCCAGGAAACATATAGTTTTTCGTTGTTGCCTGTTACTTTAATAAAAGTAATATCGGAACAAAGAGACCAATGATTGTGTAATTCAAGGTTAGATTTTTCTTAAAGACAACTATATTATTTTGTAATAGATATTGCGGTTATTGATTTCAATCGATCAACGAATTGTTTACACGACACGAATTCTTTCCGTTTTGAGTTCATTGTAAACATTTCGTTATGCAAAGATCAAGGATCGATTTATATGAATCATCCTTGCTGATAATTTCAATCGAGCTCTAATTTGCATGAAGTAGACATTTGAGTATTTTTTTCATTTGTTATCTCTACAAGTACATTCTTTAGATTTAATCTTAACATATTGTACTTCGGCCTCGACGCATACCGATCGTGGAAGGAGCAGGCAAAAGAAGATCGTTCGTGTAATTACACATTGTCGAAAATCGTTTTGAGTTCTAAACTACTTAATGTATTCTTACAACTTTTATTTTATTATTATAAACTGTATTTTCGACAATATATTACAACCAAACTTGTTTTAATATATATATATATATATATATATATATATATATATATATATATATATATATATTAATCCTGGTGCGAATTGTCACAGGACACGGGAGACGAAGCTACCAATAACATATACAATGCCGAAGGACAGACGAGAAGTGTAGATGGTGTGGGGGCAACAAGACTCCCATTCACCTCCTCGCGGAATGTCCGGCATGGATCAATTTATATGGGCGACGATGGTTTGGGGAGTTTTTCCTCACCGCGGCCGAACTAGGGTCTATAAACTTGGGCAGGCTGATAGGATTCTGGAAGGAAGCGAGACTTCTCGAGTAGTTTTGATCAAGTCGAGGGAAGGCATAATGGACCTCGAGTCTAAGTGCCGGGAGTCACGATAGCTTCCTCCCGCCTGAAACATAACCTAATCTAACCTGTATATATTAATACACACACAAACACACGCACACATACATATAAAAAAAATAGTCAGTCATATGAATAATGATTATGAAGATATGAATATTGTTTTGATAGTTTTATTGTAGGAAAAACGTTTCAGAATGACCAAAAAAAGTGTTGTTTCATTATGACAATGCACTGACTCATCCAAGCGTTGTTTCTCAGCAAAAATTGGCAGAACTGAAGTTTGAAATTATCCCGTCTTCACCGTATTCGCCTGATTTGGCTTTCTCGAATTTCCATCTGTTTCCAAAACTCAAAATTTTCCTGACTGGAAAGCGATTAGTGTCGAATGAACTTCATGAACTTCAAAGCCCACAGAAAGTAATGGCGGCCGTAAACGGCTATTTTGAGAATCTCAAAGAAATCCAATTCCGGAAGAGAATCGCGAAGTTGGAGAAACGTTAGAACAAGTGCGTTAAGCTTCTGGAGGATTATGTCGAAAAAGATAGTACACTTTAAAAGTCAAGCTATTGTCTCTAATATCGAACCAAGTTACTCTTCAAACCGTCCACGTATATATACATACACACACACACATACATATATATACATATATATATATATATATATATATACATATATATATATATATATATATATATGTTTTGCAATAAGGATGAACTTTTTAAGAGGTTATATTTCACACATGCCAAAGTGACAGCTATATTTTTTTTTATACTTGTTAAGTATGACATTGCCATTTATAGCTGTGACTTATACATGACGTATACAACAAAACAATGCATTGATGTACTACAACTGTATTATAAAAATGGTCATTCTATAAAAAGTAAATTTTATAAATTATACGATATTTATTCTCGACATGTTTGTTCATCCGATTCAACAATTCTTCAACTAGTGAGTAAATTTAAAGAGACTGGATCGGTTAAAGATAAAGAAACACCAACACGTGTTCGTAGTGATCGTTTTGAAGAAAACTTTGACTTGGTTCGTGAGAATGTATCGGAAGAGTCGGGAGTGTCAATTCCAGGACGTTCACAGCAATTGGGCCTTTCACAGACGACCACGTGGCATACTTAACATACGGATTTTTTTCTGAAGGCTTACAAGGTTCAATTATCACAAGAATTGAAGCCAGCAGACTATTCACTGTGACTGAGATTTGTTAATAGGATACTGGAACAACAACACGGTTTTTTAAAAAAAGTATATTTTTAACGATGAGGTTCATTTCGAACTCTCTGGCTATGTAAACAAGCAAAACTACCGAATCTGGGATGAAGAAAATCCGACGGTGATCATTGAGAAACCACTGCATACAGAAAGAGTAACTGTTTAGTCCAGTGGAGTCATTTGCCCTTACTTTTTTGAGAATCACGCTGGTAAAGCGATTACTGTGAATAGAGAAAGATACTGAAACGTGATAACCATTTTTTTTGTAGGCAGAATTTGATGATATTGATCTGGAGGACATGTGGTTTTAGCAGGACGGTGGAACAAGCCACACATCTGGCGAAGCAATTGATTTATTGAAGACTAAATTTCCTGATCGTGTTATTTCCAGAAATGGCGATATTAATTGGCAAACGACACCTTGCGATTTAACACCGTTGGACTACATTCTTTGGGAGAATGTTAAAAGACAGGCGTGTGCCAATAATCCTAAAACAATTTTCAATTTAAAAAATGAAATCCAAAGAATAATTGGCGAGATAGAGCCCCAGTTGTATAAGGATATTATTCAAAAAAATTTAACAAAAGAATATTTACTTGTAAGAAAGAACGCTGTGGTCACTACTTACAGGATATTATTTTTCATTGATAAATGGCGTACCCTCAACTCTTATTTACAATAAAGAAACTTGAAATTTCAACGCAAATTCCGTGTTTTATTTCAAATTAAAAAAGTGTATCCTTATAAAACCTCGTGTGTATATGTGTGTATGTGTATATATATATATATATATACATATATATATATATGTACATATTTATACATATATATATATATAATATATATATATATATACATACATACATACATATATATATATATATATATATATATACATATATATATATATATATATATATACATATACATATATACATACATATATATAATATATATATATATATATATATATATATATACATATATTTATATATATATATATATATATATATATATGTATATATAGATAGATAAATATAATATAGATATACATATATAACGTTAACATTCTTTAATTTATATTATTTAATTATAAATTCCTTTGGAACGGTACAAATGATTCATCTATAATCTATTATATTTTCTTGAGGAATAATCCACTTTTGTAAATTATTTAGCACCAACGTTCCAGACACGTTGTGGATACTAGATCCATCAATATAATAATAATTAATATGTAACGTCGGATTAAATTCAGCATTTTTATCAGCTGTCTTCCATATTCTAATTAATTTGTTTGAAAATTTACAAAAATAATATACAAAAACTATATTTTTTTAATGTCCATTAAAATAAATTCTAGTACCAACAGAATCAGTGAACAATAACAGATAGACACATTCGTACAGTACTGAATCGATACACGTGATTATTAAATGATTTATCTTTAAATTGAGCAACAATAAGACTAACACTGTAATTGTTATTTACAAGTTAGTATACGGAGTGTTGATATCAAATAAAGTAATACTAAGAAAATGTCTGATATAGTTTTCTAACAAATCGATGTTTCAATAATAATTTATCGTTATCTGAGTAACGATAAGAGAAGTAGTGAATAATATATAAATAATTTTATTAAATTAATATCTATTTTTGTTCTAAATATTGTTGTAACAATTTATAATTAGGAAATATTATATATATATATATATATATATATATATATATATATATATATACACACAATTGACAGATTGTTTTTTTTTTTAAAAAAGAAAAACAAACATCCCGCTATATATAAAATTCTTTGAATTATAGAAAGTGAAACTTTCTATTTCTTCATCTATTGTCAAATATTGCCTTATACAAGTGTCCCATAAGTCACGACGGGGTTTGAACAGTTAATAACTTTTTTGTTTATTAATGTTTTTCGTTCTTTTTTTCCATAATTATACTCAATAGACAAAAAATTGTATCATGGAAATAGTTTCAACTCTACAGCGCACAAAACCCGTACAATTTTACTCTGAAAAACAGAATTCAATTATTGAAACGCAACGAGCATATCGTCGACATTTTAATATTGGAGTTTCTCTCTTGGAATCAATGGTTCGTCGCTTAGTTAATCGTTTCCAGCAACAGAGTTCTGTAAGTGACTTTCCACGGACTGGGAAACCATGTTCAGCTAGGACAGAGAGAACAATCAGGAACGTCGACCAGGAGACAATCTACTCAATTGGGGATAGCTCGCACGTCGCTGCAGCGCATATTACATGGTTTACCCCTTTTCCTGTACAAGATTCAGCTGGTACAGGAAATAAAACCTGCAGATCATCAGCGATGGGTAGATTATGCAGTCTGATTTCAACAATGGGCGAAAGAAGCAAACGGATTTATTCACCAACTGTGATTGTCGGATGAGGATCACTTCCATCTCAACGGTTTTGTCAATAAGCAGAATTGCATGATTTGGAGTACCGTCAATTCAAGAGTTGTACACCAACATGAATTGCATTCTCTTAAGTGCACGGTTTGGTGCGGAGTAACCTTACAGGATATCATCGGACCGTTCTTTTTCGAAAATGAAAATGGTAATGCAGTGACGGTCACTGGAGAACGATATCGGACCATGCTTAAAAATATTGTAAGCTTTCCAGTGGAAAATAGAAATAAAATATGGTTTCATTATGGAGCCATTTGCCATACTGCTGAAGCCACAATGCAAGTTTTAAGAGGCATTTTTGGAGGACGAATAATTTCAAGAAGATCCGCAATTGATTGGTTGTTACGATCTTCAGATCTGATGGCACCTGACTTCTTTTTGTAAGGTTATCTAAAAGAGAGGATGTATGTGAACGAGCCTAGGATAATTCCACAACAGGAGAACATTCGCGCAGAAATTAGGGCACTACAGCCATCGACACTAACAGCTGCAATGGAACATGCTGTGCAAAGAGCCCGTCCTTGCGAAAACGAAAATTGACGGCATTTAATAGGTTTTGTTTTCTGTTCATAATGTGAATAAATCTTCTATCTTTGTATTTAATTATAACTAAAGATGAATAAAAATAATTACTAATCAAAAAAGTTATTAACTGTTCAAACCTCGTCGTGACTTATAGGCCACCTGTATAAATAGTATTGAAATAACGCGTATTACTATGAAAATAATTTTTTGAGGAGTTAAAATATAAAATAGCTTTAACTTCACAAAAAATTTTAATATCGTGCATAAAAAAAATAAATTAAATAATGTAATGACTTTTTACCGCAGTTATAGTTTTCAACGATATACTTAAATTCAATTTTACAAATGAATTTTCATTTTCTACAATCATCTTTTATTATGGTTGAAATGTCAATAATTGGTTATTGCTCACTTTGATAATTTGTATGTACATCAACCTTCAAAGCTCTAGGGTATATTCTCTGAGGTTGATGGCATCCCCATCGAAACGAGATAATTTATTATCAAAATGAACGAATGATTATTGAAATTTCTGATCTCTTCATAAACACAAATTTTTCAGAAAACAGAAAGTGAAGAAGAGAATATACATTTTTGAAATATTTTTTTATTTATACAAAATGCATCACTAAGTACTGTACTGAATAATTATATAAACGACAATTTTTTATACTATTTTAACTAAATCCATGGTTTAAAAACAATGCTGTTTGAATGAATACATAAAGAAAGATACAAAACAGTTACAATAATAATAACAATGAACCGTCCGTGTTAATTACTAAGGTAATAATTCTTAATAAACATGAACTGGTTAAGACTAATTTCATAGAATAATTTAGAAATCTAATATGAGTTTAACTTCAATTATATATTACAGTTTTTGACAAAAAACATCATCGATGAAATAATTGATTCATTAAAACAAATCAACTTTCTTTACTTAATTGTTCGTTGTCTTAGACTTCTTAAAAATGTGAGATGTAACATTAATGAATGATAAATAAATCAAACAAAGGTTTATTTTAAAAAATTTTTTTCCAGAAAAAAATAGTTTCAAACTGATAACTAAATAAATAATAATAAAATGAAAAAATTCCGGTGTTTACAACGATATTTCGAAAAATGACAAAATGTATTTAAGACTACAGATCTGGATTGAAACTATTTAAAACTGAATTTATAAAAATGAAAAAATTGAATGAGGATATTTTAGCATTAAATTTGAAACCAGTGTGACTATACACACATTCAACATTTGGGAAATTGATTTCTATATTTATGACTAACTATATAAGAAGATTAAAAAAAAAATAGAAATTCAATATACCCTTGATAAAATGAACGTTGAGTGGCATGAAAAACTGGATATTGCGAACACATTATATTATATATTAATTTTTCTCAAATTTCAATAACCGAAAGTATCAGTACTTCGAAGTAGTGAACACAATATTTACAATCTATTTTGATTAGTAAAAATATTGCATAACTCTTTTTATATAACTAAGTATCTAAATTTAGACGATGTTTTCAGATTGAATTTTATCAGTATTTTCCAGTGTTTTTAAACTATATTGTTTCCAATAAATTAAAAAAAGTTTTTCTTTTTTTAAATATCGAGTACAAAATATCTGATGAACTAACACAGGCTCACTATAAAATACTTTCAATAAAGCTGTGTATTGTAAACCTCAGCATTTACGAAATTAATAATTAAAAATGATCTCTCTCTAAAAATGAAATGAAGGCCTAAATTATATCTGGTTAAGAAAACATGAGCTGCTTTAACGGGAAAATCGTTGCATATACAGTTTTCCTAGCAGGGAAAAACGAATTTTTTATAACAAAGAAAATATTTTTTGAAACAAAGAAAAATTTGTTGAAAATTACGAAGAAAATGATTTCTGGATTTAATACTAATGGATTTAAAAAGCGTTATAGTATCAACCTTTTAACGATATTAAGAGAGAATTAATGTCATATGAAGCTCCACCTAGAAAAAACTATGATCAAAAAATAAAGGCTGGAAAGACAAATATTTTCTCTTCAAAATGAAATAATACATATTGCAATAAAAAATAAAACCATACATTAAGAGTTATTCTGTCCATAGTACTGTCAAAAGTGACCAAAATATCAATATTTTTAATTCTCAAAAATATGTACATCCTTAATAATATTAACACTTCTTACACACTTGTTTTATTTTGTTTATATTATCAAGTGTGTACATTATCTTAAAATAAAAATCAGTCTATATAAGTGTATCATATACACATTAGATGATGAAAATAACATTGGGCGGATCAGAAAGTTCAATGCGTTAATATAAATATTTACATTTTCCGATTAACGATAGCAAATTGAAAGTTACACATCAGTTAGAAACTCGAAAAAAAACGTACAATGGTTACTGAGTGTAAAAATAGTAACTCACATTTTAAAACTAACATCGACCCAAAAAAGATCCTATCGTTTGATATGGTACAAAAAAAGAATAGTATTCTCTATAAACACATTCGAATGAGTAAAAAAATAATACACAATACACACCGTTCATGATTCGATAAAGAGAATAAATGGGCGCTTCATTTTTTTTTCGGTTCCTATAAATCGACAAGTATTTATGGAATGAACGATAATTTAAATTCCATTTTACGAGAGAGGTATTTTTAGATGCACGAACATTTTATAAAGAATAATACAATACCATTAACGTTAACATTATTATACAGTGATTAGTTAAATAAAATACTAAATGTTTCAAACAAGTATTACAAAAAGTAAATTACGAACCGATTCTATTTCATCACAAAACATAAAAAGCAATCAGAATTGCAATCACTGGAAATAAAAATATATAATGAATTGTCAACGATTATTGCCGTAAAAACAACATCTTTAACATTCGTTTTTCTCGAATATGGAAATTTGCGTTTAGAATAGAAAAACGGCGTTCAGTACAACTTTAAAGTTAAACATTTATTTCATTAAATCAAATAAATTATTGGGTGTTGGAATTAATTCGTAGCGTTTTCTTCATGAAAAAAGATCGTTTATTTTAAATGAAATTTGAAAACATATCATTTAAAGTGTTGTCCATCGTTAGCCACTACTTTTTCCCGTCTTTCGGGCAGGAGACGAATACGACGTCGGGAGAACGCCTTGTCTTTAGATGCAATCCACGAATCGACCCATTTTTTGCAATATTCATAAGAAGTGAGCTTCTGCCCAGACAGGCCATGACTCATCGATCGAAACAAGTAGTAATCAGAAGGCGCAATATCTGGAGAATACGGCGGGCGGGGTAGGACGTCCCATTTGAGCGTTTTCAAGTATGTTTTGACCGGTTTTGCGACGTGCGGACGAGAATTGTCGTGCTGCAAAATCACTTTGTCGTGTCTTTCGAAGTATTTCGGTCATTTTTAGTTCAATGCACGGCTCAAGCGCATCAATTGTAGTCAGTAGCGATCCCCAGTGATGGTTTCATTCGGTTTGAGCAGCTCATAGTAGATCACACCCATATGATCCCATCAAATACAGAGTATGAGCTTGGATCCGTGGATATATGGCTTCACCGCTGGTGTTGATGGTTGACCGGGCTTAACCCATGACTTTCTGCGCTTGGGATTGTCGTAATTGATCCACTTTTCATCGCCCGTGACAATTCGATACATAAATCTCTTCCTTTTTTCCCGTTGAAGCAGCAGTTCACAGATAGAAAAACGCGTTTCAACGTCCCTCGGTTTCAATTCGTATCGGACCCGATTTCCTTACTTTTGGATCATACCCATGGTTTTAAGGCGTTTTCCTACCGTTGATAAGTCAACTCCCAACCATTCAGACAATTCTTGAAGTGTTTGACATGGGTCTTTATTAAGCAAAGCCTCCAATTCTTCATCGTCGAACTTTTTCGGCTGTCCAGGTCGTTCCTTATCTTCCAAGTCGAAATTAGCACTTTTAAAACGTGCAAACCACTTCCGACACGTTTGCTCAGCTAGAGCATGGTCACCATAAACTTCCACTAAAATACGATGACTTTCGGCATCACTTTTTTTTATGTTAAAGTAATGAAGTAAAACTCCCGTCAAAAACAATTTATCCCGCACGAAATTCGACATTTTCGATAAAGTACAAAATGTTGTTATTTACGCTTCAACCCAATGACATATACTGAAACTGACGCCTAATGAAAAGCTGTTTTACGGGGAAAATTTGGTTAAAGGGAACAATGGAAGAATGTACTACCTACGCCATCTCTTATAAAACGCTACGAATTAATTCCAACATCTATATTATATATAATATTGAAAAAATGATATAAATTTATTTCTATATGTGTAAGTATAGACATATTGATATATATATATATATATATATATATATATATATATATATATATATATATATATATGTATATATATATATATATATATATATATATATATATATATGTATATATATATATATATATATATATATATATATATATATATATACATATATGTATGTATGTATACATATATGTATACGTGTTATATTTTAAGTCTAACTTTACCAATGCATTATGAATTCATATGATAAAATGATTATTAAATTTTTTGATTACGATATACGAATCAATTAATAAAAAACGTTTCACGTACCTCGTTATTTTTTAAATACTGACCACTTATGTGAGAACGATTATATTCAATGCGTGTATGTGTAAATGAATATATATATATACATACATACATACAAACGATAGCACACACACACACACGCATATACATATATACACCTACATTTTTATGTAGTCAAAGTTATTATGTATGATGATTCCGGTTTGGGTACCGGAATTGTTTCTAAAATCCGGTAAAATCGGAAATACTTAAACTGGTTTTGTACATATGGATTAATATAATAATATAAGAATAGTATCAAATAATAGATGTATCATTAGAGTTTTACTATAATTTTTATCTTTTCTAAGATTCTATGTGTATACATTATCGTTAAAAAGTATAAGATTACTTAAATAAATATACTTAATAATTGTGAAATTTTTACGATTTCTTTTAATACGATTTGAATTATTTTGTTCAGTTTATTCTTTTTTATGACTAATTTTATGGAAGAGAAATTACTGATAAATGGTTCTTTTGCTTATTGTAAGTGTAAGCATTTTTTTGTTATTTTGTCACACCTTTTTTTAGTAAATTCATAACAGTAAACTGAAGATAGTTCATTGAGTTTGCAAAATAAACACTATCGTAGTTATTAATTTATAAAAAAAGCTGTATGAATAAGCATTAAGAGAAGGGAATTTATTACGGTTTAAGAGTATTTGTCTATACCTGGAATTGAAAATACAGTGATAGAATATTGAACAAAGTAATCTATAAAGAAATGTTAGAGAAAATCACTGTTATTCGGGCAGCAGTTGCTAAAGCAAGAATTCAAATATTAGCAGTATAACAATCTAATATATATATATATATATATATATATATATATATATATATATATATATCAAAAGTATGCCGAGGATGGCTGTTATAAAGAAAAATAAGGTTTGATCTGCATAGATTCTATTGGATTGGCCAAAAAGTAATGTCGGATTTTTCGTAAGAGATCATTTCTGCTACTTTTAAAACAAAAGACAATTCGTAACCTATAAAACGCATGTACACTCTAAAAGCTGAGACTTTAATTTGTAATTTTTAGAAAAAAAAAACATTATATTTAGTTAATTTTTTTAGTGTTTATTTTGATTTGAAGATGTATTTTCATTCAATTATACTTTTTTATATCTGCAAAGGTAAAAAAATATGGTACAAACCGCAAAAAATATTTCTGGTGTGCATTATGGTGAGGCTGAGGGTAAAAGAATGGTGCAAAGACGGTTCAAAAAGTTTCGTGATAGAGATTTTAGTCTTATCAATGATAAACGCTCTGGAAACCTTATCGAGATTGATAACGATCAAGTCTCTCGTCTAATTGAAAATAGTCCACGTTATACCACACTAGAGATTGCTGAAATGTTAGTAATATCGAAATCCAGCGTTGAGAACCATTTGCATCAACTTGGTATGGTTTCCAGATATGGTGTGTGGGTTCCGCACAATTTAAGAGAAACAAATTTAGTCGATCGTATTTCGGCTTAAGATTCATTGCTAAAACGAAATATTAACGAAGCATTTTTGAAGCGAATTGTTACTAGGGATGAAAAACGAATTGTCTACAATAATGTGACATGAAAAAGACATTGAAATAAATCAGGATCAACCTCTTTAACTTCTCCTAAAGTCGGTTATACCCCAAGAAACTGGGATTGGACGGGGTACTGTTTTATGAGTTCCTGCCGCTTAATCAAATCATTAATTCTAATACTGTTCTCAATTGAATAAACTGAAGAACATTAAGGAAAAACGACTAGAATTTATCAAGAGGAAAAGAATAGTTTTTCACCAAGGTAACGCGAGGCCACATGTATTTTTACAGACTCGACAAAAATTGAGAGCTGAATTAGGGATGTTTTTATTCATCCACCATATTCACCAGACTTAGCACAAACCAGATTTCCATTTATTTCGTTTTTATCAAAATTCTCTTAATGGGAAAATTTTTGATCATTTAGACGCCCGTGAGATGCATGTTTCAAGATTTTTTGCTGAAAAACATAACAAATTCGGATGGAATTATGGGAAGATGGTATTATGAAACTGACTACAAGTTACCAAAAAGTCATTAATCATAATGGCCAATACACAATTTAAAAAAGTTTTCTAGATTAAAAAAAAAATGATCGAGAAATTTATTGAGAAATCCGATATTACTTACTGGCCAACCCAAATGAGCTTTTATAAGAAGAACATGACTATCAGGAAAATAATTGACAAAATACCTCTTATCGTAAAACAAGTTGTTACAACTAATCATTTACTTTTTTTAAACAAAAAGAATAATATAGAGTAATTTTTATTAAGGAACTATAAATATATTTTATAAGAATTTTTAAATAGAAAAATAAACAATATTAATACACCTTTGAATAGAACTTTTTGGTTTTTCAAACAAAGATGAAATAAAAACCAGTGACTACACTACTATCTGCAAACCAAGTACTGCATTTCCGTAACAATAATGCTTTCAATAATAAAGCTGATCAATCTTCTACTTTTAGTACCTAAATTTTATTCTTTCACAATTAAACAAGGATCGATTGTATTATCATTATTTTTAAATGTCATTGAAGCAATATATTCAGTTTTATACGGTTGCATTTGACTTAATTAAAGGTTCTATTGATGACAAAATCCAAACTAATGACATATTTTGCTATACAAAGAAATACAATTTCTTTTAAAATATTAACAAGTCAGTTTGATTACATATAGTTATTAGTACTTATTTAAAATGTACGAGTAGAAAAAAGATTTTTGCATTATATACACTTTTTAATACACATTAAACATTATACAATTTTATTTTTTATATGAAAATATATAAAAAAAATATTTCTAAATACGGTATTAATTTCTAACTTATATTCATACACACTATACGAATTAGAACATAATATGAGTCGAATATGAAAACTCTTAGTTATACATGAAACTAATATAATATACAACAGTTCTATACTTCAAATGTACAGAGTGAGTGTCACATTTATATACGAAACGCACGTTGGATTTGGTTGAATTACAGTTTGCATTCGAAAGTATACGAGAAACATTCAAAGTTTCTGAAATTTGATCTGTATACACACACACACACACACACACATATATATATATATATATATATATATAAATACATACATCTCTCTCTCTCTCTCTCTATATATATATATATACATTAATATATACATACATATATTCGTCAATTATAATGTATAATACTAAAAAAATACCTATTTCATGAAATAAACACTATTCGGTCTCATTGGGTGTAATTTTGACATACAGATATACCATTTTAAATTTAGACACTTTAATGAAATCATGCATTCGAATGAGTTTGAAAATCATGTGAACATTGTTTTTAGTAAAACTTAAATGGAAAATGAGTGAAACTATTGATCATGTCCTAAGAGTTTATTATATTTATAAAATAAACAGTTTGTATTTATGAATACGTCGATTTTGAAATAGATAATAAACAATCACAGAGAATTATAGTAAAAATCTTTAACTTTTTTTAAGACAAACTAAGCTTGAGTAATTTTTTTAATCATTTGGATCTCGTTAGTATTTTACGGTTATGTTAGTTTTTTTGGTCGTTAGTACTTTACAGTTGTAAGCCGACCATGCTCTTTACTTTCTGAACAAATGTCGCACCTTCCTACAGAAAACAATTTTTGGTGAAAATAAAATAAAATGGCGACTTATTTGTTACGATAAAGCGATACTTTTTTATTCACATCAAAAAACTTTTATTTCAAGAACTGAACCTAAGAGAAAAATTTGTAGTTCAATCTGAAATAACATCAAATGCTTAAAAATGCAAACAACTTTATTTTTCAATGTTATTATAAAGTCCATATTCATTTAATATGCTTACAAATAACTTCTATCTCTTTTCTAACACTCAAGATCCATTAAGAATATTTTAAATTAGTACATGAAATAATCAAACGTAAATAAAATACTGAAGAGCTTTACAGAAAGTGACTTCTAGAATATTTCATAAAATGATAGAAACACTGGTATGGATATATATCATGGAAATTAGTTTGAAGGCGATAAAATTGTAATTTATATGCATTCTATATATTAGAAACAATTCTATAATAAAATTTTAATAAAACATTTTTTTTCGTGTGGACCACTTCCTAGTAACGACGTCCCCCCTCCCTCGCTACACTCTACAAGTTACATTAACTATTTCCATTTCCGATCATCAATGATTGGTTGATGGATATCATGTACTCTCTGCGCTCTGATTGGTTGACATCAGTCGCATGTATGTAGCTCTCTCACAGAGTACAACGAAAGAAGATATACGATTTCTGTGTAAAACTGATAAGAAATTTATTCAAAATATTCACTGAAGCAAAAAAAAAAATTGTCATACGTTTTAACATTGTATTTTGTTGTTAATTTTTATAAACATTTCCAATAAAATTTTACGACTTACATCTTACGAACGTTATTTGTGCGTATAATTTGTTAATTTCTGTTGTTTGTTAGGGGAGAGAGAGAGAGAGAGAGTTGGGTTGGCGAGTGTAGCGTGTAGAATGCAGGTCCACTGGATAATTTAAATAAATATTTATTTTGAACGTCTCATTAATTAATTTAATTATTAAAGTTTCTAATTCGAAAAATCGAACTCTAACTCACTGATTAATAACTTAACATTCAAGTGATTCAAGTGATAGCTAAAGAACAGTGGTAATTATCTCTTGTCATTAAAAAAAATATTTTATATGCTTGCAATAGACTTAAGTCTTAGAGATCAATAAGTATAAGTTACTCATTTTTTGATAGAAATATCATATGTTTTAGTAAACATTATTTATACATTTTGGTTGTTTTTTTATGTGTTTATTGAACAATTCGTTAACAAATGGTATTTTGACGTTAAGAAATTAATAATACATCAGAAATTTTAAAGGAAGAAGAAAATGATATCAAAAAAAAATACTTTATCGATTTCTGAACTATCATGTGTATTTATAAATCTTTAATCCATTGTTCGTCGCATACCTTACTCGAATATTTGCTACATTTGTTATTGCAATTATTTACAAACAATAACCAAAATATACACATGCTGGAAAACATTAACAAATTTACACAAATGTAAAATACACAAGGCAGAACGACATTAAAACAAACCCATTTTTTACATTATAGATAATCTACGTTCAGAAACTAAATAAGAGAAAATACACCTACGTACTCTATGCTAATAAATAATCTAAATTTTCGAATATAGTTGAAAAATAAAACAAGAAATTTAAAGAAAAAATATATACAAATTGGGAAAATATATCTTGAAATGTACTAAAAGAATTGTTTGAATTGAT
Source organism: Acanthacorydalis orientalis (assembly GCA_034766995.1). Classification (NCBI taxonomy): domain Eukaryota; kingdom Metazoa; phylum Arthropoda; class Insecta; order Megaloptera; family Corydalidae; genus Acanthacorydalis; species Acanthacorydalis orientalis. The sequence goes on along the minus strand of CM068320.1, from coordinate 9,426,808 downwards.
ACCAAGCAGATTAACATATTATAGAAACTAAAAGGTTAAAATAATCTAATAAAATGTTAGCAAAAAAATGTTTATTCAATATTTCTTTTATATACGGATATAGTTTAAAAAGACAATTTCCTTCATGATATTATTTTTATGTTGTTTTCTTTAAAATATAAGAATATTTTTAAGAATATATGTGATGATGATCTCTACACGAATATGAACATATCTTATTTATATATATATATATATATATATATATATATATATATATATATATATATAAATTCATCTTAAAATAACTATACCAACAATAATTGGTTTTAGATTACTTACATTTAATTATAAAGCATTATGTCAATCTTGTACCACTTTAAAGTACCGATTACATTAATTTAGAAATATGTGAGTTAAATGACTAAACATTCCGGTATCACTAATAAGATGTAAGAATGTTAATATTAACAGAAACAATGATAAACATTACAGCACGAGTTACATTAAATGATCCGTCATTTATTGATAATCCACTCACTTTTTGTATAAAAAGGAAGCCGAATGAGAGAAATTATATTTTGAATCGATCAGCTGTGTAAAGACCATTCATTTGAAATACATATCTAAATGACAAAAGTTCTTGTTGTTATCTGAAAATATACAGTGAGGTCAAAAATATCAGTGAATATTACAGTATTAGAACAGATATCATAAATACTTAAAATATGTAGTTTGTTGAAAATAAGATTGAAAATATAAACTTGAATACGTACAGCGCGTGTGTAATTAAACAGAATATATATATATATATATATATATATATATATATATATATATATATATATTGGGTGTTGGAATTAATTCGTAGCGTTTTCTTCATGTAAAAAGAACGTTTATTTTAAATAAAATTGAAAAAACATATCATTCAAAGTATTTTCCATCGTTAGCCACTACTTTTTCCTATCTTTCGGGCAAGATACGAATACGACGTCCGAAGAACGCCTCGTTTTTAGATGCTATCCACGAATCGACCCATTTTTTGCAATATTCATAAGAAGTGAGCTTCTGCCCAGACAGGCCATGACTCATCGATCGAAACAAGTGGTAATCAGAAGGAGCAATATCTGGAGAATACGGCGGGTGGGGTAGGACTTCCCATTTGAGCGTTTCCAAGTTTGTTTTGACCGGTTTTGCGACGTGCGGACGAGCATTGTCGTGGTGTAAAATTACATTGTCGTGTCTTTCAAAGTATTCCGGCCGTTTTTCCTTCAATGCAAGGCTCAAGCGCATCAATTGTAGTCGGTAGCGATCCCCAGTGATAGTTTCATTCGGTTTGAGCAGCTCATAGTAGATCACACCCTTATAATCCCACCAAATACAGAGCATGAGCTTGGATCCATGGACATTTGGCTTCGCCGCTTGTGTTGAAGGTTCGGCCGGGCTTAACCCATGACTTTATGCGCTTGGGATTGTCGTAATTGATCCACTTTTCATCGCCCGTGACGATTCGATGCAAAAAATCTCTGCTTTTTCTCCCGTTGAAGCAGCAGTTCACAGGTAGAAAAACGCCTTTCAATGTTCCTCGGTTTCAATTCGTATGGGACCCAATTTCCTTGCTTTTGGATCATTCCCATGGGTTTAAGGCGTTTTCCTACCGTTGACAAGCCAACTCCCAACTTCAGACAATTCTTGAAGTGTTTGACATGGGTCTTCATTAAGCAATGCCCCCGATTCTTCATCGTCGAACTTTTTCGTCTGTCCAGGTCGTTCCTTGTCTTCCAAGTCGAAATCACCACTTTTAAAACGTGCAAACCACTTCCGACGTTTGGTCAGCTAGAGCAGCGTCACCATAAACTTCCACTAAAATACGATGACTTTCGGCAGCACTTTTTTTCATGTTAAAGTAATAAAGTAAAACGCCCGGCAAAAACAATTTATCCGGCACGAAATTCGACATATTCGATAAAGTACAAAGTGTTGTTATTTATGCTTCAACCAAATGACATATACTGAAACTGACGCCTAAGGACAGCTGTTTTACGGGGAATATTTGGTTAACGGGAGCAATGGAAGAATGTACTACCTACGGCATCTCTTGTAAAACGCTACGAATTAATTCCAACACCCAATATATATATATATATATATATATATATATATATATATATATATATATATATATATATAGATATGGACTTTCAGTATATTTTTTGATGAACTTTTAATTATCCATTAAATACAAATAAATTCCCCTACATCTGTATATGACATACACTCTCACTGCTAGCATGTGTTATACGTTGGATCCAGAATATGTTCATTAATTTTTTTACTTTGATTTTTTCTAAACCATAATATACCGATGAATCGAAAAATACTAACTTTTGTTTGTGGACCAAAATTTTACTAGTAATTTAACTAACTTTCGTTAACCATTTGGAGCCGGGAAGGAGAGAAGTTGCTAAAAAAAATTAACAAATATTTTTAGATTAATTTGACATGCTTTTATCGTAAACAAAATAAAAATTACAAATTTGTCGGTATAAGAAGAAATATGCTAATTCAGATTACCCATTATAAATCTCACATCTATCTAATATATCGTGGCAAATCGTTGATAACATTTGGGGAAATATAAATCTTTTGATTGAAAACATATAATTGGAAGCGGAAAAAATGATTACATTTGAAAATGTGCAGAAATGACATTGCTGTTGAGTGTGAACGGTTTCACATCGGTCACATCTTGTACCTGGATGTCTCAAAAATTTTTATACGCTTTCTTCCAATGATGAGCGTTTGGAAAAAAAAATTAATCAACACAATTTTCAAGTTCACAATTTTTATAGGTTTTCCAAATAAAAAACAACGTGATTTTTCTGATTTTTAAACGACCATAACTTTTTTTAATGAAAGAAACTTATAGATTCAGTCTCATTAAAAAGAAATTAGTGACTTAAATATATCATCTAAAAGATAGCGCTCTGAGGTCATAGTTTCATTAAAAAATATTAATGGATTCCTAAATCGATGCCCGACTTCAAACGTTTAAATGGGTTTACAATTTTTGTTATCTATATAATTTTTCTTAGATTTTCTACTTTTAGAAACATATTTTCTGAATACCATCTTACAGTCATATGATGAACAGACTATCCAATAAACTGTACTGTTTCTACAAGTATCTTAAAGGCACTTGTTTATAAACTTTTTTTACTTTTATTTTATATTTCGGTTATTTTGCAAAGTTAGTAATGTTAACCGGTCAGTTACTTATTTATTTTTTTGACTATTTTCCTCTGAATTATATACAATGGACCGACTTCTTTTAACTACTATGAGTAATTATACTTATGAGTAATTTTTCTAACGCTCCTTTTTTCTTCCTCATGGTTAATAATTAAGCTTTTAATACATGTCTGTTATGTTATTTCTTTAATGGTGAATTCAATTCACTTATATTCTTTTTAAACTATTTATAAACGGATAAAATCATTTTATATGTCTTATGTCTTAAAATGAAGGTAAAACTTTGTTACAATTATGAAAAATTCCCACATTTTAATTAAGAAATTACATTCTTTAATGAATTCTATTATATCTTGGTGCTTTGAAGATGATGTTATAGTAATCGAAATGCATATAGCATCAATCAAACATGATCAATAATCATTTACTGAACATTTTTGATCAGAGAAAAAATTTTTGTGGTTTGTGGAGTGAAAAAATAAGTCATTTATAAGAGAGTTCTGTGCTGTCAAATTCTATACTTTTTCGAGTCACCCTTTATTACTACTTCAATGAGATTTTTTATATTCAATGTATATTTACTTTTACAATTATAAAATAACATATTCCTGTTTCATGGATTGAAAAAAATAAAAAAAATGTTTATTGCATTTTACTTTTTCGATAGAAGTTTTTTTTGTACTTTCGTATAATTATTTTCAGATTATATTTGGTTAAGTTAAATCTGGTTAGGTTAGATTAGTTTTGAAAAATGAATTTGAGCAATTATACTTTCGAAGAATTTATCGGTAATCCGTATATATATATACGAGTATATAGAGTTTTATAAGTAATGTTTCACTGATGAAATATCAATGAAGCTGCATGATGAAATAGAACAAATTAAAAATAAGAAAGGAAATGCATTTTGACTCAAATTGTTTACTGTGACATTAGATGAAGAGTTCAAATCACTTAACCGAGAAGATAAGGAAGTAAATTAATTGTGAAAGATTCTTTCTGTTCCGTTTTACTGATGGTATTATTGCTTCATACATCAATATAAAATAAAAACTATGAAAGAATCAAAGACGGTAACTGAAAAATATGACAAATCTTGTCGAAAATGTATCATCATAAGACAAAAGATGTTTTTAAATTTGTTTGGTTGTAGAAAACTGAAATAAGAGGAACAGAAATCCAAGAATTTACTAAATATGTATTTAGGCTAAATTATTTACAAACATGGAGATCCTTTAGAAAATAATTTTATTTTTAAAAAGGTTAATAGACGAAATATAAATGTGATGACGTTCATCAAGATTAAACGCCTCAATATTTAACTCCAACATTTAATTCTAACAATAGTCAACTTAATAGTTAAACAATAATTCCATCTCAGTCATGATGACAGACATATATTTCTTATCACATTTGTTATCGTGCAACTTATTTATTCTACATCTAAAAATACTGATGGAAAAACAATTGTTTTCAACAAAATAAAATAAAATTCAATGACAGGTACATACGATTTAAAAAAAAACTACCAGAAAACTTATCAGAAAACACACCTATAATAGCTTTTTTAAACGGAAAATTTGAAAGAAAATATTCATTTCAATTCATTTTCACTTTCTTATATTTTAGAGTATTATGATATCATTGTTTAAATTCAATAATCATTTCAAAGTTTCTTTGGAAAAAATGCGATTTTAATCCACATACTTAACCAAACATTCAATGTATGAATCAATAGTTACGTTCATCTTCAATGAATTAAATCTGATTCAATTTTATTATCACATAAAGAACTTTTTTAAATATTTTATTCATTAGAAAGTACCTTAATTAATGAGTCATGACCCTGGTATTTTTTTATAATGTAAGTACTAAAGTGAAAAAAGTAACATACTTATTTTACAAACGTAATAATGTTTTTTATTATCATATTTCACTATATATTTTAATGTATTTAAAAAAAATAATGTGTACTTCCCCCATTTTTTTCGAGCTGAGGACTTAGAATATTATTTGCGGTGGGTAATATTTCATTTTGAAGTATTGGAATTATAGACAGTCAATTATATTTTTCATATTGATGACCTGATTGTAGTTTTAGAATTGAGAATGTGCTTCATATGTGATGAGAGTATCATCGAGTTGACAGTGGTCTTGTATGATATCATCTCTCTCTCATGTTCTATATATTATCATTTTTTTGATGGCAGGTTCAATTAGTTTTAATTTATTATTTGGTACATCTCATTGCATTTTCTATTTACTTTTTATAGTTTTTTTTATAGAATTTATAAACTTTTCAAATGCTGCATCTTTAAGTGTCATACTGAATTCTTGATACCAACTTTTGCTGTTTCAAATTTTGCAACTTTTGCCATGCCAAAATGTGATGGTGACAAAGAAAATAAGGTGCTGATTTAATTATCTTTCGTTAGTATAAGAAGTCTTGTATAGGTAGGATTTTATTATTTTAAGATTATAGTTAGTAGATAAACTGTACTGAACTATGGAAGTATATAATTAGGACTAGTTTTTTTTTTTTATAAATAAATTTTGAAGTATCTATAATTATCCGATGATTACTGATATTTTATTAAATTGTTTTTCTAAAGTTATTTATTTTTTAAAAACTCTGAGGTTATTATAATTCATTTTTAGTGGCATCAATGTAAAGTGCAGCAAACACTGTATTGTTTTGTTTTGACATTGATTAGTTCAGACATTGCTTGATCTATTTTATAACACTTCATAAATTAAATGCAACACATTTCTTATTTTAGTTTTAAAAATAATTTATAATACAGAGGCGAAAATCATAATTATAAAAAAAATTGTTTAATGTTTAACTAATATGTAGGTCACTATGAAACCTAAAATGTATTAGTGTTTTCGTAGAAGAAAATCTCTTATCGCATGATTGCGGTACATCTCCCTGCGAATTTTCTGCAAGAATTTGTTATGTTTCAATGTCGTTAGTCTTTATAAGCACGCAATCAGTAATAATATTGTAAATATAACAAAAAAAAATAACAAAAAACAACATGTACTCAAAAAATGATACTTAACACTTTTTGTATATGAGATTATTAAGGAAAACGCAGATTTGTCATGCGGTTTTCACGACTAAATACGAATTAAATTATTAATAAAAGTATTTAAAATTAAATAATACATATATATATATATATATATATATATATATATATATATATATATATATATATAATTAAGAACTTTTATTTATAAAGAAAACATGTTGATAACATACAAATAATGTTTTATTTATGTAAAAATACTAGATTTTGATACTAGGAAAGTTTATTACATCAAATGAGAGAATTTGTAAGAATGTTTGATAAATTAAAATGTGTTTAAATTAAGTACACATAAAATACTGATAATAATGTAAGTACTGAAACTATTTATAGAACGATAGAAGTTTTAAGAAAATATACAACGATTAACGAGACAAATATAAACAAAATTTAAATCCGATAAAAGCTTTATAAATGCGACGGCGGTCTGAAGAGTAACTTAATTCGATATTAAAGATAACAACTTCATTTTCAAAGTGCATTTTATTTTTCGACATACCCTTTCGAAGATAAACGCACTTGCCGCAAAGTTTTTCCAACTTCGCGATTCCCTCTCGGAAGTGGGTTTTTTCGACGTCCGCAAAATAGTCGTTTGTGGCCTTTATTGCCTGTTTATTCGACCTAAATCGCTTTTTATCCAGAAAAATTTTAGTTTCTGAAACAGACGGAAGTCCAGGAGAGCCAAAACAGGCGAATATGGTGGATGCGGACGGATTTCAAACTTTAATTCTGCCAATTTTCGCTCAGCGACAACGCTTGAATGGACCGATGCATTATCATGGCGAAAAAAATACTTTTTCTTGGCCATTTCGGGATGTTTTTTCACGATCGTTGCCTTCAACTTCTCCAAAAGTTCTGTCTAGTATTGGGCAGTAACTATTTTCCCCTTCTAAAGATCGTCGATCAAGAGAATTCCTTTTGTATGCCAGAAAACTAACGCCATCATCTTTTCAGCCGTGTGAACTGTCTTTGTCTTCTTCGGAGCCGTTTCACCGCGTTCAGTCCACTGTTTTGATTAGGTTTTCGATTCTGGTGTGTAATGATGAATTCAAGTTTCATGTATGGTCACAAATATCTGCATAAAATCTGTTGAATTCTTCTTAAACAGTTACAAGAAGTCAGCTGACGTTCGCGTACGAATTCATTTTTGTTCAGCTGGATTTCAACAGCGGCACCCATCTTGCGGAGTTTTTTCGTACGCAATTCATTATCCAAAATGAAATCCGTTCGCTCAGTTGAGATGCCTATGTCCTCTGCTATCTTGTTCTCTTTCACTCGCTGGTCGAAGAAAACCATATTATGGACTTTATCAATGATTTGTGGCGTGACAACTGCTCTCGGGCCTTCTGAGCGTGGTGCATCTTCGATGTTCGTTTTACCATGTTTAAATTCATTCGCCCAACGTCGAACGGTTTCGTAGAAAGGACTAGCTTCACCCAACATTGTAAATATCCTTTCGTGGATTTACTTCGATTTTTCCTTCCAAAGAAAATTGAATCACAGCTCGAATTCCGATTTTCTCCATTTTACACATTTGCACGATGCGTTTGTGTTGAAACAACTGTCAAACGGAGAATTAGTTTCAGAATGACCTGAAATTTAATATGCGTTACTAAGAAATAGAACTATAGGCAAACATATACACCTCATCCTCTCTCTCCCAGCGAGAACACGAACCAATTTACTTTTCAAACCGCCTTCAGAAAATCAAAAAATGTTGAAACCAAATTTTTAATTTATAAGTAAATCAGTACTTTTATTCATTGTTTTCTTAAAAATACAAAAAATGTGTAAGTGTATTTTGTGTATTGTCCACATGTTCCCCATTTTTCTACAAACTTTGTATTCCAGATATATAAATATATTTTTGAAATTATCTAATTTTGAATCGAGAAATGTTTTTAATTATTACAAATTTAATTGAGAAAACATTCAAAGAAAAGAAATAGATGAAAATAAAAGCTAATATCTAAGTAATAGTGGAAATATAATGACTCCCAAATTGAACGCAAACACCTAAAACAAATGTCTCTCTTACTTCCTGTAATCAATTATTTGAATGTTGTCACTATGTTTGTTCAAAACACAATGTACTTCGAACAATTTCTATGCAATTTACTAAATTTATCACAAAAGAATATCACCGTAATTATTTGGTTACATTATAAGCATTTATTAATAATGGATAAAGACCAAGACCAGATTTCAATAAATATTATCAAGAATTAAATTTCTTCACGCAGTTCCTTTCCTTTTCACTTCATACGCGTTTTATTTGGAATGTTGTTTTTTTTTAAAAAAAAAACACATTTTAAATAATTTTTTTATATTATATAAAAATTAAATATATTAATAAATACACTCAACAACTCTTTATTCAAAATCTTCTAGCCAGGCTTTCGGAGTTCAGAGCAGTAGTACATATTATAGTTTACTTTTACAGTAATAATGTGGCAAAGGAATTATTAAGACAAATATCTAATTATAAAATTTCGGTTTTTTTTTATAAAAAAATATTCAATATAACTTCAAACATATACAAAATTAAATATCATTTACACGCGGTACAAATATATTATATCTGGTTTTAGCACCTTGAAGAAGAAAGTATTTCATATATGCCATCATCGTGAAATCAGACATTTAGAGAGGGGCCAGAAACAGGAGTTTCCAGTAATGACATAGTACAACGAGATACAGTATTTTTAACACTTTTTCGAATTTCATCCATCTCATTAATATTGACTTCTGTTTAAACAGGATCTCTTCATTTAATTAAACTGATACAATCTCTAGCTCACTGATAAATACATGTTTTCAAGGTTATTTATTAACTGATATTACACATTTGCATTATATCACCTATGGGTATTCTTTCATCTATGCTCACAATATTGTAATCACTATTACCTTGCTTATTTTCATTTAGCACAATTTTTGCAATTTTCAATAAATTGATCCAAAATCGAACGAATTGGTTATCGATACGACATCCACTCAAGATAAATGTAGCGATATACGCTAATCGAAAAAATTTTCAGTTTTTAGAACTTTTCGGATTTCAAAATTTCGAATAAAAAATAGTAGACTAGTACTTTTTTAAACTTAATATGCTAAGTGAAACTGACTAGATAAAAACAACAAGAAGAAACTATATTGGCCAGCTGTTTGTGGTAAAAATTAAATTATAGAACGTATCAGATCTAGTTTTTTTATATGAAACAATTCCTAAAACAATGTTCATTATCCTAAAAAAAATGAAAAATATGGATTATGAAAATTTATTACAGTAAAAATTGTACAATAATCGCTGTTTTAACTAAACAAGATCACCATGAGACCTAACTGGCTGTATGTGAGATAGATCAAGCATCTATATATAATTAGCAAAAATATTTAAATCCATTGTACTGGGTTTAACATAAAATAATGATTAAATGGAACTGAACAAGCTCGTGTACCTAGTGGAGAGGCGGGCAAAGATCAAGTCGAGGTGTAAACAAATCAATGAAAACGTATTGTAACTTTGCAGCGTTCTTCCCACGCCACAATGAAACTTCTAAGGTGTTCATTTTGGTTTATTTTCATTGATTTGCTATTTTCTACGCTCTATTCGTTGCTCGCCACACCACTATACACACAGTTTAAAATGTATAAAAAAGAAACAACTACAAAGTAGCGAAATAAAATTATTAATCATAATAATGGGCACAAAACCAAAGAAACCTTAAATAAGTATAACTTTATAGTTCATATTATAAACCGCTATTCAAAAAATCATAGAACTGAAAATAAAAAAGATCCATCTAAAAATAAATATTTGATATTAAAACAAAATACTGATAATAAAATTAAAGAAATCAGGAAATAAGTGCATCTAAGCTGATGGATGAAACAAATATATATTTTAAAAACGTTCAAATGCAAAAAAATGTTAGAAAAGCAATCCACAAATATTTTTTACAACTGAACAGGATGAAGAATATATATCTTGGCCACACAAATAGAAAAATGCGTATAAAATTCACACACGGATATATTAGCAAGGATTTTTATTTCTAAAAATTGTAATATTTTCTAATGAAGTCAAGTGTAATATATGAAAAATATGAATATACATAAACATAATTAGATATCTAATCGATTAAAAATCTTTGAGTTAAAGGACACCAATAAAATATTATTTATGCCAAATAATTAACACAAAATACATTTTTTTGTTCGCATATTAAGAAACGCATGATATTCACCTCATTTCCATTTATATATATATATATATATATATATATATATGTATATATATATATATATATATATATATATATATATATATATTTGAAACATGTTTTTTTTTGATTATAAGACCGTTTCTATTTATTTTTTGAAGTATTTTGACAATGATCATTAAATTAAATGCATACAGAGTCCACTTTAAAACAATTGTTTTAATTAGTAATGTAATTTACAACAAAAAATACTTTTTAGTTTATTGAATGATTATGAACGTGGATCAGTCATATATATATATATATGCATATATATATATATATATATATATGTATATATATACATATATGTACGTATATATATATATATATATATATATATATATATATATATATATATATATATATATCACGACCTACAATAATATATCACATTAAATTATGAATATTTGTGTTAAATATTTAAAGTAGGTTTTGCTTTTTACATATATTTTCACACACTCTCAAACAAGTACCAGTCACACACAGTTCACAGAGACTAATGGTACGATAAAATTAGTTTAGAACGATACAATCGGTGGACCACAAATCGGTGTGTCGTGTTCAATACGTCGTCACAGTCGTTTCTATAGGAAACGCAGGGTTAACCAAAAAACAAACAGTATTTAAAAATTCTCAAGTCTGGCGCACATATTAACGATAAAACCCGCGGAAACTTTTGTAGCGGTAACGAAAAAAAATATTATTATATTATTAATGTCGATAAATCAAATACTTGTCTTTTATTTTATTACATCTGATGTTAAATTTTGAATAATACGAATATGATTGAAAGTTTTTAACTTTTTCTGTCATGGATGAGTTCTGATGAACTCAATAACATTCTAAAATGGAACGACTGGTAAATAAACAACTGACAACTATAAATTATAAAATCAATTTTATTTGTGATTGACAATACAAACTGAAAACAAATCGTGCCAGAATACGAACATTAATTTACAGCCTAGATTTGTGTTTAATAATTAAAGAATTATATTTCAAAATCTAAGAGTGTGTGACTATTAAATTATTGCATTTAAAATTCATCGTTTTTATTTATTGTTTTAAAACAGACAAATGTAAATAAAAAAGTAACAATATAATCTGATATTATCTTAATGAACATCTTATGAGAATTGAAAATAGTGTTCTACATTTCCAAAATATCAATAAATTAAATTTTTTTTTGACCGTTTTATGTTTTTGTCTGATATTGATATTGTTCTCTGTAAACTTGTGGCGAGTTGTCGAGCCTTCGGATTAAATCTGTATTACCTAGACTTTAACTTGTATTATTAGCAATCTTGTTGTGCAACGGTGTCATACCTTGACTTTCTCACTAGGAAAATGATATAAATTAAATGCTCTGCAACCAAATTTTAAGATTCATTAATTTCTATTTTATAATGAAATATTCTAAGATTTATTTCAATTCTTACAGAAATTTATACTTATCCAAAATGTAAAAAATTAACTCTTTCGGAAATAGTGGTTTAAATACCATAAAGTTTTTTTTTTATTTATGCTTTGTAATATACTTTATTCTTTAGTACATTTTTTTTTAGATGGAAGGTTAAATTACACAATACTTTTCTGATACAAAGTCCACTTAGACACATCAACATTCGACTCCATACAGATTCTCAACATTCATTTATGTATATATATATATATATATATATATATATATATATATATATATGTGTGTGTGTGTGTGTGTGTGTGTGTGTGTGTGTGTGTGTGTACATTAAGTACAATTCTGATTTCTACGTAGTTACTAATGAAATGAAATATATTTCGTAATCTTAAACAATTCACATTTTAAAAATTTCCTTAACATTATGTTGTCAATCAGATAAAACACAATTTATTATATATTCATGTGATTTTTTATTTTCTATTCTCCGATAAGTTTAGATAGATAAGATTTAGATAAGATTTTTTATTCTCCGATAAGTTTTCTGCAATTTTCCACTCTTCTATTTTCTGCTTTTCTATTTATTTCTGGTAGTTATTACTTTAGAAGTTTTCTTTTACTCGGTCGATACATTCAAAAATTAATCAGCCTCTATGGTTCTCCGCTTCCATCTAACCTTCCAGTAACATCAATACCAACTCTGTATACTTGAAGATATTTCCCATCAAAATGGATCTTCGCTTCTTCAGGTTATTTCATACTTCTGCACTCACCCACTTTCCTAAATATTTTCTCATTCTACACATGCGATTCCATATTCACCGTTTCCTAATTTACTCCTCCATTTTAATTGAAGGATTTCTAGGTAACAAGTCTCAAAAATTATCAATTTTCTCTTTTCAACGATTATAATTTTCCTCATCTTGCTCCCATTCAACGATCCAAACATGAGTCTTTAACAATCTTTTTCTTATTTTTAAAATAATATTATTAGAAAAACAGAGCTTCCATTTCTTATTAAAATCATTCTTTGCTTGACTAATAATTTCTTTCATACTTATACCATCACTACTGATCTTGCTCTTAAATATTAATTCTTCAAATTCGTACTTAAGTTTTTAGTTACCAGTACTCTTTATTTTAATCTATTTCACGACTCAGTTTAGTAATGATAATATATCTACAATATGGTTATAAGAGTATTTACATTCAACAAGACAGGTTCACCAGAGTACAAAAAACTATCTTCATATAATTTTCCTAAAAAGATCGATAGAATAAAAACGGAATCTTAAGTTATCATGGAACTGCAATATTTTTTTGTAATATTAATTAAGAGATCACATGCATAGCGTAAGATATGTAACAAAGGAAATTAAGAGGTATGCATCTAAAAATATGTATGCAATAACGTTAGTAGAAACAATTGCTGTTTACTGATCTCTTTTTAAATTAAAATTAAAAAAAAGAAAAAGATAGCAAAATTTTCAAAATAAATGACACTAATATCTACCCATTTTATTTGATCCTGGATCATTCCAATTAAAAAAATCTAAAAGTTGCATTTATCCAACAGTGGAGTATTAAAATCTGATTATATCCATGTAATAAAAACCATCATTTTTCGTCAATTTGTCCACAGGACAAAGTCTATGCCGACGAAAAATGTTTATCTATGGTGACGAGAAAAGTTTGCTTTATTAGCTCATAGGTTTCAAGTTTAATTCATTAAGTTTCGTTCTTAGGTATTTGTTATGTTCAAATACATTATGTTGTAAAAACCAGTAAACAGTTTTTTCTTTCTATGATTTTTTCTATTTTCTCGTCAACTTTGACGGGTTATATATATATATATATATATATATATAAATAAATATATATAGAGAGAGAGAAAGAAAAAGTGAGGAACTATAAAATCAAATTAGTCAAATTTAAAAAACTATTCTATGTAACCACATAAAGTAGCACAATTGTTAAAACATTAAGTAAATGCATACATATTACATATATATATATATATATATATATATATATATATATATAACAAAAAACTGATAATAAAATTAAATTTTATAATTAAATCAAATCTTAACAAATAGATAGCAAATTAAAAAAAATATTAAGTAATAATAATAGGTTAAAGATGCAGAAGTAATCTGCCAATAAAATTCTTATAAGAACTAATGAACCAAGAAAGTTATTTTTCAATATAATCAAAAATTTAAAAGATTATTGACTATAATTGAAACAAATTAACATTCGAAATGATAATACAGAGTTTCACATTTCATAAAAAAAACGCACTGACACAAGGTCATAATTTTAAATTTATATATTATAATTCCATGAAGTGTTAAGAATAATGATAAATTCTAAACTTATTTCGATATAAATAGCTGAAACCTACATTCAAATAGTATTAAAGTTAAACTTCAGAAATATTAAATCTGAGAGTATTAAATCTGTGAAATATTATTATAAATGATTCAGTGGCTTTAAATATCTGTATAAAAAGAAATGAACACTGTATGGTATTTTTTTTATATAAATAACGATAAAATATTTTCACTTTTATAAAAAACATAGTAGTTAAAATCGTTTTTATAAAAATTATTTCATTATCATGTGCCATTGGAAACTCTAATTCATTTCTATAAAAAATATTTTAACCAAATGTTTATTTCTCATTCTAAAATTATTAATTGTTTTTCTATACAATCGATACTTTTAGGTATTTCAAAAATACTTTTTTGATTTATAAAATAATCTAGTAATAGATCAAAAAATTTTTTTTATATTTATAAATCTTATTATATTACATTTTCTTCGATAAATGTTGGTTGCAATTAAATGGTATAGCTTGCAGAACTACTATGAAACTGTATAAAAATACTGGAAACTGAATTATTGGATAAAAAAAATAAAAGTACATTTTAAAATTAATGCATATGTGAGTACATATGTTTAAAATAAAATTAACACCTGCAACTCAAATTACTATTAAGTAAAAGACTATTATATTTCTCCAAAAAAAAAAAAGAATTCTCATTTGAGACTGTAATAATATTTGCAGCAAAAAGCATTAAATATTACATACGTTAATAGTTAGTCATTTAAAGCCAATAGTATCGTCCAATTTAATTTTATAAGACAATTTTATTCGTGTAACAACATTACTTAATATTTTGATCACAACACACATGTGGTTAATACCTTATTTTTTTCGAGGCATAAAGACAACACTAGAATTCTATTTTTTCGAATAAAACAAATTAAACCTTTACATTTATTTATCGTCATTCTTCTAATGATACTTCTAATATATTAAATGTTTATTCTTTTTTTGATATTTCTAATATTTTAGATTTTTTAACACAATGGCATGGATATATGTATCCCAGCGTAAGTTTAAATAAGTTTGGTCCATATATAAGCTTTTTACACTCATTCATAGGCACACAAACACACATATATACATATACATATACATATACATATATATATATATATATATATATATATATATATATATATATATATATACATATATATATATATATATATATATAGATAATCTATATATCATATATTTTTATCTCTTGTACTGTGAAATTTTAGAACTAAATCACTTACATCATTATTTACACGTTGAAAGTATATTACTTAAAAAAAATGATTTTCTAATATAAAACTTATGTAAATTCAATAGGTTCAGTCGAATTCATTTATAGCGTATCTCGATTATAATTATCTGTCTGTTATAATGACGTAAATGTGATTTGCAGTATGATTTTTTATTTAATTTCATTGTAAATAATTTCAGCGATTACGAAAAATTCGATTATGGAGTTTTTAGATAAAAAGATCTAAGATTTTTATTATAAGAAAAAGTCTATTACAAACTAAAAAAAAATAAAAATAAAGTTAGAATTTAAAAATTCCATTTTTCACTTACCAAATAACCAAATTTCACAAATCTTGGTATATAAATTGTATTTACTAGCCATGAAACAGGATTTGTGTCAATTTCTATTACATGAATTATCTATGTGAATATTGACACGGTTTCAGCCTAATATTAATTTTCTATGATTAGTCATACATAATACTGAATTTGATTGGCACCATAATATAGGAAAATATTTTTTGAAATGGTATAAATATTAGAGTGAAAGGTGTACCCATAAAAATGTTAAACATACGTTAAATGTTGTTGTCGGGGTCTTGCACCTTCAGGTACGGCCACCAATACAATAATAACAAAACAAAATATGTCCAAATACCTCAAATACGCGAATAAAACACATGTACTCATAAAAGACAAACTGCTGAAATTGGACACGAATAAATTGTGGAAGCTTTTAGAGAAAAAAGTGATAAAAAGTGATTTAAATTACATTGTTTCAATTTTGAGTTTGGTCATTGTTTTTTTTTAAAAAAAATATAAAAATAATTGATGAATCAAACATGCTGTTCATTAAATGTACTGCAGAAAAATATATTACAATAAAAATGTAAAAAAAGAATAACTTATTAGTAGGAGTTAATATGGATGGTAGAGAAAAAAATAATACTGAAAAAAAGAAAATATATAATTAATAAATAGATACAATAATAAAATATGCATGCATTAATAAACTAAAATGGTTTTCTTATGTGTACACTTATGAATTCATTAATAAATATTTTAAAAACACATATCGACATCCAGACACAATGATTTTGTTATCACGACCCGTTTAATGTTACTATTTTACTTTTCATTATACAAACCACACAAATTAATCGCCACATGAT
>CM068320.1:9390000-9405000 GCA_034766995.1 Acanthacorydalis orientalis | reverse complement strand
AAACTGAAATACATTTATCTCTAGAAACAGTCCATAATTATAAATGTATTAACGTATGAAAAGCATATTACATACTCTCATACCCATAAATTCACACACACACACATATATATATATATATATATATATATATATATATATATATATATATATGTATGTATGTATATGTGTGTGTGCTATCGCCTATTAGAGATAGCTGATTTTTTCCTTGAATGCATTATCAGTAATGTCAAAAAGAAAATGTATATATATATATATATATATATATATATATATATATATATCATTCCTACACAGATATATTACATTCATATGAAAATACCTGTTTGTAATATATTGATGTAACATTGATTTATACGTGTATACAATTAAGTTAAAACAGAAAGAGGTAAAGATAATAAACAGTAATCTTTAAAATATATTCAGAGATCAACAAACATATAGTTACTCCACAACTGGACGTTGGATTGCCTATTAAGTAGAGAAAATATAATAAAAACGTTTATGTAACGTATCATCATGGTTAACAATCACAATGAGGGTGTTTTTGTTTTTATTAAAGTATAATGTAAATAAGAAAAGTTCTACCAGAAATTCGCAGTTGCAGTAGTGAAATGGTAGTTCCTTGAACCTTAATTAAAAATAAGTTTAAAAATAAAATAAACTTCCTGAATTTCTTTAATGGCAATAATAATATAAATAATCTTGTATTGTTCAATGCCTAGTAAATAAACTTTCTCAAAAACAGTTTCTGGTGTACATTTTTTCAAAACATTTAGATGACAAATACAATGATTATCCCACTTTAGTCTGTTTTATGGGCATCAATAAATACCTTTTAATATTTAATTCTGAATAAATATTATTATAATACGTACATACAGAGACATGAATTCTTTTTTCCTCCACAAACCACAAAAACTTCTTCTGGTCAAAAATATTCGGTAAATCATTATTGATTATTTTTCATCGTATTTCTTATGGGTATTTCGATATCGATTCCATCATGTTCAAAACACCAAGATACATAAAAATTGTCAAAGTACGAACAAAATAGATTTTTTTGTATCTTGGTGCTCTGAAGAAAATGGAATCACCATCGAAATACGCATAAGCAACAATTTAAAAACAATAATCAATAATGATTAAATTAATAATGATATCTTGACCACTTTTGATTAGAAAAAGTTTTTGTGGTTTACGGGGTAAAAAATAATTCCTTTGCAAAACTGAATTTAACGCCATAGTAAAAAAAGCTTTTTGTAGCATTTTATAAAATTAAAAAGATTCAGAAAAGAAACATAATAATTTTTTCTGTTCATTTGACATTCATTTTCTGATATTTTAGGACGATATTTTAACTATTGAAAATTTATTACACACTATATTTATAGTGTATATACATTGTACACTATAAATTTCTTTAACCTCTGTCGGTTTCTTAAAAAGGCGTTGTGTAGTCAAATTTCCAATCTATGATCATTCGAAATGAAGTTAAAATATTATATTTCATCGATAATGACTTTATCAGACTAATACATTTTATTTTTTAATTTATTTGGTAAGCAGACACATTTTTATGCTCAAAATATAGTTTTTGCAAAAATTCCAGAACAGTCAAATATATGTAATATACATAATGCACGAACGAATATATATTAATAAAACGTCATTTTTGTAAATAATGTAGAAAATTTCACTTAGCATAAATTTAAATAACTACATTTCCACTATATGATAAAAATAAACTATCCTACATCTCTTTAATATGAATAAATTTGAAGACATGTAGATCTTTTTGTTCGTTTTGATTTTTTGAACCTGTACACAAATTTATGTATAATATTTGTAAGCTATTTACATGTATATATATATATATATATATATGGCGCTCGAAATATTTTTCATAACAAAAAAAGCAGTCTGACAAGAAAATGATAAGAAAAAATAAGATCAAAAACTGCATTGGAAATATTTAGAAAAGAAATGCAGTAGACCAATCAATTTGGAAAATTAATCCAAAAATACACGGAATACTGAAGGTAATATAAATATATATATATATATATATATATATATATATATATATATATATATATATATATATATATATGCGTGTATAAATTCTCAATATAGACATAGTGAAGAATTAATACCAAAATTAAAATGATAATACAGAGTGAAATGTAATTAAAATAAGTTTATTAACAAAATATCATAAATAACTAGAAAATTCAATTCAAAGCCTATTTTAATAATTTATATCGATTTCTCATTATAAGTTAACATACAACCACGAAGAAACTACACAATGCAACAATGTTTTAAATTATGAATATCTACTCAGTGAAGAAAATAACAATTTTTTTTAGGTAAAGTTATACATAGTCATATGCACAAACACACACATTTATATATATATATATATATATATATATTAGGTGTACAAATTAATTCTGTACCTTTAAATTAAATCAATTATAACTCTGTTTTAAATTAAAAGTTTTTCTGGTCGTTTTAGGATTTTGAAGTGCCAATCTGATTTTTTTAAAAAAATTCCTACAGCGCCTTCTCTTAATAAGTGGTTACGTTATGAAGCTTGACAATTTCAAGGCGCTAATATGTCTGCGTTCTAGTTTTAAATGTGATAGTACCTTATTGACACTTTTTGAAAAAACATTATCGAACAAAGATCCAATATAAATTTATTTTAAGCTGGGAAAAATAACTGGAGGAATGTGCAAAATGATGAAAAGTGTGGACAGTTTGGAAAGTGTGACGTGTTTGGTAGTTATAGCATTTTTAGATGATATAATAGATTTAGTGATGACAGGGAAGATTCGCAGACTTCTATGAGGACCGCCGTCAAAATGTGCAAAAAGTGATTGAAATTCTTCGATCGGACCACTATATGTCTGCAAGACTCATTGAAGAGCTCACTGGTATGCCTAAAAGCACTCTACGTCAAATTCTGACCAAGTATTTGGGCAAACAGAAGGTGTGTGCACGCTTCTTACCACACACTTTACCAAAGGATCAAAAAGACGTCAAGTGGAGCACTGCAAAGACATACTAAGAGTAATTAATATTAATGCGGGTTTCATGAAAATTACCGTAACACGTAACGAAACTATGGTGTTTTCAATATGAGCCACTCACAAAACAGCAGGGCGCCAAGCATCAGGACAGAATCAAGACATTTCTCACCGTTTTCTTCGATTCGAAAGAATCATTCACAAGAAATTCATACTGGAAAGTCAAACGGTGAACTCTGATTATTATTTGGGTATTCTGAATTATTTGCAGAACAGGATTCTTCGAGTTCAACCTAAATACCGAAAGCAAGAATCTTGGTCACTTCAGTAAAATAATGCACAGACGCACAAAACAAAGAAAAGGCATCAAAGTGCTTGAACAGCCCACGTATTCGGCTGCTTCGATTCCGTATGACTTCTGGCTATTCCCATAACTCAAGTTGGCGATTAAAGGAAAGCGTTACACCATCAAGATATCCAAAGGGCATCATCCGTGATTTTAAAGGCGATTCCGAAAACGGAAAACAGTGATTACTTCTAAAAAAAATTTTAATCGCTTTCAACATTATATTGACTTAGGATTATATTTTAAATAAAAATAAATAATAAAAAAGTAATCAACGTCTTGTATTTTTTTCGGTACCAATCGAACCAGGCCCTGGACATACCGTGTATATCATATGCATTTGGAATAAACTCACAAAACAGTAGTGAAGACGATGGCGTTCGAAAAGCAGCATATTAGTCATTGCATACTTTTCGCATTCTAGTTAAAAAAAATGCTGCCGAGTCGCGGGAATGATTTGTTCAACTTTGAGGGAAGGTATTGTGATGCACAAAACATGAAAAAATTGATGAAACAGTGGAAGAGAGTATATATATATATATATATATATATATATATATATATATATATATATATATATATATATATATATATATATAAAATAAAAGAAAAAATGATTCTCATTTATAAAATATTACAATGTGTTCACACATGAAACAACAAATATTATATCAGCCTATTGTGCTTCAGTCAGCAATATTGTGTAAGACAATCATTTGGATTTAATTCATTTAATATAAAGCAGTAATGAAATTGTATCTTAAAGGTGGATAAGATCTGAAAAGAAACATTGTAGAAAATAACAGTCTTTGAAAATGCACCAATATAAAAAATATAATCATATAAAATGAATCTGCAGTTGCACAAAAAATATTAATTTTATGCATTTTTTGTATTTATAGTTTAAATTGAATAAAAAATAGTTTGGTACAATTATTATTTTGGTTGATATATCATACTAGACAACATTATCAATTTAAAAATGAAAAAAATCATGTAATCACTCAATATGTTAGTTGTTAAATATGAGAGAGAACATTTTATTTACATGAAAAATAGATATTTCTGTCCGTTACAATTCTGAAGAAGACAGAAATAGCATCGAAATGCGTAAAAATGAACAATTATCAAATATTGAAATACATGTGATCGCTGAGATTTTGTGGTTTATGGGTTGAGTGAAAAATTTATTCGCGTGAGAAAATACTCTTACTATAAGTATGACTCTTTACTCCTTTACACAATGTTAAAGGTTTGAGATTTATATGTCCTCTACAAATATTCCTGTAATTACAACAAATATTGGGTTGGAACAAAAGTTCGTAGAGTTTTCAATGTGAAATTCGAGGGAAGTGTTTACTTATTTATAAGTATATTTATTCTAATATATGTGTGCCATTTTGATCCACCACGTTTCGCCATCTTTCACGTAGTTACATAATTCCTTCCTCACTGAACTTGGCATCTTTCAGGAATGAACTGATCCAGATGGTTTCTGCAGGATTCCAGGGAAGTGAAATTTTTTCCATTAAGGGAATTCTGTAGGGACCGGAACAAATGGTAACCTAAAGATGCAAGATCAGATAAATCTGGGTGGTGAGGAAGGACGTCCCAGCCAAACTGCACCAATTTCTGCCGGGTCTGCAAAGAGACGTGTGGTCTAACGTTGTCTTGATGGAAAACGATACACTTACGATTGACTAATTCTGAACGCTTTTGATCGATTGGCGCCATTAATTGGTCCAATTGAGCACAATACTTTTCCGAATTTATCGTCTGATTATTTGGGAGAAGCTCGTAATACACAATACTCGTCCAATCCCATCAGATACACAATATCACCTTGTTCGGACGAAGACCCGTTTTTGGAGTGACTACCGGAGGCTCATTTCGTTCTCCATAAAATGTTTTTCGATCCACATTATTGTAGATGGTTCATTTTTCATCACCCATGATTAATTGTTTCAGAAACGTGTCGTTTTGGTTTCTTTTAAGGAGCGAATCACTGACGGAAATGTGTTCCATTAAATTTCTTTCAATTAAATTATGAAACGACCAAACATCGGTGCGATTCACATATCCAAGTGTCTCCAAATACCTCACAACACTCATATGTGACACCTGCAGTATCTCTGCAATGTCCCGTGATTATTTTCAATAAGTGTTGCAGTTTTATCATTGTCAACAACTGCAGACCTACTGGAACGCTCTCGATCCTCTAGGTCGAATTTTCTATCTCTGAACTATAATCAAACAGTAATGCCAAGCTATGGCACCTTCACCATAAACGGAGAATATCTTTTTTGCTGTCTTTGCAGTGCTTTTTCCTCTCCAAAAATAAAACAGCGTCAAATGACGAAAATGCACATTATATCCCACCATTTTCAATTTTAAATTTTACAGACTTAAAATCCACAAAATTGCACGAAACTAGTAGAGAAAGAATCGTTGAAATGTCGCCAGTCCAAACAACACACATGGAGTCATGTGATGTAACCGAGCTGCGCGCGAAACTGCAACTAATGACATCTATTGGAAAACGCTACGAACTTTTGTTCCAACCCAATACAAACTTTTATTCCTTTGAAAATAAGCATTTGAAAAGATTGTATTCGACGATCATAAAGAACGAATTATATTTGAAAGCGTTTTAATATTTAAGACGAGATAAGACAATATACTCAAGATAAGAAACTTGTTATCACAGCACATCATACGATATTAAGTAGTACTCAACTCGTGGCACAGACATATTTTGATATAGCTTGCGTATTGTAAGTTTTGAAATAAAACATTTTAAGTACAAACAACCAGGATAATATATTATTTTAAATTTAATACAATTTAAAAATATGTTAAACGAAAAGAGGAGTTGTGGGACTCGAGTTGCTGGAAAATACTGTCAAATTTATAAAATACGTGTGTGATATCAACAGTATAGAAAAAAACTTTTGGAAATATTCTTTTTAAACACACTACATACCTTTTATTTTGTAACAAAGAGTTAAAAGTCTCGACAAATTGTTCGTCGTCGAATAAATACAATTATCGGACAATCGCACGGTTTTGAACACTAATCCGCATAGATAAAAACGAAAAATCGCTGATTCAGTACTAGCTGTTTCATTATCTCGAAGATAAGTACAATTGTTCACAAGATGACAAAACTTCCCACAAACTTGAATACATGCTAAAACTAAATACTTTATAATTATTTATTACACAAACGAAAAAACAATTAAGTGAAATTATTGTATTTCTAGTAATATTTATATCCACTGAAAATGAATGTTTGCTTTTTCATCTTTTTTAATGGTATTATTTTTTAGATCTTTTTCTTCACAACACTGTGGTGCTTTATCCTATGAGCAAAAAAGAGCAACTGCCTGGGGCCCACGCCAGCGGGGGGAGGACAAACCATTTTTTTATAAACTCATTACTGTAGTACAACACTGTACATAGGGCCCTCTAATTCAAATTTGCCTGGGCTTCATGAAGCTCTAACGCACCACTGCTTCAACAGTCCCTATCATATTCATTGTTTGATATAATTTTTACGGTTAACAAAAAGAAAATTTTATACGGTTTCATCAATAGGATAAAATAACATTTTAGTGAATGTTTTTTTTTTTAAAATGTTGATAATGGTATTTCTGGAAAAGTGTACGTTCTTTTTCGTACAACGCTTTTGTAAAGGATTCACTTTCCGTTTGCTACAGTGTGAAATTCAGTAAATATCGTTTTATTTTGACGATTGATTCCATAAAAATATAATGCGGCGCGGATAATGTAATAAATCTTGATTGCAGAGAATGTTTGCACCAAATGAGGCTAAACATTCTTAATTGATTATTACGTGCTCTTAATAATTATTTGAACTTCATATTATTTAAAATGTAGCCTTCATGTTTAAATTTATATTTAAAAAAGCGTATAATGGACTTTAGAATGTATTGTTTTACGTAATCTGCGTCTGCCAGACGCTGTTGCCATTCAGTTCTTTTTCGATCATAATGACAACATATCAACCGATATGATTGTTAAAATTACGACGGCCGCAATTACTGATAACACACATTTCACTTAGTTTTTACGCAACGTTTGATAAATGCAAGAATATATTTACTTCAAGTACACACAGTGTATGTGTCACTAAAATGTTAAAATTAAGAAAATATTGTTTTACGATTTAAACTTTATATTATAACTTTATTGATTTAAATGTGTAATAACAGGATTTTTCATTTATAAAATTCTTTGACATCAAATTAAATATGCGTAACTTATTGAAAGAAACTTCATTTATGGGTTTCAATAAAATATTATTTTTTTGTTATGGATGGTTTTAAAAATAAATAAAAACATATACATCCGTCTTGTAGAAAAGTTGTCTCATTAATATAGTAATATTCATATTTCAACTTGAATTACTTAACAACAGTTTCATAGCCATTTTCCTAAGAATTGAAGGATTATTTTTACAATTATTTTGCAGCAATCTGGAGAAATAATAATTAGATGAATGATAAAATCTAATAAGTATGGCCAGTGATTAATTAATTGTATGCAATATCGCACAGAATTGATTTCATCAAAATTCAATATTTAATAAATTGTTTCCTACTTATCATATCATAAATAAAGCATCATTTTTCTTTATAGTTTTGATTTTATGAAGGTTGGAAACAATCCTTCTGTTATTCAATAAACTGTCTTTCCGGTTAGATTATTGTACAAAATTCACTTTTATCTCCAGTAATCTTGTATTTCAAGAACCAGATTAATACGACGACAAACGAGAAAAACTCTTACAGAATCGATTATCTTCAGTTAACTGATGTGGAAGTCGGTTGACAAATTTCAAGTTTATTAAATGTAGTTGTATATGTCAAATACGAATATTTTTTCAAGACTGTCTTCAAATGATCGTTATAAAATTTATAAGAGCACTCTTCTAAGTCGCTTTCAGTATTGAAATCATTATATTGAAAATTCATAAAACATCTTTGGCATTTTCGGACTGTCATATCATTTTTTTCCTAAACACACTGCACAAGTTTTGTCATAAAACAGGCGAGGCGTTTTCTCTTTGAAATGCATAAAGAATACAAGACATAAATTACCAGTTGTGCGTAGTTGTTCATGCGGTTTTCTTTAGATAACATAAAAATAAACGGAATAATCCTTTAATAGCACGATTTTTCACTCTAACTTGCATAGCAAAAAATATCTAGTACAGCTTTATTAGTGATGAAAACATAAATATATTTGTGCGTAAATAAAAAGCGCGCAAAACTTTGTCACAAGTCTCGCATAAAAAAATATTAAATATTTGAAACTTAACCGGAATAAATTATTTAAATTATTATAACTGTTTATATTCGAATTTTCTCTTTCTAAATATGTATTTAGCAGATTTTACAAATCAACCGTAGACTTTATTGGTCACCAACTTATTTTTAAAATTTATTTTGTTATATAACATTTTGTTTTATTATCTTAAAACATTTTAAACTATTTTAAAATGTGCTCTTAATGCGCTCTATCTTCATCATACTATGACTATGTTTGAAAGTCCTTTTATTATTTTTTCTCTATTTCATGAGCGCTAACGCTCTTAGCTGACGACGCGCCCCAAAATATCTTATCTTTAATTCATATTCTTAATCTAAAGTCTTCTAGTATTTATTAAGACATAGGTAGATTAAATGAACATTTAATATCGACATTTATTAATTCTTTGAACTATTGATTTCCAAAATGGCAAGAACAACATCCATTTAAGTTAGTTCATATGTATTAATTTGATTATAGTACAATCGATCCCATCAAAAACTTGTATGCTGAATTTGAGAGAGTTTTATCAATATTACAATAAGTCAATAAAGGATTAAATCAGAATACGTTCATTAAAATTTTATAAACAAATGTTTCCTCAAGAATTGTTTGTATAGAATAACATCCGGTGCTTCACGCTTGTTAAACATTTATAACAATAGTTCTTAAATCGTTATCGTAAAAATTAACTGGATTGAAGTTTGAAATCCTTCCGCATCCACTGTATTCGCCTAATTTGATTCCCTTGGACTTCCATCTGTTTCCAAAACTCAATATTTTCCTGATTCGAAAGCGATTTGGGCCGAATGGAGAGGTGATGGTGTGGGTGTCGAAGAAACCCACTTTCGGAAGGAAATCGCCAAGCTGGAGAAAAGATGGGGCAAGTGCGTTGAGCTTCGAGAGGATTATGTCGAAAAAATAAATACACTTTGAAACTGAAACTGTTATCTCTAATATCGAACCAAGTTACTCTTTAATCCGCTCAAGTATAAATACATACTATTCAGAGATTTTTGACTTACACTACTTTATTTGAAGTTTTATGGTCACTGGTATCAGGTTACATCACATTATGTTAAGTCAGATCCAATAAAGACAGGATACGACAAGTTAGGTCATAACAGGTCAAGCCAAACCAGGCCAGTTTTGACGAATGATTTAAAAAAAGTGTGCTTCCAACGAATTAAACTTACTAGAAATTTACTGTATATGATATTAAAAAGACACTATACATTTTCAAACATCCTTCTAATTCATCGGTCACCAATTTGTGAATCACACTACTGTGTTTACATCTGGATCATGAAAAATTTTTCTAGGAATGCAATAGAACTGAACTTAATTCGATAATTTATTTGAACTATTTCACAAAATGAATGGAAAAATGAATGAATTGAAAGATTTTCAAATTATAACTGCTGAAAATAGATGAGTACGTAAAATTTAGCCCTAAAAAAATAATATTCCTGATTGATTATGAACAATAGTTGGATCAAATATATATATATATATATATATATATGTGTGTGTGTGTATGTGTGTAAACCTACATTGTCAAAGATTAAACTTTTAAAAAATGGACGACTATACGAAGGGGTTTAAATAGGGTCAAAATATTTGAATTTTATTTTAAAAATCAGCGTTCAATTACTTTCACGCAGCGAGCATATCATCATTATTTTAATGGTCGAATGGGACCATCGGAATCAATGATTAATCATTTGTTTGCATGTCTTCGACAACAAGGTGCAATTAGTAACCGTCCAGGATCTGGAATACATGGTTCAGTTCTATGTGAGGAAAATATTCATCGTGTACAGGAGAGTATTGAGCAAAGTCCTGAAACGTCAACTAGAACCCGTTCGTCCCAACTTGGAATGTATCGGAGGTCACTGCAAAGCATTTTTGCTGCATTAAAAATGTTCCCATACAAAGTGCAGCTTATGCAAGAGCTAAAGCCAACAGATTATCAGCATCGCCTTGATTATGCAATCGTTTTCGCCAACATGCACAAAATTATGAATTTATTCACAATTTGATTATGAGTGATGAAGCACTTTATCAACAACAATTACACCCACTCAAGTGTACTTTTTGGTGCAGAGTAACGTCTGAAAGGACTATAGGCCCTTATTTCTTCAAAAATGAAGACGGTGCTGCCGTAACCATAAATGACGCTCAATACCGCACAATGATAGAAAATTGTTGAGGCCAGCTATTGATAATCGTCCATATATGTGGTTCCAACAAGATGAAACCACAGCGCATACAGCAAGATTCGTTATGAAACTTGTACGGGACATTTTTGGCGAACGCATAATTTCAACAAACAGCGATTTTAATTGACCTGCGCGTTCGTCTGATTGAGTCATCCCGATTTTTTTTTGGAGCTACCTGAAAGAACATGCATACGTCAATAAGCCAAACACCATCCTGCAGCTAAAGAACAACATACAAGAAGAAATTTGAGCGTTATGTTCAAAATTCCCGAGGAAAGTTATGGAAAGTGCCTTGGAAACAGGCATCCCATCCTTATACTATATTTTGGGAAAAAAAAATGAAAATATTACCAAACAAAAAAAAAATAATGCTATTAAACCCCTTAGTTATTTTTGCGCCACACTGTATATGAGTATGTCATTTAGAACTAGAATTTAATATTTTTATCTATAACATAAAACAATATAAAGAAGGAAATAAATACAATAAAACATAGTTCTAGTTCTTTTACTACAATTTTAAGCGTTCGGACTTGGAACAAAAGGATTAGGAAATATATCTTTAACAAATTCTCTTAGAAACTTAAAACTCTCAAAAATTAGTACATTCAATGAATCACATATTAAAAGATATTACATAAACAAATGTTAAAATTTTATTAAATTTTTGTTTATATTTAAATTTAAAAAGTATGGCAAATATTATGTGTTAATAAAAAAGTACTCCAACACTTTTATACCATAATAATTAACAAAATTTATATTTTTTTTTCAATATCAAAACCTCATATTTTATTTTACTTTCATTCTGTTAATTATAAAATATATGAAAGTAATAACATATAATAAATTATGAATATTTATTTCAATTATATATATATATATATATATATATATATATATAGTTAATAAATGAAAATAATCTAAATCGATAAGATTTTCTAGTGTATTTAACTTCACGTTCTATCACATAAATAGATGATTTTTTTTAATTTGATTTAAATAGATTTCCAAAGTTTCAATTTTATTTTTCATTCTGCTATTAGTTATTATGTTATTGTAACTCATTATTGTTATTCTTCATTATCGTCATTCTTAATTATTTTTTATTGTGTTATTTTTATGTTTCGCTATATCAAAAACATTATTATTAAAAAAATAATCAATGTAGAATTAAAATGATTACTAAGAATTAAATTCAGCATAGTATAAACTCTTTTAAACTGGATGTGGAGAGAAAAGTCAACAGCTACTAATATTATATTTTCATATATTTCTTCTGATGGAGTTAATTTTTAATTTTTTTCTTTTAAATATTAATATTTATAATTATTTATCTCATTCTTTAACAAACTCATTAATTATACATTTTTGTTACTATCACTCTATACGTAAAATATTTCTCTCTCACACACGCACAATATATATATATATATATATATACATATATATATCTGCGTATGTGCGTTTGTGTGTGAGAGAGAGACAGGGTGTTCAAGTGTGTATATAGTATTGGACAATCACATTCATATATCACTACTATGCAAACAAACTAAGATAATCTATAAATTATAATTTAATTTTTTATATATCTTAAAGAGATTCATTTCGTATGATTCCTTTACAAAAAATAATCCAATCCGAAATTTTAATTAAAAAAAATTAAACATTTCTCATTTAACATTTGTATTTGTGCACTTCAGTATTCTTTTAAAGGTTGAAAACCAAATATTGACACTAACAATTTCGCAGAATACCAATCAATATGAAGTGTAACAATATGAATGGCATTTCGAGAAAATTTTGTAGTTTTAAATATACATGCCTTTAAAATCATGACCAGGAAATAATTGGCGACAACTTCTGATACATGAAAAATAAAATAAAATAATCCTATCGTATAGTAAAGAATCACTTAAAATAAATGGAGTGATTAATAAAAATTATTCCGCCATTATAAGACATCATACGAAAAATTACAGAGGTGAACTTCTGTAGAAAACATTTTCAGAAATATAACTAGAAAATTACTGAGTCGCTACGATGAATACAGAATTTTGAGACAAGAAAAGGCAAGATATACTTTTTAATTACTGCGAAATCAGAAAAACGGTCTGAAAGCTATTCGATTAAGGACATATGATAGAACATTGAAAAGTGAGATTATAGAAATAAAATACTCAGAAGAAAATCATTAACTAGAGACAATAATTAGTAGAATTGCAGCAGGTCGTTGAAATTTCTGTCGGAGTGTGAACATACTTTTCTTCTTTTAGAATAGGAAAAAATGATTTTATCATCGAGATTATAAATACTGAAATAGTTTAAAAGACATTTTAAAAATTCTATCTGAAGTCTAAAAAATCTGAAAATCTAATAATTTAGAATTTACAAATAAATTCGTTTTTTATCAAAATAATGATGAAGTACAGTTCACTTGATTCTCGAGTATGATTTTTATATAAGTCTCCCAAGATTTTAGAAACTCTAACAATAACATGATCTTATATATTTTCACTTAACACCTGTGATTTCCTTTGCAGAAAATATTCAAAATCACAGGGTTAATAATACACGCGGTGTAAAGACCACGTCAGTAACTGAACGAGAATATCACTCAAGGTAACAAAAAAAAGTTACTTCAATTTATAGCGAATTGGTTGAAAGAATTATAAAGAAAGACAAAGTTGAAGGATATTAGCAATATGTTATTATTAGAAATGTTTAGTATTTAAAAAAATATTTCTTTATACAAAAAGGAGTGTGAGACGAAAAGTTAATCAGTTTTTGATTTATAGTGCTTCTGTTTGGTTATTAATATGATTTAATGTTTTTTGTACATAAATTGAATTATAAAGTGTATAATAATTAGAAAATAAACAAGGCTGACTAATTTTAAATATTTATATTGATTTTTTTGTATTGTATAATAAACACATAAACACAATAGTTTTGGAATATAATAGAACTATATACATACATGCACACATACATACATACATACATACATACATATATATATATATATATATATATATATGTATATATATATATATATATATATATGTGTGTGTGTATGCGAAAAATTCTTCAGTATAACATCTTACATTGTAACATTAAAGAAAAAATTCTATCTTTTAATTAAGAATTCATAGTTAAATGGTATTGTATATAAACGAATCACGCGAATCGAAAACAATATAACAATACCGAACAAATTCAATGTGTGCTACAGAATTTATGGGCTCAGTGATCTACTTTTATACATATATATATATATATATATATATATATATATATATATATATATATATATATATATATATAAATGAAACTGGCGAATGAAAATGAAATTCCGCGCCAGAGATTCGTGCCACTATCATCGGATCGTCAACTGTGTTTCGCAACATTCGTGTACGGTTACTAAAATGTGCATTTACGAACGGTCTAACAAAATGTAATACAATCGTACTACTATAATAGTATGTTTTCATACCTGGACAGCGCGATGTGGTTATGTGCTGGACTCTTACACGTATCGCTGCAGAGGATGTCACTGTTCCGTAGCAAGAGGCGGAGGGCGCGGCGGCTGCACAAGAACTAGCGAGATCAATACCACGACGAGTCGGAGACGTGGAGCGCTTGAGCAGCCACCTGCCACAGCACCACCAGTAGTGTACGTTTAAATCTATAATCACCTCCGCTGTGCGTATCGACGAAAGTGTTGGAAGCCATCCTGAGTATATCGATGTTACGAGGCGTTGGCTCACATCGCACTGTATTCATATTGTTTATAAAAACGCATCCGTCGCTAATTGTTATACGCCGTAACGATGAACGGTATGTTCTCTGCAGAATGGTTATGTCGTTGTGTCATCGACATATTTGTTTAAATTGCACTTTTCATGCAAATGCTATACATTACATCAGTTTGTCGGACTCGAAACGCAAATATGAAAGGAAAGATCACACTTCTTGATTAAATTGTTTCAGCGGTCGGAAAAATGACATCACATCACTAGTACCACATCACATAAGCTCTTATCATTGTTCATATACTTAT